>OW052069.1:19177222-20377222 GCA_932526445.1 Phragmatobia fuliginosa | reverse complement strand
TGTAGTAATTAAAGGTAATGCTGGTGTATTAGCGGTGCGCCAGGAATAATGGTGTTCTTGCGAGCAACAGTCGCTTGCTCGGCTAAGGAAAGTCGCTAGGAATGTTAATCACTGACACAGAACTTTACAGAAGTGATTAGTAACGATTAATAATTTGATTAATTTGTCATTCTTTTTATCGACGCCATTTTTTCGCTTTTATACGCTCCGTGCAAACTACATGACGGGATGATGCGGAAAAATTATAATTATACATTTCGTGCTTGTAGAAATTGAACCATTACTGATTTAATAGAAACCGTATTTTTCAACTGTCTGCATCAATCTTAAACCCTCAAGGAAGTAAAGCCATGCTGATATCAGCACGAATGGACCAGCTCGACTGGGGCGGTAGTACCCTCGCATTTGTGCTGTTGCATTTCGTTGATGAGTTCGAGAACGGGGGCCCAATGAGACAGATTTATCACACTAGGCCGCCATAGTGAGGGTTACCATTCTTTGTTCTCTTTAATTGTGTGCTATGAGAGACTGCCTTGTTGGTCTAATGGTTGGCGTATGCGGCTGCTGATCAATAGGGGGTGTCACTCCGCAGTTTAGGTATAGTCGGCCGGCTGCCTGCCGGGTCAGACACGCCGGTCGAACAGACATCATCTGAACAGTTCAGAGTTACACGATAGAAAGAGACGCAATTGTAGGTAAATATAATCGTAGTGATTCGGCGCTGTGCGATCTGAATTGAACTTAATCTTTTGACACCGAGGGTATCTATAACTTACTTTTCGAAGTGAGTCTTCTGTGCTGGTACTATTATGTATTCTGTGTCAATAGGTCGATTTCCGGGTCGGACCACAATATTTGTGTGATCCACAAATATTTGTTTCGGAGTCTGGGTGTTTTTCTTTGTATAATATGTATGTATTTACAAAAAAAAGTATGTTTATGTAATTATATCAGTTGTTTAGTACCCATAACACAAGCTCTGCTTAATTTGGGACTAGATGACGTTGTGTGTAAGATGTGCAAAATAAATACAACCGATTTGAAAATATCACGTTTTTAAATCTGTTAAAAAAAATGTGCTCTCATTTCTGACAGATCGGAGTTGCGTAACCTACTTATGTTACAACATAAAAAAAAATATCCTTCAAGATTCCGCTGAAAGTAGAACACACAACCTATTATACTATAAGGAGAAGGACTGTAACCCGCAGAGGACAATTTCCGTGGGTAGGTCCCTAGTTCCGAAATCTTTTCAATTAAATAAGTAGATGTCCGACCTTCTGATGAAACCATTCAATACTAAATATGGGAACTTTCTCACGAGACAGCACTCGGTATTATTACATATATAAATAAATGTTAAACATTGAACATCATCATAAATTTATCTTGCGAAATCGTAACTGTCTCATATCCACTGGTTCTCCGTGACCTTTATGTCATATTTAGATATTAACATCTTACAATTATCGCATATAATTAAATTACGTTAATGAAGATTATTTATCAATGTCAACAGTTCATTCCTGTTTCATTTCCTTCACTTTATATCCAGATCCATAGAATGAGGTCAAAATGCTGCTCAGGATCATTGTAGGCATCATCTGCCCTATCGCGGACTTAGGATATTGAGTCAAGTATATGATCAAAATCCATGACTACAATTAATGATGAATGGATTACAAAAAAGAAGCAGCAGAAGGATTGCAAAAAAGCAGAGGAGAGATAAGGGAACTTGGGAGTATACACGTAGGAGGTACGTTGGGGTTCCAGGAACTTCTTTCGAGGGTACAAATGGTTGCTGGGCTAATAGTACCCGAGACGGCATACGGTTTTAGTCGGTACGAGTCTGACATAGCCATCAACTGGTGGTACCCGGGGGGATTTCCGGAGCATTCGTGAAGTGACAGAAACTTTGTTGTCACGATGACAAAAAATACTCGTGCTCGATAACACTGAGCGTCTTACATAAAGAATTATTTTTTTATATTTAATCTCACCAAGTGACACTACTCTGGCTGACGGAAAGCATAAGTAGAATCCAATGTAGGGGTCATCATCTTATTTGTAGGTACATACAATGCAGCATCATTAACAACCCATAACGTCCCACTGCTGGGCTCGGGTCTCCTCTCAAGAGAGGGTTAAGGCCATACGTCCCCACGCTGGCCGAGTGCGGGTTGGGGACTGGCAAGACACGTTGTGGCTACGTAATCTTACCGTTGGATGTTTTTAAGCCGCCCGAAGGCCTCCAACTAAGCTTCATGCAGCATGCAGACCCACAATATGGCGGCTTAGTGTGAAAATTCAGCATCATTGGGCTTCCGGTCTCACACTCACCAACGAAATACGACAACACAAATACTGTCGTTTTTAAGGTTGATCTTCTGTGTGAGGGTAGTACTGTCCCGGTCGAGCCCACCTATGAAATTTAATTCTTTTTTGATACTGTGCGTTGGCAAACTATTCGTATATCTGGTTCTTTGGGGCTGTTAGGAGTATCATGCGTTTTACTTTCAACCACCGTGCTCTGTAGAGAACCCTACATAAAGAGAGACATAGTTACATAATAATATGCGTCAAACATACAGCCACATCATATACCTACTACTAAAACTACACACTGTTTAAGAGTATTATTGTAACTCGTTTGTATATTTTTCAGACTAAACAAACCATTGTTGCTAGTCAGATAAATGCAACTAAGCTTTATGTCGTGATTATCAAAGTAAACACACTGTTTTAATGTTTTTAGGGTTCCGTAGCCGAATGGCAAAAAACGGAACCCTTATAGATTCGTCAAGTCTGTCTGTCTGTCTGTCTGTCTGCCTGCCTGTCTGTCTGTCCGTCCATATGTCACAGCCAATTATTTCCGAAACTATAAGAGCTATACTGTTGAAATTTGGTCAGTCGATGTATTCTGTGAACCGCATTAAGATTTTTACATAAAAATAGAAAAAAACAATACATTTTGGGGGTCCCCATACTTGGAACTGAAACTCAAAAATTTTTTTTTCATCAAACCTATACGTGTGGGGTATCTATGGATAGGTGTTCAAAAATGACGTTGAGGTTTCTAATATCATTTTTTTCTAAACTGAATAGTTTGCGCGAGAGACACTTCCAAAGTGGAAAAATGTGTGTGTCCCCCCCTCTAACTTCTAAAATAAGAGAGTGATAAAACTAAAAAAAAAATATGTTGTACATTACCATGCAAACTACCAACGAAAATTGGTTTGAACGAAATCTAGTGAGTAGTTTTTTTTTAATACGTCATAAATCATAACACGCAATTTACCTTTCATCCAATCAATACACTAGTATAAAAACATCGATGAAAGTTACAACGAACTACAAGAACTTTTATATGGTGTTACTTGCTGATACGGAACCCTTCATGGGCGAGTCCGACTCGCACTTGGCCGCTTTTTTTACCATATTTCTGTCAGGGGGAGATGGCTGATGCTTATAGTACAGGCTTCGAGCCTAGTTTAAGCATCGAAATGTCAACCTGCTGGAAGTTATAAATACTCATTGTGAATGCAGTTACCTTATTCTTATATGTCAAAAGCAAATGTAAACTGAAGTATTCAAAGCATTGTACTTGTATTGTAATATGAGTTTTCAATAAATTATTATTATTATTATTAAAGTAAAGTCTGAAAGATCACAAGTAATCTTCAAATTCTAGACATTGAACTGGACGGTAACACGTACGTTACCGACCGTGAAAGCAAAATTAACACGCCGGCTTAGAATATAATGTTTTGAAATACCTAACTATTCATGTGAATAAGTAGTGTAAGTTGTATCATAGCGTTGATGTTAAGAACAATTTGTTTTAGACACAGTACAATCATCGACCGGCCTATCATACCTAGAGGTCCCGAATTCGATTAAACTAATAAGAAATATCGTGTGATAAGCATAGTCGCGGGAAACGTTAGGTTGCATAGATGCGGGCAGTTCAAAACCGATTGAATAATCTTACTTATGTTCAGTAGTCTACAGCGTAAATCTCAGTAAATGTAAGCATTTATTTATTCCTTTTTCTAATCTATGATTCTAGGATGGTGTTTAGATTTTACTAGCCGCCCGCCCCGGCTCCGCACGGGGACACATAGTATTGATTTTCGTCTTTTTCACTCACAAATAACGTGGCCTTATATTGGTAAAAGAATTTTCAAAATCGGCTCAGAAGATCTAGTTATCCCCTACAACGTCACAAACTCATAAATTTTACTTCTTTATAATATCAGCACAGATAAAATGTACATGTTCTAAATCTGTTTTTCGAAGGGTTACATAAGGAGTTTCTTGAAAGTTCTTTACCATGAGAATGACAAATAAACCAAGCAACTAGAGACGTTTCGAAAGTGCCTGAAAAGGCTTACTTGCAATTTAAACCTGGATTTGATTTTGCATCGATGTATGATGAACGTTATTGGCAGTTTTATTTGTGAAACCTTTTATTTTCGCTTATAATTCTTTATCAAAGATGAAAAACGGACATTTAACATTCCGACGCGGCCTCACAGGCCCAACGTCGGTAGTTACGTGACTTTTTTGTTTATGATACGGGCAACATAAAGTGCCATGTTACAGAAATCTCAAAAGAAAATTGATGTAGCTGGGACGTCAAAAGGGAAACAGTCTTTATCTATAAATAATTCACGCCTTTCCAAAATACTATGACATAAATCTTTTGGATTCGAATAATGAAACTTTGATTGAGAACTTGATTGCAGAAGATTCCAGCGGATCAGAGGTAGAGGACATCGGAAACGATTTTATACCAGAAATTAACGATCACTATACAGGAATCTAATGTTTACTGGCATACTGATATATCTGACGATAAGGCTACAACCCAGCCCCAAACACAGGCGAAAATTATTTAGCCGCCGATCGAGACGTTGGCTTATGACAATTTTTTAGAATTTTTTATAGATTTGTAGTTCAGTCAATGTGTTATATTATATTATATGTTATATTATATTATTATATGTTATATTATATGATGCGCAAAGACTGATCGTGTATTTATAAAACAATTAACTCAACGATTAGTATTGGAGCATACGATTACGCAGAGAAGGGTAGTCAACTTACATTTGCCTCGATAGCTTCATATGAGCTTGGCAAGAATACTCGGTTCTGATATGCCAGATACAGTTCAAGGTTAAGCGAACGAAGAAAAAACAAGAAAAATACGTGCATCTTGTTCACGTAAAGTATATAGAAAATCCACATATCACAGTGCGGTAGGCAAACATGCCTATATATATATATAGGTATGTGTAACTTTGTTCTTGGACATTTTTTTTATTTGAAGCTTTCTAAATGCTGTTTATTATTTTCCTAGTAGATTTAAACCTAAAGTATACGGGAAAGTACTTTTTGTAGCTCCGAAGTTGTGAGATTTTTTTTGAAATCAAAATTTTGTCTGGTAGTCATTTTGTAGTTCAATAACATAGGCAAAGGAGTTAAGGTATATAATTACTAAGTATAGTAAAGTTGATGATTATTTTTATCTTTTTTTTAACTATAACATCCCAAATTAACAATACAAACTATAATTTGATACATATTTTACATATTTTCAACAATATTCAATGTTGTACTTGCGGCCTCTCAGGCCCTACGTCGGTACTAGCGTGACAAAAAATCCACGTCGGTAGTTAAAGGTTAATCAGTTTTATACATTCCAAAGTTATGAAATCATCAATTACTAACTAGGTATATTAATAAATAACTACGTATATCTAATCGATAAATAAATTATCAAGTCTTTTGTAACAATAAAGCAAAACAATAAAAAGTGTCTCGCTATCAACACTCACACATACACTAAATATCTATACAAATAAATATAATTTGAGTGTCTGTTTGTAATATCAAAAGAACAGTTTTTTGATATGCTTTTTTTTCTATCAAAGACTACTCCCCTATCCCTACTAATATTATAAATGTGAAAGTCACTCTGTCTGTCTGTCTGTTACGCTATCACGCCTAAACCAATAAACCGATTTTGATGAAATTTGGTATGAAGATAGAACTAAACTTGGGAAAGGACATAGGCTACTTTTTACAGCGATGTCGGTCATCGTCATCGTCATCATACGCGCGGGCGGAGCAGCGGGCGAAAGCTAGTTAGGAATATAAATCCAATATAATAATAATAAACATTTATTCAGATAAACAACTTATGGCTAGTACATACATACTTTTTTTTTTCTTTACAATTGTAATTGTTAAGAGTGTTTATCTGAATGGGCTACCATCTCAGTATATTGCTGCGTGTCATCAGTTACGATGTCACTCAGCACTGATTTTCAGTTGGCCCCTCAACGACGTCACGCACCCTTAACTGGACAGTTAAGCAAATGAAAAACCAAAAAAAAAATACAAGGACAAGTAACAACATGAAAGTGAAAAGGACTAGATGTGTCGACTCTTCGCCACAGCTCATACAATTTCTCAATTATTATACATTACAATGATGCCAAAGGAATAGCAATAGCAATGCACCACAAACGCAATACCCAGAGATTTGTATGATATCGTTATTTTTATAGTCAATAGTGCCTACGTGGACTTTTGAGTGCTCATTAAGTGCAGTTTGTATCTATGTCTGAATGTGTGTACCGTAACATGCGAACGAAGCGGTGGAGGCAAGTCGTTCCAAATCCGACTAGCGGCGAATTTGAAACTGCCCCGGTATGCAGCCGTGCTATGGCTTGGAGTTATCATTAGATATGACGAAGCTCTGGTGCAATATTTGTTAAAATCCCTTGACCATAATAACTTATCAAATAAGTACCGGGGTCTTTTTGTCTGCACAACACCGAACAACAGGGTGGCCAAATGAAGTTCTCGGCGCTCGGATATCCTTAATATGTTCCTATCATTTAGGTAGGGTGATATATGTGAACGAGGAGGAATTTGCAAACAGAACCGCATACAAGCATTTTGCACTCGCTGAATGATACGTTCCGTTCTTTTCATAATTCGACTCCCATACACTGTGTCAGCATAGTTCAACTTCGATAAAATAAGTGATTCACATAGTAATAACCTAAGGCCGACACTAATGTAGGGGCGAATTCTGTATAATAATTTAAGCCGATAGAAACAGTTTCTTGCAGCCTGTAGAACATGTATCTCAAAGTGAAGCTGCTCATCAAACACTAACCCAAGATTGCGCGCCTCTGACACCCGTCCTACACTCTGTCCTCCTATTCGTATGTCTGGCCCTAACTCACCCAGTCTCTCCACCATCCTTTCCGTGCCCAAAATCATAAATTTGGATTTTTGTGGATTTAGAGTCATAGAATTACGCTGTGCCCAGTTTGCGATACCATTTAGATCATCATTGATCATCCTTACAGATTCTGAACACCTAGAAGGGGGGAATGATAAGTAGAGCTGAAGATCATCGGCGTAGAGGTGATACTTACAGTTTTTAATAGCATTTATGATGTCCGCACCGTACAAAATATCGCGGGGGACATTACAAA
This sequence comes from Phragmatobia fuliginosa, assembly GCA_932526445.1. Taxonomy (NCBI): domain Eukaryota; kingdom Metazoa; phylum Arthropoda; class Insecta; order Lepidoptera; family Erebidae; genus Phragmatobia; species Phragmatobia fuliginosa. Next base: position 20,369,702 of record OW052069.1, on the reverse strand, counting down.
AACATACGTGAAACGGACACAAAGAACAGCCAGACAACAACAATTTGTTGAATCACACAAAGTGTTTACCCACGTGGGACTTGAACCCACAACACTTGGCGAGGTAGAACGGCGTGGCGACAGCTTAAACCACCAGGCCAACCGTGCAGTCATTTGCGTTATGAAAATATACACGGCACTCATCATCAAAAAACTAGGTTAGAAAATCTTCTTAGGAAGGAGGTCAGTGTAGAATTTTCCAACCTTTTTTGCAGTGCTGTTGTCTACTTTGCTCCCTTAGTGGGCTCTTACGACACCCACGGGATGAATAGGGGTGCTGACAGTCCGTATTGCTCAGCCGTCACCACGAGGACGACATATATGTCACTTACTCATTAGTTTTTTAACAGAGCCAGTGTTTCTTATCAAATATACCTTCATCATCACCATCTCGTCCACTGCTGGACATAGACCTTTCCCAAGGCACTCCCCCAAAAACCGGTACAAGGAAAACTTGTATTTTAAAAATTAAAGTAGCAGATAGAATAGAATAGTATACTTTTTTCTGGAATATACATATTATACATACCCAAACTCCACCGTGGTAGTCATCACCCTTATAACCTTCAAACCTAACCCAAAAAGCCACCCTAAAACCCGGTTGTTCTGTATACGCCTTGTGCAGACGTATACAGGACAACGACGATTAGGGAAGTAATGTAATTGGGAAGTTAGGATGATTTGCCGAAACAAACAGATAACACATTTATAGTATAAATATCGTATGTACTTTGATATGCATTTACTATAAACTATTCATTTAATATTACAAACAGACATATCAATTTATTTGTATACATTATAGTATGCTTTTACGATAGTTGGTAGGGTAAACGAATCACGCTACACGCACGCCCTCTATTACGAAAATGTAGGTGAGGCAAGTGAGGAAGTAGCTGCTAATGGGATTATTGTGGAACTCCGTGAGGCTACGTACTCTTGGTAAGCCTCTTACTGGTCACTTGCCTCTCGCAAATTCCTTTGCTCATTTATCTATTTTCGCGTATCTGATGTTTCAAGTACAAATTAGATTTATAGGCACTCGCGTAAGTACTTATTTATATAAATAAATTAAATTTAGGTCTGTTAATATTTTAACAGCTTATTACTAAAAGCATATAAAAATACGTGTTTAAATCAAGAAAACCATTTTTTTTAATTTGTCTGTGTGTCTGTCTGATACGCTTTCACGGCAAAACTGTTGCATCGATTTCAATTAAATTTGGCAAGGAGATAGTTCGGTTATTGAAGAAGGACGCAGGCTACTTTTACCGGAATATAAACGTGGCAGAGCCGCGTCAAAATCTATTTAATTCAAATTACCCCGGACTCATTACGTGTTCATCAAACTATTTCATAGGAGTCTGACCTGAGTGGATATCGAACTTACAACCTTTTACTCAGCAGCCGGTATAACTAACCATTAGGCCAACAGGCCTCTTGGTCTGTCTAAACACCCACTATATAAAATAGATATTAAGTACTTCATGTTTAATACCAACACAATGTTTTTACCTTATGCTGCATAAAAAATCCCCTTCAAGCGTAAAACCCACGTCAGAATATCATAGACGGTGACGAAATTTGACCGTTAATTGTTGCGCACGCGATTCGGTGACCGACGGCGCGGCGTCACCTTACAGGAAGGCAGTCGTATATATCCTTTCAACCATTCGCTAAAGGTACGTCCACACTTGAACAATTTGGTGCAAAGTAAGTGCATAAGTTTTGACGTAGGAAACCCTTGTTCTGGCAGCATTGATTTGGCTAGTAATTTTTTTATATGACATCTCATACACAACGTAATCCAGTCTAAAACTAAGCAGAGCGTGCATTATGGGTACTAGACAACTGATATAAATACATAAACATACTTTTTTTTGTAAATACATACAAATTATACATAGAAAACACCCAGACAACAGAATATTTGTGGATCCCACAAATAATATTTGGTCCGACCCGGGAATCGAACCCTAGAGCTGTTGATCAGCAGCCGCATACGCTAACCACTAGACCAACAAGGCAGTTATTTTATGTTGGCCTTCTGTGAGAGGGTAGTGACGTCCTGACTGAGCCTGCCTGTTCGTGTTGTTGAGGATGGTTCTGCTTTGCTTTTCTTAATTAACGAATATACAGGAAACCAATTTCTCCTGATTCTAGAGAAGTGAAGGTGCACAAAGGACTGCAACTCGCTTTCAAGTTACAGATGATTTTAAGCCGTGGTATTCTCTTATCTACAGAGTCGAAACAGTCTTTTACATTGATGGGAACAATTCCTCCATGGAATCGTATATTCCTGGATTCCTTATTTATCCTGGGACTGTAAACCTCGTTTCTAAGGAGAGGCTTCTGTTACAGACTGGTGGTGAGTTTCTTACAAGGAATATAAGCAGTAAGGTCGATTCAACATAGTTACATAAAAACGAATCTTAAAGTTAGGAATTGAGAGCAGCGCGAGTTATGAGTCTGGTTTCAAGGTGAACCACTCCTGACTCCGAACTTGACATTATGACTAGATAGTGTTGCGTAGGAGTGTGATAGTTATTATTGTTGTGTTGTTTATATTTTTAGCTGCTCCAATTTCCGTATTTAAATCCTAATTCATTATAATAATATCATCATCACTACATATTTTAAAATAAAGTCCTCCACCGCGTCAGTCTGACTGATCACGATAAATTTAAAAAACGACTGCGCCGATTTAAATGAAGTTATGTACCCAGATAGTTTAAAGCATGAGAAAAAAAATAGGCTACTTTTTACCGTATCGCGATAACTCACATAGCCGGCGGACCCGCGGTCAAAATCTATTTATAAATAAGGAGGTAAAATTTGTGAAATTACAGGAGCTGGATGGATGCGAGTAGCCGAGGATCAAACTAAGTGGAGTGTAATTGAAGAGGCCTATGTCCAGCAGTGGACGGCGATAAGCTGATGATGATGATGATGATTGTGAGATTGGTAGGCTGTGCAATTACAGGATTACTGAAACTGATTTTGAAAATTCTTGTAACAATAGGAAGTTTGATTATTTGTAATTGTCAAAGGTTGTAATATAATTACCGCGACGGTCAATAACAGGTTCCAATTTTCGAAATTTTCATCTCTGTTTTAAATGAGTTTTTAGAAATGGCTGCTTTAAGCGGAATTCTTATTTAATTGGAATCTGCAGGAACGGGGAAATACCAGTCTTCACGTTTTTATCGACTTAACTAGTCATCATCACCTACACTTAAAAATTGAGTACCATCACTTTACATGGGTGATGGTGTAAGTTTCCCGTGCTTATTAAGAAATTAAAACAAACTCTTTAGCGTTATTCCAATATATACTATTAATTCTAAAAGTAATCAAAATTTTAATTGATAGTGGGTTTGCTACTTCAGCACATCAGCTAGGAGTATATCGTATACGATTTCGACCTGCGATTCCACGATACGGGACATTGGTATGTGGCAAAGGGATGTCCTTACGGAGCTGCGGTCACTCGACATCCGGAAAGCCTAGACCCGACGGTATCCCTACGGTGGTTCTCAAGAACTGCGCCCTAGAGTTGTCTCCTGTATGGACGCGCTTGTATCGTCTGTGATATTCCTCAGGAATTGTGCCGGAGGCCTGGAGAAACGCGAATGTTCAACCTGTCCCCAGGCTCCAATCCGGCTAGGTGTAAGTACACTTTGCTGATCTCGGTTACGACATTTATTACATAATAAAAATAGCAACCAGTACATCAGCACAATGAAAAGTAAGTACGGTATTAGCGACTCACGTGTCTTGTGTTGCTAGTGCCGACTGCCAATCGGTCAGGGCTCTCACGTATCGACAAGAGATCACGTGGCTTTTAAAATTTACATGAATTACTACTCACATTGTAAAGATACCGATAATTGTCAACAAAACAACAACGGATTTTTACGTATTTGTCTCTATGTACGTAGTTTGTAGTATGTAAAGTCAATAATTTATCTATACTAATATTACAAAGCTGAAGAGTTCGTTTGTTTGTCTGTTTGTATGGTTGCTTGAACGCGCTATTCTCAGGAAGTACTGGCCCTATTAAAAAAAGCTTTCAGTATTAGTCAGCTCAGTTATGGAAGAAGGTATACCTTCTTCTATATATCATATACATACATATCAAGCTAACACCAAAAGGAGCAGCGTAACAATAAAGGGTAAAAAGATTATTGTTTGAGCTTCTTGAGCAATTAATTAATTTAATCTCCTTGCTATGTATTTGCATTGTATGTACTCATTCATCATCATCAACATCATCATCATCAACCTTTAACCGTCCACTGCTGGATATAGGCTTCTCCTTAGAAAGGAGGTTTTGGCCTACTATACTACGCTGGCCAGACGGGTTGGTATAGGGTTGGTTTCAAGTTTTCCTTCTCTTTGCATTGATGTTGTCTTGCGTAGTTTATCCCTGAAGTGTGATTTCACTATTTTTATTTGTTGTGATAATAATGCACAAAATATAAATGATAAAATATATAAATTGGTGAAAATTGTAAAACGTAAAAATCAACAATCCTTGGTTGCTACGACGACCAGATCTGCGCGCGCCGCTCGCTCTGCCATCGGCAATCTTCGCGAGCGCTGTCGTATGTCGTCGCGCTGTACTTGGAACAGAAGTCGCCACATCACTCCCCTCCAAGACCGGAGGTCGATATGAAGAGCCAGTGCCAGGAGTGAGCAGTTCCTGTGAGTCGGAACTGAGTGCCGCTAGTTCCAGTGAGTCGGAACTGTATGCCGCTAGTCCCAGTGAGTCGGGGCTGAAGTCCGGCAATCTTCGCGAGCGCTGTCGTATGTCGTCGCGCTGTACTTGGAACAGAAGTCGCCACATATCTCCCCTCCAAGACCGGAGGTCGATATGAAGAGCCAGTGCCAGGAGTGAGCAGTTCCTGTGAGTCGGAACTGAGTGCCGCTAGTTCCAGTGAGTCGGAACTGTATGCCGCTAGTCCCAGTGAGTCGGGGCTGAAGTCCGCTGATCCCAGTGAGTCGGGCGTGCGGTGCGCGGTGCTGCGGTGAAGTCCCCAGTGAGTCGGGGCGGTTGCTGCGTAGTGGCTGGCTGCTGCGTAGACGGGAGAGATGCTCTGCTTACGTGGACCGTAGGTGCAGTGTGCTGTGCCAAGACTCTGTTGAGGCCGTAGGGGCTACCAGGCTGGAGCGGTCGCGTCCTGCGTGTGGTGTCCCTGTTGAGGCCGAGGTTGCTGGCTGGCTGAGACATTGTTCTGAGAATTGGAGTTTTTCTGATACATCGACGTGGGAGTGAATAAGATGGCGCTGCTGATGTGCTTTCTTGAAGGCTAAAACGGTGGTAGTCGTGCGGCAACTCGGCAAATATCGCTTCCAATGGAGCGCGGCCCTGCATTAACGGCCTCTTCACCGCTTGATGCATCCGCAAAATTATCATTCACAGTTTTCTGTGCATCCATATCTTTGGACAGAATGAGTATTGTTCAACACTTACAATTTTAGAAAGTTTACCCGTTCCGTATCACGTCGGGGTCACCAGTGAAGTGTGATTTCACTATTTTTATTTGTTGTGATAATAATGCACAAAATATAAATGATAAAATATATAAATTGGTGAAAATTGTAAAACGTAAAAATCAACAATCCTTGGTTGCTACGACGACCAGATCTGCGCGCGCCACTCGCTCTGCCATCGGCAATCTTCGCGAGCGCTGTCGTATGTCGTCGCGCTGTACTTAGAACAGAAGTCGCCACATCCCTTAGTCGCCTTTTACGACACCCGTGGGATGAATAGGGGTGGTGACACTCTGTATTCTTAATCCGTCACCACACGGACACTGTACTCATTAAAAAAGTATATTAGTATTCTATTAGTCAATCTAGCTATCATCATACAAACTCAGCTTAGTTTGAAGCCAAATTTTGTAATGGGTGAGATATCCGAAATATTTATTTATTCCATCTATCTACATAGTATTATAAGCCTGTCTGTCAGTTATCGGTCAGAAAATATTTCAGTACTAAAAAAACAGTATTTTGAAGGCTACATTACAAAAAATACCTTGACATAGCCGTCGTTCTGCTAAGATTATCCCCAAAACCATGAACAGATTTATTGCAGGGCCTAAATACGTTGCAGTCATTAGCCATTGACTGTGATCGATTAAAAACGGTGCTGATTAGTTGAACTGGAAGGTGAACGCCAACTGTGAACAAGCTTGTTTGTCGGCTAAACTGTTTATTGAAAAAAATATTTGAGAAAAAAAATGATCGTGCTTATTATTATAAATATTTGTTCTGAGTGTGAATCGAACCCATGACATCTGGTTTAGCAGTTAGTCTTACTAACCACTAAACCAACAGGCCCGTCAAGTTTTGGCAGTGTCTCCGGCCTGGAGAATCCGCTCAACAAACTAAGCCTGCCTTGTTGCCTAGTGGTTAGCGTATGCGGGTGCTAATCAAGAGGTCTCGGGTCCGATTCCCGGGTCGGACCAAATATTTGTGTGATCCACAAATATTAGTTTCGGAGTCTAGGTGTTTTCTATGTATAATATGTACCTATGTATTTACAAAAAAAAGTATGTTTATGTATTATATATCAGTTGTTTAGTACCCATAATACAAGCTCTGCTTAGTTTGGGACTAGATGATGTTGTGTGTAAGATGTCCGTAAATAAAAAGATTATGATTATTTGCAAAACGAGTTTCAAATGTAACATTAATCTCGACAAGTATTAAGTTAACCACGTCATATAATTAAAACAATGTCGGCAAAACTTGCGTGACACCTACACATAATGCAAAGTCAAAAACGCGCCACATTACTTGATATTGAAATCTAATACCGTTATCACAACCGTATCAGCAATTTGCATGTTATATATAGATAGCTATACAATTACAACACTGTTGACAGGTGAAAATATTTAAAACTTGAACAATCTATACATGTACATTTAATAGAAGTGTCTGTAAATAATATGAAATTCAGTTTCTTAGTTTCTACTATCTTACTTACCAGTTTTTTACTAAATGCATCATCATCAACAGCCTTCAACAGTCCACTGCTGGACATCGGCTTCTCCTTAAAAAGGAAGTTTTGGCCTACTATACAACGCTGGCCAGACGGGTTGATATAGAAGGAAATCCCCTCCTTGGACTCCTTCCAATACAAAGGCGCAGAGAGGGTCACACCGTGTGGTTTTAGTCGGTTCGATTCCGACACACCACCCCGCCGTAACCTCCGACGGGGTGACGGTCCGCGGGGATTTCCAAAAGTTAAAAAAAAAAAAAAAAGGGTTGATTTCAAGTTTTCCTTCTCTTTGCATTGATGTTGTCTTGCGTAGTTTATCCCTTAGTCGCCTTTTACGACACCCGCGGGATGAATAGAGGTGGTGACACTCGACAGTACATTGCCAAAACAAATTCATATGAAAGTACATATATACGGTATTTACACAAAAAAATCTTTTGTTTTTATTTGTCTGTCTGTCAGTTTGTTCGGGTAATCTCTGAACTGCAGATACATAGATCGTCATAGTCCGTAGTCCGTAGATATAGTCCGTCATAGAGGTGCCATCTCTTCGCAACTGCAGAGCTTCGGGACTGTCGATAATGCGACGCTGCAACCCATCGCAAACGTCTAATACTGTACGGATCCATCGCAAAGATCAGAGCAGTATTTGCTTGAACCACACAGGAGTGAACCTGAACCGTATAAAAACGATAACAATCCTCCAGCGAGAAGAATCGTCTCACCTTGTTTAGTACGCCTAGATTCCTCGAAGCCGCCTTTGTGACGCTCTCAATGTACTCCCGTCGGTTGAAATCCCTGCAAATATCCATACCCAGGATACCAAACTTATCTTTTAGTGGCAGCTGGGTGTTATTGAAAGTAGGAATGGAAAGAAACGGAGACTTTTGGGTAGTGAGCGCGCAAACCTGTATTTAATTCTCTCTCATTTAAATTCAATTTAACAAATTAACCGGAAGTAAAATCCTCTACTTGTTAAATTCGAAGTCCTAACCTGTCATCACATTAATATAATGAATACCTATAGAATATGCCATTTCATTCAAACGCAGTTATGTTTAACGGCGTCTCAAACTTGTTCGTCATAACTTTTTCCAGTTTCCAGATCATTGCTCTGTATAAATTAAGATTGATCAAATAACACACAAAACATCTATACATAGGTACATATAAATAAAAAAGCGGCCAAGTGCGAGTCGGACTCGCCCATGAAGGGTTCCGTATCAGCAAGTAACATCATATAAAAGTTCTTGTAGTTCGTTGTAACTTTCATGGATGTTTTTGTACTAGTGTATTGATTGGATGAAAGGTAAATTGCGTGTTACGATTTATGACGTATTAAAAAAAAACTACTTACTAGATCTCGTTCAAACCAATTTTCGTTGGTAGTTTGCATGGTAATGTACAACATATATTTTTTTTAGTTTTATCACTCTCCTATTTTAGAAGTTAGAGGGGGGGGGACACACATTTTTCCACTTTGGAAGTGTCTCTCGCGCAAACTATTCAGTTTAGAAAAAAATGATATTAGAAACCTCAACATCATTTTTGAAGACCTATCCATAGATACCCCACACGTATAGGTTTGATGAAAAAAATAATTTTGAGTTTCAGTTCCAAGTATGGGGACCCCCAAAATGTATTGTTTTTTTTCTATTTTTATGTAAAAATCTTAATGCGGTTCACAGAATACATCGACTGACCAAATTTCAACAGTATAGCTCTTATAGTTTCGTAAATAATTGGCTGTGACATACGGACGGACAGACAGACAGACTTGACGAATCTATAAGGGTTCCGTTTTTTGCCATTTGGCTACGGAACCCTAAAAATGAAGTGTGTATGAAAGCATATACATCTTCCGAGCCTTTATTCCCAAGTTTATTTGGGGTCGGCTACTGGTTCAACCGGTTTTACCTGAATTTCAGTTTTTCTACGGAGCGACTGGCATCGGACCTCCGTAACCCTAAAGGAGAACTGAAATTCGAAGATTGAACTAGTTGTCAGTATATTTGAGGGTACTGACTTCCCAATAACGATTGCCATAGATGTTCATGACAACCGAGACCGACGGCTTTACGTGCTCTCCGAGGCACGGGCGTGAATCACCCGCATAACTTCCAAACTCTGGGCTGCTATTAGGAATTTCCTAAGAAAAACCCAAAAACACTTTTTGACCGAACCCGGGATTTGAACCCGAGACCTCTTGATTAGCAGTCGCATACACTAACCACTAGACCAACGAGGCAGTTGATGAATGAAAGCATATAATAGCACCAAAATAAATTTTCAATTTGTTGGATTTTGTGTCTTGTCGTTCCGGCTAATCTTTGGAAAGGCTGAACTGATTTGAAAGTGTGTTGGATTATTCATGTGATGAAGTATTAAGAATGTAGTAATTCACCACCCCTATTTATCCCACGGGTGTAGTAACAGACGACTAAGGGAGATAACTAAGGAGGAAAATATTATTCAAACCCGTCTGGCCAGTGTACAAACCCGTTTGACCAGCGTAGTTTAGAACAAATCCGTCTGGCCGGCGTATAGTACAAACCCGTCTAGTCAGCGTAGCATATTAGGTAAAAACCTCCTTCCTGCCTTATGTCCAGCAGTTCGCTCTTATACGATGTTAATGTCATGTGTATTGGTCTAGCTACCTCGCGGTTGACGAACCTGACAGTTGTGTCAGAAATCGTAAGCTTCAAATAAATATTTTTCGGACATCTTACACACAACGTCATCTAGTCCCACACTAAGCAGAACTTGTATTATGGGTAACTAGACAACTTATATAAATACATAAACATACTTTTATTTGTAAATACATACGTAATAATATTATAGATAGGAAACACCTAGACTCCGAAACAAATATTTTTGAATCACACAAATAATTGGTCCGACCCAGGAATCAAACCCGAGACCTCTTGATCAGCAGTCGCATACTCTAACCACTAGACCAACAAGGCAGTCAGTTCATTACATACAACAGACAATTGAGGCCATATCATCAGATCCTTCCGAACTCCTCTAATTTATTTATGGGAATGAAAAAACATCTAATTTTGTATTTTTAGAGAAAAATACACATTTTAATGAAATTTAAAAATACTTTCTCCCTAAGAATTTCAAAATAGTCACACTGCATGTCCAGAGATGTTCTTTGAAATGAAGGGGACTTGGTCACAGTCCACTGCCTATGGGAACAGCGAACCATGACTTTATCTTTCGGTTGTTTCTAAAAAAGTTATCAAATAACGATGTAAAACGAAATGTGTGTCCATTTTTGAATACTTAAAAGCCCACTTAATTAAATTTGGATAAAAATTTCTTAAATTCAATTCATCATTATCGATCGCCTTTTTTAGTTATTTATATACATGCGATATTACAAACCGATTGGCATCAATACAAGCTTTTGTTTAAACTGACCATTTTCTTGCTGACTGTACATTTTTTCCAAAATCTGTAAATGCAGTTCAGAATATCTTAAAAATTTATGGATAGTCTCCTGAAAGCGTGTTCCTGTAACTATAACGGTTAAGGTACCTGCCCTTACTGCCCCGTCTCAAAAATTCACCCTGTATATTATATTTAATGTTCTCGAAGTTCTAGAATATTGAAAATGATTAAAAATATTATAAAATAATAGTAAAAAACTATATAAATGTCTTTAACAGTTCACTGCTGGATATTTGACCTCCTGTCCTTGTTGCAGTGTATTGTCCCGTGTAGTTTACCCTCCTATTTGGCTATTGACACACCCATACAATAATTAGGGGTTGAGACAACCCGTATTCTTAATGCGCCATCACACGTCCGAAACCGGTTCCATGTACCTACCTATGCGAAATCAAGAGCAGAACCGTCTCAATTCATTAAACTTTTTAGAACTACAGCTAACGGTATCTACACGTAATTTTTTTAGTGTACTACAAACCACCATAGATGCAAATTTAAAATGTAAACTTTACTCTAGTAATTTAAAACCCAGGTACTTTTTAAGCGTAAATGTCAAACGCATTAGAGCCTTGCCGTGTGACCCCATTTCGGGAGCATGTACCCTAAATGGTGTCAGGAAACAGATAACACACGACAAACATGATCCCAAACTCATCCTAAACCAATATTGGTGTTAGCAACACCACATTTAATAGCAACATAAACCTGCACCTTTTCAGAACCAATGGAGTGACTACTAATTAATCACAATGGTAAATATATTATTATTATTTTGATTTACTTAAAAAAAAGGCTTACAAAGTCATCCAAGGATATATATATTGCAGTAAGAGCAGAAATTTAAAGATAAATCTCTAAAGTTACCGACACTTCGAATTTGCAGTGTGCAGGTTTTAATAAAGACAAAACACATGTGTCGAATTTTATATAGAAGAAAATATGTACATCAAACTTATGCAATACCAGTGCAATTTGAAACAAATTACATCTAATTCTTTATAACAATCATTGTACTTAAACATCAAGAAAACGTTTAAATACCTATAACCCGACTGCTTACATAACAATTTTTGCTAAAATTTATATAGATTATGTCACTCGGTCTATTATTATGAACGTTTTGACTCCTCATTCATCAAAATTCAGAAGTTTAGATTTCCTTTTGTCTTTACTGTGGTCTAGAAAATGAAAAATACACGATATTAGGCCTTAAAACAAAGCAATAAACCCACCTCGGCATTCTAATTGTGGATATTTTTCTTTACCACAAACGCCGTGACTTAAGAACTGTGTCAGCGATTGTTTTACACCGAGGCTATTTATCACGACTATTATATTAAAAAGGTTCGCATTAAAACCATCGTTTCAGCTTATAGCCATTGTCCTATTATTCTATTAATTCAATTCTTTATTATGATGGCGAGAAACAAGGCTGGTTATAAACTAGCTATTCACTGCGACCAATAATATCGTGATCTTGAATGATTTAAATCAAGATTACGTCATTAGATTATAAAACCTGCAATGAAAAGATTCGATGAAGAAGATGATATAATCAGTGAAATTGTATAAAAATGGAACTTTAATGTGGAACAATAGGTAATAGAGCCATGCTGATTTTAGCACAAGTGGGCCGGTTCGATCGTGGCAGTACTACCCTCACACAGTAGACCAACCTAGTAATGACAGCACTCTTGCTGTCGTATTACGTTGGTGAGTGTGAGCCCAATCATTCTGCATCATTCTCCCGACCTTCCAGAGGCCGGGAGAATGATGCCTACCAAAGTGACTCTACTCTGCCTGATGGAAATCATGAGTAGAATCCAAGAGTGGGGGCTAGCACCCTCATTGTGATTGAATATAATGCAGCATGGTGACCCACACCATGGCGGCTCAGTGAGATGTTTCTGCATCATTCTGAATGAATGGGCGTCTGATCTCACACTCAACAACGAAAGACGATGGCATTTTAAATTGGTCTTAGTTGGTTGGTCTTCTGTGTGAGGGTAGTAAGGCCCAGAAGTCAGCGTGGCTCTACTACATAATTGTTCCAAGTTTTTGTTATACATAATTCCAAACTGTTAATCTGTCTGTTAGAGTTTCGAAGCTACACTTGCTGCACCGATATTAATGAATTGGCATGTAGATACTTCGATTCATAAGGAAGGACATAGACTACTATTTACCGCGATATCCGACATCCACGCAGGCGGAGCCTCGGCAAAAGCTAGTAAAGTAATAATAACTTGAAACATTTCGTTCGTGTTCGTTTTGTTGATTGCTAATTAGGCGTTATTCTAATTAGAAATTCTATTAAACATACCGACTCGTATCTTGTAAATACTGGACACAGAAGCATTAGCTTATCCTGGATTGGAATTGAACCTACGAATACAAAGACTCGCAACCCGTTCCCTTGACGCATTCAGATGAAACGTGATACAATTCTTGTTCAACTTTCTCTCTCTATCTAATCTCTTACGTAATATTCTTATTCTAACCAACATAATTTCAATTAGATCAGAAGAATAAAAGCGAATACTCGACCTTACATTACGTAAATTCATCTCATAATTAATATTCAAGGTTACAACGAGAGAAAATATAATTTATACACTATGATTCACATAATAAGTTAAAAGTAAGTCTATATTTGACTTCCATAAGTTACATTTAACGTTTACAGACTAATTGTAATGCTAATTAAACTAATTAAAAAGAGACAACAGACAAAGCAGGCAAGCAAATACCTCTTTTAAATGTTTAGATGTATATAATATAGTTATGTGTCTAAATTAAATGTCTAATTATGTAATTAAGTCTCAGATACTGAAAGCATTAATTGAATCTAATTAATTGCGTTTAGTAGACGTAAAACATGAAACAAATTATGTTTAGTTCCGAGACATGCAATTTAGACGATCTAACAGATTCATCACAGTCTGAATGAGTTATTTTTTTTATTTAAGACTACCAAAGTGACTCTACTCTACCTGATGGAAAGCATGAGTAGAATCCAGGAGTAGGGGTCTCCATCCTCATTGGGAGTGCAGACAACGCAGCATGGTAAAACACACTATGACGGCCTAGTCAGATACTTCAGCAACATTAAGTCAAGTACACTCACCAACAATATGAGATAATGAAATATGAGGGTATACTGCCTCGAAAAGGGCCATTCCTGCTTAAATCTGACGCTATATATAATCAGCTATTACCTATAAACCTATATCAATTGTGATCCAGTATTTAGTCAGACAGGTTCGGTTTAAATGTTTGTGGTTTTCACCATGTTAAGCCATCTTCATTGGTAGTCCCAGGATGACGGTTAAAATTGATCCTCACGCTAGCACTGACAACATTTTCGACGGTACAGTTCTGCCCATCAGTCAATCGGTCAAGAATCTTGGTCTGCACATAGACACAAACCTGAATTGGCAAATTCATGTTACTAGTGTAAGTAATAAGGTCATAAATATGTTACGAGCTATCTATTGACTTAAAACTTTTCTCCGGATAACTACAAAAGTCATGCTAGTTCAGACAATGGTTTTCCAAGTCATCAACTATGGTGATGTGTGTTATCTTGACCTGAATCAAGTCATTAAATCAGACCGACTTCTAATCATTCGCATTCGGTTTACTTACGAAAATATGATCATGTATGTGCCCAACGCAGGCAACTCTCGAGGTCTATGACACAGCGCCACAGTTTGCTGACGCTGTCTATGTTATACTCCTTACTCCACTCTCCTTACCTAACACCCCACTTAGACCATGATAGAAGCCTTCGTGCTCCTGACAATCGCCTACTCCTTTGCCCTTCTTATAAATCCCGTACTGTCCACGAATGACTACTAACTGACTAATCTTCAAGATTAAAGTGCGCAAGCGCATATATCATCTTTCCTGTATTTATGTAGAATATTCTATATTTATAATATTGTATATATTTATCCATCTATAGTATTATATTAATATACAATTGTATGTAAAATACTTATAAGTAAATATCCAAGTATTCTTAACAATGTCCAGTGATATAAATTGTAGTCGTTTTGCAGATGATGAGATGATTACTAGGGATGTAATTATGAACCCAATTAGTAATGAGTTAATAGATCACTTAGTTAATCTAACGTGGAATAGTGTTCAGTAACTACTTTAATCATTTACAATGTAATCAGAAATTAATAAAATAAACAACTTTGAGAAAATATCATTGAATGCAGTGCGTCATGACAAATTCTAATATGCTACAATTTATTTAAACCTATAAGACTAGTTTTCAAATTTTGATTATAAGCTTGACAAATTAAACATTCCACGAGAGTCAATCTATCCATTGCTGAAAACTGCATGAAAATCGGTGAAGTAGTTTTTACAGACAGGACTTTGTTTTAAAATATGTAGTGATGTACCCTAAGGCTATTTTTTTTTCACACTAGATTTAGTGGTAAATGGCTAGGTTAATATATTGCAATATTGACCCTAACCAAATAACTCTTTGGATGGAAGACATCGAGACCGACCATGTCATGTTTTGGAGAGCATATCAAACCGTTAGTCCCAATTGTCATACGGATAGGTATATGTGGCAATCATAACGGGAAGTTTAAAAGTACAACTAGTCCTTCTACAGAAGTTCGATATCCTTTTACACTTGGGTTCTGGACTTCTGATTTAGCTGCAGTGATATCTAAATCAAATGAGTTTGCGAAGAAGACTCGGAGGAAGAAAAGAATTGCAAAAAGAATGAGCCAAGTGGCCTAAGATGATTGGAAATTATCAATCATCGAGGTTAAGCAACGGCAGTACCTAGATGGGAGACCGTTTGCGGCATTACATGTAATGAGCGTTTCCGTGGTTCGGAGATCACATTAGCAGTCGGTACCGGTTGTTATCATAACAGTTGTGAAGCATAGTTGGAAGCCTTCGAGCGGCTTAAAACGTGTCTTGTCAGTCCCCAATCCGCAGTGGCCCTGCACTGATTTCTACTGCGCCAAGTGTTGTGGGTTCAAATCCTACACAAGATTACACTTGGTGTGATCCATAAATTGTTATTCTGAGTCTGTGTGTTCTTTGTGTTCGTTTCTTGTATGTTTTTAAAGTTCCCCGCATCAAAGGAATATGTTCCTAATGCGGGAGTTTTTTAAAAAAAAAGTAAAAAAAATAAAGATTTCAGAAAGTCGAAATGTCGTGTCTCGAAAATTCGGTAAAATGAGTGGTACTCGTATAATTTTTATCAGAAAAAAACAACGTTGAATGGCCTGTCTTAATAGGTACGTGACTTTAAGGCACAGATAAATATCTTTAAAATTTCAACTTTCTATTTTATAATATCTACGCGCTATGAATTTTTCAGAGTTTTTTGACTCTGATATTAAGTTGAATATTTCTAGATCCGACATTTTCGCTTTCTGCCGTTGATATTCTTTCTAATATTATAAATGAAAGTAACTTTTCACGCCAAAAATACTCAATCGATTTAAATGAAATTTGGTACACAGATCATCACAGAATCTAGGAATAAAACATCGTAAGTTACTTACAGTGGAAGTCTCATCAAAATCGCTCCAGAGATTAACCGGTACAGACGAAATCTAATATGCTATAAATCATACACTAGGAATTGGCAGGCAAAATATTACTTTATTTCATGTAATTTTTAAGATATCTTGAAAATCTTTCAGTATACGTCAATCTTTTATCTACTGAATGGACGTAAGAGCAGTCTGCCACCGCATTAAGTTTGCATTCAGATATATCAAATGTACGTACGTACAACGTACTGAGAAATGGCGGACGACGAACTTGCGACCTTTCAAAATGTCAACCTCCTCGACGAAAGGTGAAAACATCTCGCAAATTACGCAATGCGACATTACGTCTATAAAAAAACATTAATAAAACAAAAACAAATAGCTTTTTACAATATTTATTTCGAAAATTCTTAAATAAACATAAATTAACATCTGAAATCTAATACGGACAGTATAGATAGGTACCTCTTGTAAAGTTTGCTAGTATTTAGACTGTTAATAACATGATGTAATTTTATATAAATAATGTAATTTTACATTTAAAGGCAATTTTATATCACAATCGTTAAGAACACCCTTTAAAATGCTGTATGTTGGTATATAAATAGTAGTTTTATATCTTTCAAGCATTCTTTTCTATCATAAATACGTTTTTATATTTCATAGATTTATTATTATCTAGACATGAAATCATTTTAAAAATTAAATACAGACTCAGTAAGGCTTATTTTATCTTGAAGTGTTAGCGTTACTTTCAAAAAAGGAATGTCTTTATAAAAAAAAATCAAGTTCTAAATATAATAAATCTATGGTTATTTATTTCCTCTGGCACAGATTATAAATAGAAACAAACTTAAAATACTACTTAAAAATATTGCAACAATTATCGCTACCAATCTCATAATAATATTTTGATCTATTTCTACACCATTAAATTAAATTGACTAATTTTATTATTATGCTAAAGGAATTTTTCGATAAGTACCTAATAAATAATAATTTATACATTTAGTACTAGTGACGTAGTGTTGCTAGTGCTAATATATGCCTACTAGTGATAGGTACAGGTTTGATAGCAATGCCTACGAAGATGCCAGTATGTCAAGTTGCTTTGTTTTATAAAGGGAACATTGGGAACAAAAATAGATTTACGTAAATATAATCTTCTTTCAACCGGATTTCAGATGAAAGTGGCTTTTGATTTAAATGTAGTTTTTTTAATACAGACATAAGGACACCTTCGTAAATCCTTTAAAAACAGCTTTGTCATTTTTAAAATAATATGCACTTTTCTAGCTAAGACTTGTGCTAAATTCTAATGTAAATTTAAGGCACAGGCTGTTTGACACTTCTAATATTCACTAACAATAATATATTAAAGGTATTTAGATCAAAACTATAATAGCTACAAGTTCAATGACCGGGCCACGAACCACAATTTTGCATATTTATAGTTTTGTCATTTCGTAAGACACTCAGTTCATATAATAAATTCGAAATGTAAGGCTTCGTTATACCTGCTGATAGCAGTTCTATTTTCGAAGGGCAGTAGAATATATTTCATCAGACTTTTCAAAACAAATAGGTCAAATATAACTCGAACATAGTGTAGTAAATGGCTTTACAGAAATAAAACGGTTCTACATTTTAGCGATTGCTTACGAAGTCTAACTTCAACAAGTTCTTTCTAAACGACAGTGTAAAAATAATATCGTTGGCGATACGCGATGTACACACGTCACACCGAGATTATTATGTGAAAGAATGCTATAAGCGTCTAAACGATGAATAAATCATGCAACCGCGAGGCATAGTGAATGCAATAAACGAAAGTACAACAGATAAGAGGTTATTATTTCGTTTCGCTCTTGAAATGAGTTGCTAACTATTAAAAATGGACTAAACATGAACGGAAGCATGTAATGAGATAAAAACTTTACGCGTGCGATAGCTCGACAATACTGGGAGCCAATTTCAAGGTGCTATTCAGTTTCTTACACTTGACAAAGTTCCCACAATCACACAAAGCATGTGTCGGCAATGACACACACGAGTCGGCACGGCACGATGCTAAGATCTCAGCACCGGGAAAGCGCTGCACCGAAAAACTCCAATCAAGTTTTTCAGTCCGAACAATAGGAAGAAATCATTTTACTCACACTTCAGAGACGAGTGTCGTGTGTTAGGCGCTTTCCAACGACGCGAGCGCGCACATAATTGCTGTTACGGATAACCATCATTTGCATTGTTCACAATCTGGAGAAAATTAATAACACCACAATCGATTGGCTGGCGAAAGAAATCGACTGATAGGCGTTATTCCTCTCTTATATCGTAAACATTTATGTTATCCACTTTAGTTAAAACTGACCTGCACTCACCCCTATGCGTACAATATGGATTGTTGACACTTTTGGCCTTACACATTCACTATGCACTTCCGAAAGCCACGCTTTACAACTTGGCGTTAAACGCGCCTTTCATGTAAATATATTTGAACCATTTAGCCTTTTCGAACATTCAATAGAGCCCTATGCAGCGCCAGCTTCTTGTTTTTGCTGTATAAGTGACTCCCACTTCGCGATCAACCGCGTGGAACTCGGAGCGAGGAACTCTTCACCGGGCGCTAGCACACACAGTTCTGCTAAAGATTTGGCAGGCTTAAGACTACCGATTGACTCCTGCCCCGAGCTATTTCTTGGCGAGGGCGACCTCAGTTCCTCATTAAGAGCTTCATAAAGCTCTCCTATGGACTTGGTTGCTTTTAACTTGCCGGGCATAGGAATTTCTTCGTCCTCGGATTCGGAAGTTGTCTCATTTTCACTGAGTTCCAAGTCGAATGGTTTCTGTTTTTTCCTCATTTTCTTAAGCTCGTGTTCTCTATCTTTCATATCCTGTAACTCCTTCTGTATTTTCTCCTCTACGGGAACGTAACCTTTTCTGACAGGTTTACCCTCAGGAGTGCGGGTAATAACAGGCGGAGAGACCACCGGTGTAATTACTGGTAATGTGGGGAATACAAAAGGAGCATTTATCGCAAGCGGTTGAGCTGTCGGCGTCTGAGACCCCGGTCCTCCTCCGGGAGTAACGGGTAATTTGCCCTTGTTTGCTATAAATCTTTGCATGATGCCTTTGGTTCCATTCTGAGGTGTAAATCGACGCGTGTACCCATTTGAGTTCAAGAGGGATGGCGTCACCGGTGTCGGAGGTGATACTGGGCCGAGCAGGTGCGATGTAGATACTGCTCTGTTAAGGGTCTTCTGAGGTTTCAGCTCGTCGTCACCGTTGACATCTCCGTTTTGGTGATTCATGTCTATGGTAGACTCGGATAGGAGTCTGTTGACACGGAAGTGTCCTTCTTTGAATTCGCGTTCCCTCTCAGTCACTTCGATGATCTCTCGCTGGATCCGAGAGAGGGGATCCTCTTTCAGCAACGACTGAAACAAATACAGAATATTATGAAATTAGGAAAACAGGGCCTTGACTTTTAGAAATATTGTAGTAAACTTATAAAGAAGACCAGTACGAGTAATTGTGTTTTATTTAGTTCAATAGTCAAGACAGGTTTTTCGCAGTGGCACGAGTAGGCAAGCCGGCTAAGTGTGTCTCGGTCGCATTGGCAATCGGTGCCATACGTCGCTTCATATCGACCTTAGAGATACGAGCTATTGATATCAAACCTGTTTTACTTTTATCAAAAGCATTATGTAAATAGATAAATAAAATTTGTATATTTAATATTCCTTGAATCTATAACATAGTTTTGTTTATTGTAGCAATTCTAACTTACTTAGTGCTAGAATTTATCTTTCCTAAAATAGTTTTTTTTCCGTATATGGCCAATAATGATAAAACACACGAAATGAGAATAATGTCAGTTTAAAATAGAAATATCGGCACTTGTTAGCTGTCGGGTGGACTGCTAATTTCAAACTGCGCTCGATAATACTAATCTACTACTAATCGAAAAAATTATCAACAAGCCGTGATAAGTTTTGGATTTCAATCTTCCGTAGTAATTAATTTACGTAAATTTAAAATAAAAAATATATTAGAGAACATAACTATATCAAGTGTTTTGATTCGAATTCGATTGGATGGCATTATCCCGATTTCTGCCAGAGACAACATAATATTTAAAAATTTTTTTAAAGAAACCGACACTCAATTAAGAACTTAAAATTTGCAAGTTATATTGGTTAGTCAGTTTCCATTTCAACTTCAAAAATTTTATTTAACAATTAACTGCTCTTTATAACAACTAATCTCACATTAAATTGTAGTTTTCAACAAAAAACTAGAGGTATAATGAAAAGAAAGTGATGTGGAAAAGAAAGTATCTAAGCCTGGATACCGAAATCTTAAACTTACCATGTCAAGCTACTGGGTCCCACAGTTTAAACACAATTGAGTAATTAAATATTCTAAAATTTCTCTCAAAAATAAATCTGGCTCAATTCAAACAGTCACAGAGATAAGAATTTTTGACAAATACTTTATTACAGTGATACAGTATCTACGTGTACTTATCTGCGAAAATCAATATCATGTTGCGACCTTTTGTTCTTGTTCTCCGACTAAACGTTGGATCATTACTCTAATCCTCTTCATCGTTGCAAAATTGTCTTCATTAGTAAATGAAACTATTAAACTAATTGCATTTTAATAACATTTAATCTAAATACCTCGTTACTTGTCTTCGATTCGAATCTTAGGTATGTATTTATTACGACAAAAGTTATTATAAATACATGAAAATTACATTCATAGTACTCCTTATCTTATAAATATAATCGGTTGATATTATCAATAGATTAATTAATTTCCAGAACTAAACATTTATCAATTGATAAGCTTTCAAAATATGTGGACGGTTACGTGACTTTTATATGAAACTTCGAATATACTTTAGTCAGATTGTACCGTCATTTGAGGAAATTAATTTAATTACTGTTCATAACGGAATATCACAGAAATTTAAACCTGATCAGGCATTCCATATGCCGGGCGCTTTTTTTAATGTAATATAATCAAATAGGGAGCGGTCATTGAAAGTTAAATGAACTTTAAAAGTAATTTAATTGTAACAGCCCATAACCTTCTCATTTTATAAACCACCCTAGACACTTTAGTACCAAACTAACACATTTTTAATTGTTTTATAGACAGTGCTAACGAAAAACAGATTTCTGAATTTAGTCAAATAAAAGCGTCCTATCATTTTCATCCGGTGCACAGATAAAGCATTACAATTTTGTTTATAAGAGTGGCAACTTTTTGTGCTTCAAGTTCATAAAAAAAGAAAATAGAGATTAAGTTTTTTGTCTCTGATGTCGCTGTTTTATTTCGCCATCGCGTTTACTCAACAAACCTTTTTTGTTTTTTAGCTATTTAGATGTTTACACTATTACTTCGTTCGTAAATGTACCAGATACTAACTTATTTTATTTCTGAGATCAGATTTAGATAAAATACTTTTTGACTGTAAAGTCGATTGTCTTATTATTCAAAAATTACCGAATTATAATCACATAAACTCTCACTTCCTTTTCTTATGTTAATTTTAAACATCGTTTGTTTGACTTTGTACGTGGGAATCTCCCACTATTTTATTTACTAATGTATTTTTCTCTGACCTGCTGAAGACTTTGAATATAGATGTTTTTAACAGTTAAGCATATCTATGCCCGCATTATCCTACTAATTGTAACTGAATACCTCTCTTTGTTTGGGTTTTGTAGTAAAAGAATCGTTATTTTTCGTTCCAGAGCCAGCATTTAATGTACTCGCCATTCCATATGTTTACTATCGGAAAGAGGTCACACCGTATGGCGACCGGTGTTCAGTACAATATTCGCTTTGACCTACGCGCATTGCCATATTCAGTTTCACAGGTCGGTCTACTCCGCCCCACTGGCGAAGTTGACATGTACCTAAATTGTGATATACTACCTATCAGATCAGATCCTTGGCCAGGCTCTATAAGGTCTAAGTGTTCATATACCTCTGATATATTTTTCAAGTACCGGAAATCGTGACAATTTACACGTATTATTTCCAAGTGTTTTCCTTTGATTAGCACAATCACTTACACGTAGGCTATTAATTTCTAAAGATAAGAGAATGCCCGTTCGCCCACTTGCTTGTTATTGCATGATTGTTTGACGCCAATATGTAAAAATCGAAGTGTATCGTCGATAATGTATCGACGCGCTATCAGATGTGTAACAGTACATTTGCAGCGCCAAATACTTTTACCGATAGCGATGTAGCCCGCGACATCTCGCCGAAGCTTTCTACCGGTCTTGTCCCGCACGGCACACATGCCGAACTCGCACACCATTATTCTCGCAAGTATGAAAGCGTTAATTAGCGTAGTGGTAGCGAGCGGCGACCCGCGACAAGCAGCGGCGCACGCGGTGCACTCCGCACCACTACACTGCCGTGCTTATTATAACCGCCGTATCCAACATTTTTTACCAAATTGAGTTAGTTACATATTCGGAATCGCCGTATCGAGATCTATAACTTTGTATTTGACGGTTTGTAAAAAAATGCTTGTTTGATATGATTTTTGATTTGTATAAGCGCAGTAACTACAAAAAGGAAAATAATTTCCTTAATATCTCAGCCGCAAGTGCTGGATACTGCTATAGATTTCTAAAGCGCCAGATTATTATTCATGTAGTACTTATCTTAACCGCGGTATCAGTTAACACTGCTCTGATATTAATGCAATCCCTATTATTGATGAGTCTTTTCCCTTAACATAAGTGCTTTAATCGCCACTTACGGCGATTATAATAAGAAAACTGTATTAATTGGTTTCCATTGAGTTACAATAATAACAGCCGTATGTGCACTTACGACGCTTATTACAAGAAATTGGAATGCAATAGATACGTTGTTTTATTTTCATGAGCGACAACTGCGTGTTACTGCGGTAATAATAAGGAAACTTCTCTTAAAAGTTAATTGTAACCGTGCGTCGCACGTCGTGTACGGCTCTTTTGGCAAGGTACTCGAAAATAAATCACTACCCCGTTTGTGTTATTGCGCGGTGTTTTGCATTAAAAATGGGGGCAGAGGAAGCGGAGGAGCGGGAGTCGCGCATCAACGATCTTTCATTTCATTCGTTCAGTTGCTTGTTGACAAGCCCAAGAGCACGTTGTTGCGTGCGGTGATCTGGCGGAATTGGCGGTAAAACATTATTTCGTAAGTATAATCAATACTATTAAAATAAATAAAAATGCATTTTCTTAAAGAAACAACGTATACATAAAATACTCATTTTTGGTATTTCTCATAACAAAATTTAATGCGAAACGTATTTAACTATCCACGTTTCATAAGCCACGGTCCCGCCATTTTTGTTTTTTTTTAAATCTCAAAAATACGCGGTATCTTTCTTACATATTTTTATAAATTCCATAATGACAAATTCTAAACAATGTAAGTATTGAATTGTAATATATATTTTATTAATTTGGGCTTAAAGGTGTGTGTAGTAGAATATTTATGTATTATTCTTTTTTCACGTCATTATTTTTTTGATGCAGGTTATGTGGGCATCTGGTGCAAGACGTGTTAAGATACTTGCTCTGACAACAGACCAGCAACCCAGCAGCAAAAACAAGGCTGCTACTATAATGCAACTGCCGCTAAGACCTAAATCTATAGTGCATGCCAGCCCTACCAACCTGCCAGCTATAATCACAAAACCTAAATTAACTAATATTAATGACTTATGGAGTCGAGAATTGGATTTTAAAGACTTCAGCGTTGTTTTTGATTACTCTAAAGAATATGAAAATTCATCAAATCAATATTTACAAACTTATAACCTGTCAGAATTGAAGTTATCGTTTAATTTTTACGGTAGTAATGAGACAGCTTGTGCTGATTTTTTGCTATGTCAAGAAGTAATAGAGCTGTCCCCATTTTCAAAAAACAAAAATATTCATGAAGAAGATATTGATATTTTCCATGACTCCGACGATGATAAGGACAAAACATATATTCCCGAGACTTCAGATGCAGATTCAGGCGAAGACGAAATATTCACCAAAAAATCTAGGGAACGTAAAACACATTCACCATTAATATTACATGACATAACAATGGATAACTCAGCAATTGATGACAGAATGACTTTGGGTACCAGTATGAATACAATGTCGCAAATAATTAAAGAAAGCAATTTTATAATGAATGATACTTCAACTTCAATTAGTGTAATGGACTCTAATATTTTAACACAATTTAATATTCAAACAGAAAATAGCACCGCACACTCACAAGATTTAATAAATGCTACTATCACACCTCATGAAGTAACAAATACAGACGAAAACAAAGGACTTACAAAAGATGGTAGGCCTCGCAAAAGGCAAAAATTCAATGAATCTGTAAAGGAAAGACAAGAAAAAAAGAAAAAGGTCAGAGATGAGCAAAATGATTTGAAAGATCCATGCACTGAAAAATGTATGAAGAAATGTGTAACTAGATTCACACCCCAGGTACGCCAAGATATACACGACAGATATATCGCTCTTGATTACGAATCACAAGGACTATTTATTAAATGTTGTATCGATGTAAAGCCTGTAATGCGCAGATCCCAAGTTACAGAAGACTACAAAAGAAAAACAACATATATTTATAATTTAAAAGGACCTGATAACATTAAAAAAGAAGTTTGTAAGACGTTTTTTCTTTCGACGTTGGGTTATAAGCCTAACAATGATAGAAGGATCACAACTGCTATGAGTAAAGCTATTGATGAACAAAAAACGACTCGAGGATCCTACAAAAGAACCATAATCGATAGACAAGCTATAAAAGATCATATCATGTCGTATCACCCCGCTATTTCACATTATAGACGAGAACATGCACCCAAAAAATTGTACCTTCCCAGTGATATCACTATCACAATGATGCATGAAAATTTTTGCTCTACAAGGCCGGATATAAAAGTTTCTCTTGAAGTTTATAGAAAAGTAGTAAGAAATGACCTGAACATTTCTTTTGCACACCTTGGTAATGAAGAATGTGAACAATGTGAATATTTTAAGCGTCACAATCGATCAGACCATCAAGAAGAATCTTGCGAGATATGCCAAAATTATAATATGCAACACAAGCCCAGATACATAGAGTCCCGCAAAGAATACAACGAAGATAGAGAGAAAGCAAAGACTGACACAGAAGTAATTTATTATTCCGTTGACCTTCAAAAAATTATTATGTTGCCAAGAATGGATCAATTTAAGACTGCCATTTTTTGCCCGCGGTTAATTGCTTTCAATGAAAGCTTTGTACCACTAGGACCCGCAACTAAGGATAACAAACCGTATGCTGTGTTATGGAACGAGAGTGTTGCCGGTCGTAGTCAAGAGGATATAATTTCTACTTTCAAGGCATTTTTGAACATTAAAAGGGACCAAAAAAATATTGTACTCTGGCTCGATAACTGTTCTGCGCAAAACAAAAACTGGTCACTTCTATGTTTTATGGTACAAATAGTGAATAGTACAGACATTTTAGCTGAGAGTATAACATTAAAATATTTTGAACCGGGACATACATTTATGTCCGCAGACAGTTTCCATCACCAAGTGGAACAATCCCTGACAAAAAAGGGAAAGGTTTATGATTTCGACGATTTTGTTGAGTGTGTCGGCAACGCCAATAAAAGGAAGAATATAGTAAAAGTAATGAATGTTGATGACTTTATCGCCTATGAAGATTTATCTTCTCAGCACAAATTGCGGAAAAATAACCCACGCGTTTATTTAACGAATATAATGGCTGTGAGGGTTGAACGAGGCCTTTTCAAATTAAAATACAAATTTAATCATGCTGATCAATACAAATCAGAACCTTTAGATTTTCTTCAAGTAAAAATCATGAAAAATGAACAATTCCCTGAAATTCAAAGAAAAACTTTGCCAAGGGGTATAGCTGAAGAACGCAAAGCAGCCATTATTGAAAAGTTAGTCCCGTTAATGCCGGCAAACAGGAAACAGTTCTGGATTAACGTACCAACAAATGAGACTGTTAAAAATCTTTTGGAAGAGGACTAGCTTTATATAACGGCCTAGAATTTCCAAAGACTTATTTTATTTTTTGTTTTTATAAGATATTATAAGAAGTGTTATTTTTTTTTAGATTTTTAAGCGTCGAACAAACTATAAGATTTAACAGATTATTAATAATTATTACCGATTTTATAATTATATTCTTGTAAAAGGGAGCCACGCCACGTCCATAAATGTGTATTTACTAAGCTTATTAAAATAAGATTAATTAGTAATTTCACTGAATACTTTAAAAAAGTACATATATGTAAGACTGCCAAGTTACTGTGATCTCAGAAAGTGCCAATAATAGAATTAAGTCGTTGTTTTTAATTGTAAGATGTACGAGGTAATTTCGTTTCAAAATGTTACTTTAATAAATTCCGTTTTAATACACACATAAAATTGATTGTTTTATTAGTGTATACAATATTTACAAATGTAATTATTATAATATCAGTCGGTTTGTCCATACATTGACAGCTGAAAGTTGGCATATTTGCACTCGGTGCCGTAAACGCACAGAAAATTAGTACTTTGAGTTTCTTACCTTAAGAGCCCTAAATGTCAACGTTACGGCGGTTATGCTTATCATTACTTATACTCAGTACTCATTTTTCGCTGTCAAAAGCGCCATAAAATAACTTCCATAGTATAAGCGCACTATCTGTGTTACTTACGACGCTTATTATAAGTATTTGTTTTAAAACATACGTCGCATTTCCTTGTCATATCACATTTTTATATCTTTTTTATTATCAATTTATTACTTAAAGTTCTTAAATAGCAATAAATACAAAATACCACCTTTTAACTACGGTAAGAATACAACAAATTTTAAATAAACATTATTTTTATATCCGTAATCGAAGAATTAATTTTTAAAACTTTAGGCGCCATTTTCTAGGAACTTGCTGTCATGCACTTGTCGCTCTTATCTTTAGCACGGCAGTACAGCCTCACCGCTGTACCTCATGCCGACGACCTACGAACCTACGATTACGATCTGGACTAGCCTCTCGGCCACCGTCTAAACTAGAGCACGCTCGCATTCCTAAAACTAATATCTAAATAAAACTGTACTCACTTCACCCATTATGAAACACTAGAATCCGACAATCCGTTTAGAATGATAGTAAAGTTCAACACTCACGAACTGTTAACACAGTTTAAACCATCACGGTACCGAAACCTGCCACGGTAGTAGTTCCAGTCGCGGACCGATACGTGCGTTACGGCGGGCGGTCGCGGGCTAACGTCCTCTACGCGAGTCCACCACGACGAGCGAAGCCTCCGTATCACTCACCTGGCTACCTAATTGTCGTGCGAGCGGGACGACGTGACTGTGACGTACAATAGAAAGAGAAAAGTATAACAACTTGAAACACCTGACACTGTTTTGCCGACCGTATTACTGCTTTATCGAAAATGAGTTTAAGGCGCGCATTTGAAATTTGAGCGCGGATTTCCGCGCCATTGGCTTGGGAGGGTCTGTCGGCTGTCGCTCCCCTACTGTCAGACAGGAAGACAGCATTAATTAAAAACCTGTTCATAATTTCTGATACGGTACATTCAATGTAACTTTTGATTCGTGAGAACATCTTAGTGCCATGTGTAATAAAATTAAGTGCAGTAACTGTTAAGTAAAATCAACGTTTTTTTTTCAGTGAATATTTACACTTGATGAGGTCAAATTACTTTTAAGTTACATTTTCTCATTATCCTTGAAGAGGTATCGATATTATATATTGATTTTGTAATTTCTTAGGCACACATTATATTTGACAGGGGCTTTAAATATTCTTGAAAAATAAATTTAAAAGGGAGAATGTAGACGAAGCGATCATAATGGGTAAACCTATGTATTGGAATCTAATAAATAAGACACAACATTTGAATAAAGTAAATGATGGACTTTTGGGCTATTATAATCGGAGAAACAAAATAAATAAGTGGCTATAAATCTAAGGTAAAAACGTTAAGCTGATTTTTTTTATCGTACCTATTTAATTAATTTCAGTTGTTCAACAAACGTCGAACTGAACTGAGTGTGTGATAAATGGAACACGATTTCTCACACTCAGTTCACATCACTTAAAAGTAATGAACTGAAAAGAGAATAACAAGCCCAATAGAATAACAGTCCGGTAAAAAAAAATCTGCGCCGTCACGGGACGCCTGGCAGATGTGAAACATCGCCATTATTTTGTAAAAGTAATATGCAGAAAAGAACATATTGTAAAAGTAAAACGACGAAAATATATATATACAGTCTATATGCAGTAGTGTGTACGGTGTGGCGCCGCGCGTGCCGTGGCGACGCGCCGCCAATCGCCAGGCCAGAAATCTATTTTACGTGCGCCTATAGATGTTTCACATCAAAACAATGTCCGAAAGAATTGTTTCCTTTCATCATCATCATCTTCCAAACGGTCTTCCCGGTTGCTTCCAAAGCTTGCACTTTGGGGACCGGGGTTCGCTTCCCGGCTCTTCCTCCTCCACTTTGCCCGGTCTTCGTTCTACCGCATCCCTGGTAGCAAGACCATTTACACGCATGTCACCCATTACGACGTCAAGCCAGCACTTTTTAGGTCTACCCCTTCTACCGGGGCCCGGCGGGGGCAGGAGAATTGTTTTCCTATAAAAGTGCCTAAAAATATTCGCGACAGCATATCTTTTAATATTGGCTCACTATTACTAGTTTTATGGTGGACATTTTTTTTACGCCATTATAACATTACATTACAGGCAAAGGCGAGATGGCGTGGGTTTGCTAGTATTAAATAAAACGAAGAAATAAAGCTTTAAAAATATAATTTTACTTCTTACATGTAATGACTAGTTACAATATGAACATTAAAAATACATATTATATTCTTGAAATTTTGTTTCAGGATCTGAAGAGGTAATTTATTAATGAGAAACTTCAGCAATAAGCAATGTGCTTTTTAACTGATTCAGTTTTCATTAATCAATTATATTTATAACTAGCTGACCCGGCAGACTTTGTACGTCCTCAATCGATAAATAGAAGACCTAAACTTTTGTATAAAATAAACTTAATACAAAGAAATGGAATCGATAATTAATAAAAAAATGCAATTCATTTTATATACAAATATTTTACAAATAATTCAAGACCAAAATTAGCCAAATCGGTTCAGCCGTTCTTGAGTTTTAGCGAGACTAACGAACAGCAATTAATTTTTATATATATATACAGATAATCTTTCAGATATCTAACACACAGCATCATCTAGTCCCAAACTAAGCAGAGCTCGTTGCCTAGATTGGGACTAGATGGGTACTAGAGAGCTAATATGAATACAAACATTTTTCTTTGTAAATACATACATATTGTACATTAAAAACACCGAAACTTCCAAACAAACATTTGGTGCGACCTGGGAATCGAACCCCAGACCTCAACAGCACAGCAGTAGCAAATACTACTGCTGCGCCACCATGGTGACCTTTACATTTTTTACAAAAAAAAAAATACATTTATACCTAAGATATTTACATTTATTACAAGATATTTAAACTGTAATGCTTAAGAATAGCTTAGGACCAAGAAAATTTCCAATGTGCATTATAGAATTATCTGTGAAAAACATTGATACAAAATATCTTACAAAGCAGGTAAAAAGAGTTGTATACAGTAGAAACTCGATTATCCAGACGTCAGTTATACGGATTCGCGGTTATCCGGAGTCCGGACTACCAGCTGCGACCCATTATTTTATACCTAATTATTCTAAGCCTACAAGTATATAACCAAGCATGAACATTTTGGAACTGGCATCTCATGATGAAACTCATGTTGTTTAAAATAACAACTTCTATTTATTGTTTAATTATTTTTGGACACGACCTGTGTAAATATCAGCATCGTTACATTGTGCTCACATTTAATAAAATGCCTTAAACAATGTAACCAAAACATGTAAAAACAATGTTGGAAAAGAGTGTCCATGGAGTTTCTTGTCTGTTCTTCTCCATAGGATCTACGAATTGGAACAGACGATTAGCTTCACGACTGACTACTTGATGTTTCAAAAGTGCCGTTGTGTGGTTTACTTGAAATAAAATGGTTTGATTTGAAAAAACGGACAGTTTTATTGTGAGTTTACTGCAGTTGAATTCGAATTCGTTATATAGCAGTAAAGAGAAAAAAATCGGCCAAGTACGTGTCAGGCCATGCACAGAAAAGGGTTTCTCAGTCACCCATAATGGTACGTGGATTTAAAATCGTACCCAATGGATAATTGTTATGTGTATTTATGCGTTAATTTAGTATGACGTTTTCCAAGTAAGCGCATTGTACAAGTTAAGCCTTTATAACTTCTGAACTAAGAAAGTCATCTAATCCTACTAATATTATGGATAAACGCGAAAGTTTGTGAGTATGTGTGTATGTTTGTTGCTCTTTCACGCAAAAACTACTGAACGGATTTGGATGAAACTTTACAGTAATATAGCTTATATATCAGAATAACACATAGGCTACTTTTTACCGCAATAATCGAGATAAACGGGGGAAAGCTAGGTGATCAAAAAAATACATAAGGGCCACAGCACACTGGCTACTTTTAGCATCGGCGATCGGCGATTTTGCGACTGCATCGATGCTGCATCGCGTTTTAGCGACTTCCTGCGTTCGATCGCGGTATCGGAAACGCGCGTCTTAGCGACTGCTCAGATGCCAAATCGATGCTACCAGCATCCGAATGTGTGCGGAGAGTAGCGTTCAGCTCCTGTGTCGCGCTTCTAAAAAGCGACTCGATCTCCGCGTTTGGCGTTTTTAAGTGTGCGGTGTAGAGCGTTCGGTCGCCGTATTTAGCTTCTAAAAAGCGACTAGTTGCCGATCGCCGATGCTAAAAGTAGCTAGTGTGCTGTGGCCCTAAATCGTAGATGTCAAAATGTATCACTGTTTATCTCCTGTCAAAATTCACAGGTTGCTATGCATAACACACTTGCATGGCAACCATAATGATAGTTTGTAAATGACTTTGTTTTTCCTTTTTTGTTAGTACGTAAGTAATAAAAATACATTTTATTTTATTAAACAGCTTTAGTCGACACCCACGTGGGATGAATAGGGGTGGTGACACTCTGTATTCTTAATCCGTCACCACACGAACTACGAGAATATAGATTATTTTAAAAATGAGTTCTGGATAATCATATGAACATGACATATGAATGCTACTTTTTATCCCGAAAATACACGGGTAAAACCGCGGGGCGCAGCTAGTCCGTTATAATTTTCCTTTAAAGTTCATTATATGGAAATTTTTCAGATTTTTTGAGCCAGCCGTTTAGCTTTTAGAGGGGGGGGACGCCCTGTTTTTACAAAAAAAGTGCCCTTTAAAGTGGAATATCTCGGAAACGGATACCTAAATCAAAAAATCGTCTTAGAAACCTTTTATTGTTTGTAAAAAGACCTATCTAATGATACCCCACACAATGGAGTAGCCGCGAGAAAAAAATCATCCCCACTACGTGTAGGGGAGGTACCCCAAACAAAAATATTTTTCATAATTTTATTGTAGCACTTTGTCGACGTAATTACAACACATATTCATGCAAAGTTTCATCCTTCTATAACGGTAGTTTGGACGGTAAATCGAGGACGGACGGACATGACGAAAAGTGGCTTACGTCAACTAACAATTATCAAATATTTTAAACCAAATTGAACTTAAGATTTTATTTCATGATCACCAAACGCAAATTATGAAATACATAATTATATTAAACAAACCATACCTACATATAATATGTATGTACCTAAATATTCTTTTTCATGATTAGGGCTGTAGTATTTTTTTAGTATTTTCCAAAAAAATTAAATACCATAAACATTGATCTTCCTTGATATGTATTTATTGTTTTTTTTATCTGTGTGCTAGCACATTGTTTTCTTTTCAAAAGACAACTTTCACATTAGGAATACATAACATTCTCTGTCACTTTACTGACACTTTACAAATATACTTGAAACAAACTCAAAGAACACCCATACTCAGAGCAACAAATTGTTGATTACACAAAGCGCTGTCCCAAATGGGAGTTTGAATCTACAACACTCCTGGCTAGTAGAAAGTGGCTTAGTGACCCATTAAACCACTAGGCCAACGGTACAGTCGGTTAGGTTAATTAGGATTTGAGACCTTCCAAATCATAATTTACACAACAAGACCTTTCCCAGACACTTTGAGCGTGTCCATGTGACTTACTCTAAGATGCCGGGACAGATCACTGGTTCGGAAAAAGCCTTTTGAACAATGATGACATATGTACGGAGTATGATTCGTGTGGTGCTTTAACAAATGAAACTCTAACATCATAGCTGTAGGGAATGTTTTTGTACACTCCCCAATAGAGCATTTGAACTTTGACGCATTCTCATGTCTAAACACTATGTGGTTAGACAAACTCCTCTTACTTACAAATCCCTGGTCACAAAACTTACAAACAAATGGTTTCTCTCCAGTGTGCTTACGCATATGTGACTCTAAATCCGGAAAAACTTTTTGACACTCATTGCACTCACCAGACTTTTCCGAGTGTATTCTTTTTATATGCACTTGGAGATTACCTTTCAGAGAAAAAGTCATTCCGCAGTAACTACATATATTGTGCTTTTCGTTGGAATGAATCCGCATATGAGCTTTAAGGGCATTTTTTGTTTTAACAGACTTGCTACACAGATGACAAGTGAAGTTCTTCTCGTTACTGTGAACGACCTGGTGCCGCATCATATGACTTTTGTCTTTGAACTTCTTGAAACAGGTGAGACAGGTATATGGGCATTCTCCAGTGTGCAAACGTTTGTGACGAATCATTGAAGCAATTTGTCGAAATGCTTTAGAGCAGAAAGAACAAACATAGGGTCTCTCATCTGTATGCACCCTCAAATGTGTTATGATACTGTTTTTAGTTAGAAAGCTTTTGCCGCAAGTTTCACAAATAAATTTCCTTTCTCTCTGAGTGTGGTGTGTGTATATGTGTCTTTTGAGTGAGCCCTTAAGGTTGAATCTTGCATTGCAATAGTGGCAAGCGAAAGGTTTTTCTCCAGTATGGGTTCTCATATGATTCTCCATTGCCGAGCGACTGGCTGCTACATAACCACAGACAACACATACAACAGGCCCTGATTTGGATTTGGTTTTTCGTTTATCTAACGCCTCTCGAAATTTTTTAGTTTTCGTATATTTTTTTCTGGGTTTCTTAACATCACACAGATACGAGTCTTTGTGATCTTCTAATAAAAAACTCTCAAAGTGATCTTCTTCTTGAGATATTTCTTCTTTAATAATTTCCAATTTTATTTCAGGTTTGTGTTTTGAAAAGTCTTCATTTTGGTCAGTATTCAGTCCAGTCGTCATATTGATGCATCGGAGAGCCTTATCCGAAGCTTCGCACTTATTTACAAAATCGTATGTGGTGACCAGTTCTGAGGCACAGCTTGTACATATTGCATCTGGTAAACCATCACCTTCCACAATCACCACATTGACACATCTCATTATTTTCGCACTATACTGTAAATCTCCCTGTTCCTCAAAAATAGAAATCGATGCGGTGTTGTTTATACAAATGCGGCAAATTCTGGTTTCCATGTTTTTATTTTTCTAACAAGATTATTATCTTTACTTGCATTAGTTACAGAAACAAATCAATTTTTTACGTTTGCCACAATAAATGGAACTTGCATTCTTTCAGTAAATAATAAATTAAATTCAAAGAAAAACAATGATTTTATTACGATAGAGTACCTATGGAGGGGAGGTTGACTAAGTTTGACAATTTGACATTGACAATTGGACAGTTACAGACATCTATAGATAATACACTATGTTACAGAGTAGAGAATAGGGATTAGCGAACTGAACTTTGGACATCTGTTGATCGCGAAAGTGGACTCGAGTTCATTTCGCTGTAATAGTAAATTAAGTATATAGTCCTTTGAAGAAAGACAAATATGTCCTAGACTCTGTATAATAGTAGTTAGTCAGGAGTATATCTGTATAATAGTAGACTCTACAAACGAAGTCACAAAGATACCAAAATAAGTATTAAATGTGAAATGATGTTTCTTTGCATCAATTTGAGACTCTACTGCATACTTATCTCAAGTTGAATTGGATCCTTCTTAGTCTTCCGAGCCTTTATTCAACCATCTTCCTTCACACAGGAGTTTTTTTTCTTTCTCCTATAAAATAATGAAGATCTGAGCTTAAAAAGAAGTTTCAAACTTCTTTGCCTGATAGAGAAATGAAGGTGGATGAGTGGAGTTGTAGTGGTGGTGGTGAATTTTATCAAGCTACCGAACACTTTAATCTAAGTACCGAACGAATGTACTAATTTTGACTTTGACAATTTTGACAAGTCAAATGTTTATTTATACTTGTTCAAAATAGTTCAAATCATGTCATAAATTGTCATAGATTGTATAGATAGGAGACATATGAGAGAGACAGTTTTCAGTATAATTGAGTTCATTAAGTTTCGAATTGTAAGCAAATAAATAGATCGAATATTATTCTGAGGAATGTTGACTGCAGATAAGATTTAGTGCTATAAGCCATGGAAAATAAATTATGTAGATTGTGTTGTACAAATGAAGGTAATGCATTTATTTTTCTCGAGGATTCGAATGATATACAACTTAGCACAAAAATCATGTATTGCTGTTCAAACATTATTATTGAAGACGGAGACGGATTACCTTCTAATGTTTGCGAAAACTGTGAAAATGAATTAAATGCTTGCTACCGATTTGTATTAAAATGTGAAGAATCCGACAAGCAACTTCGCATGCAATCAATTTCTATAGCCTCGCCGGTTAAAGAAAAGTTTGACGAATATGTATCGGATTTAAAAAAAGAATTAAAAAGTTTGAGTGACGAAGACATTTCCTATGAGAATCTCCACAGTGATGATGTACCTCTCGAAGAATTACGTCGAGACGCATCTGTTTTAAAAGTCAAACAGTTTAAAAAAGAGTATGTTAATGTTGAACAGACAAAAGTAGAAAAACAAAAATCCTGTAAAACGAGAACCAAATTTCGAAATAGAAGAGGAGTTACAAAATGTGGTCTATGTGGCAGACAATGCACAAACCAATCATCTTTAGATATTCATATGAGGTCTCACACTAATGTGTATTCCTTCCCATGTTCCTTATGTGATAAGAAGTACAAAGACAACGGAAACTTAAAGCGTCATATGAATAGAAATCACTCGGAACATCGACAACGTAACTTCATATGTGAGAGTTGTGGTAAAGGTTTCTTCAGTAAGAGTGATGTTAATGTCCACATGAGGACTCATACTGGTGAAACTCCATATGTTTGTACAGAGTGCTCAGCTAGATTTACACAGTTAGGAGCAATGCTAAGACATAAAAAACGGCACTCAGGTGAGAAAGACCATCTGTGTTCAACTTGCTCCAAAAGATTCTGTACTAAACAAGAACTTAAAATGCATAATGCTGTGCACTCGTCTGAGAAAAAATTCGTTTGCTTATTTTGTAATACATCATTCAAGTATCAATCAAATTTAACAAAACACAAAAGGCTGCACTCGGAATCCCTAAGCTTCATCTGTAACTACTGTGGACGCAGTTTCAAGTTTAAGGGCAACTTGAAGTTACATATAAGTAGACAACACTCTGAGAAATCGGGATACTGTGAATTATGTTCAAGGCACGTGGCTAACCTTGAAGCTCATATGTGGAGACATACTGGTGAACGACCGTTAAAGTGTGAGCTTTGTGCAAGTAGTTTCTTCGAACTGAAGGCTCTTGCTCGTCATATAAATTTTAAACACACAAAGACCGATAAATACAAATGTGAAGTAGAAGGCTGTTCCATGGTGTTTCCTTCCCGGCCCATGCTTAACTTTCATAATGCTAAACTGCACGGTACAAATATCCCGTTTCCATGTGACCGTTGCACAAGAGCGTTTTATAGAAAGAATGATCTTGCTAGACATAAGATTGGCACTCACAAGGAGAGACTTGTTTAATCTATATTTTTTTAAGTTCTTTAATGTTTTGTAACGAGACCAAATTTTGTACTTGTCATTAAATCTAGTCCTGAGAATTTATTTTAGTTTTTTTATTCTTATCGGTTCCTTGAGTTTGAGCTGTTCAAAATATTCACATCCCTAGTAGGAAAAGGTTCATTGCATAAGTCAGATAGCAATTACAGTGGGAAAAATGAAAGTTTTTAATATAGCCTCTGTATACCCTTTAAACTAGCTGATGCCCGCGGCTTCGCTCGCGTCCTAGGGGTATGAAAAATTGCACACCAGAAGTGCACAAAAAATTTCATACTAATCGGTCCAGCCGTTACAGAGGAGTATGGTAACTAACATTGTGACACGAGAATTTATTAAGATTTATTATTAAGGGGCAAAAATAAACTTCTTGTACTGTATTTCAAATTTGAAGATTAGAATTATATTTGTATAGCTTGTACCTTTGGCTTTTCCTATATGCAAGAGCTTTAATTAGAAAAAGTATATTTCTTTTAGAAAAAACAATTTTATTAATCTAATGCTAAATTCTAAAATTAGTTCTGAAACTAAATTCTGTAAATATTTTTGATAGTTTTCCTTGTAATGAGGTAAGACACATAAAAACTACAATATTATGTTATATAATATTTATTTTTAGTGCTGATGAATATCATGATTCATGATTCAAAAACAAACCGTATCACAGTCCGCTACAGATTAGTAACTAAAGCTTGTGAACACAGAAGTGAGAACATTAATAGAACAATATTTGAGGTAAGAGGAGAAACAATAAATATATTTTTTATACAATTGCCTAATAAATAGGGGAAGGGGTGCGGTGCAGACACACTCGCACCCATCCAACTCTCATAAACCAATATTCATCTCAACATTAATATTCAAATTCATTTCATAATATATTATTTCTGTCAACGACACATTTGTACAAAACAATAACTCTTATAAATACAATGCGTACTAGTCCATTTATTTACATGAATTCTATGAGTTCATAATATAGATAAAATATTGCAAATACTAATAAATTGCACATATTACAATCAGATTTTTGATCCAGTCAAAACAATCACTGAATATAAAATATTCCATTATACTAAAATAATAATTAAAAAATAATAATAAAATAAACAGCTTGCGTACATTATAAATTATGCAAACATCAGTCAACAACTTTGTATAACTAATTCACGATAACGTTACCGTAAGTTAACAGGGACCCGTCAGTTTCTCACAGTATATAATATTACATAGTCAACAGGTAGAGCCCACGGTCGCCCTTCGCACACACAACATTTATATATCGACACGAGAACGAGACCTAACTAAACCTAGCTACACTATATGGCTAATTAGAAATAAAACTGCACAAATTAGCACCAGAGAAATTTAGGATACAATACACGTACGATACCGAGTCGATGTCATCGATTAAACTACAACTATTCATATCGTATCGAGTCAACGTACGGCGGGGTCAACTGCACCGTTCGCGACGAAAGCGGGTAGTTCATTATAAAAGCTATACCTCGGCCCTATCTAGTAATAATTCGTTTACGGCGTCGACGCGACCGGAATTTCTCTAGCTACTGCGCGACTATCGACACTCACACCTCCCGTCCCTCGCCGCGGAGTGCCGACGAGAGAGGGAGATCCCTCAGAGTCCAGAGGGTAGGCGGGAGACCGTCGGAATGACGGCGAGACATCGAAGCGACCGGGGGGCGGGGAGGGAACGTCCGTCGATTTGACGAGGGGCCGTCAAAGGGACGGGGGGTCGGCAGTCAGTCGATGGCGTGCTCCGTCATCTGCAGGCACAGCGCGTCCAGCGACGAGTAGTCGTCGGGGGCCGAGTGGGGGCCGTGGGGGCCTGGGGCGGGGGTCGTGGGGGCCAGCGGCGGGGGTCGGGGGGGCGCGCCGTGCGGCGGGTACGAGTGACTCTTGCCGCGCGGCACGAGCGGACCTTTACAAGCCCCACTGCCCCACAGACGTTTCGGCATTTGCTTCTGGTAACCGTTGTGGGGATTTATGCGCCATCTGCAAATAAACTTTCATTATAAATCCACTTTTGATAAATATAAAACTTACAAATGATTATTAGGATGTTTAGAATATTCAAGGCACGAGACATGTATTTAGATAGCGTGCAAATATTTATGATTTAGAGGAAAATTATGGGAACAAAACTACATAAACCATTTGATCGATTTAAGTATTTTGTTTTGCTTTATGCAATAGTGAATGAGGAATACGACTGGAGTTAACGTCATTTACGCTTACGTCACATAATGAAAGAACACTATCCCTAATAATAAGTATTTTAGCGCTGTTTACTTTATTAGATCGACGACACGACTACTGACAAAAGGCTGCAATCTAACGCCTCACTTTTAGTAAACGCTAGATTTTACTTATTATAACATAATAATACTGTGTGTTTTAACACAATAATACTCAATTCCAAAACCCGTAAAAGTATTCATTACACTAAGGCATTTCTGTTTTTCTTGGACGGTTGGCCTAATGGCTTAAGTGGCCGCCACGCAGTTTCTACTAAGTCCAGTGTTGTGGGTTCAAATCCTACATGGGACAACACTTGTTATTCTGTGATTCATGCGTGATTCATAAATTGTTATTCTAAGTCTGGGTGTTCTTTGTATCCTAAATGGATACAAAGAACACACAGACAGACAGACAATGTATGTTTGTGAAATCTTTCGCGACACAGGATTTATATTCCTAAAGCGAGAAAATGTTGAATGGAATAGCGACTCTTAATTATTAAGAGTCGCTATGAGCAGTAAAGGTGTGAGCGCTAACCTGGGTTTAGGACACCGCCTGTTAAGGGGCATATCGCTGACGTGGTGGAAGAACTGTCGGGGCGGCAGGCGGTGGCGCAGCTCGCGCAGGGCCTCGCGCAGGTCTGCGCGTGCGAAGGCCTCGTGGTGCAGCGCGCGCTCCACCAGCCAGCAGTGCAGCGACAGCGGCTCGACCGGACCCTCGCCGCTATCGTCCTGCACCTCCCCACCAGCTCCCGCTCCTCCCAAGCACTCTGACGCCACGCGCAGGGCTCTCACCACTCCCGCGGCAAGATGGCTGGTGGGTGCCATGGGGCTGAGCAGCACGCCCCGCAGCCTCTCCAAGGCCCGGGCCGCCCCCGCTGATCCTCCTGCGCGTAGTTCCGCTTCCACCCCCTCTAGTATCGCACCGCGCTCGTTCAGCTTCTTGATTGATAATAGGAGTTTGTGACGGGCACCTTTTGTCACACCTGGAGTAATGGATAACGAATTAGATATATAGACTGTTATAGTACACGTATCGGTATTTTATAATTTATTAGAGATCCGGTTTTATCTGTGGTTAGAGCTAATCTAAAACATAGCCTAATTTACTCCTTATGTCATCGGTAAAATGCCAGTGAAAGTCCCTTCAAAATCGATCCAGCCAGACACGGATTATAGCAACAACCGCAGGTAACAATACTACAATGAATCCAGCTAACATAGAAGCGCCGATTCCAAGTGGGGTCAGCCCCCAGTTTAGTTCGTAGTTGGCGGCGCTTGTGTCGTTCTGTATTTGCTTTGCAATGCACAAGAGTGAGAATGTCGATTCTTGGGTAAGTTTCTAAAACTTAATTATTTTGCCCAAAAATATATTTTAAGCAGAACACATTTTTAATTACTGCGAGTTGTTTGTTTTTAACAAGACACAGTAATAAATACAAAGCAATGACTCACTAACCGAGATATGTATTTGAAAGCCTCAATACCTTGAAATAATATTTGTAATAATTGTACACAGGGAGAGGAAATCAGGGTTCGTTGGACAACGATACGAGTAATTGAAGATTGTTTCCTTAATATTAAAGAATGAGTCACCAACAAGTGAAGGCACTGACATCACTTTATTTGAGACAAGTCTAAGTAGAGTAATACTGGAACTACGGTACAGATAAACATTTAGTATTTAATGTATGTAAGACCTCGAATTTTGAATCGGAATTTTGGGTAAACTTAGGTCGTATGCTCGCTTAAATCAGAGGAAAGATGTAGTACTCTGGACTAGTTACTCGGTAGTTAATAGAAGTTCATGAAACCTAATAGATTTAAAACACATCAAAAATAAAAACTACAATTTTTTTGGCGAGATCTTTTGATGGACAGCCGCGTAAGATCAACAAGGAAGTTATGGGACATTAAATATAGTTCCAGAGGTTTTACATCGGTTTGAGTGCGACATAATCAGAAGTGAGTGGTAACCGACCAGGAATTCCCCACAGATAAAAACAAAAAACGAAATCTAAGAAGATCGTTTGCCAGAGAACATATTTATCAAGAGCCATGCCAGAGAACGTATTAATCATACATATTTTTTTTATACTTAAAAATGACAAATGTTATTGAAAAGATGTTATCTCAAAAAACACAAAAATCTCATGAACGAATTGAGAACAGTTCCATAAACAGTTACATGTAAATTGTACAAAACAAAAATAAAACTCACCCAATTTCTCAAGGTACTGTTCATCCATGTTCATCATCTGTTCATAAGTCATATTCGTGAACAGCCACACATACTTGTGTAGCCTCAAGCTCTTCAACCACTGCGCCACAGTCGACATGCCCGGATGCTCCACAAAATTGTGCGACCTCAAGTCATCTAATCGTGTCTCGCTCCCTGTCGTCCCATACATTATACTAATAGGCCTAATTTGACTCAAACTGTGTTCACTAGATAGAGAGAAGCTTCTCGGCTTCTGCACAAACGGTTCATCACTTAGATTCTCTGCAGAAGAAGACATGTGTATGAGGTTGGTCGATGGAGGCGTCAGACTGTTCGATCTCTGTGACTTAGGCTGTGTTATCGCCGCCTCGAAATTAAGTTTGTCTCCTTCTATACTAATGTCTACATCACGGCCATTTTTGGAAAAAGATTCCTGCAGTAAATCTGTGGTGTTGATGTAATCAATCGTGTCCAAAATACCCCTGAAGTCGATATTCTTGCCGATGGTTCGTCTGAATGTGTTTGTTGTACTTGTGTTTGTGCTCCATATGTTGTTGTCTGGCACGAGACATGTGTCAATCCTTTGTTGCCATATACTCTCTGTATTCCTACTACCCGATATGTGGTTCTCTAAATATTTTAACCATTGTGCCAGTGTTCTGAAATTTAAAATTGAATCATCATCAATACAAATTGTCACAATTTATTAGAATATAGTACGTCGGAGAGGTCGGTGAGACCATCAAGACAGGGATAGGCCATATTAAACTTTAGTAATTTTGATCGTCAACGGGCTAATGATGATCATCAATAACCCATAATGTTGTCCCAGTATTGAGCTCGGCTCTCTTCTCAGAAGAGTATTAAGGTCATATCAGGTTGAATTTTATTATTTTAATTTTAGAAGAAACTAAACATTATCATATAAAATTAAATTAAGAACTTTGACAAACAGGTGAATTAGGTACTAAAATGATTTGTTACATTCCATAGATATTATGTTACAGGACAGGTGATCAATGGAAAGGGATGCTACGGAAATCATCTGTGTTTGATCTGTAAGGAGAAAACGCCTGAGTACCATGATGGGCAACTGCGGTAGGACCGTGGACACGGTGCTCCACACGCTGGCAGAATGTGGTAGGCGTTGAAGGAGCCGAGGTGTGATCTCGTGGCGGCCATTGACGTAGTGATTCACTACGTTATATGATTGCGGCCATGATACAGAGCGACAGCCCGTGGAACTCCACTTTCTGTGAGCAAGTTATGTTTGCGAAGGAGATGATGGAGTGGGACCGAGAGAAGTTTAGAAATTTCGACAACGATATAGGTACCACAGACAACTCGGGCGCCAGAAATCGTCAAACGATCTCTGTCCTCCATAAGCGCAAGTCTGAAGGTGACAGGTGAGGCCACCCTAGCAGAAGCAGTTCGGGGTAGAAGGGCAGGGCGGCGCGCGAATAATTTATTTTGGGCGGAAAAGAAATCAACCACTTATAGGGCTGCCATCTACTAACCGAAGGTGGCCTTTGTATGTCGGGAATCCAGAGATTATCTTTCGATGTTGCATCTGATTCCTAGACTTGTAGTTCCCAAAACGGCGTGAGACAGAAACCTCACGCCGTCTCGGCTTAGTGTTCGTTCGATATAACCAACAGCTGGTGGTATCCAGTGGAGATTTTCGAAAAAAAAAGAAGGCAGTCGAGTAGCGAAACGGTTAGTAATAACAACTTCCCATGAAACATTTTAAACTCTGACTAGAATTAATCCTGCTCTGACAGAATAATTGCTTGAAAACGGTATTTTGTGATTAGCATACACTGTGTATTCCACAAGGAGCTTCTTGAGTACAAATAGAGTAATACACGTAATGTAAAGTAGTATAGTTTACCTTCGGTCATTGTGCGTCAGGGCTGGGTGCACCAGCAGATACGACAGTAACTGCCGGCAAAGGTCAGGCGAGCACGAAGACCGCCGAGGCGCGTCCATACAGCGCTGCACTAGCGCAGGAGCAGC
This sequence comes from Phragmatobia fuliginosa, assembly GCA_932526445.1. Taxonomy (NCBI): domain Eukaryota; kingdom Metazoa; phylum Arthropoda; class Insecta; order Lepidoptera; family Erebidae; genus Phragmatobia; species Phragmatobia fuliginosa. Next base: position 20,326,995 of record OW052069.1, on the reverse strand, counting down.
TGACACGTATAGGTCTTTGCCACGGTCGTTGTCCATTCTTAGCAATGGCAGAAGAGACAGCAGGCGTCGAATGCGTTCGCCACCTGCCAATAAATACAGATTGCCTTTATTAGGATTTTCATGAAATTTGTTTTGATGATGATCTTGAAGCTGTGATCAGTCAAGGGTTGACAGCATACTGTCTAGTTTTTAATCGACTTCAAAAAGGAAGAGGTTCTGTTTCACTGTGTTTTTAGGGTTCCGTAGTCAAATAGCAAAAAACGGAACCCTTATAGATTCGTCATGTCTGTCTGTCAGTCCGTCCGTAAGTCACAGCCACTTTTTTCCGAAACTATAAGAGCTGTACCGTTGAAACTTGGTCAGTAGATCTATTCTGTAAAGAAATTTAGTAAGTAGTTTTTTTTAATACGTCATATATCGTAAACCGCAATTTACTTTTTATTTAATCAATACACTATTATTAAAACATCGATCAAAGTTACAACGAACTACAAGAACTTTTATATGTTGTTACTTGCAGCTACGGAACCCTTCATGGGCGAGTACAACTTGCACTTGTGCCGCTTTTTTTATGAATGTTCATTAATTACTCCATTTATGTTCATGTTCATTAATTAACTTTTTTTTTTATGCGGCAATCTCATATGTAATTAATAAAAACCTGTTAATTAAGGAATCTAAATAGATATTTCAACTTTATTTATTATGGATTTCTGCTTATATAAATACTTTTACATCCTTAGGAGTTATTAAAAATAATCTATTTTCAATTTCCAACAACGACTGCGTGGTTGGCCTATTAGTTTAAGCGGTCGCCATACCGCTTTCTATTGCGCCAAGTGTTGTAGGTTCAAATCTCACATACGACAACACTGTGTGATTCACAAATTGTTGTTCTGAGTCTAGGTGTTCTTTATGTTCATTTCAAGCATGTTCGTAAAGTCGTCCCCGACACAGGAAGAATATTCCTAATGCGAGATTTTAAACTAATACATAATTATATTAGAACAATTACAGCAAAAGTGTGCTTTGACGAATTTGAAAAAAAAAAATCTTTGATTCCAATCCTTTCCAAAAAGTTGAACCTTGTGAAAAAAAAAATCAATCAAATAAATTTCATGGCCACTTCTTCATATTTTTATAACAGATAGAACTCTAAAAAATGCAGTGTTTAACACTTTAGATTCTGCATTTTCATGTTAATAAGATAACAAACGAATGGGTTTTTTTTATTTCAGCCTACCAAAGTGACTACTCTGCCTGATGGAAAGCATGAGTAGGATCTAGGAGTAGGGGTCACCATGCTCATTGGGGTAGGCAATCCATCATGGTGACCCATACAATGGTGGCCTGGTCCGTTGTTTCTGCATAATTCTCCCGACCTCAGGAGGTAATGAAACATATGGAAAATAATATTTTGATTTATTTTTTGGTAAAACTATATGTAGTGGGTAGATGTAATCTATAAAAATAAATAAAATTAAAGTGTTTGTTTGTAATTTCAAATGAACAGTTTTTTACTAAATGCATAAGAAAGTATATATCCTGCCTCGTTGGTCTAGTGGTTAGCGTATGTGACTGCTGATCAAGAGGTCTTGGGTTCGATTCCCGGGTCGGACCAAATGTTTGTGTGATCCGCAAATATTTGTTTCAAAGTTTGGATGTTTTCTATGTATAATATGTATGTATATACAAAAAAAAAAGTATGTTATATCAGTTGTCTAGTTACCCATAATACAAGCTCTGCTTAGTTTGGGGACTAGATGGCGTTGTGTGTAAAATGTCCGAAATATTTATATGAAAAGGGCAAGTTTTTGTTTGTTTGTCTGCTCCGGGTAATCTCTAAAAAATATAGAATGGCTGTACTGATTTTGATGGGAGTTTAACTGGCAGATAGCTGCTCACATAAGCAGAAAGTTAGGCTATTTGTTATACTATTTTATATTATATATTTAACAACAATAGCTGGGTAAAACCGCTGGTCTAACAACTAGTAAGTTTTAGAAATAGTAGACCTTTCAAGAAACCAGTTATCTGTTTTTAAAAGACAACTCGTGTATTAGGAAAATAAATAAAAGACTCAGAACAACAATTTGTGAATGACACAAAGTGTTGTCCCATGTGGGATCTAAACCCACAGCACTATACTTTTTTAAGTAAATATTTATAATCTTACTAGCTAATGCCCGCGGCTCCGCTCCCGTCTTCGAAGTATGAAAAATAGATGTTGGCCTATTCTCAGACCTACCCGATATGCAAACGAAATTTCATACAAATTGGCCGTTTTCAGCCGTATCGGATTCGTATGGGAACAAACATTGTGACACAAGAATTTTATGTATGTATAAGATGTATGTGTGTACGTCACTGAACTCCTTCTGAATGGCTGGATTAATTTTGTTGAAATTTTATGATTTGAGAATGGTTGTAATTCCCAATTGGACCCAGTAGGTGTCGCTGTGATCAAATTTTGGGATTTAATTTTTCTGTAAATCGCAAGTAATACCGTAGTGGGAATGGTGTGAACAAATGGACAAATTTTAAGTTACTCTTTTTGATGTAAATACCGTGTATACGGCTGGTATTGGGTTGGGACTATGTGTGTTGTCTCAGATGTCCGAAAATGTCCTTTCCCAAGTTCAGTTCTATCTTCATACATGGTTTAGGTGTGAAAGCGTAACAGACAGACAGAGTTACTTTCGCATTTATATTATTAGTAGGGATTATATCCACATATATATATAAGTGCACATAACATGTATGTTTTAACAATAAAGGTACATATGTATATTAATATCAGTTGTCTAGCATCCACAGTATTCTGCTTAGTTGATACTAGATTGATTTGTGTACGCTTGAAAACCTGCACCAAGCAATACCAAGAGCACCGCGTCGCCCAGCACTGGGCCAAAATAGTGTAGTGTTGCCATCGACACGATAAGAAGAAGAAGAAGACTAGATAGCATGGGTCCAGATGTCTGAACTATTTATTTATTATTTATTGCCTGAATTTTTATTATCTTGGGCATATAACATAAACTTTTGTGCAGAGAAACAATATTATTGCAATAAATAGCAGTTCATAGAATATTTAGCAGTCATTAACAACTAATGCAACTATTAATCAATGAACCCCTGATCAAATGTAGTGATCTGCACTCTTAGTAAACTGTGTAATTAATTACACGCTGTACAGAAGAAGTCCTTTCAAGTTACAATAAGTAATAAATAAGTTATACAGCCTTCACAAACCTACAAAGAATAACTAATCTATACAAATAAATAAAATTGTGTGTCTGTTTGTAATATTAAAATAACCGCTTTTTACTAAATGCATATGTAAACACGGAACATATGAAAATATATATTTTTTTACAATTTCCCTCTCTGTCTGTTTGGTCCTGGTAATCTCTGGAATGGCTGGACCGATTTCAACGGGGCTTTCACTGGTAGATAGCTGATGTTATAAGGTGTAACTTAGGCTACTTTTTTTAGACTAGCTTCGCCCTGCGGCGTTGCCCGCGGTTCCAACAACAAACGCGGGTAACACCGCAGGGCTCAGCTAGTAAGTAATAAATAGGTTATACAGCCTTCACAAACCCACAAAGAATAGCTAATAATATATATGAAGGTCGACTGAATACTATGAAAATGAGCATTACCTATTTAAACTTTGAAATTTTAAAAACAGATGAGTCACATCACTTGCAATCATTTATCGACTGCTATTATGCAATTAGAATTGATAACAAAGAAGTTATATATCTTTAATCCTTTTTTGTATTTTATCTAATTACCTTACGATTTTTTTTCTTTAAAAAAACATACTGACAATAAAATTATTAATCATACTGCAAATCAGAGGTATAAAGAATATATTTTAACTGTTTAAGAAACCTAAACACTTTTTATGTGCGACATTAAAATAAAACAGTAAACAACATGTAAATAGACAATCAAAATTTTACTTGAAATAATAAATCAAAAAGAAAGGGTAGTTTCTTCGACTTACCGTCCTCATCCTCGTCATCACGCACAGTGAGCAGGCTGGTTAGCAAAACCTCATCGTTGGCATCGCGCTCCAAGCGCTCATCCTCGACGTGGCTGCGCAGGGCAGCTTCTACGGCCCGCTGCACCAACTTCAAGCCGGGCCATGGTACCCGCCTAGCTAACGTACATGCCACCACTGTCTGTTCGCAGGCGCCCCACTGCTCAAACACACCAGCTACACCTTCGAGCTGCTCATTAAATATGCCGTTCATCGTGAAAACAGCATAGCAAACTCCAAATATCAGATTTGTTTGTATTCTACACGTCAGTACTCAGTAGTACGTGACAGCTGATCGTTGATCCACTATTCTATTAGTTCGGCGATGTGCAGCCTACGAGGCGATGATGATGACCGAGGTGCGGCGATTTACACGCGTAATGAGGACGTTAATGTATTATTAAATTACAGGTAGATTGAAAAACATCGAAATTGTTTCGACAGTCGACCAGATTATCAAAATCCAAAATGGCCGACCACAGATAGTAAAAGTTTTGTGTCAAAAGTGACATTTACATGTCGGGAATTTCATTTCATTGCAATTTTTTTTTTTAATTTCTTCCATTGAAAGTCTTAATGAACTAATATTTCAAAATATATTTACATTAAAATATGATAATGAAGAGCAGAGGTGAAATAATTTAAAATGTAAATCACTGACATCTAGCCTCACTAAAATAGAAAACTGCATTTTAAAAACAAATTATTCACCGCTAGATGTCGGGATACGATGATTTCATCAATAAAGGAAACAAATTGTATACTAGTTTCAGCCTACGGTTTCTCAAGCCAATTTTAATTAGTATTGTTAAAGATTTAGTTTTAGCGTATTAATGATAGATTATAGGTGAACTTTCTGTTAAAAAATTTCCCCCAAACGAACAAAACGATACGGCTCAGCCCGCGTCAATGTCGGTTGTGTAGCATCGGAATTTGCATGTGATAATTATTATTAATACACATAAAAAAATCATTTTTAAATAATGTTTGGCTTTTAAATCGGGTGACACTTTATTTGAACTAAAAAATGTGCTATAAAGTTGAATAACTCGCCGAAAAATACCTTATCTATACCTATCTACCCGGGAAATCAGATGGAAAGGAAATCCCTGGAAGCCCAACATACCTCGGGCTATTTACAGGTGGTAGATAGCCCCTCATGTGTGGGAACCCCGATGTTTCCTTGTTGTCCCTAAAAGGGACTGCGCATGTTCCCTAACGCGCGCGCGTATTCCCAGATTTTTAGAACTTTGCGTTAGACAGTTCTATCAGTTTGTAATTCAAAATTTAATGAATAAGCCGTACGGTGTTCTAGGTATAATTCGTCTATAAATAATAATAAATAAATATTTCGGAGTTTCGGACATCTTACACACAACACTCTCTAGTCCCAATCCCAAACTAGGCAGAGATTGTATTATGAGTACTAGACAATCAATATAAATACATAAACATACTTTTTTTTGTAAATACATACATATTGTGCATAGAAAACACTCAGATATAAAATAAAATATTTGTGAATCACATAAATAATATTTGGTCCGACCCGGGAATCGAACCCGAGACCTCTTGATCAGCAGCCGCATACGCTAACCACTAGACCAACAAGGCAGTCTGGCAGGGCAGGCAAGGCAGATTGGATCAAAACTGCGTTGTCATTGTTGTCAACAAGATGGCGTACGTAGTATCATGATACAGTATCATGGGTAGTTAGGTACCACATTTTAAAAGCAAAACGTTCGTCACCATTTTTTTATTTTGGAAATAAACTGTTGCTCTAAAATACTAGTAAATAAATACACTCAGTCATAAATATCGATTTCGAATCATTCATTCGAGTGTTCCTTTTGTAACAACCAACTTTTTGAAGTCTTCTTCAAAATGCACGATTGGGATGGACCCAATACAAATGGCCAACACCTCTCACAGTTGCGGTTCGCAGACGTTATAGTCATTCTGGCGGAGTCTCTGAAAAACAAACAGCCATAAAGTCAGGAAAAAAAAACTGACTGCTGTTTGTTGCTGTTTGTTTCTGTTTGTTGCTGTTTGTTGCTGTTTGTTGCTGTTTGTTTCTGTTTGTTTCTCGTAATCTCTGAAACGGCTGGACCGATTTTAACGGGGAATATTTTTTTTGTTCATAAGAACCGTTTCAGAGATTACGCGAAACAAACAGCAACACAGACGAACACAATTTTTTATTTTTTTAAAGTAAAAGGTACATGTACCTTTAAAGTATACCTATGTATACTTTTATAAGCATTTTATGAAATGCTGTTATTACAGAATTATGTACACAGACACTAAGTTTATTTTTGTACTAGCTGAACCCCGCGGTGTTACCCGCGTTTGTTGTTGTAACCGTGGGCAACGCCGTGGGGCGAAACTAGTCTAAAAAAATTGCCTAAGTAACTCCTTATATCATCAGCTATCTGCCAGTGAAAGTCCCGTCGAAATCGGCCCAGCCGTTCCAGAGATTATCTGGAATAAACAGACAGACAGACAAAATTTGTAAAAAAAAATATTTTGTCATATGTACCGTGCATACATACACATGCACTTAGTAAAAGACGGTTATTTTTAATATTAGGTACAAACAGACACTCCAATTTTTAGGGTTCCGTAGCCAAATGGTAAAAACGGAACCCTTATAGATTCGTCAAGTCTGTCTGTCTGTCTGTCCGTCTGTATGTCACAGCCAATTTTTATTTATTTTTTATAGATATCTACCTATACAGGGTGAATTTTTGAGACGGGACAGTAAGGGCAGGTACCTTAACCGTTATAGTTACAGGAAAACGCTTTTAGAAGACTATTCATAATTTTTTAAGATATTCTGAACTGCATTTACAGATTTTGGAAAAAATGTACAGTCAGCAAGAAAATGGTCATTTTAAACGAAATCTTTTTTTGATGCCAATCGATCCTGTTTCTTATAAGGATCAAAAGTCTCTACTGGACCAACTGAGGTTTGAGTACTAGAAATGTCAGAAATCGCAAAATACTTTTCCCATACATTTGTACGGAAATAAATAATTTTAATATGTATTTTAGACACAGACAAACATAACTTACATTTAGATGATCAACGACATAAATTGCTCAAAACGACCGCCGTTTTCACAAATAAAATCCTTGTTAATACTTCTTTCAGCTCCTGAATACTGTTGTATCTTTTTCGTAGACTTAGTTTTTAGGTAGCCCCACAGAAAAATATCGAGAGGCGTTAGATCGGAGCCACGAGGTGGCCACTTGGTTGGACCATGTGTACCTATCCACTGTGACCCGAACTGCCTATTCAAACTGGCCGTTGTGTGGCGGTGCGCCGTCTTGCTGAAAATAAACTTTTCGCAAGTCTGACAGGAGCCATTCATCCAAATGGTTTTGGATATTCTCTAAAATGAAGTCATTATACACGCAGAATTGAGAGTACTTTCATAAAATTCCACCATTACCACTCGATACTTGTCGCAGTGGATACTTATTCACGTACCACACCAATGCAGATTCTGTGTTCCTATTATTTACAAAATACGCTTTTAATACAAAAGATGCATTAACAAGGATTTTAAATGATATCTATCCAAGAAAATTATCGGCTGCTACTAGCTCAGTACAAAAACGAGTGTACTTATGTATTCATTAAAACGGCTGACATCTTGAGCAATTTATTTCGCAGATCATCTAAATGTAAGTTATGTTTGTCTGTATCTAAAATACATATTAAAATGATTTATCTCCGTACAAATGTATGGGAAAAGTATTTTGCGATTTCTGACATTTCTAGTACTCAAACCTCAGTTGGTCCAGTAGAGACTTTTGATCCTTATATGAAACAGGATTGATTGGCATCAAAAAAAGTTTTTGTTTAAAATGACCATTTTCTTGCTGGCTGTACATTTTTTCAAAAATCTGTAAATGCAGTTCAGAATATTTTAGAAAATTATGGATAGTCTCCTAAAAGCGTTTTCCTGTAACTATAACGGTTAAGGTACCTGTCCTTACTGTCCCGTCTCAAAAATTCACCCTGTATAGATACTTCAAGCTTAGAATAACTTGATCACAATGATTTGAGTGGAGTTCGCGTTCTGAGAAAGTCATAAGTTTCATGAATTACTGACTAACTATTAAGTTCAGACACGCAATCATAACAAATGAATAAGCTTGTAATTAGGGTGAAAGGTTGGCAATTGCAACCCTTATGTATTTACTAGCCTTTGCCCATGTCTCCGCCCGCCTGTATTGCGTTATGAGTAGCCTATGTCCTTAAGAACTAAAGTGTCTCCACACTAAAGTTTATCGAAATCGGTGCAGCTGTTTAGGTGACAGATAATTGACTGCACGGTTGGCCTAGTGGCTTAAGCGGTCGCCACGCCGCTTCCTACTGCGCCAAGTGTCGTGGGTTCAAATCAATATATAAAAGTGTAATGTAGGTAATCTGTACGTAGTGTTACATACTCTTTGTTCTGTATTTATTTGTCACTGTCAGTGTCAATGACAAATGTTATTTCATAAGTTGTCCATTGTGATCAGTCGGCGAATATACTAGATTACGAGACTACGTGTATTATTTACCTCCCCCATATTTAACAAATAGATAGAAACATTTTGCTTGATTCACAATTTGTTGTTCTGAGTTTGGGTGTTCTTTGTGTCCGTTTCATGTATGTTTGTAAAGTCCCCCGCGACACAGGATTTATATTCTTAATGCTTAAGAGAGTTGTCTAGAGAGTCTGAGAGTTTAAGAAAAAAAAAGTTTGGAATTTATAATGTTTGTATGGAGTGAGTGAGTGTGCATTCAAAAAGTTAATTAACCTTAAACTTTATTCATCAAATCGACCCGCCGTCTTTTCTTGAAGGTTTGACGGTCGCGCCCGTGGTTGCGCCTATCTTATCGATCCAGATACATGCACTTCTTAATAAAAATAAAATTAACACATATTTTAAACAAGCATTTGCCCGCGGCTTTGCCCGCGTGTATGTCGGTTATCGCGGTGAAAAGCAGCCTTTGTCATTTCTCAAAGTTTCATCTATCTCTATACCAAAATTCATCAAAATCGATTCAGTGGTTTAGGCGTGAAGACGTAACAGATAAACAGACAGAGTTATTTTCGCGTTTATAATATCAGGTTATGAAATTGCCGTTTTGAATGCAATAAGTGAAAGTAGATACTTATTTTTTCAAACTTTTTTATTTCTGTTATTCGAAGTAATCACCCATGCAATTGACGCATCTTTGCCAACGCATTGGCAGTTTATTGATGCCCTTCTTGTAAAAGTCGGCTGATCGGGAGGCAACAAACTCTTCAAAGGCATTTTGTACTGCCTCTCGGGAATTGAATTTTTTACCCACTAAAAAGTTGTCTAAAACTAAAAATTGTTACGTGCGACGAAAAATGGATTCTGTTCGCCAATCGAAAGCGCTAATATTGGTAATATTTTGGTCCGACCCAGGATTTGAACCCGAGACCTCAAGAACAGCTGTTGCATACACTGCGCCACCGACTTAGTTATAATATTTTATCTATATCTAAACAAATAATTAAATTAATGTGTTTATTTGTAATAATTATTTATGTATATATATAACCACGTATAACACAGCAGAAGTCTTTTAGTAATAACTAACTTTTAAATATAACCTATGGAAACAAATCGAATCAAAACACGTTTCAGTTCACCGGTCAATGCTGAAGACACGTTGCGCGGAGGGTGCAACTCTAATTGGGTAGGGGTTCAACCCCTGCAAATAAGTATATAAACCTTTTACCCCTGCATAAAGCGCACGCAATGTAATAAGTATATCAACCCTTGCGTGCCCCATCTATATGTACTTTTGAACTTATCGATCCGTACATTTCGTAAAGGGTTTATAATGCAATCGAATCGAAAAGAAGCCCCATGGTGGTAAAAATAATTCAGTTCTGATCAACTTTCGTTTTAGTATTACAAAGCAGATTACAGATTACCGATCGATTTATTGAATAGAAAACTATATACAAATTACGTTTTATTCAAAGTTAGATTCTTTCACGAAAATACTTTTAAAGACAGCTGTAAGATAGAAAAGGTTTTTCCCGGTCTTTCTAGAGAGTCTTCGAAAAAGCTGCCAAGTGCGAGTCGCTTATGAAGAGTTCCGTAGAAGCAAGTAACATCATTTATAAGTTCTTGTAGTTCGTTGTTACTTTGACCGATGCTTTAATAATAGTGTATCGATTAAATTAAAGGTACATTGCAGTTTACGATTTATGGTGTATTAAAAAAACCACTTACTAGATCTATAGCCGGTTCCAAAAATAACGGGTCAGTCACATAAACCAATAACGGGTCAGTCACATAAACCCGAATATCTCCCGAACTACGTATGCCATCCTAATGAAACGAAGACTGTTCAATTGAGAATTTAATTATACAGATAAAAAATAAAATAAAACTTAGTTACACCCACAATATTAATCTTAAATTAAAAAAAAACTAAAGTAGTCATATTTTTCTTAAGATTACATTTTTTTTATGATTGTTTTTTTGCTGTTTTTCATCACTTTCTTCATTTAATACTTTGTATTGCCTCCACGTGATGAAGCCTCCAGTGATGAAAAACAGCAAAAAAACAATCATAAAAAAAATGTAATCTTAAGAAAAATATGACTACTTTAGTTTTTTTTTAATTTAAGATTAATATTGTGGGTGTAACTAAGTTTTATTTTATTTTTTATCTGTATAATTAAATTCTCAATTGAACAGTCTTCGTTTGTTTGTTGTTAGGAAGGAGCCTAACAACAATAAAGGGCACCTTTTGATTTCACTTAAATTTTCTGAGTATAGTTTTAGTAGAACTTCAAGTGACCTATTTTGAGACTCGATAGTCTTCTTGCCAATACGAGGTCAGACGGGATGGAAAATTGATGTTAGCCAGCTTGTTTCCTTTATAAGGAGATGCCCATGGCCAGCAATGGTTTGTTAACGGCTGTTGGGTCGGAAGGGTGTTAGGTTTATTCAACAAGGGAAGATCTTTTCGTCAGATGAGGTCATCATTCCTGGCAGACTTCAGGAGTTCAAAATATTTATATTAAGCAATTAGTGTTGTATGTCGAGTGGTTTGCCATCACAATAGACTTGAATTTCTATCACTTGGGCCACAAACAGACGCGTGCACAAAGATAACACGAATCTTGTTATTGAACAAACGTGATTGTTGACTCAGACGGCAAAGTGACACGCGAATATGTATTTACAGCAGGAGTCGCGTGGGAATATCGTGAAACTAATAATGAGTGATATCAAGGGGGTATTGCTAAGTTGGGTAGAAGTATTGCACTTATGTACACAAATATGCAAGCTGCGCTTTCACTAAATCATTTTTATTCTGAAGATGTGGTCATCGAGGCTGACATATTCTAAGCGAAGGGTATAATAGTAATATAATAATAATAATAGTCTGACCGAATTCGGCCATGGCGACCACTTCGACCCCCTTTATAGGGCTTGGCGTTGATGCTCCCGGAGATGGCTTATGTAGCCGATTTTCGTGGCAAACTCAAGGGAGTTTGTTGCGAAAATGTGCAAGGGTACAAAGTGAGCTTACCGCTCTCATAATTATAGTGAAAGGCAGCTTTAAGCTCATTGCGCTTGGTATCGAGGTAAGCTAAACGCTGTTCCTCAAATTCGTGGATTCGATTCTTCACAATCTCGGGCCATTCCGGTCGCTGTGTATTACTCTATATTGCATCTTTTCTTGTGACGCTTTGTGATGTTTTGCGAAGGGTAGTATACTTACCGGTAACGCAGTATCTCAAGAACGGTACGGAACTCGTCTTGACTTCAGTAATTTTACTGTATTAGCAAGAACTTACAGTAAATTTACGGGACCCAGCTAGTCCCTTACAAACCAGCCCCTACTGATAACATCATTACCAAACATATAGGAATTGCACATAACACTCAGATATTGAACACATTGACATCTGCATCATGTTGCAGCTGCACACATCTCCGTGCAATTTTAACTTCTACCACACACGAAATAGGAACTATATAACGTGTGATATAAATTATTATTCAATGTATTATTTGTGAAAGATTGTCGCGCGCCTGTCATTTGAGAACCCTTCCGCGTGGACACGGATTATGTCCCCGAGGATCTGTAGGGTTAACAAAAAAAGTTACATGGGTTTGGGAAGTAACTGTACTTTGTTTTTGCCAATGTTTTTGCGATAAGCTAGCGATTGCGGGTTAAAATTATCAGCTTTAAAACGCAATGTTTATTTGAATCTTGAAATGGTTTCTGTTTACTCCTTGGAGTATCTTTCTTGTTTTTTGTCACACATGAACACGATACACGAATTTTTATCGTGTCTACGATCGACTCGTGATAAAGTGGCATGCGTTTCCTGCAACATCGAGATATGATAAAACTGCTGCTGTATTCTTCTGGTTTATATATTTGTGATTATTTTGAATTCGATATAAGTAAGTAGATATTAACATAAGTCATTGCCAGGATTCATTGCCAATATTGTTTTATCCCTACTAATATTATAAATGCGAAAGTAACTCTATTTGTTACGTTTTCACGCCTAAACCGCTGAGGCGATTTTGATGTATTTTAGTATAGAAATAGATAGAACCTTGGGAAAGGACGTAAGCTAGTTTTTACCGCGAAAACCGACATACACGCAAGCGAAGCCAGTTAGTAATATTGTAAATAGTTTTTGCTGATGTCTGAACTTTAATAGCAGTTTAAAATCTCAGTAGATTCTCTATAAATTATTATTTCAGAGTTCGTTCAGTATACGATTTATAAAATAAATTGTAACATTCAAATCCAAGCTTTTATTTGAGACTTATTTGCAAACGGTATGTTGTTAAAACTGTAAAGGGTTGCAGTGACTCAGCAATATAATTTCTGACCACAACTGGTGACAGTTCCCGTAAGCTCACCCATTCACACTTTCCCATTGTACGTGTGTCCGCTTGTCCGGCTATCAATAGATATTTCTGTTTATGCACTCGATGTCTTTATCGATGCCAAATCAAATTTGCTTGTCAATTGTGAGAATTGCACTCAAAAGTTGTATTTGTATAGAATCGTGAAATTGTATTTAAGGGGATCGTTTCCATAACTGCTCGAAAAAGCACTTACGGTTATGACAAGAGAAACAAATTAATTCATTATTTGACAGTAAAAAATATATTTCAGTTCCTTAATAAAGCAATCTATAGAGAAACCGAGTAAAATTACTAATACGATTATTTATTTTCGATAAAAAAATCATCAACAGTGACTAAAATCACCGAAATCGACCTTTTCTGTTTGGAATCAATCTAGTATTATGTTGCTTTATTTGAAATAAATATTTTATTAGTTGCAAGAAAAAAGTACAAAAAAGAGATTAATCATTTAAGGTTTCTATTAATTCTCACCAGAAAGTCATAATTTAATCTTAAACATCATTAATTTTTAGCAACAAAAGTTCCATACATTTTAGTATGGAGAAATAATTTGCAATAAAACAGAGTTCACGCGATCCAAAAATTCAGTGTTCTCCGAATATTCAAGGCGAGCGCACGCTCGTTTTTAGCTCCACACGCACTGTCACGCACACAGAGATTTGATTGTTTACATACGACGACGTGACTGTGTGTAACTTTTGATAATATTTGGTAGGTCTGAGAATAGACACACCTATCTTTATATTTTAAATTATTATTAACCAACTTCAAAAAAGGAGTATTTTTTTTTTTTTTATTGTACATTCATTGATTACTCTGTCAATTGTGGACCGATTTTTAAAATTCATTTTATATGACTGCCTCGGTGGCGCTGTGGTAGCATATGCGATTGAGGCCTCGGGTTCGATTCACGGATCGGACCAAATGTTTGAGATCCACAAAATTTTTTTTTTTTAGGTGTTGGCTGTTTTCAGTGTTAGTTTATAGGGAAACCCTAAAATTTTATAAGCACGTTATAAATAGTTATTATATATTTTTTTATTTTGTAATGCTATTCCAGACGCAATATCTGAGCTGGTAGCCATCATTTCATAATGATGAGGGCAGTAGTAGCGCATGCGACTACTTTGCTTGAGTAAGGATTCAGGTTCGATTCCCGTGTAGGACCAAATATTTGTGTGATCCGCAAATATTTATTTCGGGGTCTGGGTGTATTCTATAGGTAAGCAACAAAAAAAGTATGTTTATGTATTTATATCAGTTGTCGAATCAATAATATAAGCTCTGCTTAGTTTGGGACTGGATGATGTCGTGTGTAAGATGTTCGAAATAGTTGTTTATTTATTATTGTAATATATCATACTGCCTTGTTGGTCTTGTGGTCAGCGTATGCAACTGCTAACCAAGAGGTCTAGGGTTCGATTCCCGGGTCGAACCAAATGTTTGTATGATCTGCAAATATTTGTTTCGGAGTTTGGGTGTTTTCTATGTATAATATGTATGTATTTATAACAAAAAAGTATGTTTATGTATTATAAACTGCGAAATAAATATTTGCGGATCACACGAATATTTGGTAGATGATATTCTGTGTCATTCGTCTGAAATATTTATTTATTGTTATTTATTATAAACTAGCTTTCTGCCCGCGGCTTCGCCCGCGTGGAATTCGTTTATATCACACGACATGGTAAGGGTAGATTGAACAATCTTACCTGATTTTATGTTTGATAATAAGGAACTTCGACACAAACTTTCGTCCCCTATTTCAAACCCTTCTACCTTTATTTTCGCGATAAAAAGTATGTCCTTTCCCAAGTTCAGTTCTATCTTCATACCAAATTTCATCAAAATCGGTTCAGTGGTTTAGGCGTGAAAGCGTAACAGACAGACAGACAGAGTTACTTTCGTATATGTGTGTTACCTTTAGTCGTATCTTTCAAGATGTTCAGCTGATGATGGAAAGTAATACTACTCAATGCTTTGGTCTTGGATGATTAGTATTTCACTTTTATACGTATGTATAAACCGCTATATGTATAAGTCGTATTTATGTTTTACTAGCTTTTGTCCATGGCTCCGCCCGCGAGTGTGTCGATTTTCGTGGTAAAAAGTAGCCATGTCCTTTCTCGAGGTCCCATATATCTCTATACTGAAATTGATCAAAATCGGTTCAGCGTTTTAGGCGTGAAAAGGTAACAGACAGACAGAGTTACTTTCACATTTATTTTAGTAACATTATTGCGTAAATAAGCCGTTTGCATTAAATATATTAAAAAAAAAGCAGCCAAGTGCGAGTCGGACTCGCCCATGAAGGGTTCCGTAACATCATATAAAAGTTCTTGTAGTTCGTTGTAACTTTCATCGATGTTTTTATACTAGTGTATTGATTGGATGAAAGGTAAATTGCGTGTTACGATTTATGACGTATTAAAAAAAAACTACTCACTAGATCTCGTTCAAACCAATTTTCGTTGGTAGTTTCCATGGTAATGTACAACACATATTTTTTTTAGTTTTATCACTCTCTTATTTTAGAAGTTAGAGGGGGGGGACACACACATTTTTCCACTTTGGAAGTGTCTCTCGCGCAAACTATTCAGTTTAGAAAAAAATGATCTTAGAAACCTCAACATCATTTTTGAACACCTATCCATAGATACCCCACACGTATAGGTCTGATGAAAAAAAAATTTTTGAGTTTCAGTTCCAAGTATGGGGACCCCCAAAATGTATTGTTTTTTTTCTATTTTTATATAAAAATCTTAATGCGGTTCACAGAATACATCAACTGACTAAATTTCAACAGTATAGCTCTTATAGTTTCGGAAATAATTGCCTGTGACATACGGACGGACAGACAGACAGACAGACAGACAGACTTGACGAATCTATAAGGGTTCCGTTTTTTGCCATTTGGCTACGGAACCCTAAGTCCTCTGCCTCTTCAACCTGTCTATTAAACTCAAAACATAACGCAACTTAAAAACTACTGCACCGATTTTCATGATGTTTGCAACAATGGATAGATTGGTTTTAAAGGAGGGTATAATTTGTCAAATTTTAAATGTTTTTTAAATGCCTACAAGACCACGTATCGTTAAACACACATTATTGACATAATAAAATCTTACACTGAGAGTCACTAGTGTAAGATTACGGCCAATTACGGGTGCGACCTGGATGAACGCTCTGACGTATTAAAAAATCTTTATTTAAATAATATTGTGTAATAAACAATTTTATTCTACATATTTCATGTAGAATAAAATTGTTATAAATGTCTACAGTATTTATTATGATAAGGATTAATATTACATTGTTCCAAATTACTTTGAAATTTTTATTCACAAATAAAATAATAAAGAAATATTAAAAAACTATAATTAAAAAAGTATTACTGTAGGTTATTCCTAATTTATGTAACTCGTAAACTTTTGTCAATATTGGCTTTATTTATGTGTTCCTTTAAAATAATAAAATAACATTAATAAATCTTCTTTAAAAGGTAACCTTAATTATGATGAAAACCGTATTTAAATACCTTGCGTATTTAAAAGGATCTGAGTTGACAGACAATGCACGCGAGCGAATTTATTTTATACTGTGTAAAATTATTTTATAATCTTTGACCATTCGATTGGTATACAGAAAGTATTATGACTTTCTGTACTGAATGAATCCTACGGGCTTTACGTTATGGCAAGATACATTGCGTGCGTTGTAAGACATTAAAATACGTTCTACAAAGGCGAACAGTTGATGGATATTTAATATAAGCAAAAAACCGAAAGTCGGTGATTGCTTGCTTCGGTATGTATGCGACAGTGCGCGATGCGTCTGTGTGCATGTAAAATATGTATGTGGGTGTTCAATCACAAATTCTCACGCTTGGTATCGCGGGCCTTAACATGTCGTATATTGTGAAAAAGTTTGCATAAAAACGCTATAATTTTTTGCACGTAAGACATATTTTAGTGCATTTTGCACTTAAATGTGGGTCAAGTTTCTTAAAAAATATAATCAGTATTTCAAGGTGCCTGCTTTCAACACCCGAATCTACAATTACATGTGTATACCTTAAATGTATCCTATAACTTTATTACAAGGTTTAAAATCAGACTACTGCTCACATTATTATTTTAATTAACATCTTCATGAAATACTATGTTTTACCCGCGGTTCCGCCCGCGTGTAGATTATCGCGGTAAATAGAAACCTAAGTGTTATTCTGATATGTAAGCTGTATTATTGTCAGGGGGGTGTCACTCCGCAGTTTAGGTATAGTCGGCCGGCTGCCTGCCGGGTCAGACACGCCGGTCGAACAGACATCGTCAGAAAAGTTCAGAGTTACAGTATAGAAAGAGACGCAATTGTAGGTAAATATAATCGTAGTGATTCGGCGCTGTGCGATCTGAATTGAACTTAATCTTTTGACACCGAGGGTATCTATAACCTTAATTTACTTTTCGGAGTGAGTCTTCTGTGCTGGTACTATTATGTATTCTGTGTTATTGTGAAGTTCCATCAAAATCTATTCAGTAGTTTTTGCGTGAAAGAGCAACAAACATACATACATTCTCACAAACTTTCGCGTTTATAATGTTAGAAGGAATTGGATTCAATTTTAAAAAGTGATATTCTGGGAAAAACAACACACCACTTATAAGATTGAGGAGACATCTCGGGCCCACTTCTTTGTTTGAATTAGTACTATTAAGTATTCTGTGGTTTGGACTATTATGTGGTTTGGACGTCCAACAGAGTACTGGTCCACGAACATATCGCTCGTTGTTTTATATACATTGTACTTACAGTCGTGGATAGTCTCCAAGTACAGTCTAAGTCTTCATAAGTATTTTTACCCATTTCTGAACTTCCGTACCCAATACCACGAATAAACTTTAATTTAATTTCTCTCTGCCTGTGTTTTACAATTATTAATTGACGATAGATCACATCTGTGATTTTGTAGGCGTAACGTGGGGCCTCCCCGTGTATTACTTTCTCATAGAAAGTGTCTATCATTGTGTCACCAAACGTTTTTAAGAGACTCTCTCTCTCTACTCTTGTAAACATTAACTTATTACTAACATGTTAACGGAAGTTTCTTCTTTCATTAGCTAATATCCTTGAATAACACTGTAAACTTCTTGTAATAAATACACTTTTCATTTAATAAAATTATATATTTTGATTAATTTGCTAAAATTACACGTACATCAATATTACTTGTAGACCTTGTGGTACTTATCATTAGAATTACAAAAAGAAAGATATTACACCTTTGTGACTTAAACAAAATTTTACCTATCCTTCACATTTTTTTATATTCACTATAACTTTAAAGGCTTGTAACAGCTTTTCATGATTTAAAATAATGGAAAGTAAATGCACAATGTAACATAACAGAAGTTAAATTATAACCAGTCCTTCTAAGAAAATTATGAAATCTGCATTAAACGGAATCCTACTTCGTAATACCACAAGGATTATCGACCCGTGATACATTCCTGTTATCTGTGACGTCTTTGTTGCAAGGGTGGACGACAATTGCGAAAGGATATTATGCTTTTTCTGCTGTTCACTTATCTTACCATAACTTTGGTTTTGCATTTACTTTAAAGTTGAAAGGCTTGGTACTAGCTTTAGATTAACTTAAGAAAAAGAACGTAATAGCATTTTGAATTACAACACAATTGGAATTTATTAGAAAATACAGTTTGTGGTGCATTTTAGTCTCCGCTTTTATTATTCAGGAATTTGTTTAAGAGCAAAGGTCTTGCACATTTTGTCCTTTCTAAGATTGTTATCGACAGATATTAATGTTATTCTTACACAAATATGATTTACAATTCTGCGAACGACAGCTCTGGCTAACTCTTTTCCATTGTATAAGATATTTTTTTTAATATAACCAGAGTCAGTTGTCAAAGAAAGCTTTAAGCCTGTGTGTCCGTCATCTGTGGACAATGCCTACTATTAACGGATTATAATCTGCAAAAAGAGCAGGTACTGTCACAAGTTTGTGGCCCAAGTCATGAGATTCTAGTGTAGGTATTGTATATTTATTGTTTTTAAAACCATATTTGGTTTCTTATCAATTTCATTTACAGAATTTTCTTTCCCAACTACATCTATCATGGCAGAGCCGTTCTTCACTACTCAAAGCTTTTTATTACCAGGTTACCAGAGGAATAATAAACTATTATAGATCCTCATAAGCGATGGTAGGTTCTAACTACGAGTATCACAAAACCAAGAACATAAGCTCTTTCTATATCTGTATTACTAGATTCAGTATTAAAACATGATCTATTTCTGAAACGAACAAACCTAATTCTAAAATATGTCCAAGTTATTCGCTCCTTTCTTTCACCTTGCGGCCTCATATTTGCTTGCATTAGCAGATGCAAACTTGTCAATACCCATCATAGTCCCACGGGATATTCAGACAACGTATAATAACAAGCCAGTGCAGTGGACTGTCCACGTACGTGACCAACAGTGTCGGTTGCAGTTGCGTTTGTTATTACAAACTTACATAAATACTACCTAATTCGAATTCGCAGAAATTCTATTTGTACACAATTGATGTAATGTCACAAAAAGAGCACTTCTGTTTGTAATGGTTTATGTAATGTAGTGTCATAGCCAAGGTTTTCAGCTTTAAGATTATGTTCGTAGCTTCTTAAAAGGGACAGATTTTTTTCCAGGCAAGCTGTAATATTACAGAGCATGCTGCTAAGAACTATTTGGTAGCAAATGTTCTCTATGCAAATTGTATAAAATAGTACAGATTCACAGTCACGAGAATACTGGACACACAAACTGAAAACTTGTAGTTACAAGAATGAATAAACTTGACATATCTAATTCACAAAGAAAATGGTACTGTATACCGGTAAACTCACCACATCATCATCAGCCTATCGCAGTCCACTGCTGGACATAGGCCTCTCCAATTGCACGCCACTTAATTCGATCCTCTTATACTCAGCTCTCACCTGCTCTTACCATCAGTCTGGGGCTAATCATCACTCCACCTGGCCTGTGGACGTCCTACACTACGTTTGCCGAGACGCGGTCTCCGACTCCACCCAAGAACACGTTTACCCCAACGGTTGTTGGTTCTGCGGCTAATATGGCCAGCCCATTGCCACTTCAGCTTGCTAATCCTGTGGGCTATGTCGATAACTTATACATACCTACACATTACAGATAAATTATACATAGACAGGAGAAACGTTCGTGCTCATCTCACAACTGTGGGTCGTGGATGAGAATGGAACTGGATCTCCGGTTTAGCAGTTAGAATCACTAGCCACAGTACTAAGAGGTTCGTTGGTGAGACTAATGGTAGGTACAGCTGCCATGGGAGAACCTTGCTCCGGCACTGATGGGTCAGCTCGACCAAAGTTATACCACAGCTTCACGAAATACCAGTGTTGAACTCATTTTTAATAACATCTCAAGTGGCATTACTTCTCGAAGTTTCAATCACACAAATGCTGTTCATTTACCTATACAATATTACCGTATATTTCCTATATTCCTTTCAACTGTACGATTACAAAGAAACCACAAACTGGCCAGCGATATTGACATGTCAATCATACCCCGCTATGCGTCCCACGCAAATTGTGGACTTATGTGAATCGAATCGCAAGCCCACACAATGCGCACAATTGATACAATATGAATTGCGGGAACGCCTCGAAACCTTTCCTGTAACTGTTTCATCTAGCCCTTTATTGATACTTGACAATTTATTAAGTTTTTGGACTTTGTTGTTGATAAATTAGAGTTTATATTCGTTCGACAGTAAAATGAAAAAAATGTGGTTTAATCCCGTGTTACAATGTGTATTTAGCACCTGTCTTTTGCAAACGTCGAGGTGTGTAACGGTAGGTATGCTAAGGTTGTGTGCATTTTGATACAACGGTAGGGAATGAGTAAAGTTTTGAGACGTAACACACAAACATACTAATACTAGTTCAATGTATCACACATTATAATATATTTATTTTTCCATTTACTTACTACCTACTTACTTGTAATATTTTCGTGATGTATGTTAAAACTACTACTTCGCGAATAGCCGGATAATTATAGGTAGGTACATCAGATTTGCTATTATTCTTCATTTTTAAATGTGGTCGTTTGGACTTTCTGTAAACATGTAAAGGGTTCTTACCAATGATATTATAAAAAAAGGTAGATATCGCACTATCGCGCGATTATTGTTGAGGACAAATGTAGACAATCGTCGTGACTTCATTTAGTCTGCTAATAGAAGCTAGCGAATAAACACGTTGTCAGAGCGTTTCCGTGAAGTGCTTATTATTACCAAAATGCCGAGCTGTGTGTTAAGAATGTGTAAAAACCATAGTTTTTACACATTCTTAACACACAGCTCCTTTTATTTACTTAGGAACCATAGTTCCAAAGTAAATAAAAAGGAAGAGTGACATACCACGGGTAAGTATTTATAAGTAACTACGTAATATTTGTATTTTGTCACGGTTTTGTTTCCCATTTACCGAAATTATTAAATGATATCCAGTATTAGTTAAGGCGCGGTAAAAAAGGACAGAGGATAAGATTGTAACTGAAGTGTGACAAAGACAAGGCATGCGTAATAGATTAAATCAAACAGAAGGGATATCGTAGGCACAATACATACCTATCGTCCGCGTCCTCCAGTACCGCCTAATTGATATGCTCATATTACTATTATGTGTTTAGTTGTCATTGTCTTTCAGTTAATATGATGATTATATTATTTGGCAATAATAGTGTTAAAATGTATATTGGTAAAAAGACAGTGTACATTGTTTTGTATTTTCCAGATTTCCAAGTGATGATCTTACTAGAATGAAATGCTTGAGAAACACCACGCAGCCCACACAATATGTATTTCGGAGAAGGCAAAGGCCCTAACAAAAACCCTTTGCCGACAAATATTATGTTTATGTAAAACATCTATAGCGAATAATTTGAATAACTATATAACCTTCTTTATCTGTACAAATTTACTGTGTTTTTATATTGAACTAAATCGATAATAATTTTCTTCGTTGTTTTATTATTACTACATTCATTTTATACGACACTCATTACGATACTGATTGGTACTTTTAGCAAATGGCGATATTCAATGTCATATCTGTATCAATTTTAACGTAACTCGTTCGTAATAATTTTACTACGAACCTCAAAGTGCAACTCGCAAGAGATAGCTATCTCTTTCCTTACCATGCATTCCGTATTATCTTTTGCATTCGTAATCGTAATGTATGTATACACCTATAAATAAGTACGTCATGTCATACTGCAACAATATCGAACGCCGTTTAGTATGAAAGTAACCTATCTTTCTATATAATATCATTGGTTCTTACAATGTTATTCTTTTTGTTTAGTAATAGTAGTAGTTACTTTTCTATTAAGTTTCATTAAAAATTAAAAAAAAAAGTTTATGACGGTAGTTGAAAATAAATTTATATAGCCTTGTTACTATGCTACCGTCAATCGCTCACTTGCGTTGTAAGCTCTCAACATAAGTTTGTATTTCATTTCGTTATGTTGTACTTTTATACGTGGAGGAATTGCTGCAATTTTATATCTGTTCATCAAGCTACAATAGGAATAAAAGCGGAAAATTATAAACAGCATCATAGTCATAAAGCCGAGGCTCGAGAGGGACCACGCCAAGAGTGCGCTGCGCCAGCCAACAGATTGAGTGAGGTTAATGTGCTGGCGGCACGAGCAGGCAAAGAGGCTGATAGGAGATCAAGAACTGCACAATTTTATGGAGGATGCCTTGGATAATGAGGTATTTATTAACTCAGTACCTTAGTATTTTTTTTAATCAAAGAGCTGTAGATATGTAACATTGTATGTGATAAAAAACATTAGTAACGATTTGGATACCTTAAGTACCATTTTCACAGCGGCATTGTAAAATGTGTTTAGAAGGACACACTTTTATGATACACTAGCTGAGCTCGCGGTGTTACCCGCGTTTATTATTGTAACTGCGGGCAACGCCGCGAGGCGAAGCTAGTCTATAAAAAGCCTAAGTTACTCTTTATATCATCAGCTATCTGCCAGTCAAAGTCCCGTCGAAATCGGTCCAGCCCTTCCAGAGATTACCCGGAACAAACAGACAGACAGACAAAAATTGTAAAAAAAAAATATTTTAGCATATGTTCCGTGTATACATACCTACTTATGTAAGCATTTAGTAAAAAGCGGTTATTTTAATATTACAAACAGACACACTAATTTTATTTATTTGTATAGATATGTTATATTAAAATAAGCTAAGGTACTATGTAGAAGAACTGATAAAGCCCATAGGTAAAATAAACGGTTTAGTTTATTTCAAAGATAAAATATTTGAATCTAATTGTAATAAAAAATAGCAAGACTACTTTGTTAAGAAGACACTATGGCGAGGATATGTGAGTTAGGAATTCCTGTTTCAGAGTGTAGTGTATTAAAGGAATTCTGTTCCAGATGCTGTGAGGTGTTCTCTCCTGGATTAGGACGGTTATGGGGGAGGGTGACGCGTGATCAGTGAATCCGAAGCCCCTTGCATGAGCCCTGGGAACCTGTTGAGCGCGCTGGGAACCTGGAGTGAGGAGTGTTTTCACAACGAAGTGATCATGACCATGAAGACCTGCTGATTGGATAATAGTACCCGGGGTGAAGAAAGATGTGTATGTGTAGATTTTAAATTTACTTTTCATTAATGTTTGGAAGTGAACTTTCCCTTACTAAAGTGAAAATATCTTGTTAATTGCAAGGTTTGTTAAATTGCTTGAATGCCTCGGTGGCGCAGTGGTAGCGTATGCGACTGCTATCTCGGGTTCGATTCCCGGGTCGGAACAAATGTTTGTGTCATCCGCAAATATTTGTTTCGGAAACTTGAAACCCACCCTATACCAATCCGTCTGGCCAGCGTGGTATAGTAGGCCAAAACCTCCTTTCTAAGAAGAGGCCTATGTCCAGCAGTGGACTGTTGAAGGCTGTTGATGATGATGATGTAGCTTAATCTCTGTGGCAGTCTGCACTAGTGTCGTTTTAGACTAACGATTTATATTTAAAGCTTGCTGAGTCCTGCGGTGTTGTCTGCGGTTATTACTGACTTCTAAGCCTGCGCTGTACTTACCAGACTACTTACTGATACACATAGGTCCTTTAACAGACAAAGTTCTACTAATGTAACTGAAACATTTTGCAAATCATTCAATTCCAAAATTGATGGAAAAGAAAGCGCTCAGGTTTCTTTTCATACATTTTTACAATGTAGGTAGCTAACTGTCGCATTTATTGTCAAGTCTTCGCCTTCAAGATTCAATCCTTTGATACGAGACCACCGTGACACAATAGTCTTGAGAGAGAGTTACACAATGCAACATACGGACGACAGTCGCGACATTATTGTCGCATGGTCGAGTTTACACGACGACTAGTCGCGGACATGCGCGTGACTGGACCACAACTGAGATATCTCGGAAACGGACGTTTTGCTCCGACATTGTTATTGACATAATGCGTTTGATGACTGGTCAAACTCAATGTCCATTAAAATTAATTTTGATATAGTACAACTGTAATCTTTTATGATACTTTTCTATGCCAGTTGAATTTTGTCTCCCTGAGGAGTACCCATTCAAAGATGAGTTATCGACATTTGTGAAGGTTGAGGTATTTTATGGTATATAAGGCAGTTAAGAATTGGTTTCCAATGCTCGAAATTAATGCTTATTTTTAAAAATTCAAAAGCAAGACTCTCTCTTTATCTAGACGTAATTTCTGTAACGCTTTCACGGATAAACCGTTGCACAGATTACAATGGAATAATAGATAATTTTTCTTGTAAAGCCACGCTAATCTCGACCGTATCTACTGCCTTACCTCAAGACCAACCTAATTTGACAGCTTTCGTGTAGTTGTATTTCATTGTTGTTGTATCATAGTAAAAGAGAACTATGGGCCACAGCACACTAGCTACTTTTAGCATCGGCGATCGGCAACTAGTCGCTTTTTAGAAGCTAAATACGGCGACCGAACGCTCCACACCGCACACTTAAAAACGCCAAACTCGAAGATTGAGTCGCTTTTTAGAAGCGCGACACAGCAGCTGAACGCTACTCTCCGCACACATTCGGATGCCAGTAGCATTGATTTGCGTCGGAAAATTATAGAAAACACTACAGACGAAGCGATCCAGGCATCTAAGCAGTCGCTAAAATGCGCGTTTCCGATACCGCGTTCAACGCAGAAAGTCGCGAATGATGCAACATGACGCGCGATTTTGATACCGCGATCGAACGCAGGAAGTCGCTAAAACGCGATGCAGCATCGATGCAGTCGCCAAATCGCTGATCGCCGATGCTAAAAGTAGCTAGTGTGCTGTGGCCCTAACAGCTCAATTCTGAGTCAAGTGATCGGCGGAAACACAGGTTTTTCCTAGCTATATAAGTACCTTTCAAAGGAGAGGCCTATGTCCAGCAGTGGACTGTTAAAGGCTGTTGATGATGATGATATAAGTATGTATTGAAGTATTGGTGAGTGCGATACCGAAAGCCCAGTGATATAGAAGTTTCTCGACAAACTGTCATAGTATGGGGTCACCATATTGCAATGTCTGCATTTGCAATTTGTAATGGTGACTATTACATCGGGTTTTACTAGGCACGCTCATATAAAACAAAGATAAAAGGAAACAGGCTACTCTTTACCGTGGGCGGAGCCGTAGAAAAAAGCTGGTTACGTATTTTCATTGAATATATTTCTTTAGGCCGATAATTAATTATGCACTACAATTTTCCAAATAATCAATCAATAACGGTTCCTAACAAGTCGCAGCTTCCTCGTGCTGTGTGGCCAGCGGTAGGACGGAACCAAGTTCATCCATCTAACCAACAAGCCGGCTCCCTGTGTCGACAGTCAATGGGTTGCATTGTCAGTGTCAGACAAGTGGTGATCGATCGCTTGATGACAGTCAAAACTCTAACACATTTATAATTTGATTGTCCTGTAACCTAAGGATTTGTTAAGTTGTCCTCTTACGAATTCTATTTGATAAAATATTTAGATTCGCGGGTAAATAAATACATAATGACATCACTTCTTACTTCGCATAATCAGTATGTGGTTTTTTTTTTTCAAATGGAACCTACGAATCCACGTGGCAGTCGAATGCACTAATACTAGTATACCTATGTATTATACGTATAACACCACTCATTTTTCAAAGTTAAAACGGTGAAAATTTCAAAATAACTAGTACATTTTATTTATAACTTACACACTCTAGTAGCAGAACCTTAAAACTTTCTAAACCTTCATGCGCCGGGCGCATTAACGACGAGTTAAGGTCATAGCACACCGTAACGGCACGGTAACGGCACAGCTGCGGCACGGCTCTGTATTGAATTTTGTCTACCGCTAGCTGCCAGCGCGCTAAGCAGCCCGCGACTCTCTTTATACTGATGTTATGAAACATATTATACGACATACGATTTAAGGGTCAAATTCACATAACAAGCTAATCGCTGGGTTGGAGCAGTGCCGTTGCCGTGCTTGTATAGTGTGCGTTGACCTAACGTAAGGCAGGCACCACACTTCGCTATGCGCTATTCGTTATGCGGGTTATTCGCGCGCATACGGCGAAGTGTGGAGAGTATATTCGTTTCGTTCACCATAAAAATGACAATGAGACATCTCTACAACACACATATTTGACTTATTTGATGCTTTTTTGGCATACCAGTTCGAAGTGCGGATGGCATGTTTGTTGTTTCTGCGCATAACTAATATTTGGGCGAATACGGCATAGACACATAACGAATAGCGCATAACGAAGAGTGGTGCCTGCATTACAGTTCTTGCGCTACTCTTGTGATTAGATGAACTTCATTTTATAACTTCAACATAAGGTTTATGTTGTATATAAGTACCGAGGTACACTTTGAACAGTTTAGTATACCTACCAACTAATAGGTAACAGATAGGTATGCAGTGTAATTAAAAATAATTAAGTAAATAAAATAATTACTTTTTAGTAAGTACCTAGGTAATGATAAAACTTCAAACCCTAAAAACAAAAATATAACAAAACGATATAAAATGAGAGTCATAAAATGTTATTATAGATGTGCCCTAAAGTTTTGCCTACTGCTATTATAGTGCAAAGAAGCCGACACAATCGACCGCAATTGAATGGCTCCTTCTAAAATACTGATTTATTGTACAGATTTTAGATTGTGTTACAAAGTTGCAAATAATGCACTTTTAAATTAAAAGGGATCATTTTTAGGGTTCCGTAGCCAAATGGCAAAAAACGGAACCCTTATAGATTCGTCAAGTCTGTCTGTCTGTCTGTCTGTCTGTCCGTCCGTATGTCACAGCCAATTATTTCCGAAACTATAAGACCTATACTTACTGTTGAAATTTGGTCAGTCGATGTATTCTGTGAACCGCATTAAGATTTTTATATAAAAATAGAAAAAAAACAATACGTTTTGGGGGTCCCCATACTTGGAACTGAAACTCAAAAATTTTTTTTTCATCAAACCTATACGTGTGGGGTATTTATTGATAGGTGATCAAAAATGATGTAGAGGTTTCCAGTATAGGTAATTTTTTTCTAAACTGAATAGTTTGCGCGAGAGACACTTCCAAAGTGGAAAAATGTGTGTCCCACCCCCCTCTAACTTCTAAAATAAGGGAGTGATAAAACTAAAAAAAATATATGTTGTATATTACTATGAAAACTACCAACGAAAATTGGTTTGAACAAGATCTAGTGAGTAGTTTTTTTTTAATACGTCATAAATCGTAAATCGCAATTTACCTTTCATTCAATCAATATAGATACTAGTATAAAAACATCGATGAAAGTTACAACGAACTACAAGAACTTTTATATGATGTTACTTGCTGATACGGAACCCTTCATGGGCGAGTCCGACTCGCACTCTGCCGCTTTTTTTTTTAAGTTTTATCAGTAAAGTTATAAAACTAGTTTTGAATTCTCTCTTTGAACCATCGTTCCGTCGACTTTGAAACGTTTTTATTAAAACTTTAACGGTATAACTTTATAAAAATTGGCCAAGTGAGTGTCAGGCCACGCACAGAAAGGGTTCCTCAGTCACCCATAATGGATTTAAAATTTATCCAATAGATAATTGTTATGTTTACGTATTAATGCGTTAACTTTGAATGACTTTTCCAAGTGAGCGCATTTTAGAAGTTAAGCATCTATAACGCCTGAACTAACAAAGCCATCTAATCCGTTATAGTTTTCCTTCAAAGATCATTAAATGGACCACCATCACGAATTGTTCCAGATTTTTTGAGCCAGCCATTTAGCTTTTAGAGAGGGGGGGGACGCGTTATTTTTACAAAAAAGTTCCCTTTAAAGTGGAATATCTCGCAAACGGATACCTAAATCAGAAAATCGTCTTAGAAATCCTTTATTGTTTTTAAAAGACCTATCTAATGATATCCCACACGATGGGGTAGCTGCGAGAAAAAAATATCATCCCCACTTTACGTGTAGGGGAGGTACCCCAAATAAAAATATTTTTCATAATTTTATTATAGCACTTTGTCGACGTACTTACAACACATATTCAAGGAAAGTTTTATCTTTCTAGCACTTACCGTTTGGACGGTAAGTCGAGGACGGACGGACTGACGGACGGACATGACGAATCTTTAAGGGTTCCGAGTCATAAACTTCGGAACCCTAAAAACGACACCAATCACCTTTAAACAAATATTGGGTACTATTATAATAATCCGATCGATTTCGGCCATTCGACCTTTCGACCTCTTATTGGTTTCTGAGATGACGCCCGGAGATGGGTTTCTGAGTAGATTGTAGTATTTGAATCAAAACTGGGCCGCTAATCACTTGAAAGTACCTACACTTGTTTACAGAAGTTTATAGAATATTATTGCTTTTGGTACTTTAGAATATTTGAAAGTACCAAAAATTAAAACACACATTTTAAAATACATTTAGGTTCTATCAAAGGCAGAAGGTCAAACATCGCGTGCATGAAGCTGAACTCGTACAAATGCTGAATCAAACAGCTCATCTGTGTTATCTTACATGTGCCTGACGTTGCATGATGCACATAAGTATCTCTATATGTACCACAGAATACCAACTATAACATCCAACCAATGAGAACTCTTGGTCCCCACACAGTTGCGTGTATTGTGTAACACATCACACCGCGATTCGAAAATAAAGGCGGTCCCGTCGCGTCGGTTTGCGCAACCAATGCGCAGGCGCATTTCTATGTAGCCAAGTAGAAGCCGAAACGAATCTTAAACATAACTGTCGCTTTATACACAACCGTTATAAATAAATATATATAAAGATATGTGTATTTATCACTTCTACAAAGTGCTAAAATTTCAAAAATTATTTACTTTTTGGGGGTAACTCCCCTTACACGTAAAGTGAGGATGACTTTGTAAATTTTATCATTAGATGTATTTTAAAACATGGCGAAGTTACTAAAACATTTTTTTTATATCCGTTTGCGAGTTATTCTGCTTCAAAGGGCATTTATTTGTCAAAAGCTAAACGGCGGGCTCGAAAAATCTGAATAAATTCATGATGAATAGTCTATGAACTGAATTTTATAGGAAACTATAAATAAACATAAAAGTATCCATTGGACATGATGTTGAAGCCTCTTTGCGTGGCCTGACCCGTACTTGGCCTATTTTGCATTTATGATCCACTGCTACCTCCTAAGGCTTCTAGCGTGATGTTTCATTTAAAGCTGTGACTGTTTACCGAAGAATATAACATATCAACATCTTCATTATAACACTATCTGTGTCCTGTGGTTTCGTATTGATACTAATTTATACGTAGGAAGGTCCTTTATTAAAAAATAAACCTTTTCACAAAGGGAAAAGTATGAATATCATGTGTAAATAATATATTACCTAATTACCTAAGACCACGAGCACCAGCGTCAGAAGAAGGTTCTAGAGTATGTTTGCCTGTACAGTGTATGTTTGCTAAAGCAATAGGTATATACATACATCGTTATAATACGTTAGCATGCTCTGCCAATTGCGCTTTTCTCTTGAGATTTGTCGATAGATTCCACGTTGTTAACCTTTTGACCGCCAGGGTCACATATATGTGACAAGCGAAAACTGTCCCTGTACGCCAACGTCACAAATATGTGACAAAAAAAGTGGTGCACCGAAATACGAAATAAAGCCTTTAAACATTACTTTTATGCCTTTAAATTTATATAAGTACCTTAAGAAGAAGCTCTAACTGTTATCTATTTCCATAAAACTATTTAAATTGCTTTATGATATTAAGAAATTTTACTCTAAAAAGAAAGAAATAAACTCTTAAAAAAGAATGTCCTCACACGCCAGAGTCACAAATATGTGACCACTAGTGATGTAGGGCACGTTAGATGATATCGAAAGTTTATATTAAAATTTCTTTAGCCTGTTTTATTTTTGTTGTTAAGTTTTGTTATTATACTTATTATGAAAATGAGTAAGAAAATAATTAACAGCCGTGCTCGTGA
Source organism: Phragmatobia fuliginosa (assembly GCA_932526445.1). Taxonomy (NCBI): domain Eukaryota; kingdom Metazoa; phylum Arthropoda; class Insecta; order Lepidoptera; family Erebidae; genus Phragmatobia; species Phragmatobia fuliginosa. The sequence continues at coordinate 20,296,395 of OW052069.1, read as the reverse complement.
AATGATAATTAAAGTAGACAATTATTTTGTAAAGAAGAAAGAGAACTCTTAGTTATTGATACAAAATATAAGCAGTGCCCTAAAAAATGCTTCGTACACTACTGAGGTTTAAATGAAATAAATAAAAGTTTTAAAATGTCCATCACAAGTTGCTTAGCTTTTTTTTCAAAATTCTACTTGTTACTTTTTATGCCAGGATTATAGAAGCTAGTATTTAAAGGCTATAAACGTACATACTGTTTTACATTTTGTAAATTTTTATATAGTTGGGCGTTTTTCAAAATTTTGCTCCGTTACGTACAGGATGTCCATTTATTTTCATACTAAACACGTCACGTCCTTGACGTTACGTATAACGCGGACTTATCATCACATGTTTCTTTGGTATAAAAAAAGTTGATTATAGTAGTTTACTAGGACACATTCATTTTCTACAAGATATTTACTTATAATTTAACACGAGTAGTATATAAAATTTGTGGGTCTTACCTTTCAAAATCAATGTTCGTACCGGATAAACAAACAGACCCGTTACGTACGTCACGGACCGCAAGTGTTGACGATTGAATTGCTTCAGTTTTAATTCAAAGGAAAAGAACGAATGAATGATAAAAACATTGTCAATATGGCATTGCTTAAAAATAGTTGCTTAAGAAAGACAATGTTATTGTTATTCTTTATAAAATCACACCGCTACGTACAGGACTGTCCGCTGTGGCCAGTTTTTAAAATCCGATAATTTCAGTATTTAAATTAGAAAAATATACTATAACCTTATTACATTTTATTTAAAAACAAATAAAATGAGTTATTTCATTCGAGTAATACTAAAGATATCTAAGTATAGCTTATATATTCTTCAAAATATATAATCAAAATCCAGGATATGATGAAGGACACATAAAAAAGTAGGATAATATTTGATATTTTATTAAATATTAAAATATGTTTTCCGCTTAAGTCTTATGTTTATCTTTTTTTTACAGTAAGTTAAACATTTTACCCTAAAATAAAATAATTTGATACTCACTTCCTACATTTTTGCCTTTTAATCAATGGTCAAACTCGTAGGACATAGCAAAATAGTCCTGAGCAAAATTTTGAAAAACGCCTAGTTGATTATATACTTAACCTATTTGAATCGTGTATTTTTTGTAAATATCTCCTTCAACGGAATTATAGAAAATTTAAATCTAATTTATAATACGTGTTTTATTTATTATTAGAAAATATTGTACTCGATAAGCGAGATATTACGTTGCTACATCCCTATTTGAGAAGCGCAATATTAAAAAAAATGACGTACCGCCCACGCCAGGGTCACAATATGAAGACAACAGATCAAGAGTAGTGTCGTACCTATAGTTATTATATTTAAGTAAATTGTCGTCTCATATCTGTTATTACGGTATTAAACAACTCTGTAAATAGTGTATAACTATTACTAGAGTGGGAAGAGGTGTAATGTTGAAATATATTCAATGTTATAAGGACATATATTTTGAAAATGCAGACGAAAATAAAAATACAATTCATGTCATCGATATAGTTTTGGAATCCTTATTTTTTTCGTAGGTATTTCCGCTAAATTTGTGGTCTGGCGTTGAGGGCAAGTTGACCAGTTTTTGCTCTGGCGTTCAAAAGGTTATTAAAACAATAGTACCTACTGGGTACGTCACAGATAAATCAATATATACTTATATATTTTATATTTTCAGTGTTATGGTAAGAATGTAGTAATTGCGTTTTTGCATTAACAAATTATAATGAGTATTGTCTGAAATGCGTTAAAAAAACTTACTTAAACTCGTAATTAATTAAGACGCATTACTAACAACGCTCGAAAGCAACAAATTTATTGATATTCTTATTAACTACCTAATCCGTGGCCTTGTTTAATTTTTTTTTTTCTTTTCAGTTAACCCTTTGATATTATCAACAAAATAAACGATGGAAGGTCCCGTTAGGGCGAGTACCTGCTCAACCCTACCACTATCGGGGGCGGGCGCGTACACCCCGCCTCTTGGTACTCCTGATCGCGCGCCTACATCTTCATTCGTCTCTCACACGTCACGTGAACAATTACAACAAAAATCATGGCTCTCTGGACTCCGTGCCTACAAGAGATCGCTCTTGACTTGAGCAAAACAGCTCCAAGAAACGTTCAACAAACGCCGCAAATATACTACGGGTCGTACGACCCGATCAGACCTTCGTACGTTCAACAACTGCCTATACTATTTAGTCAATCCTACGACCCGATTCCGCCTTCCCTTCAACATTTAACTGCCAAACGGCCGTTAACGTCTTCAGAGTCATCGTCGTGTGAAAGCTGGAAAATTTTCAAGTCAAATGCGCCTCATCCCAGCATGCCTTCACCGCCAGACTCCTGCAAGTACGAAACCGAATCCCTCTCGGACGATCCTGAATATCAGGAGTTTGAGAGGGAGTCTTTCAGGACCATGGCGGTGAAGAACGGGGGCTCCATACTGGGGAGCAACCCAAGGATGAGGCGCAATGTGCAGACAACGGACTCGGCAACGGATGATTACAGAAGACAACGGGAGCGGAACAACATTGCGGCAAAGCAGAGTCGCGACAAACGCAAGTTGCGTGAAGCTCGCCTTGCCGTCCAAGTGACGTACCTCAAGAGAAAGGTTGTTGAGCTAAAGGCTAAACTACGGAACAAAAGTGGTTGTGCTTGTGGTGTATCGTTATAGTGAACTAAAAGTGTATGTACTTGTAAATAGACTTTGTGAATTTACTTAATGTTTAACATTTGTTTTATTATAATTAAGTAGGTTTAAGTTAGGTTAGGTTCTAAGTTTAGTTGATAGTTATGTGATGTTTTGTGCAATTTTGTAATTGTAAATATGCTTTGTAAAAAAGAACATGTCACCGTGTACTAATCTAAGGTATTCGTTCATTAAATCGATATACTTGGAGCGGAGTGTAGGGTTAGATTGTAGTTTCCTTTCTAAATTGAGGAACCTACGTAGCGCAATAGTATGAGTGCCTAGTGGTGGGGCATTAGATGTAAAGGGTAGCGTCACCATATACGGGCCTGATGGTTGATGCGTGGTAGTAGAGCTGAATATCTGCTCACACTGATCATTCAGTGTACTAGTGACTGTATGAGAGTGGGGTTCCTCTGACTCGCAAAACCTCTCAAGGCTCTTTTGTATATCATGAGTCGAATCTACTGTATCGAGCTGAGGGCTGATAACCTGAAGTGAACCAGGTTGGGGATAAAAATCTTCAATGGCTGTTCCCGAAGATGGGGTGGAAGGAAGGATGGAAGAATACTATTATTATTAATTTTAGGGTCCGATGTTCTCGGCTAAGTATTGGACGGTACTAGGGTGTCTTTGGGCCCCGGGAAACCCATAGCCTTCAGCACGATTTTTAATTACGCTCTGTTAGGACACATTGAAGATTTTTATCTCCAACCTGAAAACCAGGTCAGCTCACTTCAGGTTATCAGCCCTCAGCTCGATACAGTAGATTCGACTCATGATATACAAAAGAGCCTTGAGAGGTTTTGGGAGTCAGAGGAACCCCACTCTCATACAGTCACTAGTACACTGAATGATCAGTGTGAGCAGATATTCAGCTCTACTACCACGCGTCAACCATCAGGCCAGTACATGGTGACGTTACCCTTTTCATCTAATGCTCCACCACTAGGCAATACTCATGCTATTGCGCTACGTAGGTTCCTCAATTTAGAAAGGAAACTACAATCTAACCCTATACTCCGCTCCAAGTATATCGATTTTATGAACGAATACCTTAGATTAGGACACATGTCACCGTGTCACCCAAACACTAACTAATAGGCCACCATGCTTTACCAGGTCTCAAACCTAAGCACGTACCATCCCTGATAACGGTACCTGGTATAGATATAGATCTGCTCACTGGTTTCAGGTCTCTCGACAAGCTAGTTGGTGTAACTGCTTGTATCAAGCGTTTTACCTACAATTGTAGGCTCAAACCAAATGCACGTCGCTCCGGTGTCTTGTCAGACCATGAACGAACGAAAGCTCTTTTTTTCTGGATCCGCTCTGTTCAATATAACGAGTTCTCTGAGGACATCCATCGTATCAAAACCAATAAGTTATGTACAACTAGGATTAATCGTCTCGCGCCCTTTCTAAAGGATGATCTGCTGAGAGTTGGTGGTCGACTCTCTAATGCTTCAATCACGTACAATGCCCAACACCCACTCATTCTGCCCAGCTCTAGTCCCCTCGACCTCATCATCAACCACTATCACAGAATACACTGCCATCCTATCGCCGACACATTACACTCTATCCTGCGTCAACAGTTCTGGATATTATCGGCTCGTAGGGTTATTAGACACCGCGTATTCAAGTGTATCCGATGTTTTAGATATCGCGCTCAGCCTTAGGCCCCGATCATGGCTGATCTTCCGCCAGATAGGGTAACACCACAGCCCGTGTTCAGTCAAGTCACCACAGATTTTGCTGGTCCGTTCCTAGTTAAATCCAGCACACTGCGAAATGCGAAGCTACTAAAAACGTACTTTTGTATATTCGTATGTCTCTCAACAAAGGCGGTTCACTTAGAACCAATCTCAGCACTCACCACGGAAGCCTTTCTTGCTGCACTGCAACGATTTATCTCACGTCGCGGCGTTCCGTCTCTTATCCGGCCCGAAGGACCAAAGTGTATTATATGCGCCCTTGGGTGACGCATATAATAATGCAGTGGGGGTTTTGGGAGGGTGAGAGAGGTATTATGGGGTGAGGGGTGTTACTGAAGGATGGGTTCTCACGGTTCGGTTACTGGTGTGAGCTGAGGGCGGGATCTGCTGGTTATCGTCCTCGTGTAGTATTGCACAGATTGTTCTTCGTGGCACCACCAGTAACGAGCTGATAAGGGTTATTTGAAACACTCACGTTTATTGTCTGAGCAGAATGTATATTTTCACTTCACAATAGCGCGCGCGCCGGGTAAGTGTTTCACACGTTTTATAACGCCACGCATTCGGGGTCCTGACTTTAAAAGTTTATGTCTATTACTTAAACGTCACTCGATGTCACTTTGACAAGCGTTCCGTTTCGCAGACGTCCCGCTAATGGCGGGAACACATTTGTAACATTAAAATTGAATGTTTAAAATTAAATATAAGTTTAGTATACCTTCAAAGTCGCATAAATCTAGTCTATAGTAAGTAAGTTAGTGTAAGTTGAAATGTTTAAATTGGTTATTTTTGTGCAATATTGTAAATATGCAATAAATATATGTAAAAGTATATAGATAACTGACAGATATTTTATTTAAAATACACACAATAGCAATACACACTGACACTGCAAACACTTAACTCTTTTTACATAGAATACGGGGACGATAATGATGAAAAACTTCTTGAGGCATGTCAATTTATTGACTGTTGGTCTAGTGGTTAGCGAATGCCCTGCTGATCAAGAGCACTCGGGTTCGATTCCCGGGTCGGATTAAGTATTTGTGTGATCCACAAATACTTGTTTCGGAGCTAGGAGTTAGGTGTTGTTTATGTATAGTATGTATGTATTTACAAAAAAAGTCGTGTGGCACTCGGAGACTGCCGCGGTAAAGCTATTGCATAGCATTTTTATCAACTTATGCAACTATATTTATTAATTTATTTTTATTTATGCTGTATTTTTTCGTTACGGAATTTCTTGATTCGGTCAACGCGCTCAAAGCCCGCGATAAAAACTATACAATAGCTTAAAAAGCATGATTATGTATTTATATAAGTTGTCTAGTACCCATGATACAAGCTCTGCTTAGTTTGGGACTAGTGTGTGAAATGTTCAAAATATTTATTACACGCTTTTTATTAGCTTCAGCTGTATGTTTGAATGTTTGTAACCGACTCTTTTTGGTGCATTTTGAGCCAGTGTATGTTTAGTTTTTTCAATTTTCTTTTTTTTTAAATTATTAAAAGTTTTTATTGTTACAAATTGATCACAATATTTTTACAACACAATTCTAATGCTGTACAATACAAAACTACGGTTATTACGGTTCAGGATTCATTTCGGTTTGTAGTCGGATACATACAAATGAGTTGTGTGTATCACGCCTGCGCATTGGTTACGCAAGCTGACGCGACGAGACCGCCTTTATTTAGGTAACTACGTCGCGGCGAGCGTTGCACATATTGTGCAACGCTCGCCGCGACTGTGTGGCAACCAAGAGTTCTTATTGGTTGGACGTTATAGTTGGTATGTAGTAGTACAATTACAGATACATATGTGCAACGTCAGGCAACGTGGGACTACATAGAGAGCAGTTTAATTCAGCATCTGTACAAGTTCAACAGAATCCACGCGATATTCAACCATCTACATTAGTACAAAATGTCTTTTTACTTGATGTGCTTCTTACTCTTTGGTAGAACTAGCAACGAAGTAGGTACCTGTAGGTAAGGAGTGTTTATTTGTCACTGTCACTTTCAGTGTTCCAAGTGAAGAGTGTTTGCTGTAAAACATGCAATAGAACATCATATATCGAAATTAATGTATATTTAATAATGAAATAAAATAATACTCCTATCAGAGTCGTACCCGTATTTAACTAATACTAAATTTATTTTTATCATGTTAAGTATTGTACAAACAAAGTTTTTTCACAAGTCATTCGTATACCTACTTTTGCCTGAATATCAGCAGATAGTATATTAATTCTAGGTAAATCTAATGCGACCCGTTTATTGTAGAAACCTAAGTGTATTATCTATATTCCTAGTTATAATTAAAGCGTACCTACCTATTTCTATAAGTGTAGATAAATGTCAGTAACGGAAGGCGATATCTGATATATAAAATTCTCGTGTCACAATGTTCGTTCCCATACTCCTCCGAAACGGCTTGACCGATTCTTATGAATTTTTTATGCATATTCAGCAAGTCTGAGAATCGGCTACTATCTATTTTTCATACCCCTAGGACGCGAGCGGAGCCGCGGGCATCAGCTAGTATTCTATATCATTTAGGGAAACCTTTGTACAAGAAAAGACAGACACAAATTCTCGAACACAAGTCAGAACTACAGATAAGGTTAGTTAAAAGTAATTAAAATCCTTTCTTTTGCCTGTGTCTACGCTAGACCCTCTTTCAAGATATCTCTCAATTATTTTTTCTGGTTATACCGTTTCAATATTGAAACGACGTCGTCTTAATTTTTTTTCTTTTGCAGGGACGCTCCTTGCGCTAATCCTTTGCAAATGTTTTACAACGCCACAATGAAATATTACATAATAGTGCAATAAATCATTGTTTTACACCGACTCGGTTGAGTTTGGGTCGATTGTTTGGTTAAATGGCAATAGTGTCGGCTTCATTGTACTTTAGCAGAAGGCAATTGCACTCAATTTTGCGAGATAATGGTGCATATATACACTCATTTGCAAAAAAAACGGGCGGTTTAGATTTTCTTCCTGGCTGAAAAAAAAAAATACCAAAAAGGTTTTAATCATTTGAACATGTTACTGGCCAGTTATAAAAGTGCCATAATGTTTAGAAGAGTACCTTCTAAATTCAAATTTTTGACTGAGCCTGGTTTTCAAAGAAAACAACTTTTAACTACATTTTGTGGCGCGAATTCCCTTTAGTTATTATCGACTATAATTAACTATTTGACAATTTTTATTAAATTATCTGATGTCCTTGACATTTAAAAGTATTGATATTGCTGTCTGTGTTACCTAAATGTGAGTCGGTTGACAGTTCAAAGGACCTGGCAGCGCTATCAAGAGACCGGTTCCGTCAAGAGAAGACCTGGTTCTGGCAGAAAGACATGTACCGAACCACGGGATGATCGTTTTCTAGTTAGTGAAGCGTTGAGAAATCGCAAATCTTCTTATGTGGACCTCAAGAACATACTCGAAGAAGTAAGAAATGTGCAAATTAGTCTATGGACAGGAATAAATTCTATGGATCTATGGAAGTTCTAATTCCTTATGCACAACCCGCTTTAACCGCTCTTGGCGAAAACTAAATTTTTATGGACGACAACGCTCGCGCCCACCGGTCTGGCGATGTGGAAGCGTATATGCTAGAAGTCGGAATTCGTCGTTTGGACTGGCCAGCTAGAAGTCCGGACCTCAATCCCATGGAGCATGTCTGGGACGTTCTGAAGCGACAAGTGAGATCAGTGCAGCCGGCTCCGCAGACCATCAGAGAGCTAAAGAATGTGATTACTCCGCGGTAATCACATTCTTTAGCTCTCTGAACGTGAATAAGTTCAGAGAGCTAAGAAACCATAAAAGATATACTCGCTAGCATGCCTAGACGAATGCAAGCCGTGATTTCAGCAAGAGGGGGTCACAGTCAATACTAAACTTTTATCTGCTTTTAATTTATTCAATAATAACAAAGAAATTAACGCGTTTCATTTTTTTTGCGATCAGGTACAGTAATCGTGTTTTGAGCTAAGACATTATTTCTCAATAATTTAATCAAAATGTTATGATAAAACTGATGAAAACTATTCCTTCCTAATTAATTTACAAAATTATGAAGATAACAATACCTAAAATTATCAAACAAACAAATAGTAACTATCAAATAGTTCTTTGCTTAAGTGCCCATCTTTTTTGCAAAAGAGTTTATTTATGACTGTTTCTCATTTTACCTCGTTGCGAAAAAGTAATTTATATTTGTTGTTTGCACATGAAACTATGTAGTGTGTTGCCACAGTATACTTTTGCGGTCCACGCGTTAAAAATATATATAATACTAGTTGACCCAGCGAACTTCGTACCGCCCAACTTTAAAATTCCAGAACTTGATCGCAGCGCCACCTACCGGGTCCAATTGCGAATCTAAACCATTCCCAGATCCCCTTGAACACGCACAAGAAATTTCATCAAAATCGGTCCAGTCGTTTGAGAGAAGTTCAGTAACATACACACTAACAGAGGAATTATATATATAAAGATATCTAACGCGTGGACCCGTGTGTCAAGATAATACGAAACCTTTCATTGAACACACGTGTTTGTTGACTCAGGCGCCAATGTAACACGCGAATATTTCTTTACAGTAGTCACGAGTCACGTGAGAATATAGTAAAACTAACAATGAATGGTCTCGAGTAAAGTATTGACAAGTTGGACAATATTATACACGTAACAAAATCACTTTTATTCAGTATGAACCTGTCGGTATTTTAGGCGAAAGGTAATACACCGGTGACGCAGTATACCACACACCTCAAGAACGCTAAACAAACTCATCAGTCTCCACGCGCTTTTTGTACTTTTACTGAACTAGCAAGAACTTACAGTAAAGTTACGGTACATAGCTAGTCCCTTACAAACAGCCCTACTGATAACATCATTACCAACTATATAGGAAATTGCACATAACTCTCAAATATTAAACACATCGACATCTGCATCATGTTGCAGCTGCACACGGCTCCATGCAATTGTGAATTCAACTACCTACGAAATAGGAGCTATATCACATATGACTTGAATTATACAATAATATTTGTGTAAGGTTGGCGCGCGCCTGTTATTTGAGAACCCTTCCGCGTGGACACGGATTATGTCCCCGAGGATCGGTAGGGTAAACAAAAAAAAGTTACTTGGTTTTAGGAAGTAACTGTACTTTGTTTTTGCCAATAATTAAGTTAATTTACGGATTGAGATTGACAAGTACAAAACACAATGTTTGTTTATAGTACTTTATTTTTTTCTGTACATGTGGAACTTTTAAAAAGTCCGATAGAACTAATGCTCAATCGAATAGTAATTGCGACAAATCTTTATGTGTTACTGTTTTATGGTGTGTAGTCTGGTGTATGCTGTGAAAACACAATGAATAAAGAAAAATATTTTATTTGCTCGTAATTAATACACTACTATTATTTCTACAGTTTAACGTACTAAATGATAGGTGTTTTCCTTATACCAAAGCTTCTAATATGTACATATTATAACTTAAAAAAAACCTACAAAAAACTAATTTTCATTTATGTTTTATTTGCAAACCGTCTGTTCTTAAAGCTGTGAAGGGTTGCAGTGACTCAGCAATATATTTCTGACCACAACTGCGAATAGTTCCCGTTTTCACACTTTCCCATTGTACGTGTGTCCGTTTGTTCAGTCATCACTAGATAGGTATTTCTATTAATTCACACGATGTCTTTATCGATGCCGAATTAAATTTGCTTGACAGTTGCACCCAATAATTGTATTTAACTTGTCATACGTAAACGTTTAGTAAAAGACACATCAAGAAATGCAATATTGAAACCCAAAGATGGGAGGAAGGGGTCAGTTGCCGCTCTGAATCTGCTTCGTGAGATAGTGAGATCTGACTGAGGAGCGAAGAAAATTCGACCTGTATGCAAAACGCGGTGTTCTTAATGCTAAATCACCTGGAGCCATCTCCTACAACTATTACGGTTATTGTTTATGTGACGTCCATAAAACTTTATCTGTTCTGCATACTTTTCTAGCAAAAAATATCCATTATAATTTGAAATAGCCCGTTATAATTTAAAATATTTTGGAAGATAAACGCACAATGCGAAAATAACAGAGGTAAATTCATAACCATCCTTCTGAGAAAATTATGAAGTCTGCATGTAACGGGGTCCTACTGCGTAATACCACAAGGATTATCGACCCGTGGTACATTCCTGCTATCTGTGACGTCTTTGTTGCAAGGATGAATGACAATTGCGAAAGGCTGTTATGCTTTGGTTGGTGCTAAGACTTATCTGACAATAGATTTCATTGTGCATTTACTATAAATTGGCACTAGCTTCAGATTAGCTAAAGGATAAGAACGTAACAGCATTTTGGTTTAAAGCACCATTCAAATTTATAAAAGAAAAAAACACAATTTTGTTGTGCATTTTAGCCTCTGCTTTGTCGTTAAGGAACTTATCTTTGAATATTTAGGAAATGTAAAGAGCCAGGGTCGTGCACATTTTGTCATTTTCAAGATTATTATTGCCAGATATTACGGTTATTCTTACACAAATGTGATATAGGATTCTGCGAACGACAGCACTGGCTAACTCTTGCCTTTTGTGTTAGATGTGGTTTCATTGTAACTAGAGTCAGTTGTCAAAGAACTGCTTGAAGCCCGTGTGTCCTTCATCTGACAATGCCCTCTATGAGCAGATTATAATTTGCAAAAAAGCAGATACTGTCGTAAATGTCTTTAATGTATTTTTCTATTAATTTCATTTCCAATTCTCCGTATTCTTGGATGAAATCTACTGAAAGTGATAAGCATCGAGGTGTTAGAAACGTTGTTACGCCATTGTGATTCCGTTATTAAACTGTTCATAGTGCACATCTGCGTATGCAGTATTTATTAAATAAGTTTACTTTTCTTCCTGTTAATACCATTACTAATTTATCGGGCTTTCCTACATGTCTATTTGATCGGAGTGATTCTGTTACTTTTTAATGAGTAGTACTGTATGTTGCCAGATGAGCAATGACATGTAATCTATTACCAAAAATAACATTAGCTCTTTTTATACCTACCCATATACCTACATAGTCCACAGGATTAGCAAGCTGAAGTGGCAATGGGCTCGCCATATTAGTCGCAGAACCGACAACTGTTTAATGTAAACCTATTCCTGAATGGAGATCGCGTCTCGGCAAACGTAGTGTAGGACGTTCATAGGTCAGGTGGAGTGTTGATTTGCGAAAGACGGCTGGTACACTAGTAACTGGATGCGAGTAGCCGAGGATTGAACTAAGTGGCGTGCAATTGGAGAGCCCTATGTCCAGCAGTGGACTGCGATAGGCTGATGATGATTCGTTTGTGATACTTCGTTACTATTTACCCGACTGCGTGAGAAGGAGGATAATTTTTGGAGCATATGTATGTATGTCCAAGTATGGTATATGATGCAAGTTTGTCATTATCCACCATAGACCCACGGGATGTTCAGACAACATACAACAACAAGCCAGTGCAGTGGACTGTCCACGTACGTGACTGGCAGTGTTTCAGTGGTTTCAGTTGCGTTTGTTACACAAATACTACCTAATATAGTTCGTGGATGGTGGATGATCGACTCAGATTAATGGTATATCTGCCGTAGGAGAGCCAGGCTCTAGCAATGATGGGTTAGCTCGACCAGAGTGATTCCACGTCCAGCGGAATGACAGTGTTATGCAATTCTTACATTTCTAATCACTTCTCATGTGGCGTTAATTTTTAAATATTCAATCATAAAGCTAGTTTCCTATATTCCTTTCAATTGTATAATTACAAAGGAGCAGCAAACTGGCCAGTGATATTGAAATGTCAATCACACTCCGCTAGTATAAGTCCCACGCAAATTGTTGGGTTATGCGAATCTAATCGCAAGCCCACACAATGCCCACAATTGATACAATATGAATGGAACGCCTCGAAACCTTTCATGTAACTGTTTCACTTAGCCCTTTATCGATACTTGCAAATATATTCAATTTTTGCATTTTATTATTGATACATTAAAGTTTATAGTCCTTCGACACCATAATGGAAAAAAATTGATATGTTTTAATCCCGTGCTACAATATGCATTTAGCACCTGTCCTTTACAAACTACAAAGTTGGGTGCTTAACGGTAGTCACGGTTATGCATAGCTTGTGTCAATTTTTAGACAAGGGCAGGGAAAGAACTAGTTTTTGGAACATGGAGAAACATAATGAGATATGAAGTGTACTTCAAAATATAATTTGTATATAGTCTTAGATGATTGGAAACAATCTCCGAGGGTAAGCAATGACATCGCGGTCAGTACCTAGATGGGTGACCGTTTGTGGCATGATATGTTATGAACGTTTCCATGATTCGGAGTTCACGTTAAGCAGTTGGTGGTTAAGCAGTGGCTTTAAAACATCCAACGGCAAGATTATGTAGCCACAACGTGTCTTGCCAGTCCCCAACCCGCACTCGGCCAGCGTGGGGACGTATGGCCTTAACCCTCTCCTGAGGGTAGACCCGAGCCCAGCAGTGGGACGTTATGGGTTGTTGATTGTACTTACTGTTACCTACTTACTATTTTCGTGATGTGTTTTATAACCAACTTTGACTACTTTGGCAAATAACGAACGATGGTACCTTACTAAGGATATTTTTTTGTGGGTATTTGAATATTTATGGAAAATGGTAATATTTATGGAATAAAAATGGGCAACGCTTCACATAGGTGACTAGTTTGGAGTTCAACATAAAGTAATTCAGTTCCAGATGCTGTGAGGTGTTCTTTCCTGGCTTGGGACGGTTTACACTACAGCACTTGGCCTACGAGGGCGGCCTGACGAGTGGTCGTTGATCTAGCGCGCAAGGCCCTTTGCCTACGCACTGTGGGAACCTGTCGAGCGCTTTGGTGAAATTGGTTCACGAGGGAGTGAACACGCACATTAGGAGTTTGGACTGAGCCATGACAATAGTAACCGTGACGAGGAAAGATGGTTCCTTACCTGTATGTTGGGATTTAAAACTTACTTTTATTAAATGTTTGGTAGTGGATAATTTTTCTTCTTAAAAGTTGAAGAATTCTTGTAAAATTGCATGGGACAAAGGTTTATAAAAATTAATTTCTTCCAGACATTTCTAGCCTGCGACCAATCGAAATTGGTCGAGACTAGCAATTTGCTTTAGTTTTTTTTTGAACATCCAGAAGGGACTAAAATATTTAGATTAACTTAGTCGTAAAATATTTCAATAGAAGTTAGAGTAATTATTGAATTTCCAAAATTATAGGTAATTAAGGAATCTTAAAATTTGCAGGAAAGAAAGCGTTCGGGTTTCTTTTCATTCGTTTTTACAACATAGGTATCTGTCGCATTTATTGTCAAGACTTCGCCTAAAAGATTCAATCCTTTAATACGGGACCACCGTGACACAATAGTCTTGGGAGAGAGTTGCGCGTACGCACAATGCAACATACGGACGACAGTTGCGACATTATTGTCGCATGGTCGAGTTTACACGACGACTAGTCGCGGACATGCGCGTGACTGGAGCACAACTGAGATATCTCGGAAACGGACGTTTTGCTCCGACATTGTTATTGACATAATGCGTTTGACCAGTCACTCAATGTCCGGTGAAATTAATTATGATATTTCTAATACAAATGTAATCTTTTATGATACTTTTCTAAGCAAATTGAGTTTTGTGTGCCTGAGGGACAACTATTTAAGGTTTAGTTTAGTTATCGATATTTGTGAATGTATGTATGTACATTATAATAGGAATTTTATAAAATTTACGGGGCAAGTAGGAAATTATTTTTTACTTCCGTAATTAAATCAGGTTACGGTATTTAGATTATCTCAACTGTCACACACGTTATTTTCATTGTATCTTATATATAAAATTCTCGTATCACGGTGTTTGTAATTAAACTCCTCCGAAACGGCTCTACCGATTCTCATGAAATTTTGTGTGCATATCGGTTAGGTGTGCGAATCGGTCAACATCTATTTTTCGTACCCTAAGACGCGAGCGGAGATGCGGGTATCAGCTAGTAGTGTATAATATCCTTAAAATAACCCTAAATAACTCAAACAATCTACAACGGTTCCTGAAAAGACGAAGCTTCCACCGCGCTGTGTGGTCAGCGGTAGGACGGAACTAACTTCATCAATTTAACAAACACGCCGGCTCCCTATGTCGACAGTCAATGGGTTGTATTGTCAGTGTTGGACAAACGGTGATCGATAGCTCGCTGACAGACAAAACTATAAAACATTTTATAATTTGTTTATTTCCTGTTACCCGGGTCGGGCCAAAAATTGATTTTGGGTTTTTCTTAGGAAATTCCTAAAAGTAGCCCGGAGTTTGAAAGTTTGGCAGTGATTCACGCCCGTGCCTAGGAGAGCACGTAAAGCTATCGGTCCCGGATGTAATGAACATCTATGGCAATCGTTATTGGAAAGTCAGTGCCTTCAAATTTACTGACCACTAATTCAACCTTCGAATTTCAGTTTACCCTTAGGGTTGCGGAGGTCCGATGGCAGTCGCTCCGTGGAAAACCTGATATTCAGGTATAACCGGTTGAACTAGTAGCCGACCCCAAATCATATTGGGAATAAGGCTAGGAATAAGAAGTTTTCCAGTTAACTAAGGATTTGTTTAATTATCCGTTTTAGCATTTGTTGAGATATTTACGAATTCTAGTATCTTAAATAAACATGTAAATAAATACTAAAGGACATTATATAAAGGAACATATTTTAAAGGACATATTTTTCTTTCCTGAGTTTCGTTAAAATATCGTCTTAGTGATGAGTGTGATGACTGATGAAGTAGTATGTATTTAATTTAAGAAAATAATGATAACAAGCGTGTGTTACAAATTTAACTGAGTGTAAGATTGTGTTTCTATTAATTTATACGTTATGTTTTTCGCAAATCTCAGTGGCTTATTCAAAGTAGATCAATGTAACAAGTACATGTACAAGATCAATGTCAAATACAAGGTACATGTTGAACAACACCAATTTGTTCTATCTACCTACTTAGGAGTTACTATGCCACGGACGGCATATATTATAACTTATAGGTAGGTATATCTTAAGTATTGTACCAGGCATTTTCCAAAGGTTAAAATTATGCCTATATTTGTTTACCTCAAACAGAAATCTACCTACTAAGTACAACAAAAGTTACTCAAAAATTTCCTTTAGCTATTATTATAATTAACAGTTATTCGCTTGCAGTGGTTCAATCGGTAACTCATTCGCCCCTACACCGATCCCACATGTGCCTAAATGTACTCACGTTATATACACAACCCCATGCCGCGCAAACGACGAAGGGTGACGCAGCCGGGGATGACGTCACAATCATATTCAATATTAAAACGAATTGATTGAAAACAAACCTTCCTCAAAGCTTTTAAAGTCGAGTATCGCACGTATGAAGCTACTTACGCAGATGCAGTTTATTGATTACCGCTTGCAACGCCCCGGGGCGGGCGCAGCAACTACAAATTACGTCACAGCTCACAGGTTTGTACTTACCACTCTTGTGCTAAGTATGCGTTATAATTAAAACATTATATAATTATTTCATTTTAGTCTTGACCATAAGGTTTTTGTACTAAAATCAGCATAATATTCCTAAGGCAGGACATAGGCTGCTCTTTACCACGATAACCAACATACACGCCATCAGAGCCACGGGCAAAAACTAGTTAATAAAATAAAACAACTACTCTACCTTTAAGTAAGTACCTATACCGAGGTAAGTTTAATAACTTCGAAGAGTAACAGATGCTCAATACAAGTTTAAATTACTTATTCAAAAGAAAACAAAATTATAAAGTCATAAAAATACTATTGAAGATTATTTTACGTGCTCTCGTGCCCTGAACTTTATTTTTGCCTTCACCTAAAGTTCAAAGAAGCCGACACTAAAGCCATTATTTAACCCAACAATCGACCGCAATTGAATAGAATTGTAGTAAAACAACCATTTATTGCACAACCCGTATGCATATTCCTGATTACTCTGCAAACAAAGCAAGGAAATGTTCGACAGACATTTTCAAAGAGGACCTAAAAGTACCTTAAAAGTGACAGAGCTGATAGTAACTTCGTAACTTAATTTTTAGTCCTAAGTCCTGTTCGAGAAATTGTACCTTTCTGTTTTGACAAAGATTTTCTGAGCTGATATCGAATCTACTACCATTCCTATAACAATCATATTTACAAACACATATTTATCTTTCAAAATTCTAGCACAAAATGATTGTTTTGCTATAAATTGTAAAATATTTCGGACATCTGACACACAACGCCATCAAGTCTCAAACTAAGAAAAGCTATGTGTTCTATACAACTGATGTAATACATAGGTATAAATGTGTATGTATACTTATTAAACATAGAAAACACCGAAACTACGAAATAAGTATTTGCAGAACATGCAAACATTATAACGCGGGAATCGAAACCGAGCCCTCTTCATCGGCAGCCGCATACTCTAACCGGTAGACCAATGAGGCAGTCAATAAAAAAATGTATTTTTTGATGCTCCTTATATTTAATTAATACAGATGAACACACACATAACAAGGGTGTAGCATCTAGTGCCTATCGTAGTGTTTCTGTTCAAGTCTTCCCGTATCTAGTGACCCGCTTGTCATATCTATAAACTAGAATAAACCGTTTCTATGAACATTGAACACGAACGGCGCTCAATCAAACTTGATCTGTTCAACACATCATTTAAAAATGCATTTACTATCAAAGACAAAAGGTCAAATGTCGCGCGCATGATGCTGAATAAAACTGCTCATCTGTGCCTGACGTTGCACATAAGTATCTCAAAATGTACCACAGTATACTCAAAATGTACAACTAAACGTCCAGCCAATGAGAACTCTTAGTTCCCACACAGTCGCGTGTATTGTGCAACACACACCGCTACGTAAATAAAGGCGGTCTCGTGAACTACGGCAACACATTCGACATACTCAATTCATTTCCATGTACCCAAGTAGAATCCGAAACGAATCTTTAACATAACCATGGCTTTATATTATGATAGTCGTTGGAAATATCTATATTAAAAGAACTTTAATTTTCCTATTTTTTTGAAATCTTTGCCAAAATAAAATGAAACATTAATCGCCGATGAATACTCTACGGCTACGCGATAAATTGGTTTACTATTAAAAATATTAGGTATGTTGTTCTCGACTTTCTTTTAGAGCTTCTAATGGGTAAAAAATTATTTCCTGCATTATTTTATATATTTACATAATTCGTGGCGTAGTCGGACAAATAAATAATTGTTTAATATTGGCAGAAATAAGAAAAATAAGAACCTAATTTGAATAAAAGTAATAGGATGTTTTAAATTAAAAATATTAAGTAATAGCATTTGCCCGCGGCTCTTCTCGCATGTATGTCGTTTATTGCGGTATCTAATAAGTAAGAAGCCCATTTCTTTCCTCAAGAATCAGTGTCTCAATGCTGAATTTAATTAAATTAGTAACTGACCGACAGAATTCCTTTTGAATTTATACTGTTAATCGCTTTTGCACGCGGCTCCGCTCGCTTCTATGTCGGTTATCGTGACAAATAGTAGCTTGTATCTTTCTAATCTTAAGAAGTTTAATCTATCTCTAGGTATATCGAACTTCATATCATCATCATCATCATCAGCCTATCACAGTCCACGTCTGGACATAGACGCCTCACCCAGACACACCACTCTGATCGATTTTGGGCTGCTCGCATCCAGCCATCTTACGCAGAAATTTATCTACTACCTAGGAGCTCAGTAGAGCGACTAATGCCGGTATGTCTCGCCACATCAACGTCACGTCAGAACCGCCATACGTTGTGTACAATAGCGGTATATTATATTCGTATACCCTATACGTAGTAATATTAATTCATTGCGTACAGTTTATTCAATGAGTATGACGTGACACATGAGTAATACGTTCATATTTACTCATGTGGTACTACTGGCTGTGTTTCACAGTTTCGCGTTGATAATAATGATTTATACGTACTTTATTTATTTCACAAAGGGAGAAGGTTGAATGTCATGTGACAATTATATATTAACCAAAGATCTATCCTACCGCCAGAAGATTTCAGTGTATATTGTGTTTGGGAGCAAGCCGTTTAGGAAATCTTTAAATAGTCCTTATGAAGCATCTTTATCAATCGTATTTAACTGGTGCCCAGTCCTTCACTCGACATAGGCCTTTCTAAATATTCATAATCCGCCGTCAGACAGAATTATTAGCTATCGTATTTAAAACAAATAATAGATACTAATTTAGTGTGCAAAAACCATTTAAATATAAAAAAAAAATTGGCCAAGTGCGTATCAGGCCACGCATAGAATAGGGTTCCGTATTCACCAATAATAGTAGGTGCATTTAAAATTGTGTCTAATAGATGTACTAATTGTGATGTTTACTTATTAGGTACTTCTATTTTGTACGATGTATTCCAAACAAGTGCATATCACAAGTTAACGCCTATACCTAACTATAACCCTATAATTCCTGAAATAAAAAAGGTATCTAAACTGGTATAGTTTTCCTTTAAACTTCAACATATAAACTACTATCAGTTTTTTTTTCTGATATTTTGAACCAGCCGTTCAGCTTTTAATGGGGGGAGGATCGCCCTGTTTTTACAATAAAATGCGCTTGAAAGTTAAATAGCTCGCATAAGGATATCTAAATCGAAAAGTGGTTGTAGCAACTTGACAATGTTTTTAAAAAGCCTATTTATATATACCCTACTTTACGTGTAGGGGAGGTGCTCTAAATTAAAATACGTTTCCTAATTTTACTGTAGTACTTTGTCGACATAATCACAACACATATTCATGCAAAGTTTCATTTTTCTAGCACCAACCGTTTGGGCGAGAGGTCGAAGACGGTCATGAACTCATGATGAATCTATAAAGGTTCGGAGTCATGAACTACGGAACCCTAAAAACGCTTAATAAAACTGTCCCGTTAGGGCGAGTACCTGCTCAACCCTACCATTATTGGGGGCGGGCGCGTACACCCCGCCTCTTGGGACTCCTGATCGCGCGCCGACACAGATCTTCATTCGTCTCTGGCACGCCAAGCGAACAAGTACGATAAGTACCATGGCTCTCTGGACTCCATACCTACAAGAGACCCCTCTTGACTTAAGCAAGTCGGCTCCAAGAGATATGTTGGTGTCGCCACCTTTTGAAGAACACGTTGAACGACCGCTGCCATTCAATTACGTGCCATACGACCCTAGTGAGCCGTCCTACGTACAACAACTGCCTCAAGTATTTTATCCGGCATACGACCCGATTCTGCCCTCCCGTTTCACTTCCGTTCCCGTCACTGCCAAGCGACCGTTACATTCACCAGAGTCTTCATCGTCTGAAGGTTGGACTGCCATGAAGTCGAACGCGCCTGCGCCACGTCCAAGTATGCCTTCGCCTCCAGACTCCTGCCAGTACGAGTCCGAAACCCTCTCGGACGATCCAGATTACCAGGAGTTTGAAAGGGAGTCTTTCAGGACCATGGCGGTGAAGAACGGGGGCTCCATACTGGGGAGCAACCCAAGGATGAGGCGCAACATGGAACCAGCTCATCCTGCCTCAGACGATTACAGACGACAACGGGAGCGGAACAACATGGCGGCGAAACAGAGCCGCGACAAACGCAAGTTGCGCGAGGCTCGCCTTGCCGTCCAAGTGACGTACCTCAAGAGGAAGGTTGTTGAGCTGAAGGCTCAACTACGGAACAAAAGTGGTTGTGCTTGTGGTGTTTCGTTATAGTGAACTAAAGGTGTATGTACTTGTAAATAGACTTTGTGAATTAGTTACTTAGTGTTTAACGTTTAATTTTTAACTTTAATTAAGTTCTAAGTCTAGTTAGTAAGTACAAGTGTTAATTGGTTACGTTTTGTTATATTGTTTAAGTGTTTTTGTGCAATTTTTTTAATTATAAATAAGCTTTGTAAATAATTTGAATATAAATCTGCGGGATTGCTACCATGTACCTTTTTGTTTGTGAGTATCAGTTACTCTGTGATCATGGCGCTTGCAACAGTGCCGAAATATCGGATACTCATCAACAAAAAGGTACATGGTAGCAATTCCGCACATTTATATTTAAATTTGTAAATAATGACTGACTCTCATACATTGAATATTTAAAATTAGATATAATTAGTTTATTTTAGTTTTAAGTGGCATAACTCTAGTCTGTAGTAAGTAAGTTAAAGTCATAGTTGTAATTTTTAAGTAGGTTGTTTTTGTGCAATATTCTAAACATGCAATAAATATACTTATAAATAATTATCATATTATATTTAATTTAAAAGACCTACAATAACAACGCACACATTAATACAGCATCTACACACTATATAATATAAAAAGAACCTAACTCATTTTAAAACGATAAATAGAAGAAACTCTTTTTTTATTCCTTACATATTGATCACAATATTTTTTAAACAAATAACTCAATGATAGAATAGACATATCATTTTAAACATATCTAATAATATATAATATTAGCATCACTTTAATT
Source organism: Phragmatobia fuliginosa (assembly GCA_932526445.1). Lineage (NCBI taxonomy): Eukaryota > Metazoa > Arthropoda > Insecta > Lepidoptera > Erebidae > Phragmatobia > Phragmatobia fuliginosa. The sequence goes on along the minus strand of OW052069.1, from coordinate 20,275,328 downwards.
CCTCATTTCTCAGCAATACAACTGCAATGTGCTAAAAGTTCACAATATCAATGATAGAATAGGCACCTACATACCTACCTACATAGATTTGTGCTCAACACAAACATATAGAACATTTCTAATATATATATTAGCATCAGTTTAATTCCTCATTTCTCAGATACAACTGCAATGTGCTAAAATCTCACAAAATGTCATAGTAAGTCGGGGCATCTACAGCGACTTAGTTAAATATTTTTATTTATTTATTTATAACTTGTAGGACCTTTTGACAAGTTTGAGTGATAAAGCATTGCAAATTAAATTTAAACAAATCGTGTGTTAGATATTTGCTCTATAAAACATCACATTAGGAGCCGAGCAGTCGATTCATCATCAACAATTTAGTTTAGTCAAGTTGTTTAAAAAAAGTGTTTTTTTTATTTATAAACACTGTTGAAACAAGGCGACGGTTATGTTCACGATTCGTTTCGGCTTGTACTTGGATACATAGGATGAATGAATTGTGTTTATTGGGTGCGCGAGCTGACGGGACCGCCTTTATTTACGTAGCGATGTGTTGCATAATACACGCAACTGTGTAGGAAACAAGAGTTCTCATTGGTTGGATGTTCAGGGTTCAGTTGTTCCGCGTAAAAACTGAAATTCAGTTAAAACCGGTTGAACTAGTAGCTGACCCCAAATAATATTGGGAGTAATGGCTAGGAAGAAGAAGAAGATAATTATAATTATTTAGTTATTTTCCTGTACGTAAATTCCTACTTAGGACTTCTTAAATAATAAAGAAAATCGGGCAAGTGCGTGTCAGGTCACGCATAGAATTGGGTTCCTTAGTAATATACAATGCCAAGTGATGTCCAATAGATAATTGTTATGTTTACTTAATATTTCGTTATTTTTATTTGAAGTTTTCAATTTCATATTTTACAAGTTAGGCTTCTATAACTCCTGATCAAACAAACCTATGTAAGCCGTTATAGCTGTCCTTTAAAGTTCAATATATGGACTACTATCATGAATTTTATCAGATTTTTTAACTGTAATTGCAACACATATTCATGCAAAATTTAATCTTTCTTTAATCTATAAAGGTTTCGAGTCATGAACTACGGAACACTAAAAACATTAGAGAGTTACAGTTTAGGTTTGTAAAAAATAATTTGGAATCCTTTCTCTTGCCTTTACGGAACTGCTGGATTCTCTTTGAAGGCGCCCCAAAACGACCTCATCTTTCATTTCTTTTTTTTTTCAAAGACGCTCCTTGCGTTTAATCCTTTGCAAATGTTTTACAACGATACAATGAAATTTTGCGTAGAATGTATTGTGTAGTGCAATAAATCTTTGTTTTATTATGATTCGGTTTAGTTTGGGTCAATTGCTTGAGGAAATGGTTTTAGTGTCGGTTTTTTTGTATCGTAGCAGAAGGTAATTGCACTCAATTTTACGAGATAATGGTGCATGTATATTTATGATTCTTTCTCATTTTACCTCGTTGAGAAAAAGTAATTAAAAAGTAAGTTGTTTAAAACTGAAACTGTTTGAGGTCCTCTATATATGTATGTATAATATACTTAGGTATGTCCAGGTGTGTATCAAATAATTTGTATAACTCTAATAAATATAACAGCTTTGAGAGCTGTATACGAAGCACTAGTCGAAGTCGCCTGATAAATAAATTAATGTCATACCTAATGCTACTTCTTGAAACAAATTCTTGAGATTTTTGTATTGCAATATCTAGACACGTAGGGATATGTTAAGCATGCTTCGTGATCACATATATAACCCAGCCGTCCTGCAGAAGATCAAACTGTACGTGCCGAGAGGTCACGCCGAGGGGCGGCGCTCCCCCGTGCTTGGTGGAGGAGACGCCGCATCAACCTGGTGAAGCGCGCTCCGCACACGCGCGTTTGTTTTTTTGTGCTCTTTATTGTGTTTTATTATTGTGCGTGTATTATTAATTTTAGTCTTACACTATTGCATTAGAAGTAGACTAATGATAGTGTATGGTATTGTAATAGTAAATAAATGTCACGAGTAGCTGCCATCAAAAGTTTTTTAAAGTTAAGTTAGTTCCGCACCACAAACATTTAACGTATTAAAACGGACACAGAAACATCCAGACTCAGAACATCAATTTGTAGATCGTACAAAGTGTTGTACTACGTGGGTTTTGAACCCGCTATACTCAGTAACAGTAGCAAGCGGCGACGTGATCGTTTATATCACTACGTCACTAGTGCAGTGATAATTCGTGAACGACGTGATAAAATGAATATTCCTGTAAACATTTGTTGTTATAGTTCGATACAAAAACGTCAATGTATAATGTACTGTAATTTACGACCGAGAACGCTCGCCAAAGGGAAAACGGCACGTGCGCAAGCGCCATCAAAATAACGAACCTTCATAACATGTTCTAATACTTAGTACCTACCGTTATTACACTTGAAAACATCAGGGTTGTTATAATAATGGCACCGTTATCGAGTTTAGCTTTTTTTTTATTGGTTTTGCAGTTTGTTTACGAGCTAGTTGATGCCAAAAAAGTTGAAAGGTCTTGGTGTATATTTCTAAGAATGTTAAGTACCTGAGAATACCGTCATTTATAAACTGATCTAAAACTTCCGTTTTAATTTGAACAAACGGGATCTCCGTTTGGTTCCTTTATTATTCGCAGACATTATTAATATATCTATTTACATTCAAGGATAAAAACTAAGGAATGTTAAATATTTTTTAACACAACTCGATGTGTTGCCATGACTACAACAATTTGCTCTGAAGCTTTTAATTGTACTGATAATTACGAACCATATACTTAACCTATAAACAATGGTTCTTACAAAGCAATGCCAGCATTCGCAGATCAATGGAAAATGTGCAACTTGCTTGTACAAGAGCTTAACTCACGTTAATCGCATGAAAATTGGAAATGATTTTTAAAATATGCAAAGAAATCCTTATAGCACCATTCCATTTCTAAAAATATAGCTCCTTCGTTACTATTCTACCAATAAACACAAGTTGTGCATACTTACCATTATGCACCGAACTTAACAGTTTGTAAAGGACAGTTGCTCAGTAGATCTATATTATTGTACGGGATTAAATCATCATACTAAACTGTCGAAGGAATATAAACTTTAACTTATGAACATAAGAGACAAAAATATTTTCAAGTATCGATAAAGGGCTAAATGAAACAGTTACAGGAAAGGTTTCGAGGCGTTCCCGCAATTCATATTGTATCAATTGTGGGCATTGTGTGGGCTTGCGATTCGATTCACATAAGTCCACAATTTGCGTGGGACGCATAGCGGGGTATGATTGACATGTCAATGTCACTGGCCGGTGTGTGGTTTCCTTGTGACAGTTGTAAGTAATATAGGAAATATAACAGTATTGGACTGCTGAACAGCTTGTGTATGATCGAAACTTCGGAAAGTAAAGCCACTTGAGGACTGCTCACTCTTCAAACATTTGTGCGATGAACACCAACGTTTGTTCTATGTATAATTAATCTATTATGTCTATATATTTAGAAACATTTTTTTTTTTTTTTTTTGTACAGGATCTGAGTACTTTGAAATTAGACGGCCGTGGGTAACGTTTGTCAATTTATTATTTATAGTTATAGCTATATACAAACTTCTAGATATATTATTATGATCCTTCTTTTGTATTTATTTTTGTAAATCTGTATGGTTTTTCACAACTTGCATAGAGAATTTTTGGTTCAAATAAGTGTTCTTTTCCGCCAGTTGCAGTTGAATTTAAAGCTGTATACATTAGCTACTGCATTATATATATTTACATAGGATGTATTGGACCCGAAGTCATTTTCTTTGTGTAAAAATAAATTGAATTTCTGCGAATCCGAATTATGTAGTATTTGTGTAAGTTTGTAATAACAAACGCAACTGCAACCGACACTGTTGGTCACGTACGTGGACAGTCCACTGAACTGGCTTGGTATTGAACGGTGTCTGAACATCCCGTGGGACTATGATGGGTATTGAGAAGCAATGCAAGCAAATATAACTTGGTCGAATTGTGAAATTAGGTTGGTTACTTTGAACAAACGCGGTATGAGATTTATTTATAGTTTCTAACTTATAATATGGAATAAATAAAATAATATAAACTATTAAAAGTATAAACTACTATAACTAACTACTCTACTATAAGAATAAAAAATTATGATAATATCGACTGTGCAAACATGACCTAAGAATGATCATAAGTTTATTTTCGTTTACATAAACGAGTTAAACCACCTGAGATTTCCGCTGTCCATTTCAGTTTTCAAAAATTCTATCGAGAAATGAATATTTCAACTGTATAATTGTTAAAAAAAATGAAAAGGAAAAAAATATTTTGGTATCAATATCTAAGAATACGCAACATGAACTACCATACCATAAATTAACGAAATTCTAGAATTAGACCATCAACTGCTCTTTTCCCAGATTGTAACCCTCTAATAGTGGGCTTTGTCCACAGATGACGGACACACAGGCATAAAGCGATTATTTGACAACTAACTATAGTTACAATAAAAAAAAATACACAATGGAAAAGAGTTAGCCAGAGCCGTCGTTCGCAGAATCGTAAATCATATTTGTGTTAAAATAACATTCATATCTGGCGATAATAATCTTGAAAATAACAAAATGTGCAAGGACTGCAAGAAAATTAATATTTGTATTATTGTTAATGTACAATTCTCCACAAGTACAATGTCCATCTTGTATGGATGAGAGTGACACAGGGACAAACACAACTATGGCTCTATATTCCTACTAAATATGTATGTGATACACTTTTTTGGTATTGCTCGTAGTGTCAAAACCAGAAATACTAAATCTAATTGTCAAAATTAACGAAATGAAAACGATTGTAGTAATTGTCCGATTGCATCTGTACACAAAAACTTCTATACGCATGGGACCACTTTGTCTTTTCATCATTATATATCTTCGTTTGCTAAGGCTGTGCCAAAGAGGCAATGACCAAAAGCTATTGTTATTTCAAACTGTCCTTGATAAACCTTGTGGTTATTATGCAAAATTACTCAGTTTCATGGCGATTTCATATTTTTCTCAGAAGGATTGTTTATAATTTTACTTATTTTATTTTGCCTTGTGCTTTGTTGTTACGAGTTTTTCAAATAGCAGTTTACATATTATATTTGTAATAAAAAATATATTTGCGGAACATAAAAATTTACAGTTTATTTTTTGACTTTGTAGTGTTACTATAGTTTTCAGAATTGAATTTTACATTCAAATTACATCGTGTATAAATATAAATATCTACCTAGTTGCTGCCTTGTTGGTCTAGTGGTCAGCGCATGGGCCTGCTGATCAAGAGGTCTCGGGTTCGATTCCCAAGTCGGACCAAATGTTTGTGTGATATTTATTTCGGAGTTTGGGTGTTTATCTATGTATAATATGTACGTATTTAAAAAAAAAGTATGATAATGTATTTATAACATTTGTCTAGTACTCATATCACAAGCTCTGCTTAGTTTGAGACTAGATGGCGTTGTGTGTAAGATGTCCGAAAATATTTATTTATTTATTTAGTCATGGCTGTATAAGCGGACACACGTACAATGGGAAAGTGCGCTGTTGTAATCAAATATATGTAGCTGAGTCACTGAAACCATTCAAGAATAAATTTTAATAGGAGTTCGCATGTTGAGTGATATAGTTTCGTAACTATGTTTTATAATTCAACAACAACGTCAACAACCCTCAACGTCCCACTGATGGGCTCGGGTCCTTCCAAGGAGAGGGTTAAGGCCATACATCCAATCCAATAAACAAAGGCAAAAACAAAGTACAGTTCTTTCCCGAAATCAATGTCTTTTTTTGCTAACCCAGCTAGTCCTCTGGGACACAATCCATGTCCACGCGGAAGGGTTTCTAAACGACAGGCGCGGAACTATCTTTTGCTAATATTTTTGTATAAATTATTTTACATATTATGTATTATTTTGTAGGTGGTTAGAGTTAAAATTAAACAGAGATGTGTTCAGCTGCAACACGATGCAGATGTCGATTGTAATCATTATGAATCCCTCTAATATTTTAAACGCAAAAGTTTGTGAGTATTTACATATGTATGTTTGTTGCTCTTTCACGCAAAAACTAGGCTTCTATTTTCTGCAATAATCGAGAAACCCGCATATGAATAATATGCAATATGAATAACGCAATGTAATATTTAATGACGGGTGTGGGTCCCTATTGCGTCTATTGATGGAGCAATAATATCTCAATTGTCGTCTCTTGAAAATTACCCTTTTTCTCAAACGACAATTGAGCCGCCATGATGATGTTATGTTATAAACATAACAAACAAACAGACAAAGATAAATATTATGAAGTCCATTTATGCATTACTAGCCGAGTCCCGCGGTGTCACCCACTGTTATTGTTGTAAATGGCGAGCAACGCCGTGGAGAGAAGCTAGTCTAAAAATAATTAACCTAAGTTACTACTCATATCATCAGATTTCTACCAGTGAAAGTCCAGTTAAAATCGGTCAAGGCTTTCCAGAGATTGCTCAAAACGAACAGACAGACAGACGGACAGACTGACAGACAAACAGACAAAAAAATTAAAAACTTTGCAGTTTTGATGTAAGTACTGTATATACTTTCCTTTAAGCATTTATTTAAAAACTGTTAATTTCGTGTGGTGACGGATTAAGAATACAGAGTGTCATCACTCCTATTCATCCCGCGGGTGTCGTAAAAGGCGACTAAGGGATAAACTACGCAAGACAACATCAATGCAAAGAGAAGGAAAACTTGAAACAAACCCTATACCAACCCGTCTGGCCAGCGTGGTATAGTAGGCCAATACCTCCTTTCTAAGGAGAGGCCTATGTCCAGCAGTGGACTGTTAAAGGCTGTTGATGGGGACAACTGATATAAAAACATAATATGTTTTTATATCAGTTGTCCCCGAGTGCCCATAATAAAAGCTTTGCTTATTTTGGGACCAGATGGCGTTAAGTCTAAACTGTATATTTGTTATTAATTATTATTATTAAGCCATAGAAGAAAAGAAATGAAATTCGCTGAACCTAATAAATTTAAGTGTGATAAAAAAAAACAAATTTGTGATGTTAAAGGTTTTATTCAAATTCAAATTCAAAATTCTTTATTCACTTAAGATGCAATACATCTCTTGTGACAGGTCAAGATTCTACATGTACATTTATGCCATGTTCGCAAACAATAGGTAGAGCCAGAGAAAAGAACATGGCAATAAAAACTCGCGGCCACTCCTTTCAAATCGCCAATGTTTACATAGTTTTAATGTTTATAAACCTGATATGGGGGTAAGGTGCTGCCACTAATATACTATACACACCATGTTAGAGGACTGATGCAAATTAAAGTGATTAAAAATTAGAACATAAGCATAAAAAAAAAACAACAGCCTCTGTGGGTACAACATAGTAGGAGCATCTACTTACAACAAAGGTAAAAACTATATGTGCTCAAATATTGGCCAAATTACTGGTAACGAAAGATTAAATATAAAATATTAATTTTAAGATCAAAAGAAAGAGAAGAATGGCCTTTATTCGTCACGTAGAATCTTTACTTAGAAAAGTAAAATCATGCTCTTAAACAATGTGCTAACAACATTCTCATGAGTAGAATAAAATGACAAGGAGCAAGTAGTCAAATCCATTTTTCTTTATCATTTAAAAATTCGTCAACTGTATAATAACCTCTACGTATAAGATAAGTTTTGACTACATTTTTAAACTTTTCCACTGATAGACTCATAACACTAGCTGGTAACCTATTAAAAAATCGCACGGAAAGACCCATAAATGAATTATGCGTCATAAGTAGCCTATGATATTGACCTACTAATTTATGCTTAAGTCTCGTGTTCACCGCGTGAACGTCACTATTCCTGTGATATAAATGCATATTTTGTTTTATAAACATAATGTTTGCAAATATATATTGTGATGCAACTGTCATAATGCTTATCTCTTTAAACTTTTCTCTAAGGGAAACTCGTGCACCTAGTTTGTAAATCGCACGCACTGCACGTTTTTGGAGAATGAAAATTGTTTGAATATCAGCTGCCTTGCCCCATAGCAGAATGCCATACGACATGACGCTGTGGAAATAACCGAAATATACTAGCCTTGCTGTTTCCACATCCGTAAGCTGTCTGACTTTGCTGACAGCATACGCTGCAGAACTGAGTTTCCCTGCGAGACACGATATTTGGGCGCCCCACTGTAACTTACTATCTAAAGTAATTCCCAAAAAAACCTTTGAATCAACAAAATTAATAACTTCATTGTTTTTTATTGTGCATTACATATAGGTACGGAGGGTATATTACACAATTACATTACAGAGTAGAGTGCTGTATTCACACACACAATCATGGTATACAATTAACACCTCCTCTCTGAGGAGTCCTGCAGTGAACTATGAAAAGCTGTGATAATGATACAATTTGAATAAAATCCATTATCATACAAATGAAAACGTTCATTCACTATACTATACCGCACAAACATAATGCAAGAAACAAGCTCTCAACACACACAGGGAACATGAAATAATAAGTGTACATAGATAAAACGAATATTTGTGTGAAAATGTACACTGAGAATTCATATAAGGCTGATATTATTTATGATAAACTCACGGTGTTAGAGACATGGCGTGCCACAAGCACAGCAGCATTACAAGCCAGGGGCTTAACCAGGATCAAAGTTACTTCACCAGCATATACCCAGCTAGCGTTTCTACAGTGTAGTACAATTGTAGAAATAGCACATTACACTAAAGAAGAGCTAGGCGAGGTTTCGCTATGCGAAATGCTGTTCCGCACCCACATGCTACTCGACAACCACAACCTGCCCATCCGTGGAGAACTAGTCTTTAAGACTCATTAGAGCACTCGAGTCAATACAGTTCAGAAAAGAGCAGTAGAACTGTCATGCATCGCTCATGGCGCTGACAAGTGAGCCCTCCGCATCACCTGCTCCGCCGGCGCCTTGCAATTAATCAACGTGAACTGATCAAGCTTAGGACTCGCTCGCCTCCTCCCGTGGTGACGGTTGCCACCAGACGGACCGTTGTGAAAGAACTTATCTTACGATGGGATGCGTCTTGCCACTGTTATGATGAGAAATACCAATTTTGAAAGAGAGTTCTTCAATATCTTTGCTGCCAGAATCACAAGAGTACGAAATCTCGAAGTAGACGCAGACAGATAGGTATAAAATATCTTGAAACTTCACTTATCGCATGGCAACTGACCGACGAATGAAAGGTTTTGAACGGACCACGTACCCAAATTATAATAATTCGAGTAATTACTACTTACACAAATTACAGGTAAGTATAATCAATTTCATCGCTAAGATAACAAAACTGAGTATCCCAAATATACCAATGTGATGAGTATACCAAACCAGAATAAGCAATGGCGCGCATTAAAAGACGAACTTACAACGGTCAACAACCGCATCAATATATAACGTGTAATAAGATCACATCTAACATTCCCGATAACTTCCAATAGTCAACCATACGAAGTAGCAAAAATCAGTTAAAGTGGAACTCGCCTCGTCCGAAAAAAGTCTGCCGTGAGACGAGTATAAAACAGAATCTATCTCGGACGATCCTGAATATAAGAAGTTTGATTGGAATTCCAAGTTATGGCGGTATAACTTAAAGGTTTTTACTACAGATGGCAATGAATAAAAAACCTAACAGCAAAGAACTACGACAAACGAAAACTGACTGAGCTAAAGACTATTAAACAACAGTGACCGTGCTCAAAAAAAACTCAAAATATATTGAAGTACTAAGTTACAACTATTTCTCATTGTTTGTCAACAAATGGCGCTAGAAATCACAGCTGGTCGATTTTGACATAAGCAAGACGTTATGAATCAAGCTTAATTTCGACAATCTTTCGACCGAAAGCTGCAAAGGTTATGTTTTGTATTTGGTGGGACCAGGTCAATATCACTTATTACGAATTGTTAGAACCGAATAAAACAATCACTGGGGAACGGTTTCAAGTAATGCGATTGAGCCGAGTACACAATTACATTATAGAGTAGAGTGCTGTATTCACACACACAGTCATGGTATACAATTAACACCTTCTCTCTGAGGAGTCCTGCAGTGAACTATGAAAAGCTGTGATAATGATACAATTTGAAAACAATCCATTACCATACTAATGTAAACATTCATTCATTATACTATACCGCACAAACATAATGCATTAGAAACAAGCTCTCTAACACACACAGGGAACATGAAATAATAAGTGTACATAGATAATACGAATATTTGTGTGAAAATTTACACTGAGAATTCATATAAGGCTGATATTGTTTATGATAAATTCACGGTGTTAGAGACATGGCGTGCCACAAGCACAGCAGCATTACAAGCCAGGGGCTTAACCACAATCAAAGTTGCTTCACCAGCATATACCCAGCTAGCGTTTCTACAGTGTAATACCACTTGAAGAGATTACACATTACACTAAAGAAGACCTAGGCAAGGTTTCGCTATGCGAAATGGTGTTCCGCACCCACATCCGTGCAGAACTAGTCTTTAAGACTCATTAAAACACTCCAGTCAATACAGTACAGAAAAGAGCAGTAGAACTGTCATTCATCGCTCATGGCGCTGACAAGTGAGAGCTCCGCATTACCTGCTCCGCCGGCGCCTTGCAATTAATCAAGATGAACCGATCAAGCGTAAGACTCGCTTGCCTTCTCCCGTGGTGATGGTTGCCAGCAGACGGACTCGTCGCGAATGAACCTATTTTACGATGGGACGCATCATGCCACCGTTATGATGAGAAATATCAATTTTGAAAACGAGTTCTTCAATATGTCTTTGCTGCCAGAAGCACACGAGAATCAAATCTCGAAGTAAACGCAGACAATGTTGCATAGGTCAGATAGATATAAAACGTCTTGAAACTTCACTTAACGCATGGCAACTGACCGACGAATGAAAGGGTTTGAATGAACCACGTTCCCAAATTAAAATTAAAAATTCGTCAACTGTATAATAACCTCTACGTATAAGATAAGTTTTGACTACATTTTTAAACTTTTCCACTGATAGACTCATAACACTAGCTGGTAACCTATTAAAAAATCGCACGGAAACACCCATAAATGAATTATGCGTTTTATGTAGCCTATGATATTGACCTGCTAATTTATGCTTATGTCTCGTGTTCACCGAGTGAACGTCACTATTCCTGTGATATAAATGCATATTTTGTTTTATAAACATAATGTTTGCAAATATATATTGTGATGCAACTGTCATAATGCCTATCTCTTTAAACTTTTCTCTCAGGGAAACTCGTGCACCTAGTTTGTAAATCGCACGCACTGCACGTTTTTGGAAAATGAAAATTGTTTGAATATCAGCTGCCTTGCCCCATAGCAGAATGCCATACGACATGACGCTGTGGAAATAACCGAAATATACTAGCCTTGCTGTTTCCACATCCGTAAGCTGTCTGACTTTGCTGACAGCATACGCTGCAGAACTGAGTTTCCCTGCGAGACACGATATTTGGGCGCCCCACTGTTACTTACTATCTAAAGTAATTCCCAAAAAAACCGTTGAATCAACAAATTTTTTAACTTCATTGGATAAAACTAGATTTGTACTGATATTCCTTACATTTAGCAAACTAAACTTAATACATTTGGTTTTTTTTTTGCAAAGGTTATGTTTTGTATTTGGTGGGACCAGGTCAATATCACTTATATACGAACTGTTAAAACCGAATAAAACGATCACTGGGGAACGGTTTCAAGTAACGCGATTGAGCCGAGTACACAATTACATTATAGAGTAGAGTGCTGTATTCACACACACAATCATGGTATACAATTTACACAGGACCTCCTCTTTGAGGAGTCCTGTAGTGAACTATGAAAAGCTGTGATAGTGATACAATTTGAAAACAATCCATTACCATACTAATGTAAACATTCATTCATTATACTATACCGCACAAACATAATGCATTAGAAACAAGCTCTCTAACACACACAGGGAACATGAAATAATAAGTGTACATAGATAATACAAATATTTGTGTGAAAATTTACACTGAGAATTCATATAAGGCTGATATTATTTATGATAAATTCACGGTGTTAGAGACATGGCGTGCCACAAGCACAGCAGCATTACAAGCCAGGGGCTTAACCACGATCAAAGTTGCTTCACCAGTGTAGTACAATTGTAGAAATAGCACATTACACTAAAGGAGAGTTAGGCGAGGTTTCGCTATGCGAAATGCTGTTCCGCACCCACATGCTACTCGACGACCACGACCTGCCCACCCGTGCAGAATTAGTCTTTAAGACTCTGTTTAGAGCACTCCAGTCAATACAGTACAGAAAAGAGCAGTAGAACTGTCATTCATCGCTCATGGCGCTGACAAGTGAGCCCTCCGCATCACCTGCTCCGCCGGTGACTTGCATTTATAATAATAATAAAGATTTAGAAGAATCCCTTTATATCAATCTGCAGAAAGCAGCGTTCCTAAACCCATGCAGAATCGTTAGGAAATTCTTGCAGTCAGACAAAAGTACACTAGCTACATAAAATTCACCACACGCTCTATTTACTTGGCTTTGGCCCGTAAATGTAGCAAAAACTAGCCTTAGACATGTCTTTACCGTGAGACGAGTACAAAACAGAATCCTTCTCGGACGATCCTGAATATAAGGAGTTTGATTGGAATTTCAAGTTAATGCGGTATAACTTAAAGGTTTTGCTACAGATGGCAATGAATTAAAAACCTAGCAGCAAAGAACTACGACAAACGAAAACTGACTGAGCTAAAGACTATTAAACAGTGACCGTGCTCAAAAAAGCTCAAAGTATATTGAAGCACTAAGTTACAACTATTTCTCACTGTTTGTCAACAAATAACGCTAGCAGTCATAGCTGGTCGATTTTGACATAAGCAAGACGTTATGAATCAAGCTTAATTTCGACAAGCTTTTGACCGAAAGCTGCAAAGGTTATGTTTTGCATTTGGTGGGACCAGGTCAATATCACTTATTACGAACTGTTAAAACCGAATAAAACAATCACTTGGGAACGGTTTCAAGTAATGCGATTGAGCCAAGTACACAATTACATTACAGAGTAGAGTGCTGTATTCACACACACACAATCATGGTATACAATTTACACAGGACCTCCTCTCTGAGGAGTCCTGCAGTGAACTATGAAAAGCTGTGATAATGATACAATTTGAAAACAATCCCTTACCATACAAATGTAAACATTCATTCATTATACTATACCGCACTAACATAATGCATTAGAAACAAGCTCTCTAACACACACAGGGAACATGAAATAATAAGTGTACATAGATAATACAAATATTTGTGTGAAAAGGTACCTACACTGAGAATTCATATAAGGCTGATATTGTTTATGATAAATTCACGGTGCGAGAGACATGGCGTGCCACAAGCACAGCAGCATTACAAGCCAGGGGCTTAACCCGAATCAAGGTTGCTTCGCTAGCGTTTCTACAGTGTAATACAATTGTAGAAATAGCAAATTACACTAAAGAAGAGTTGGGCGAGGTTTCGCTATGCGAAATGCTGTTCCGCACCCACATGCTACTCGACGACCACAACCTGCCCATCCGTGCAGAACTAGTCTTTAAAACTCTCATTAGAGCACTCCAGTCAATACAGTCCAGAAAAGAGCAGTAGAACTGTCATGCATCGCTCATGGCGCTGACAAGTGAGCCCTCCGCATCACCTGCTCCGCCGGCGCCTTGCAATTAATCAACGTGAACTGATCAAGCTTAGGACTCGCTCGCCTCCTCCCGTGGTGACGGTTGCCACCAGACGTACCCATTGCGAAAGAACCTATCTTACGATGGGGCGCGTCTTGCCACCGTTATGATGGGACATACCAATCTTGAAAGGGAGTTCTTCAATACGTCTTTACTGCCAGAAGCACACGAGAATCAAATCTCGAAGTAGACGCAGATGGTGTTGCGTAAGTCAGATAGATATAAAACGTCTTGCAACTTCACTTATCGTATAGCAACTGACCGACGAATGAAAAGTTTTGAACAAACCACCATCTCAAATTATAATAATTCGAGTAGTTACTACTCACACAGATAACAGGTAACAGGTAAGAATAATCGATTTCATAGCTAAGATAACAAAACTAAGTTGTGCCCACCAAGCTATCTATCCAAATCAGAATAGAAACGGCGTGCATAAAATGTAACGCCTCAACATATTACGTGTTAAAAGATCAGATGTAAAGTTCCCGTTAACTTCCAATAGTCAACCATCCGAAGTAAGAAAAATCAGTTAAAGTGGAACTCGCCTCGTCCGAAAAAAGTCTTTGCCGTGAGACGAGTACAAAACAGAATCCATCTCGGACGATCCTGAATATAAGGAGTTTGATTGGAATTCCAAGTTATATCGGTATAACTTAAAGGTTTTTACTACAGATGCCAGCGAATAAAAAACCTAGCAGCAAAGAACTACGACAAACGAAAACTGACTCAGCTAAAGACTTTTAAACAACAGTGACCGTGCTCAAAAAAGCTCAAAGTATATTGAAGTACTAAGTTACAACTATTTCTCACTGTTTGTCAACAAATGGCGCTAGAAATCACAGCTGGTCGATTTTGACATAAGCAAGACGTTATGAATCAAGCTTAATCTCGACAATCTTTCGACCGAACGCTGCAAAGGTTATGATTTGTATTTGGTGAAACCAGGTCAATATCACTTATTACGAACTGTTAAAACCGAATAAAACAATCACTGGGGAACGGTATCAATTGATGCGATTGAGCAGAGTAATAAACGAGTACGAAAAACGGCCACAATACGAAGAGCGGTACGATAAAGTTAGGTTACTACATGACTAAAAATGAACTTGAAGAAGAAAGTCGCTAAGTTGAATGCGAGACTTCAAAAGCAGTCCTGGCTTGCTAGGCCAATACTCGCAAAACGGCTCTTGAATTAAGCAAAATTGCTCCGAAAATTGAGAGAATCTCACCAATTTTTGGAGGTTACACTCAACTCATGTCAAGAAGAAGTGATACTGTAAGGTCTATCTCAGCAAATAATAGTTCAGACACAAGGCACGAATCTTCTAAAGGTTCTTCCATCTTCATTTATTATTTACCCGAATGCACTCTTCGTGCAATCATAGAATGATATTAGGTAATACCTAATATAACTTTAAATGATATAAGTTACCGAAATGTTGTTATTAAATACCATTTTAAATCATTATGATAACCATTTCAATTGTTGTCTCAAAATATCATATGTGTAAATTTTTTACTTAAAACCATTGCGTCTGACAATCGTCATACTGGTTTTTTTATCGAGTCATCTTTCTAAAAACAATTAGTTTAACCACTCGTATATTGCTTGGAAGAAATTGCCTTAGGCAATAAGGCCGCCCTTTGTACATTAAATAAAGCCGGTTCCAAAAATAACGGGTCAGTCACATAAACCAATAACGGGTCAGTCACATAAACCCGAATATCTCCCGAACTACGTATGCCATCCTAATGAAACGAAGACTGTTCAATTGAGATTTAATTATACAGATAAAAAATAAAATAAAACTTAGTTACACCCACAATATTAATCTTAAATTAAAAAAAAACTAAAGTAGTCATATTTTTCTTAAGATTACATTTTTTTTATGATTGTTTTTTTGCTGTTTTTCATCACTTTCTTCATTTAATACTTTGTATTGCCTCCACGTGATGAAGCCTCCAGTGATGAAAAACAGCAAAAAAACAATCATAAAAAAAATGTAATCTTAAGAAAAATATGACTACTTTAGTTTTTTTTAAATTTAAGATTAATATTGTGGGTGTAACTAAGTTTTATGTTATTTTTTATCTGTATAATTAAATTCTCAATTGAACAGTCTTCGTTTCATTAGGATGGCATACGTAGTTCGGGAGATATTCGGGTTTATGTGACTGACCCGTTATTTTTGGAACCGAGTGTATAAGTCATTTATGTTCTCTTTTGTAAATCTGTAACACGGTGTGAAAATAAAGAGTTTTCTATCTATCTATCTATCTAATGATATATTAAATAAATAAATTCGTGCAGTGATTTAAATGATATTAGGTGTACCGGCTTGTGTCGGCACTTGAATTAAGTTTAGGGTTCTTGGTAGCCCGTGTGCTGAACTTAGGTTTGCGTTTTTAGGTGCTAAATAAAACGAGTGTTCAGTAGAAAGGTAAGATGAAGTCTGTATTGCGAAATGAATATTTTTACATTATTCGAGGAAAGTAGGGAGGTAGGGAACATTAATTCGACCAATGGGAACGACGCTGTATCACGTCATCCCCTGTTGGTCTGATTGGTTACAAGATTTACGTGGTGTTTACGGGGTTGGTTATACGCGTGAACATGCCCCCGGCCTTGAAAGCAGGCGCTTTCAAAATAAAGCGTGCAGCAGCTTCACCTCCCCTCGTGGTCATCATCGAAGAGAGGACAGATCTTGGCAAAGGCCCGTCGAACAACACCTGAAGCCGTCCTGATGTCTGCGACTCTTGAAATTCCATCCTTTCCTGGGATGGAACGAAGTACTCGACCCATTGACCATTTCAAAGGCGGAAGGTTGCTGTCCTTAATAAGGACAAGTGAGTTGTCCTTCAACTCCGTTTTGTTCTCCGTCCACTTTGTTCGCACCTGCAACTCAGACACATATTCCTTGGACCAACGAGCCCAAAAATGTTGGCGAATTTGCTCCACCCTTTGATATCTCTTCAGCGTATGCTCGGGAATGTTGCTGACGTCGTCACAAACTGGTGCAGTCAGCGATCGACCAACCAGGAAATGAGCGGGAGTGAGGGGAGAAAGGTCTCGGGGGTCCGAAGAAAGCGGAGAAAGTGGTCGGGAATTTAGAACTGCTTCTATTTGTGATAGCACTGTACCAAACTCCTCAAAGGTAAGGTGTGCATTTCCTACCACTCTGCGAAGATGGAACTTGCAAGATTTTACTCCTGCCTCCCACAAACCACCAGGTTTCGCGTATATGGTAAAGTAATGCCTGAGGTCCAGCGTGAAGGAGCTGTAGATGCTCATGACGGAACAACAATTCAGTAAAATGATGTGTACTAGAAAGTAATATAGGATGCATTTTATCATAACCAAATTCGTTTGAATTACCTAATCGGCCTCCTACGCGAATAATTTTATTACTGTCTAAATATAAATTCAATCGTTTTAAATTATTTTTACCCTTAATTTCTGCGTTATTAGTTAAAAGGTTGTATTCGTTAGGAAAGCTTTCCATTTGGCACCACCGAGTTAAAATCATCTGAGACTCGCTCAACTCTTCAACAGTAAGAACACCAAACTGTTTATTATTTTTATTTTTATTGCGAATATTGTGTATGAAACGTAACATATATGCGACGGCACGCTTCATACGATTATATTGTGAAAAACGGTGAAATGAAAAAGGAGTTAAATCGCGCGAATGAGTTACGAAAGAACAAATAGCTGATTTAACTTCGGGGAGTTCTACATCTGTTTCTATGTCCGTATAATAATTGTCCAGTGTAAAACTAGGAGTGCTCAAAAAATCGGGGCCTTCCCACCATAACTTACAGGAAGACAGCTCTTCCAAGCAGACGCCCCGCGAAACGAGGTCAGCAGGATTATCTTTGCCACTCACGTGGCGCCAAAGTACATCTTGTGTGAGCTCATGAATTTCCACCGTCCTGTTTTGAACAAACGTTTTAAGTTTGTTTGGAGACATGCGCAACCAGCCTAACACGATGGTTGAGTCAGTCCAAAATACTGTGTTTCTGAACTCACAACGTAAAGAACTGCGTACCTTCTCGAGTACCCTGGCACCCAGCAGTGCACCGCAAAGTTCTAGTCTCGGTATGCTTAGTGGTTTCAATGGAGCGACGCGAGACTTAGAAAACAACAATCTTACGGTGATTGTATTATCTATATTTATAGTACGCACATAAATGCAAGCGCCGTACGCCGTCTGCGATGCGTCACTAAAAACATGCAACTCCATATACATAGGTTCGCTACCTATAACGTGCCGAGGAACGTTTATTGTTTTGAGCGCTTGTAGAGAGATAACAAACCGGTTCCAGGTTCGCGCGACGCCAGATGGAACCGTGTCATCCCAACCTATTTTAAGAAGCCATAATTGTTGTAACAACACCTTCGCGGTAATAATCGTAGGGCTTAGCAAGCCCAGAGGGTCGAAAATTTGTGAAATGGTAGACAAAATAACCCTTTTTGTTACCAACGCATTGTTATTATGACACTGTGTATTAAAATAAAATACGTCGCGAACATTGTTCCAGCCTAGTCCTAACGTTTTAGAGCTGATATTTTCGTTGGATTTAATTTCTTTTGAATAGTCGGTTTGGTCATTATTATATGGAAAATTGTAAACCCATTTTCGAAGGGAAAAACAACCAGACTGTAATGTATTTTTTATATCAGTGCATAGCTGTATTAATATCGTTTTATCGTTACTACCAGACAAAAAATCGTCGACATATATGTCCTCTAAAACAGCTCGTTGAACCTCAGGGTTGGAAGACTCAACTCCCAACTGTTTTAAGCATCTCACACTAAGGAAAGGCGCGGACGCGGTACCATATGTAACGGTGTTTAACTGATACATCCGCAGAGGTTTCGATGGATCCTCACGCCATAAAATCATTTGAAACCGGCGCTGATCTTCGGCTACTAAACAATTTCGAAACATTTTTTCGACGTCAGCGCAGGCAACAAATTTGTGCTGTCTAAAGCGGAGAAGAATGGCTATTAAATCACCTTGTATAGGAGGTCCGACAAGTTGTAGGTTGTTGAGAGACATGCCGGAAGACGATGCTGCGCTTGCGTCGAAGACGACACGCAGCTTAGTTGTAGTGCTATGTTCTCTAAATACGCCGTGATGCGGCATGAAGTAGCACGGATGACTATAAGAGTCCACCGGACTCATATGACCTAAGTACAGGTATTCCTGCATAAATTGCGTATATAATAATTTATAGTCAGGAGAACGTTGTAAACGTTTCTCCAATGCAAGGAAGCGTCGTTCAGCTTGCGTATATGATTCGCCTAGAAGATCAGGTGACTCCTTAAATGGAATGCGTACACAAAACCTTCCTTCACTATTGCGCGTAGTAGTACGAAGAAAATGATCTTCACATGCACGCTCTTCCTGAGTCCGCGTATCCCTAACCTTAGGAAGCTCTTCGACCTCCCAAAACGAGCGAAGTTGCGAATCTATAGAACTACTAAAGTTACAATGAACGCGCCTCTCATTTTGCGTATTATTACTAACTAAGCCAGAGATAATCCAGCCCAGCTTAGTATTTTGTAGGTAGGGACCGCTGGACAGTCTCATTCTGCCTTCTAATAATAAGTCCCAAAACCTATCTGCGCCTATTAAAATGTCTATATTTTTTAATTCCAAAAACTGTGGATCCGCAAGACTTACATTGTTTGGAATCAAGAATTGTGCGTTTAGTGGACATAAGGCCGGCAATATAGACGTTATCTGTGATAATACAAAACAATAAATGCGTGTTCTGAACGTATTATCAAATCGCGATTTAATTTCGATGTCACAAGTCTCCGAACATTGTATCACCGAATCGCCTACCCCCTTAATTACATAAGACGAATTTATCACGGGAACGTTAATTAATTTACAAAAGGATTTTGTTATAAAACACCGCTGACTGCCACTATCAAGTAGTGCGTGTGCCCGATGATAAACACCGTGAACGTCAGGCACTTCTACGATAGCTGTCGATAATAGAACTGAGTGCATATCTATAGAATTATTATGCATTTGTGCGTTGCTTACTTGAATAGGGCGTGAGTCCGCGACGGTTGAGGCGGCGGGGCCGGAGGGTGTCATCGATGCGCCCACGACTTCACTCCTCGCTAGGCCGCCAGTCGTATTATTGGAATGCAACGTAACTAAACTCTCGCCGCTTTCATTATGAATTAATGAATTATGTTTGCGATTACATTTACGACACGGCCCAAACGCGCATTTATTAGGAGTGTGACCCGAACGTAAACAATTCTCACATAGTTTGTTCTCGCGAATTAAATTTAGCTTTGAACTTAAGTCACTATCAATGAACTTCTGACAAGAATAAAGTTGGTGATTCGCGTTACATTTTAAGCACGTCCTTTTGTAGCGAGACGAACGGCTATCGTTGGACTTATGTGTCGACACATTACAGGTAGATGTGTTGTGTGAATAGTGTTTTTTATTTTCAATTTGTATTTGTGGTTTATTATGTGACAAATGCAACGATTCCAACACATCCGCCCTTTCTTTAAGAAAGCTAATCAATTCGTGTACTTTGATTATGCGTTTAGAATTATTCTCGCCCGATGTTAGTGTGCATTTACGCGTCTCCCATTCGCGTTCTGTTGTCCTATCTAACTTCAAAACGATTAAATAATTCACAAGCGTATCCCACGAGTCGGTAGGTTCGCCAAGTAAATTCAATGCGCGTAAGTTTTTTAATATAACGTCAATAAGATTTCTAATGCTAGACGGCGATTCTTTTGTTAATGCGTTTATATTAAACAAAGCCTTTACGTGATTGTGCACTAAAAGTCTATTATTATTAAATCTATTTAGCAATAATTCCCATGCGACTTGATAATTATCAGAAGAGAATTCTACAGAATTAATGACTAATTCGGCGGTGCCTTTTAGAGACGATTTTAAATAGTGGAACTTTTGTATATTACTGATGCGTTTAGAATTATGTACTAGGGATAAAAAAGTGTCCCTAAACTCCAGCCAGTGATCATACGATCCGTCAAAAGTGGGTAGTGAAATTGTTGGAAGTTTAACCGACTGCGATTGTTCGCTACAGAGATAGTTGCTGGTACCGTCAGTGACCTCGTCATCGGTTAGCATGTCTTCCGCGCGGGCTATGAGGCTGTAGTATGAGGTTTCGAATGATTCTCTGTTATCTAGTTCGTCAGGTATCTCACTATCGGAAACGATTTCTTCAATTTTGCTTTGAATCGCGTTAAATTCGTTACACAAACTAGTGACGCCTTTGATGCGTAATTTTAAGTCTATGCGACCTCGAGACGAGCTTAAATTATCACGGTCTTCCAACGTATCTAAGTAGTTGGAAAACTTGGTAAGCCTACCTTTTATGACGCCGCGTTTTCTCACAAGGTCACGAAGTGCCGTAGGATCGGCACACCCAAGATTAGGAGACCTATCGCGTGATTTACTTGTAGCATTGTTGATATCTAACACGAGAGGAGATTTATCGCCTGACTTAGCACCTTCCGTCGTCATTTTGGTGGGTAGTAAGAATAGGAGTACTTACAATTGGAAGGCTTGAACGACGTGTAGCCGTAATATCACCAGCCACGTGACTAGATGATTTAAGCAGTTCGAGACTCCGATGCGGCAAATCTAACTGAAATCAGGTTAGGTACAGGTATCACAAAGAGAACTAGGAGGTGATTGGGGAAGAGAGGATGGTTGGTCTCACCAAATTGCGTATGACTTGCGATGAACAGCCAATCCAGCTCTCGTCCAATGCGCGCTTAGCCTCCAGTTGCCTTCGCTCTAGATGTATGCGTTTTGGTTCAGCAGCAGCAGGTACAACCAGGAGATCCACAGGATGCTGATTCGATTGATCCGGCTCGAAGGACCACATGTACCGGCTTGTGTCGGCACTTGAATTAAGTTTAGGGTTCTTGGTAGCCCGTGTGCTGAACTTAGGTTTGCGTTTTTAGGTGCTAAATAAAACGAGTGTTCAGTAGAAAGGTAAGATGAAGTCTGTATTGCGAAATGAATATTTTTACATTATTCGAGGAAAGTAGGGAGGTAGGGAACATTAATTCGACCAATGGGAACGACGCTGTATCACGTCATCCCCTGTTGGTCTGATTGGTTACAAGATTTACGTGGTGTTTACGGGGTTGGTTATACGCGTGAACATTAGGCAATACCTAATAAACTAATTATTATGGAAATATTCGTTCAACGTTAATAGTGATGCTAACACTACTTGCAAGACGACAGAGGGGCGTCACGCGGGGCATCAGGTTTCGTTTTGAGCCAGGTGCCATCTTAGCTCGCACGAGTTATAAATCCTCAGATCCGATTTCAGCTATAGCACGGACACGCGTCTTGATATGACCGATTGTCTTTTGTCCATCAACGTCCAGGATTGTCCTCTAATGTGTAGCTGCATATTTAGAATTCTT
Source organism: Phragmatobia fuliginosa (assembly GCA_932526445.1). Classification (NCBI taxonomy): domain Eukaryota; kingdom Metazoa; phylum Arthropoda; class Insecta; order Lepidoptera; family Erebidae; genus Phragmatobia; species Phragmatobia fuliginosa. The sequence continues at coordinate 20,252,978 of OW052069.1, read as the reverse complement.
TGAGCTTGAGAAGAAAGTTATTTCTTTAAAGAAATACGACAACTAAACATTCTGTCTTTTGCACGTTGACGCAATAAAATTATTTGTGTAAAAATGTTCACCGAGACAATGTAATACACACAAAAAATAATTAATAGGAAAAGTGACATGCCACAAGAAGGTTGCTTCACTACCTTAAACCAGGCTTGCGTGTCTTTAGTGTGTAAACTCCTAAAAATAGCATTATTTAAGCTGAAAACGGTTTACAAGTATTAAACAAATCCTAAATGTTATAACAGTATGTATGAGCGATTTTATGTACATTATCGATGACACCTGTACTAATGCAAGCATTGTATCAGAGGTGCAGAAGTGTTTTTTAAGTCTACTCAGTTAAAGTGGAACTCGCCTGGTCCGAAAAAGTCTTTGCCGTGAGACGAGTACAAAACAGAATCCATCTCGGACGATCCTGAATATAAGGAGTTATATTGGAAATCCAAGTTATGGCGGTATAACTTAAAGGTTTTTACTACAAGTGGCAACGAATAAAAAACCTAGCAGCAAAGAACTACGACAAACGAAAACTGACTGAGCTAAAGACTATTAAACAGTGACCGTGCTCAAAAAAGCTCAAAATATATTGAAGTACTAAGTTACAACTATTTCTCACTGTTTCTCAACAAATGGCGCTAGCAATCATAGCTGGTCGATTTTGACATAAGCAAGACGTTATGAATCAAGCTTAATTTCGACAATCTTTCGACCAAAAGCTGCAAAGGTTATGTTTTGTATTTGGTGGGACCAGGTCAATATCACTTATTACGAACTGTTAAAACCGAATAAAACAATCACTGGGGAACAGTATCAATTGATGCGATTGAGCAGAGTAACAAACGAGTACGAAAAACGGCCACAATACGAAGAGCGGTACGATAACGTTAGCTTACTACATGACAAAAAAATAACTTGAAGAAGAAATTCGCTAAGTTGAATGCGAGACTTCAAAAGCAGTCATGGCTTACTAGGCCAATACTCGCAAAACGGCTCTTGAATTATAGCTTAAACCAGGTATGCGTGTCTTTAGTCTGTAAACACTCGTAAAAATAGCATTATTCAAGCTGAAAACGGTTTACAAGTATTATACAAATCCTAAATGTTATAACAGTATGTATGAGCGATTTTATGTACATTATCGATGACACCTGTACTAATGCAAGCATTGTATCACAGGTGCAGAAGTGGTTTTTAAGTCCACTCGACTTCTCCCGTGGTGATGGGAAGGAGGGACCCAGTGTGCGTGAGCCTCTCGTAGGATGGGATGCGCCTCGCAATTTCCTCCGAGCGCGGCACCCGTATACGTATATCGACGAGGACCATGGTGTGTGAACTACAAAGACGTTCCGATGACGCTGATATCTTTTGCATAACTTCAAACAGTCTGGCTCTTTTGTGAGCTATGTGACATAAGGCTCGCTGCACGTGTGTCACACAGAGGTAGACCAAATTTGCCGACGAAGGTAACTGTTACAGGAGTGATTACCAATAATTTTTACAGGTGTGAGAGTTTGAAAGATCATCTTTAAATGATAACGCAGTAAAAGTGATTTAAAAAGTAATATAGGCAGTAAAATTACATAGTTCAATGTATCTTAACGAATGGTGACATATTTACTTAACATGTTTCTTTGGACTGCATTCTTTCAAAAAATCCTTTAGACTTGAACTAGACCGCTGGCTAAAAATAAAAGGACATCGCCGTTTATTGGAGCGAACGCTCTTGGTTCATTACCATACATCAATCATATTATGGGTCATACGACCCAATCAGACCTTCCAATGTCTACTACTTACGGTCATACGACGCGATTCGATTCAACTTTCAATAACCAACCAGCCATCATCAGAGTCGTCATCCTGTGTAAGTTGGAAATATGAAATAAAGTCGAACGTGCCCTCACCCTACGTACAAGATGGAATAACACGAGTATGAAACTGAAGTCCTTTAGAACAGTAACGAATATCTAGTTTAACATTTAAGACCACAGAAGCGAAAAATGGGGGTTCTATACTAAGGAGCAATCCACGAAAGAGGTGCACTATACATACGCCTCAAGAATCCGAAGACTACAGAGGGCAGCAACAAAGTAACAAGCAAAACCGCGTCAAGCTCAACTTGCCGTTCAAGTGACATATTGAAAAGAAATTGTTGAGCTAAAGGTTCTACTTACATAAAAGTGGTTGTGCTCACCGTTGGACATTACAGTGAACCTTAATTGCAGTTGCACACAAATATAATTATATTAGTACAAATCTTTTAACATCTACCCATGACACACATATATGTAGCGTTACTGTAGTGAAATATTTGACTTAAAGCTTCTAACAATTGAAGTTGATATTCCGAGGGAGGCTTATCAGTCAAATAAGCATCTCCCCCAGGGCCAGGCGTAATTTGTTAGCGTGAAGACGCGTTTCTGGCTCGGGGGTCAAATTCCCAAAAGACGGCGCATCGAGGGCAATCCACGACGATTCCCATGAAACAAAGGGCCTCCGCTTATCCAGGGCCACATGTGAGCCGACTCCTGTAGTGGCCAGGCACGCCGTCTGTTGAAATGTTGACCCCCGAGCTGGAAACGCGTCATCAGCGTAACAAATTACACCCAGCCCTGTGGGCTTCCCCCCTATATGATTTATGAAGCCTCCTTCAGAATATCAAGTTCTATTGATTAAAGTGTAATTGCCAAATTTCATGTTGCTAAGTTTTAAAACGGGAGGAACGTACGGTTTCTTAAAATTGTTAATGTATGAAAATAATGTGGCTGAAAATCTTGTGACGGTCTGCACGCCACATGTTTTCTTTACATTTTAATTTCATTTACAAAAATTTTGATAAATATTATATCGTTCAGCCGAAGAAGGGTTTGGCGATTAAAGGGTATTTTGCAATAAACCCCATTCGAACAAACGTTCTGTCGACGTTTCATTCATCGATCGTGTAACTCAAAGAATAATTACGAACCCGTTTTAAATAAGCTAAGGAAGAAAAACTACGCCAACATTGAAATATGTATACAAGGCTTTCGGTTTGCCTGCTTGTGTTAAATTAAATGAGCCTATTAAACATAAATCTAAAAGCATATATAGATGATGAAGGTCGCACCCAAACATGTAGGTAGGCATATATTACATTGTACTCTATCTAGGAGTTGTACCTCTAACCAATTAGCGCTGCACCCTCCGCGCAAAGTGTCTTGAGCATTTAACGGTTAACTGAAGCTGTTCAGACTTGTTTCCTGATATTTCTTGAGTTAAAGAGAATCTCTGGATTGATAACACCGCCATACCTGCAAGAAAAAGAACGTATGTAAGTACATTAAGTTTTTGGGTGTCAGGTTAGAACAAAAAGAGAGTTGTACTAGCCTGACACCCTCAATACAAGCTTTCATTTAACTTTTATGTCATAAGTATCTTTGAACTAAATTGTCGGTAGTTTAATATATTTGTAAATGATGGTATAAATCTCTAAGTATGTTTTGAGCTTGAGAAATAGTTTTTGAATAAAGCGTTCAAGTTCAAAATTTAAACCTGCTTTGTGTTGTAACGTATAATCTAATACATATGTACAATTCTGTTTGTTACCAGACTCCACCGAAACGGCTGGACCGATTGGTATGAATTTGTGTGCATATCGAGTATATCTGCGAATCGGCCAACCTTTTATTTTCAAAATCCCTAGAACGCGAACGGAGCCGCGGGCATCAGCTAGAGGTTCTATAAGTTTTAAATTATGTGGTCGCCACGCCACTTTCTATTTAGCCGAGTGTCGCGTGTTCATATCCCCGTGGGAAAACACTGAATAAGAAATTGTTGCTCCGAGTCTGGGTATTCTTCGAGTCCGTTCCATGTACGTTTATAAAGTCCCTCGCGACACAGGATTTATATTATTATTGCGGGGGTTTTCATTAAAAAAAAAACTAGATTCTTCGAAGTAATATACATAATATATATAGAACCTACAACGCCTAAGATTTATCAAAACGGATTTACAGTTCACTCACCTCAGTAGAACTAAAGAAGAACGATTCAAAGTATCCACAGAGTGTTTAAACACGGCGAGTTTTCCATTAAAACTCGATCGTTTCTTATTAAGCTCCTTATCCTTTGGCACTGCGTTAGCTGGTGCTTATTACTGCTGACCACCCTGCAAAGTTTACAAACACGTGTTAAAGCAGTTACGAAACAACCATTTCGTCAATGGTTGGTCAGCGTTTGACAATACTAATGATGCAGCCTAATAACGTACAAGAAGTCTTTTAACTGAATAGAGGGTAGAACAAAAAAAGACAAGAATAAAGATTTATTCGTCCTCCTCGTCCGTCGTCGACTTATCAAATTTTTTAGTGCTAGAAAGATGAAACTGCATGAATATTACGTTGACAAAGTGTTAGAACATCATCATCCTCATCATCATCACCCTATCTCAGTCTACTGCTGGACATATGCTTGCTAGAATAAAATCACGAAAAACATTTTTATTTGGAGTTTTTTTTTTCTCGTGTCTACCCCCCCATCGTGTGGGATATCATTAGATAGATATTTTAAAATCTGAGAAGTTGCTAGGACGATTTTTTGATTTATGTATTCGTTTGAGAGTTATTAAACTTTAAAGAGCATTTATTTGTAAAAATAGACCCCTCTTTAAAAAAAGCAAAACGGCTGGCTCAAAAAATCTGAAAAAGATCATGATGGCAGTCCGTATATCGAACTTTTACAAAAAACTATAGCGGCTCTAATTCACACACTTTGAAAAGTTCGTGCATAAATAGAGAAATATTATGTAAATAATCATCTACTGGGCACGATTTGAAATTCACGTGCCATTGTGGGCGACTACTGAAAGCTATTAAAGGGTGGCCTGACACGCACTTGGCCAATTTTTATATAATCTAGGTACTTACATTTTGTGAAAAGTTGGTTTTATTTACTCGTTTAAAGTAGGTAGGTATATATTTAGATTACGAGATTTATGTCTCAATTTTTTTTGCATAGACCTCACAAAAGTAAAAATTATACAATTGCTTCTAATAACTATTTTTTTTAAATTTAAAATAAATCAATGTATTACCTATAATACATTCATTAAATTTATTATAATATTAAATGTATTACCTTATCCGTGTGGTGACGGATTAAGAATACCGAGTGTCACCACCTCTATTCATCCCGCGGGTGTCGTAAAAGGCGACTAAGGGATAAACTACGCAAGACAAAATCAATGCAAAGAGAAGGAAAACTTCAAACCAACCCTATACCAATCCGTCTGGCCATCGTGGTATAGTAGGCCAAAACCTCCTTTTTAAGGATAGGCCTATGTCCAGCAGTGGACTGTTGAAGGCTGTTGATGATTATTGATGAAATGTATTACCTAATAATACACAAAATAGCAAAAAAAAACAGTGATCATTGATCAACTAATAATTATTTTAATTTATAACTACTCACAGATGAAAAAAAAGTCAAAAGTACTAACCTGGTCATTAATGGCTGACTTTAATAACACCTTACTTGTTGGTGGACTTCATTTTATTAATTGCTATGTCTTCAAATCACAGTATGATCCAATGTCTTTTGAATGACTGCAGAATTGACCACCCTCCTGCGATCGTTGAACATACTTTATGAATTCCATAACTTTAGTATAATCCTTGTAATAACGACGATCGAAATAATTTAGTTTTAAAGCTCCACAATCCACGTACAGGCTCAACGGTGCCATGTTTTGGATTGCTCCAGGTATCAACTTCAGTGAATTTTGTGAAATATGCGGCATTCAGCGAGCGTCGAGAATATATATAACTATGAATCACAAAATGTGGGTAGGTCGATGCACGAAATACAAAACTAAGTTTGTAACAAGGCCTTTTTGCACGTGAACATGTTTTAAAATAAAAGTAAAAACTAGGTATAGTATTCTATGCCCTGTAGGGTTCCTAAATCAGAAAAAAACATGATGGTAGTCTTTATAGTCAATGTGATGACCTTTAAAAGAAAGCTAAAACGCTTAGATAACTTTTTTTGGTTCAGGAGTTGTAGAGGCCTTACTTGTAAAAAGCGATCAATTGGAAAACTTTATTATGTACATATAAAACAAAATAATAAGGAATAATGTGAAAAATAAGAATAAAAATTTGATTCGATTATAAACCCAAGTGCCTATACGGGTGACTATGAGACCCTGTCCTATGCGTGACCTACTACAAAAAGTACAGGCCTATTTGCCAAATGTACCCTTTGATGTAATATATTACGTATACTTTTAGTTGGCCTTTATAACCAAACATTTTTAAATGGAAATGAGATGAGATGCCAATGCGAATCACGCAAAATTCCTTGTTCCAAATTCATTAATAAAAACTGTTTCAAATCCGTTAATTTTTTTAAATAAATATCGAACTACCTACATTTTGTATTCATATTTTTACTAAATGTATATTATCAAATAAAATTGAAAAGTCTGTTTGTAATATTAAATGAGCAGTATTTTACTGAATGCATATGCAGTAGGATAAAAAAAACAGTTTTAAAAAATCTATGTCTGTTGGCTATGATTGGTCTATGGCTAATCTCTGAGATGACTGGGCCGATTTGGATGTGACTTTTACTGGCAGATAGCTGATGGCATAAAAAAGTAAGCTAATGTTTTTGACTACTTTCGCTCTGTTGCGTTACTCGCGGCTTTACATCAAAAAACGCGGGACTCAGCTATTTTTTTTCTTATTTTTTTTATATTTCGGACATCTTAAAAATTACGTCATCTATTCCCAAACTAAGGGTTCCGTAGAAGCAAGTAGCATCAAATAAAAGTTATTGTAGTGTATTGATTGAATGAAAGGTAAATTGCGGGTATGGATTTATGACGTATTAAAAAAAACTACTTATTAGATCTCGTTTATACCAATTTTCTTTGGAAGTTTGCATGGTAATGTACATCATATATTTTTTTTAGTTTTATCACTCCCGAATTTTAAAAGTTACAGGGTTGGGGGACACACATTTTACCACTTTGGAAGTGTCTCTCGCGCAAACTATTCAGTTTAGAAAAAAATTATATTAGCAACTTCAATATCATTTTTGAAGACCTATCCATAGACCCCACACGAATGGATTCGATAAAAAAAAATTTTTTTGAGTTTCAGTTCTAAGTATGTGGACCCCCAAAATTTATTTATTTTTTCTATTTTTGTGTAAAAATATTAATGCGGTTCACAGAATAAGTTTCGGAAAAAAGTTCGAATTTATAATATTAATATCTAATATATAAAATTCTCGTGTCACAGTTTTCGTTGCCATACTTCTCCGAAACGGCTGGACCGATCTTTATGAAACTTTATATGCATATTCAGTAGGTCTGAGAATAGGCTAACATCTATTTTTCATACCTTTAAAACGCGAGCGGAGCCGCGGGCATCAGCTAGTGGTTATGTATTATATACTTATCTAGCTTTCGCTCGCAGCTTCGCCTACGTGCTACTGTGATGTAAAACTTTGATTACCTTTTTCTTTTCTTTTTTTTTTTTTTTTTTTTATATTTAAGCCTGCCAAAGTGACTCTACTCTGCCTGATGGAAAGCATGAGTAGAATCCAGGAGTAGGGGTCACCATGCTTATTGTGAGGGTAGGCAATGTAGCATGGTGACCCCTATCATGGCAGCCTGGTTAGATTATTCTGCATCATTCTCCCGGCCTTCGAAGGGCGGGAGAATGATGCAGAATGATTGGGCCTCCGGTCTCACACTCACCAACGAAATACGACAGCAAGAATGCTGTCATTATTAGGATGGTCTTCTGTGTGAGGGTAGTACTGGCCGGGGCGAGCCGGCCCATTCATGCTGAAATCAGCGTGGCTCTACTACCTACTACCTACTACTTTCATCCCCTCAGGGGTGGTGGTGGTGTTCCTTAAGCAACACACAAGCCACAACTTTAGTTTCTTGCGTTAAGGTAGCGGATTAGTTTTATACATAGGATTGATATAATATGTATTACTAGCTTTCGCCCGTGGCTCCGCTCGCGTGTATGTCGGTTATCGCGGTAAAAAGTAGCCTATGTGTTATTCTGATATATAAGCTATATTACTGTAAAACTTGAAACAAACCCTTTACCAACCCGTCTGGCCAGCGTGGTATAGTAGGCCAAAACCTCCTTTCTAAGGAGAGGCCTGTGTCCAGCAGTGGACTGTTAAAGGCTGTTGATGATGATGATTACTGTAAAGTTTCATCCAAATCCGTTCAGTAGTTATTGCGTGAAAGAGCAACAAACATACATACATACACAAACTTTCACGTTTATAATATTAGTAGGATTAATAGAATTTATTTAATGGTGCGGTGATTGAAGCTGTCAGCAGTGTAGGCGTATGTGTAAAGCAATGTACCACACTCCGAGAGAACGTCCATCCGTAACCGTCTTCTTGTCTCCATTCGATTTCGGTAGTTTAAATACTTATATTAGCAAGTATGGCAAAGCTAAGTAACAGTCAGTCTTTAACAGAACCGGCCTATGTTGATAACATCATTACCAAATATATAGGAAACTAGCTTACCGCCCGCGGCTTCGCCCGCGTGGAATTCGTTTATATCGCGCGACACGGTATGGGTAGATTAAACAATCTTACATGATTTTATGTTTGATAATAAGGAACTTTGACACAAAGTTTCGTCCCCTATTTCAAACCCTTCTACCTTTTTTATTTTAGCGATAAAAAGTATCCTATGTCCTTTCCCAAGTTCAGTTCTATCTTCATACCAAATTACATCAAAATCGGTTCAGTGGTTTAGGTGAAAGCGTAACAGACAGACAGAGTTACTTTCGCATTTATAATATTAGTAGGGATTACACCATCGGAAAGCAGAGATTTCATCAAACAGAAAACACCACAATTTTTTGAAAAAAGTAGATATTTTGATGGGTGAATTTTCGCTATTAAGTCCAAATAGGGTGAAAAAATTAAATATTTCAAATCAAAAAAATTACAGTGTATTCAGGACATAAAAAGGTAAGTTTTCACTAAACTTCGTTTAAAAATGATTTTATTTGTAAAAGATAAAAATAGAAAACCAAAAACTTTTTTTAATTTTTCACATATAATTTGAGGTTATGTGAAAAAAAGTGTAAATAAAAAATCGGCCAAGTGAGTGTCAGGCCACGCACAGGAAAGGGTTTCTCAGTCACCCATAATGGTACGTGGATTAGAAATTGTATCCAATGGATAATTGTTATGTTTACATATTAATGCGTTAATTTTGTATGACGTTTTCCAAGTAAGCGCATTGTAGAAGTTAAGCCTCTGTAACTCCTGAACTAACAAAGTCATCTAATTCGTTATAGTTTTCAAGTTCATTAGTATAAAGTTCATTATATGGACCACTATCACGAATTTTTCCAGATTTTTTGAGCCGGCCGTTTAGCTTTTAGAGGGGGAGGATAGGTTTTACAAAAAAGTGGCCTTTAAACTGGAATTTCTCGCAAACGGATTCCTAAATCAAAAAATCGTCTTAACAACCTTTTAATGTTTTTAAAAGACCTATATATAGATACCCCTCATGATGGGGTAGCGAGAAAAAAAACATCCACATTTTACGTGTCGGGTAGATACCCCAAATAAAATTATTTTTCATAATTTTATTGTAGCACTTTGTCGACGTAATTACAATACATATTCATGCAAAGTTGCATCTTTCTAGCACTTACTGTTTGGATGGTAAGTCGAGGACGGACGGACGGACAGACGGACATGACGAATCTATAAGGGTTCGAAGTCATAAACTTCGGAACCCTAAAAAGTTGTAGATCTTTTAATTACCTACAACTTTGTCATTTAACTTTTTTCCATAGGACTTGTAGTTTTGCCGAAAATTGAGATAAACCGTTTTTTACCCTTTGTTTTATATATTTTTAGTAGCCATCCAAAGTGACTCTACCCTGCCTGATGGAAAGCATGAGCAGAATCCAAGAGTCGGGGCTACCACACTTGCTGCGCATGCAGACATTAATGTATGTCGGCCCACACTATGGCGGCTTAGTGAGATGCTTTTTCACGCCCCGTCCGAGGAGGACTCGAAAACCTCCCCCCCTACCCGACTCCCCTCAGATCGCCCGTAAATTATTTTTCCTTTCATTTTTATAATATTCACCTCCTTTTCCAATGGGTTTCATCGTACTTTAATTTTGTTTTCAAAAATTATCTAACCTGGTCTACTGGTCTTTATGTCATTTACAAACTATCATTATGTTTGCCATGCAAGTGTGTTATGCCCGGTGATACATTTTGACATCTACGATTTATGTATTTTTAAAATCACCTAGGTAAAAAGGTAAAAAAAAATTGTTACTCTATTATTGCAGTAAAAAGTAGCCTATGTCCTTTCCCAAGTTCAGTTCTATCTTCATACCAAATTTCATCAAAATCGGTTCAGTGGTTTAGGCGTGAAAGCGTAACAGACAGACAGACAGAGTTACTTTCGCATTTATAATATTAGTAGGGATTGCACACTCTCAAATATTAAACACAATCGACATCTGCATTTTGTTGCAGCTGCACAGGGCTCCGTGCAATTGTAACTCCAACCACTCACAGAATAGGATCCATATCACATATTAAATATATTATACAATATTATTTGTGAAAGATTGTCGCGCGCCTGTCATTTGAGAACCCTTCCGCGTGGACACGGATTATGTCCCCGAGGATCGGTAGGGTTACCTAAAAAAACCTGCGAAAATATAACATTGGTTTTGGGAAGTAACTGTACTTTGATTTTGTCAATGTTTAAGTTAGCGATTACGGGTTAAAATTGGCAGGTTCCACACGCAATATTTGTTTAAATTTTAAAGTGGTTTAGGGTTACTTCTTAGAGTGCCTTCCTTTTCTTTATGTCACATAATTAAGCTTAAGAGCCCGACCGTTGTCTTTCCTTGATGATCTATCTATTTTTTATTATAGAATTCTTTATGTAATTCTAAATGTAATGTTAGTAATCTTTCTATAATCATAACTTTAAATGGATGGATCAATATTGATCTAGCAGCTTTTATTCTATAAAATCGTGTTCTATTACATAATTATTTCGAAAAAAAAACAGTTCAGTTTTCAGAATATTTCAGGAATTGTGAAAAAAAGTATGTTTATGTATTTATATCAGTTGTCAAGTACCTAGGGACTAGATGATGTTGTGTCAGATGTCCGAAAAAAAAATATCTTAAATTTAGATTGAATGAAAATTAGAAAATTTTACGACAAAGGATTTATTTTAAATTTATTTGCAAACCATATTATTACTAGACCTGTGAAGGGTTGCAGTGACTCGGCTATATATTTCTGACCACAACTGCGCACAGTTCCCGTGAGCTCACCCATTCACACTTTCCCATTGTACGTGTGTCCGTTTGTCCGGCTATCATTATATATCTATATTAAAGCACACAATGTCCTTTTTGAATTTATTCCATCTAAGAATTGTATTTAAAAGTTAATTTCGTACAACATCGTGCATTTGTATTTAACTTATTATATTCTAAGAATTTTTACATCAAGATGCTACAATTAATTGTATGAAGGAGCCCAATAGGGACATGTTTGGACATGTATAGAGCTTATTTTCATTGAAATGTGGATTGATTTTCAAAAAAAAAATTAATGAGAAACAAAAGTAATCAAATATAGATATGTTTTACATGTTGGTTATGGATTATGACGAGGTTTAAGGTCAGACACTGCTCAGATACTCATTTTACCAGCCCCGGATCTACGATTTTTTCGAACCTTGAAAAAACCTTGATAGTGGCTCGCCCTCCCTCCAGTGTTTAAGAAAAACTGCCGATGAGTAGCATTTTTGTGATACTACTACGTTTTGCGTTCATAAATCACTTAGTATGTGTTCAAAAACTAACTGGGCGAATAGAAATAGAATAGTTTGTTTTTCAAACATATTAGGTATATTACGATTCCATTAATGATATAAAACTATGAGATTGTAGGCTTTATTTGTTCGATATTTCTAATTTTTGTCTCAAAGATTTGGCGCCCCCATGAAATTACGTTTCAAATTCTCTATAAGACCCAGGTTCGCTCCAGCGTGGAGTACTTGCTTGACGCTCTCGATCGGTTGCAGAGGTGAGCAGTTCGCATCATAGACAGTCCCGAAGCCACCGAGTTCCTAGAACCTTTGCAGTTGCGAAGAGATGTCGCCTCTATGGCAGTCCTCTATCGCCTGTACCACGGTGAGTGTTCTGAAGAGCTCTTCCAACTCATCCCACCCTCTCCCTTCCTCTACAGAACACGATCTGGCCAGCGAAGTCACCCCTTCAGAGTGGAAGACATACGCTCCAGAACTAAGCGGTTCGGGTCTTCCTTCTTGTGCCGAGGTTAAACACTGGAACTCACTACCGGCTCATGTTTTTCCTTCTTACTATGATCCCGGGTCCTTAAAGCGGGGTGTGAAAAAGCATCTCACTAGGCCGCCATAATGTGGTTCGCCATACTGCTTGCATTTGCAGTGAGTATGGCGACACCCACTTATGGATTTTACTCATGCTTTCCATCAGGCATAGTAAAGTCACATTGGCAGGCGTTATACATAAAAAAAAAAAAGTGCCCCGGTTTACCCTCCTTATATCCGGGGCTGCATTTTACTTTACATGTTTATGAAATATTCGAAGTGTTCTGTGAAAAGTAACACCGATATTTGGCTACCGTCATGTTCTTATATTTATCTTTTTGAGAGGACTCTTTACTTATTTATAATAGTCATATCTTAGGAGATGACTATTAATCACGTTGGTAATTTTGTAACGTAACGTGGGACCTCCCCGTGTCTTACTTTCTCATAGAAAGTGTCCATCATTGTGTCACCAAACGTCTTTATTAGAACCACAATTGGAAACATTCGTCCTTTATTAACATCCTGACGGAAGTTTTTATCCTTAATGTCTCAATGATCTTGAACATCATATTAAGGTTCTTGTGACATGTAGGTACTTACCAAATTGTGATGCAATTAAAGCTTTACCAACATGCTCTTCATTCTTTAGCTGAAAATACCCCTAATAATCGCAATATTAATCTCTAAATAACTTGTTTCTGGAACATTAACGGATAGTTTTCCAAAAAAATAAAAAGTTTATTGAGGGTAGGAAGTAATACAACAAGGATAATAGACTCGTGATACATGCCTGTTACGTTTTTATCTTATAATAATTTATCCTTTCATTATTTTATTTTACAGTGTGATAGGCATGGAGTTATATGTACGGCAGTACTTTTAACTCAATGGTGATAGGTATGAAAGTCAAAACGTTTAGGACCTTTGTCATGCCAGATTTAACTCGTAACGGTACGTTTCAATTAATATTATTTTTACGGGAATTAACGCGATCACTTATTTAGGGTATTACATACCTCTGTCAGCCTGTGACCACGGCCGGTGCAACCTGTTCGAAACGTCAGGCAAATCAGAGGTATCTAATACCCTAAATAAGTGATCGCGTTAATTCCCGTAAAAATAATATTAATTATCATGGAACGCGTAAGTTTAAAAGTTGGTACGTTTCAATATTAATGTGTTTCTGTTCTCTTAATATTTTATATAAAAAAACAATATTTATATGTATTTAACTATATTTAGTGAGTAGCAGTACTGTTTTTTTATATATTATACAATTTGTCCGTGTAAACAATAATACAATTTCAAGGAACATGTTCAGAGCCTTGCAGTCCTTGCACATTTTGTCCTTTCTAATATTGTTATCGTCAGTTATTAATGTTATTGTTACAAAAATATGATGTCTGATTCTGTGAACGACAGCGCAGGCCAACTCTTTCCCATTGTGTAAAATATTATTTTCATTGTAACAAGAGTCAGTTGTCAAAGAATTGCTTTAAGCCTGTGTGTCCGTCATCTGTGGACAATGCCCACTATTAGCGGATTATAATCTGCAAAAAGAGCAGGTACTGTCACAAGTTGGTGGCTCAAGTCATAAGATTCTAAAAGATTGATAATTTATTGTATTTAAGACTTTGATTTCATGAATTTGAGTGATACACAGCATTAAAGAAAACAGTGATTCTTTCCTTCTGCTTCACAGAGAGGTAAGCAAAGACCCAGTTAAAAGTGTTTTCGGACTGCGGTAATCACTACATTTAAAGTTAATACAGCAGGTTCATCATCATCATCATCATCAACAGCCTTTAACAGTCCACTGCTGGACGTAGGCCTCTCCTTAGAAAGGAGGTTTTGGCCTACTATACCACGCTGGCCAGACGGGTTGGTATAGGGTTGGTTTCAAGTTTCCCTTCTCTTTGCAATGATGTTGTCTTGCGTAGTTTATCCCTTAGTCGCCTTTTACGACACCCGCGGGATGAATACGGGTGGTGACACTCAGTATTCTTAATCCGTCACCACACGGAATTTCAGGTTCATTTTTTGTAAATTAGATTATCTTATTCCTTACCATACTACCTTAAAATGTCATATGAAAAGCATAAATTAATATTTTCTTAATTCTATACTTTCAAAAAGATACTCGCTCGTTTCTTTCACCTTGAAGCCTCATATTTGCTTGCAGTAACAGATGCAAGCTTGTCAGTACCTATCATAATCCCACGGGATCTTCAGACACAATAACAATCCAGTGCAGTGGACTGTCCACGTACGTGACCAGCAGTGTCGGTTGCAGTTGCGTTTGTTATTACAAACTTACATAATAAATACTACCTACATATTTCAGCTTCGCTGAAATTATACAATTCGGACACTACTCGTATCGTCATAAAACTAAAACGCTTTTTTATAAAAAATACGACTTCAGAAAACCACACCACACGCAAAATTCCTACCTAGGACACTCAAAAGTGTAAAATAAATTGTGACGATTCTTGTTGATACCTAATTATCTATTAATTTAATGTAAATGTGTGCTAGTTACTTATAATCTGTTGTTGTCGTACCTAAAATCGTTGTATTTATTTGACTAGTAATATCATCGACAATAACAGTTTTAATTCACTGATAATTAGGACTTTGCGCTAAAAACTGATTTCAGTTTGTAGTTTACACTAAACTAAGAACTGTCGCTAAGCATTTTTTTTCCCTGGGTACAAGGCAATTGATATAAAAACATCAACATACTTTTTTTTTTAAATACATACATATTATATATATATATATATATATATATATATATGTATATATAAAACACTCAAACTCCGAATTAAATATTTGCGAATCACACAATCATTTGTTTCGACCCGGGAATCGAACCCGAGACCAGCAAAGCAGTCGCATACACTGCGCCACCGATATAGGTTTGGTCTAGACACCCCATATAAAATGTCTATTAACTATTTAATTAATTAAGTGTTACGGTCTGTTGCAAGATTCTACACGACAATTAGCCCATGAACAAATACTTTTACATCCAATGCGGGTTTCATTTAAAGTCAAATAACGGCAAACAAACCTTTTACGCATTGTTCAACGCTGCCATAATTCTTTCACCATTGTGAAGTGCACGCTTCTTTATAGTGAAAGTCATTCGAATATTCGCAGAAGTAACGTGGAAAAGGTTATATGCAAATTGTATAATCCCTATTGTTAGAACAACCCTTTTATTATATTCGGAGAAATTTTAGTTTTTGCCATTTTGCAAAATTGTTGACGTTCTCTCTATAAATGGGTTGATACCGTTATTTTAATTGTTTATTCCTTTCTTAAATAATATAGGCTACATTTTAAGCGACGAAAAAAACGGAAGAGGTTCTCAATTCGACGCGTATTTTTTTTTATGTTTTAACAGAGTAGTTCGATTATGATAACTCTTTTTTCATTGGAAAGAGGATAAGTTAATTCTATTTAAATTTGGTAAAAGCATTTCTATCTAAGGACAAGAAAACTCACTGATTTAGGTATGCTTGCATCAATTTATGAAGTAAATTGTGAAGGTTAAGTAACAATAGTTTATTATTTTCTACTTTTCAGTCTACCTACCTCAAATAACTTATTTTTAAACTGTCCCATGGAGGGCGTGCGTTCGATCATTCTAGATTTGACGCCTATATAAAATTAGAACTTAAATTAAGCACCATGCGAAAAAAAACATGTTGGGTCCCTTAAACTAAAGGGAAAATCCTCTGATCAGGCGCAGAAGCATACTTATCAAAAGTGCTAAGCGATGCAGTGTACTGGGGCTCCCACGCTCACATTGAACTAAATTCGTGTGGTTTATCATCACATCGATTTGATAACACACAAACAGACGCGTGTGCAAAGATAACACGAATCCTTTCATTGAACACACGCGACGTGAATGTTTTTACAGCAGGAGTCGTGTGAGAATATTGTTAAACTATAAATGAATCGCGTCGATGGGAATATTGACAAATTTGCCAATACTATTGCCCTTGTAATATAAAAGATAAATTTATTAAACCAAAGCAAATCAATCAAATGTCCGAATTTTGATAGATCAATAAAAATGTTTCCGTTTGAGAGTCATGTTTGGACACAATTAGGACGACTCAACGAAGTGACACCATAACCTCACAGAAAATGCTTGTGAAACAATTCTGTCGATGCTTTTCACCGCGTGAGTACCTTCTCACTCATATTCCGGAGGTCTAACTCACCCCGCTCCTCCAAGGTGGTATTCAAACAGCGTCAAAGTCTCTGTGTCACTTAAGTTACAATTGTCCATGGGTAGAGGTAGGCGCTTACAATTGAGTCACTTGTTCGCTTATGTATGTTCATCATAATAAAAGAGAAGATTAGTTAGCAATCCTTTTCGGCGTCTGTAAACCTTGCATATCTACGTAGTGAAGTGGAAATCCTTTTGACAATTGCGTACTGCTATAATCTGTTAAGCTAAATAGGTATATTAATAACAAGCCAACGCACTCAAAGGTATATGCCAATATATGTCCTAACTGTAAGGTTTATTAAAGTTTACTGTTAAGCACAGCAGTTTTTGCTCTGCCGCACCGGGCGGTGTGGCGGGACGTCACATCCAAAGACAAGGCGACATTCATCGGTTGTACAATCACAAAGCAAAGACCACCATCGTTCTGCTTCTTGTTTGGCAAGGTTCTTTTTTATAGCAAGTGATATAAAAAGACGAAATCAAGGACTTTTAAAAAGAGACCTGTTAAACTGATTTCGACTGTACTAGGAGTAGCTGAGCTTATTTATGTAGGTACTTACATATAAAAACCTATATTCAACACAGGCTTTAAAAATATTTAAATGAAATGAAATAAGTATCCAAGCAGTATAAATATCGTTAAATAAAAAAAAAATTATAACTTCTTACTTCACTTTTATTTTACTACCAAACCACTGTTTGGAACCGTGGTTTGATAAAAGTGTAATAAAAGTGTATAATAAAAGTGGCTTTAAAGGAAGCTCTTTTACAATGAACAATAGAACGTTCTGGTAATAGCGGAACGAATGTTGAAAGTAATCATTAGATGATACTTAGATACATCGCAAATGATAGCGATTTAGCAGTTATACCCTATTTTTGTAAGTGTTACAGTACTCGTAATTTGAATATGGTTACTGCTACGAGTATGTTGCGAATTCACAAAGATTGGTTAAAATCTAATTTATATTTAAAGTTATCAACTCATTTGATCAATAAAAAACCCTTCAGCTTTATCATAACTATTAAGTACCTGAACTAACAAAGCTATCTGAGCCGTTATAGTTTTCCTTTAAAGTTCAATATATGGACTATTATCATGAATAAGCCGTTTAGCTTTCAGAGGGACACACACATACACACACACACCCCCTGTTTTTACAAAAAATATTGTAGCAACCTTGCAACGTTTTTAAAGGGCTATCTAATGATACCCCAGACACGTTGCCATCGTAATCACAATGCGTATTCACGCGTATTACTACGGAACCCTAATAAGGTGCTGACATACCGTATTCTTTCTCGTATCTTTTTCTGTTGATTTTGATAACACATTTAATATGTGAACAAAAACAAAAGTACGAAAGTCCCGTTAAGGCGTCTACCTGCTTAACCCTACCACTACCGGGGGCGGACACGTCGCCCCGCCTCTTGGTACTCCCAGTCGCGCGCTGACATAGATCTTCATTCGTCTCTTCCTCGTTAAGTAAACAAGTTGAATTAGAAACATGGCTCTCTGGACACCGTACCTTCAAGAAAATCCTTTAGACTTGAGCAAAACAGCCAGATCAAACGCTCAGCAAGTGCCTCAAGCATATTATGGTTCTAAAGATCCTATCCGACCTTCCACCGATCAAGAACCGTCTCAACTATACTACGGATCTTATGATGCGATCCGACCTTCTAGTGCTCAAGAAGCGCGTCAATTATGCCATGAGCCAAACTACCCGATCAAACCTTCCAACGCACAAGCTCCTCCTAAATCATATTACGAGCCACACGACCCGATAGGACTTTCCCGTCAGCGTTCAACACTCAACCTGGCATCAACACCGTCGGAGACATGTAACTTAAAAGCAAACGCACCTAACATGTCTTGGACGTCAGACGAGTGCGAAACTGAATCCCTCTCAGACGATCCTGGGTATCAGGAGTTTGAGAGGGAAACATTCCAGACCATGGCCATGAAAAATGGAGGCTTTCTACTAGAAAGCAACCCACGAATGAAGCGTATTGTGGCAACATCTCAAGAAACATATGACTACAGACATCAGCGTGACAGAAACAACATGGCGGCGAAGCAGAGTCGCGACAAACGAAAGTTGCGTGAAGCTCGCCTTGCCGTCCAAGTGACGTACCTGAAGAACAAAGTTGCTGAGCTAAAGGCTAAGATACATAAATGTTAAGTAAACGTTTATCGCCTTAGTCTTCAGTAACATTGCAATGATTTTAAACTGTTAATTGTACATATCTATTTTTATTTGTAAATGAATTCTTATCATTTTATTAATTAATAAAGTTAGAAAGGTATTAAGTTTGTAATAAGTAAAAGTAGTTGGTAGCTTATTTAGCTTGGTAGCTTTAAAGTGTGTTTGTGCAATTTTGAAATTGTAAATAGATTTTTAATGATATTACTGACCCTTAATTATTGGATGTTTTAAACATTAATTTATGATGATATTATTAATGTTATTGAATGTTTTAAATTAGATATAAGTTTAGTCTGGTTTTAGGTTGCCTAAGTGAAGTCTGTAGTTAGTGATTTAATAAAGAATGTACTTATAAGTTATAAAGAATCAATAAAAATGTTAAAATTAGATATTTTATTTCACTATGTAAAAATGCAATAAATATATATATAGGTGTGTAAATAACTGACCGATATGTTATTTATAATACCTAGGTACCTACAATAGCAACACACACTTGTCAAATAGATAGTCGCTAACTAGCACACATTACAAAACTAATATATACACGACTAGATTTTGATGTCAAGATAAAAAAAAATGTGGTATTCAGCTTTCGATACTGAACACATCTATGTAATTAAAACAAAAAAAAATTACATGTGAATATTATCCCGAAAACTACCAAATTTTTGTTCATAACGCATGATATAAGTAGTTCACAACGTAATTACCTACGTAATAATAAAATATCATTTCATTGTCAATGCCATTAGCCGCGTACTGACCAAGCGAGCGGCTTCGCGAGGCAGCCTCGGACATTTGCCGCAGCACGCATGCTGCGCGAGGCGGCCTCGGTCTGTAAGTTTTCTAATCCGAGGCTTCCTCGCGCGGCTAGGCCGAGCCACCGTGAGCATCGACGCTCAGTTTAACTTGAAGTCGAATAGAGATAAAAGCGAGGCAAAACACTGCCGTCTTGAGTGAGCGCGGCAAACGTACTGAGGCGCCTTTGAGCATCGACAAAAACCGACAACGCTCGGCTCGGGCCGCGGCAGGCTCGGGCGAGGCAGCGCGAGCGTTTGCCTCGGGCGAGGCACGTCTTGACCGACCGAGGATTTGCCTCGCGAGGCAGCCTCGCGAGGCTGCTCGCTCAATCAGTACGCGGCTATTGACTTGAACGGCGCGTGCCGCCAAAGAATACCTACAGTGCCGTGCTTGCGGTGCCCGCCCCGTCCCCCGCCCGCCTACCCTAATTCGCAGTGACCTACCTATTTCTTAATTTCAGTTGCATTTCCGAATTCTGATTGTGACGACGCTCGTAAAGTACATTTCTGTGAAACCGACACTTGAGGTCTGGAACTGTTAAAATGGCGTACCAATTTACTAATCGTGAATACGCGTTTATGTTACGTACATATTTTATATCCGGTGAGAATCTGTTTGCTGCTTTATATCGTGAGCTGTACCCGAATGCTAGGCAACCAAGTTACACCACCATGTTAGGCGTATACCAACGTCTATTGGATCACGGCTCGTTTCATGTGCCGGCGCACGCCCAAGGCCGAGGAAGACCAGCCTATTCACAAAACCTGTATGATGAGGTGCTCGAGTTTTTTGAGGAAGATCCCCGACCAAGCACGAATGGTGCACTTAACATTATAGAAAGGTCTAAGAGCTGACGACATTCGACCGAGCACCCAGGATTGCATTCTGCAACTGGTTGATCCTTCACCCTGATGCTAACGTCCTGTACTCTGACGAATGTCTATTTACAAGGATAGGACTGTTCAATCAACACAATGAACATTGGGGGTCCATTATGAATCCAAAGTTAACTCGGCAACAATCGTTCCAACACAGATTCAATGTAAACGTTTGGGCTGGAATCCTAAACGAACACATTGTGGGTCCATATTTCATAGAAGGACGACTAACGGGCGAAAGCTATTTGCAGCTCATTAGAGTGATGGTATCAACCATGTTGGATGATATTCCACTCGCAAATCTACAAGGTTTGTGGTTTCAGCAAGATGGTGCACAACCCCACTACCACAGCGCAGTGAGACAGTACCTTGATAGGCAGTTCGAAGGCAGGTGGATTGGGCGAGGAGCCCCGGTCGCGTGGCCAGCTCGGTCTCCCGATCTGACTCCAATGGATTTTTACTTGTGGAGCGAAGTAAAACGTAGAGTGTACGTCAATGAACCCAACACTTGTGAGGAGTTAAAACAAAGAATAATTGACGCTTTTAGTGAAATCGGACAACAAAGAGATGTACTCTGACGAAGTTTAAAAATGAACTTATTAAAGCGTGCTCGTGCTCGTGTTTGCATTGAAAATGACGGTGGACATTTCGAGCAACAATTAAAGTATCTGTAGTGGTAAGTATCTAATACAAATAAATAAAATTGGAGTGTCTATTTGTAATATTAAAATAACCGCTTATTACTAAATGCATATTATTATATATGTATACACGGTACATATGCCAAATTATTGTTTTTTACAATATTTGTCTGTCTGCTGTATGTTTGTTCCGGATAATCTCTAGAACGGCTAGGCCGATTTCGAAAGGAATTTCACTGGCAGATAGCTGATGATATAAGGAGTAACTTAGGCTACTTTTTTTAGACTAGCATCGCCCCGCAGCGTTACCCGCGGGTACAACAACAAACACGCAGGTAACACCGCGGGGCTCAACTAGTTATTAATATTTAAGGTAAATACCCAAATTAAATTCTGAAGTATCCACTAGTTGATGCAGTACTTAAATTTAAAACTAATTAGTAAATCAGTATCACATTAATTGCATGAATGGATTCGTAAAATCTAATTTAATGATTGATCGAGAAACCATTTTAAAAGCATGTACCTAGCTAAGTTTTTACTCGTTCATCTATAATAGTGTTTACTGTCATTAGAATTAAACCTGTACGTTACTAATGTTTTTTGCTGTAAAATTAATTTATTCGCTATAAAATTAAAAAGGTTACGTAAACTTGTTTGAAGCGCATTTTCACTACCTACTCAATCAAATGGTGTTGTGTAGGTATGATCTAGAAGCCGATGTAATAATATCCGATCGCTGGCGCTCGGCGACCGTTTGTGTTTGTGTATGTATCGAGTTATCGACAAAGAGAGAAAGAGAGAGAGAGACATTCAAACGTAAAACATTATTCATTGATATTGAATTAAGTGTGCGTAAATTAATGTGTCCCTAAATTATGGACGGATTTTCACAATTTTAAAACTTTAATAACTTTATTTTTTATGTGTTGGGTCTTTGTTCTATGGTGTTTTATGTAAGTTTATACGTTTTGTATCTACCCCTAGTTTTTATTTTAAAAATTAACCGTGTATAAAATAAAAACCAGTTAATTAATTAGTGTCATGTTTTTTAGGGTCGGTTATTTTCTTTTCTTAAATTTGCTTTAATATAAAATCCAAAATAAATGATAATGAGGTGGCAACCTAATCAGATGCTCCCTTCTTGTTGAAGAAATCTAACACCTTTTCCGTCAAAGGCTAGAGACAAATTTAATTGCCATATCGTCTTAAGGGGTAGGCAGTAAGTCTAAAATTGTCATAGAAAACTAGCCACCAGCCATAACCGGTTCAGCCAAGATCCAAGAGTTCAGCCAAGAGTTCATGAAAATAGGTTGTTAGAAGATACAGTAATAAAAGAAAACTCAGAAAATTAAAGTAGACTCAAAAGATAGCCTTTGCAACTTTTATCAAGAATTAGGAGTATTACCAAAAGACCTTAATAAAACACAAACTAGGTGTGGAAAAGCTCACTACACAGTTTTAAATTATTTAAATGATGAATTTGCTCGCTATTGTTGCTGCTCACTCATGCATTTACGTTTTTTGTGTGTTTAAAAAAGTGATTCACATTTCAATTTATTGTTGTATGTTGTCTTTGTTTGTTGTTACTTCATATTACTTATTGCCTTGTTGGTCTAGTGGTTAGCTTAAGCGGCTGATCTGGTATGAAAATCAAGAGGTCTCGGGTTCGATTCCCGGGTCGGACTAAATATTTTTGTGAACCACAAATATTTGTTTCGGAGTCTGGGTGTTTTCTATGTATAATATGTATGTATTTACTAAAAAAAAGTATGTTTATGTATTTATATCAGTTGTTTAGTAGCCATAATACAAGCTCTGCTTAGTTTAGGACTAGATGACGTTGTGTGTAACTGTCCGAAATATATATTTATTTATTTAATACCTTACATTCCTTTTGCAAATGTGAGTACAGTCTAGACTTGTAATATCATTTCATATTTAGTATCTTTTTAACGGGTATGAGTGTTTTCACGAAAGCATGAGCAGAATCCAAGAGTGGGGGAAACCATACATCATGGCTGCGAATGCAGACAGTAAAGAATAGCGGCCCACACTATGGCGGCTTAATTAAATTCTTTTTCACGCCCCGCTTAAAGGGAAGTATAGTGGGAAGGAAACACGTGAGCTGGTAGTGAGTTCCAGCTTTTGACTACTCTGCATAAGAAGGAAGTCATATTCGCGGTCGTTAATCTTAACTAATACCAGGGATGTAAGACGATGGCTGAGGCTCGTATGCCAGCTGTATGGACAGGTTGACGCAAAAGTATGGTCATACGTACCCAGCCACTTAGAATACGCGTCTCAAGTCTGGAATCCTCAGTATGACATTTATAAGTCACGGATTGAGGGTGTCCAGGTAAAATTTCTCCGGTTTCTTAGTTTTAAGGCGCGGCAATGGCCCGACGATTACGGCCACAGTTGTAAGAAATTTCATTTTTTGCCTCTCGAACACAGACGTTACATTAATGATATCGGTTATTTGATAAGCATTGCTCAGGGTACAGTCGACTGTTCCGAGCTTGTTGCTAAGGTGCAAATAAGTGTGAACAGGGCTGGTTTTAGACAACGACCCCTGTTAAATATACCTTTTGCAACAACGAACTACAGGCGTAATACTTTCTCTTTGAGAAGCGCAAAAAGTTTTAATGAACTTTCAAGAGATCACGACATAGACCTATTTTGCACCAGCGTGAGCACGGTTAGGAGGAAATTAACTAAATTATTTTTTGAAACATAAAACGGCACTTGAACTGTACTACTCTTTCTCTACTGTTCTTCTCTTTGTACCTCACTTGATTATGTTTTTTTTTTTTGCAATATCTTGGCATTAACACTTTTTTTTTTGTATGTTTATTTGTTGTATGTTTAAGTCGACTATTCTCTTCAGAGTACTTATATGCAGAAACTTGTTATTAGCAATAAGCTTATTTACTTGTAATAATAAATCTTAGTTATATGTCTGTAAGTTTCTCAAAAAATAAATAAATAAATAAAATAAATAAATTTCTTTAATAGGTCAACACAGAATCTACACTTTACTCGCGTAGGCTATTAAGTATATACTTAATCATTGTTCCACAAATTAAAAAAAAAAAAACCACTGTGGTTTGTTTCGGTATTTCTTCCCAGAGTGAGTCTGAGGAAATGCCGGCGCCTTTTAGTAAAGTAAAGTCGGACGTGTTAAAAGATTTACTTTAAAAATAAATATAATTTATCATTTGGAAAGGAGTAAACAATAAAAGTAACGGTACTATACCATTTTAGTTTTTGAATGAAGAGAGGATCAAAAAATTTGCAAAAGGCGACCACCTCTTACATTGTCTTTGAATATGATAAAGGGTTTTCCTGACAATAGGGCTTATACAATTTGCATATTGAAAGAAGCATGTAATTTGTATTATGGTGAAAAAATTATATACGTTTAGAATAATAAGAGTATAAAAAAGTATTTGAATAGGCACTTGGCGCCAAATGTTTGCTGCATATGACGTTAAATTAATCGTTCGTAGTGATTGTTTTTAAAGAACCATAGTTTCTCGTTTTGTTTTCGGATGTTTGGGCGGACAGAAAAAAGTTTCCAAACAAATTCCTTTAAAGTATTGCCTACATAAAGACAAACCAAACAACATTCACAATTAAACAGTTCAATGCTTTGTCACGTCAAGTCACGTTGCACGGAGGGCGTAGGTTCATAACTGAAGGTGCAAACCTCAAAATATTTAAAAGAACAACAGTGTGATGACACGATGAGAAAATAATTGGCCTAGTGCGTTTGGAGAAAAAATTGGCCACACATTGAATTGGGTTCCGTAGTCACCCAGGTAGATTTAAAATCGTGTTCAATAGATAATGGTTATGTTAACATAATATTTGTTTATTTTTGCACGAAGTTTTCTAAGAGTGCATTTTACAAGTTAGGCCCCTAAAATAAAAAAGTTATCAAAACCGCTACAGTTTTCCTTGAAAGTTCAATATATGAGCTACTATCATGAATTTTCCTGATTTTTGAGACAGCCGTTTAGCTTTTAGAGGGGGGGCGCCCTGTTTTTACCAAAAAATTAGCTTTCAAGTTGAATAACTCATAAATGGATACCTAAATCGAAGAATTGTTTTAGACACCTTACAATGTTTCTAAAAGACCTATCTAATGATACCCCACACGATAGGGTAGACGGGAGAAAAAAAATCATCCCCACTTTACGTGTAGTTGAGGTACCCGGAATAAAATCATTTTTCATAATTTTATTGTAGCACTTTGTCCAAGTAATTACAATACATATTCACGCAAGTTTCATCTTTCCAGCATCAACTGTTTGGGTGGTAGGTCGAGGACGGACGGACATGGCGAATCTACAAGGGTTCCGAGTCATGAACTAAGGCACCCTAAAAATCGTGTCACACTAACGAACTTAAATCTTAGTTAGTCTAAGTTGGAATTCAGTTAAATAGCTACCTAAAACAAGACTTTGACAGATCTCATTTTAAAAGTCTTTGCGCATCAATCACCTACAGCTTTAACTAGTTCACTGCTGGACATAGGCCTCTCCTTTAAAAGGACGATTACGCATCACATTCCTTGAAAAAAAAACCTTGTCACATAAGAAACAGTTTGATGGTGGTCTTTGCTTTGTGATTGTACAACCGAGGAGTGTCGCCTTGTCTTTTGATGTGACGTCCCGCCACACCGCCCGGTGTGGCGGCGCAGAAATTACTGTGATTAATAGTGAACCTTATACCTTACAGTTAAGACATATATTGGTTTACACCATTGAGTGAGTTGGCTTGTTATTAATGTATTTGGCTTAAGAGATTATAGCAGTACGCAATTGTCAAAGGGATTTCCACATCACTACGTAGATATGCAAGGTTTACAGACGTCGAAAAGGATTGCTAACTAATCTTTTATTTTTTTACAATCATAACTCATGAGCATACCTAAGCAGACAAGGGACTCAATGGATTTGGCGTTGTTTGAATGCGACCTTGGAGAAGCGGGGGTTTAGCCCTTCGGTATGTCAGTGAGGTACTCACGCAGTGAGAAGCAAGGAAATAATTGCTTCACAAGTATATTCTGTGAGGTTGTAGTGTCACTCTGTCGAGTCGACCTAATTGTGTCTAAACGCGTCTTTCAAACGGCATTTTTTTTATTTAAACATTCGATTGTTTTGTTTTGGTTTATTTTATATTACAAGAGCAATCATATTTGTGAACAGGTCAATAATCCCATTGACGCCATTCATTTTCAGTTTCATGATAATCTTACACAACTCCTGCTACAAAAATTCATTTGCGTTCAATGAAAGGATTCGTGTTATCTTTGCACACGCGTCTGTTAGTTTTTACTAAATCGGTGTAGTGACAAACCACACCAATTACGTAATCAGCCATTAAGTACCTTACTGTTTGTTAAACTAAGGTTATTTTATGTTGCAACCTATGAAAGTTACAGTCAAAAGATGGTTGTTTTTAGCTAGTTTAATCTGAGGTTTACTAGCCAAAGTCCCAAGCTCAGGGGGTGTGAGATCCCAGCTAGTACACTTTTGATACGTAAGTCCTTTAAGCTGAAGAGACCCAATATCATCTTCTTCGCAGGGTGGTTTACATTGTTTAATTAAAGTTCTGATCTTATATGGGCGGCAAGTCTAGAATGATCAAATGCGCGCCTTCACTGGGGCGGTCAATAAAAATAAGGTTTTTGTAATTACGAATATAAAACAATAGTCAGAAAATTTAAGTCAGCTTACAGAAAACAGTAAACAATAAAAATAACGGTTTCAGTTCATTTCTTTGAACGGAGAGAACGTCAACAGTTTTGCAAAATGGCAATAAATGCAATTTCTTCGAATATAATGAAAGGGTTGTTCTGACAATAGGGATTATACAATTTGCATATAACCTTTTCCACGTTACTTCTGCGAATATTCGAATGACTTTCACCATAAAGAAGCGTGCACTTCACAATGGTGAAAGAATTATGGTTTCGTTGAACAATGCGTCCAAGGTTTGTTTGCCGTTATTTGACTTTAAATGCAACCCGCATTGGACGTTACTGTATTTGTTCTACGTAAACTAGTAACAGACCGGGAAACACACACTAACAGTCGACAGATTTTTAAATAGAAACAAGCTGGAAAGCTTTTTGGTACTAACATTAACGACAATCTTTCAACTTTATTTTCATCACCATTATGAGAACTGTTACTGTCACTGCTGGACACGGTTCTCTCTCATTGCATGCAACTTCTATCGTTCAGGGTGCAAACCTTTATACTCTACTTAAAATGTAATTTGAATTACAAACAGTAATATTGGTATTGCTTTCGTTATTTACATCAATTGAAAATTTCTGCGAATCTGAACTAGGTAGTATTTTTGTGAGTTTGTAATAACAAACGCAACTGCAACCGACACTGCTGGTCACGTACGTGGACAGTCCATTGCACTGGCTTGTTATTGTGTCTGAACATCCCGTGGGATTATGATGGGTATTGACAAGTTTGCATCTGCTAATGCAAGCAGATATGAGGCTGTAAGGTGAAAGAAGCGAGCGAGTAACTTGCCCAAATTATAACATTCAGTTTGATTGGTGGGATAAATACAAGAAAATTAATAAATTATTCAATTTGGATATTCTTTTTCAACTGATATTTTGAGCTGGTAAGCAACGAAATACAATAAGCTAAGGAAAAGAAACTTGCTGTAAGACTTGCTGCTGACTGCGTAAATGTAGCCATTATGACCACCGTCGTCCGAAGACACCTTTAGCTGTTTCTCTGCTAACTTCACCCAATCTGTGACAAAGATAAAATTGTTAAAACTGTTTTTTTTAAGCCGGTGAATTTGTCCGGTTAAGACGAACTGTGTGTAAGGAAGTTATAAAGTATTTAATCAAATATATAGGAAAAAAAGGAAATAATACAAACATGAAATTCAATCGATTCCATCCCCGAATTTGCGAACTTAGAAATAAATTGCATAAAAATCAAACCTTATAATACAACATTTTTCCAATATTTTAGAATCTCATGACTTGTGCCGCCAACTTGCGAAAGTACCTGCTCTTTTTGCAGATTATAATCCGTTAATAGTGGGCATTGTCCATAGATGACGGACACACAGACTTAAAGCAATTCTTTGACAACTGACTCTGGTTACAATGAAAACAGTATGTTACACAATGGGAAAGAGTTGGCCAGAGCTGTCGTTCTCAGAAGTATAAATCATATTTGTATAAGAACAACATTATTATCTGACGATAACAAACTAAGAATTGACAAAATGTGCAAGAACTGCAAGGCTCTGACCATTTTCTTTAATATTGCATTATTGTTTACACGGACATATTGTATAATATATATACAAAAAACAATACTGTCTGTGAAAATAAATGTTTTAGATCCGTTGGATCACAGTATGAAAACTTGACGCACTAAATATAGATAAGTAAATATAAATATCGATTTCTACTAGTTTATAGAATATTATCAGAACAGAAACATATTAAACTTAAATAACTGCGTTTCAAATTAAATGTGCGGTTGCATCTGTGATGACAAAGGTCCTAAACATTTTGACTTTCACACCTATCACACTATTATATTAAAATAATAAAAGGATAAGCTATTGTAAGACAAAGACTTGACATATAACAGGAATATAATATATCATGAGTTTATAATCTTTGTGGTATTACGCAGTAGGTACTTCGTATTCATTCCATACATACACATTTCATATTGTTCTCAGATGTTATATTTTTACTTATTTTATTAGACATCATACTTTTTATAATGAAAAAGGACTGTTTCGAGGCTTGATGTGTCAGTAGACTAACATGTTTTGAAAAACATATCCGGGTAATAACAAAGGTTTTCATAAGTGTTTTATTAACCTAATATTGTGATTTTTTTAGTGTATTATGTATACTTTGGTCTAGTGGTTAGCGTATGCGACTATTAATCAAGAGGTCTCGGGTTCAAATCCCGAGTCGGAGCAAAAAGTGTTTTTAGAATTTTCTTAGGAAATTCCTAATAGCTGCCCGGAGTTTGGAAGTAAGGCGGTGATTCACGCCCGTGCCTCGGAGAGCACGTAAAGCCGTCGGTCCCGGTTATCATGAACATCTATGGAAATCGTTATTGGGAAGTCAGTGCCCTCAAATATACTGACAACTAGTTCAATCTTCGAATTTCAGTTCTCCCTTAGGGTTGCGGAGGTCCGATGCCAGTCGCTCCGTGGAAAAACTGAAATTCAGGTAAAACCGGTTGAACTAGTAGCCGACCCCAAATAAACTTGGGAATAAAGACTAGAAGGATGAGGTATACTTGAGCTAAAAAATTAAGTACACGTTGCTAAAGATTTCATTGTATCATAAGTATACATGTCACAAGAAGCTTACAATGATGTTCAAGATTATTGTGATATTGGGGATGAAAACATCCATTAGTATGTTAATAAAGGACGAATGTTTGCAATAGTGGTTCTTAGACGTTTGGCTACACAATAATGGACACTTTCTATGAGAAAGTAAGACACGGGGAGGTCCCACGTTACGCCCACAAAATCATGTGATTAATAGTCATCTCGAAAAGTTAAAATAAAAGTTTAGAAACTATAAATTTATTGCAAAGTACACGCCGAAACGAAGGCTTTTATATAAATTACTAAAGTAACGTCATAGTTTCGACTGGCCAGTTAAAGAAATGAGTTTAGTACTTATAGATAAATATTTAGTGGATTCTCGTGAAAGATTTTCTGTCGAAAGAAGATGTGTCAGCAAGAAAAATAAAAGAAAATGACGGTAGGCATATAACGGTGTTTCTTTCCCAAACCAAGTATCACTTTTTTCAGGACACTTTGAATGTTTCATAAAGACGTAAAGTAAAATGAGGT
Organism: Phragmatobia fuliginosa; assembly: GCA_932526445.1. Classification (NCBI taxonomy): domain Eukaryota; kingdom Metazoa; phylum Arthropoda; class Insecta; order Lepidoptera; family Erebidae; genus Phragmatobia; species Phragmatobia fuliginosa. The sequence continues at coordinate 20,222,883 of OW052069.1, read as the reverse complement.
TTGAGTATTAGTCTCACCTTAAACCTTCTCATTGAACCAACACATAGACATGGATTAGATTCGGGACCCTATAACTTTTATTTGCCACCTTGCGTGCCCAGACACCTGCACGCATTAAGACCTAATGGCTGCCACCGATAAAGCTATCAAAGTGGCCGCGTTCTGGGCTGAAAAAATATTTTTTTTCCGACACATTACGTTTGTCATCGAAACGCTAAGAAGAAGAAGTACTTTTATTTTTGTAAAGTCGATCCATATTTCAATGGCAAAAAGGCACTATACATGTGTTCCTATTGAACTCTTTCTTACAATAAATTGTAGCATCTTTATGTAACCATTGTCGCAACGTAAATATGACAAGATAATTAGAAATACAATTCTTACAATTGTTAGAATAAATTCAATAAGGACATCGTGTGCTTTAATATAGATTTCTAATGATAGCCGAACAAGCGGACACACGTACAATGGGAAAGTGTGAATGGGTGAGTTTACGGGAATTGTTCGCAGTTGTGGTCAGAAATATATTGCTAAGTCACTGCAACCCTTCACAGGTTTAGTTATATATATACGGTTTGCAAATAAATTTTAAAGAAAGCCCTTCTTATTTAATCAATGTGAATTTAACCATATTTGAAATAAATAAGTTATGCAGAAGAATAACTATTGAAGTAAGCAAATAACGTGAAAATACGTTACAATATCTGAAATATCTAAATAATTAGACAATAACTGAACTTTTTTTTGAAATAAATACATTTTAGAACAACATTTTATAGAATATAACTTACTAAATCAATAACGATTCATTCATTTAAGAGCTAGGATCACAGAATCACAAACAAAGTACTAATATTACGTTTAAGATTACAATATATTAGAACTATAATGAAAGTATTCACATATTATAAAGTACCTGATTACATGACGTAAAGAAAAGGAAGGCTCTCTAAGAAGTAACCCTAAACCACTATAACATTCAAACGAATATTGCGTGTGGAACCTGCCAGTTTTAACCCTTAATCGCTAACTTAAACATTGACAAAATCAAAGTACAGTTACTTCCCAAAACCAATGTTATATTATCGCAATTTTTTGTTAACCCTACAGATCCTAGGGGACGTAATCCGTGTCCACGCGGAAGGGTTCTCAAATGACAGGCGCGCGACAATCTTTCACAGATAATATTGTATAATATATCTAATACCTATGTGAAATAGCTCTTATTCTGTGGGTGGTTGGAGTCACAATTGCGTGGAGACGTGTACAGCTGCAATACGATGCAGATGTCCATGTATTCAATATTTGAGAGTTATGTGCAATTTCCTATATATTTGGTATTTATATTATCAATATGGGCTGGTTCTGTTAAAGACTGGCTTTCTCTCAACCCTGCCGTACTTGCTAATTTAATAGAAGTACAGAAAACGCATACAGACGTCACCGGTAGACGCCTATACTTCTGACAGCTTCAATCACCGTATCATTGAAGGAAGCTAACTTCATTTAAACATGTACCTTGTTAGTGAGAAATGAGCAAGATAGTCATCGAAATAAATTAGTGGATAATTTATTTCGATGACATTCCATAGTATATCCTACTAATATTTTAAACGCGAAATAAATATAAACAAATAAATAAATATTTTGGACATCTTACACACAACATCATCTAGTCCCAAAGTAAGCAGAGCTTGTGTTATGGTTACTAGTCAATTTCGCCAAAACCGGACTTATTTAATTTTCCCACTACGGGGACGATACATATTATACATAGAAAAATACCCAGACTCCGAAACGAATATTTGTGGATCACACAAATATTCGTTTTGGAGAATCGAACCCGTGACCTCTTGATCATTAGCCGCATACGCTAACCACTAGACCAACAAGGCAGTCAAAGTTTGTGTGTATGTATGTTTGTTGCTCTTTCACGTAAAAACTGCTGAACGGATTTGAATGAAAGTTTAAAGTAATATAGCTTAAATGAATAACACTGGCTACTTTTTACTGCAATAATCGAAAACACGCGGACGGTGCCGCGGGCGTAAGCTAGTATACATATAATATTATATCGCACAAAACCATGTTAATATTATAAATTCAAAAGACAAACAGACTTACTATTTGTCTATTACGATTTCACGACTAAACTGCTACAACCGATTTCAATTATATTTGACATGGACGTACTTTGGTTTTTGAGGTACCTTTGCCGCGAAAACAAACTATGAATGTCTGTCTTTCTGTCTGTCTATCTGTTAAACTTTCACGGCTAAATTATTGAACAGTTTTAGATGAAATTTACAATGGGGATGCTTTGATTCTTGATAATGGTCATAGGCTATTTTTATTGCGATTACAAACACACGCGGCCTGAGCCCGCATGTAGTAGCAGCTATTATTTGCCTGATACGGCTACAATGTCTGTGTTTGACGTTTATTAAATATATACAAGTACTATAGTGGTTTATCACATTACAAACATCGGACTGCGTCCCAAAGTATCTGCTTGTTATGTTTTAAGATCCTTGAGAAGCTCGGGTCTTGCCAAGAATTATAAATTGCCTGATCAGAAGAACCTACTACTGGCAGAATTCTGAAATGTTTGATAGAATTAACGGAATTTTAATGAATAACTGCAATGAGGATTAATTAAAACGAATTTGCAGTTGTTAGGGCTTTTAGAAGAAATATCAAAAGTATTTAAAAATTACGTTTGACATACAAATGGTGGTTGAATGTGATTATTGAACTCCACCAATTCTCTAACAATACTTGCAATAACAACACTGAGCGGTTTAAATATGCTTCCAAACTACACATACAGACTTGATACACATTGGGTACGATGGTCGAACTGAAACAAGGAATTATTTAGGGAATATCCAAGTCCCGCGGTGTAGTTATCCGCGGTAATCGCGAATAACGCCGCGGAGTGAAACTAGTCTAAAAGAAAATTAGCTTAAGTTACTCCAAATGCCATCAGCTATTTGCTAGTGAAAATCCCATCAAAATCGGTACAGCCGTTCCAGAGATGAACCGGACCAAAAAAACCGAAAGACAAAATTTTAAAAATTGCTTTTTTATGTAAATACCGTTATACTTTCATATATTTCATTTGATTTTACAAACATACACATTTCAATTTTATTAATTTGTATAGATTTTTTGAAAATACAATGCGCTCCAAAGAACGTTAAAAATTTACATTACAAAATGTAGGTAGGTCGATAATTTTTTTAAAAATCAACGAATTTTACTTAGCGTTTCTGTTAATTGTAACCACTGAAGTAGGAATTATATAGGTATAGGTATGTTTGGAACCAGGTCATTTTGCGTGACTAGTCTCACCTAGATTCAAAAATGTTTGGTGTTTATAAATGCCAACCAAATAATTAGACGTAAAACATTAAATTAGTGGCACATAGCCCTTACTATTTGAAGTATCTTTATTATGGCTCGCCCACTGATAAAGTTGTTAATAATATTTAGAAATAAAAGTCACATCTATTCAATTATACCTTTTGACTTTCTTGAAGTTAAATGTGCTGAGCTTTTTAAGTACTGGTACAGTTCGATTCTGTCCTTTTAACTTAAAAAATGTTTGTTAATTGTTTTTATATGATCATTCAAAAAATACTGGTAGATGGTCCTTTGTTTACTAATTTAAACATATAAATAACTCAATTTCGTAAAATACTTACTTGTGCTCTGTTTTCCTTCTGATGATTGCATATCGACAAGGTGAGATCTAAACTTGTATCTCTCACTGGTGCAGTTCGGCGAATTGCAAGTTGTCTACCTCAAAAGGTGAAATATTTAATATATAAATCACTTATTAAACCACATATTGACTGTTTAATCGAGGTCTGGGGCACAACGTGCAAAACAAATCGTAATTTGATACAGACTGCACAAAATAAATTAGTTAAAGTGTTATTTAATTATAATTATAGAACCTCAGCAAAAATATTATACAAACAGACTAAATTATTGAATATCTCACAAATTTATACTTACAATACATGTCTTCTAATAAGAAAAATATTGAACAAGGATGTTCATTCTAATATAAGCTTTTCTAAAAGACACACGGTACATAAACGTCTACTTCGTAATGCTAATAACCTTGTTCTACGTCCACCCCGTACAAACTATGGCAAGAAAAGTGTATTGTATGAGGGTGCACAACTTTATAATAAATTACCAAATAACTTCAAGGACTCAAAGTCAATAACTACTTTTAAAAAATTATTGAAATATCATATCCTAAATAATACCTAGTAATATATATATATATAAAAAAAAAAAACAAAAAAAGTATATACAATAGCTATAAACTTACTTTAAACTAAATATTTTTTTTAATGAAAATAGAAATGAATAAATGAAGGATAAATAAAAAAAGTGAATCCATCTATGCCACATCTAGTGAAACACATCCTTGGCCTACGCATACGCATCGGCCCGTCTTAAGCTACCGGCCGGTGCAACTAAAATAAATAATTCTTTTCATACCCTCGTGTGTGTGTTTCTGATAGTTTGAAAAATTATTTTATATAATTGTGATTAATTAAGGTTTCTGTGCGTTCTCTTGTGTTTTGTTATAAGTTATGTAAGTGTTTTTCTCATGTAAGTGAATTTATGTTAATTCTTAGTGAGAAATAAAGATCTTAAACCGTAAACCGTATGACACTTTAGAAAAGTATCTTAGGTAATGTAAGATACCTATATATTTACTTAATATGATTGCTTGATTATTTTAATGACTATAGCGTCTTTCATAGTCATATAAATTAAATAGGGTATTGGGTATTGCAGTTCAGTAAAAATTCATACTTTGCTGACATTAGTAGTAAGTAAGTATATAAAGTAAAGTATTACTCCATTAAATGATTATCCAAATTATCAGTACCACACTCCGATATCGGTTCAACCTGATGAGGTGCAATCAGTATTAATAATACAAAATTTTATTTACATATTTCAGTAAACTTATAATGTTGAGCTAAATCCACAATTTAAAGCCAAAAGGCCTTGTTACAAACACGGTAGTCGCTCGTTACTTTTGTATTTTGTGCGTCGACCTACCCACATTTTGTGATTCATTATAATATTATATATTCTCAACGCTCGCTGTGTGCCTCATAATTCTTTGATTCACTGAAATGATACGTAGCAATCCGAAACGTGTCACTATCGAGCCTGTACGTCGACTGTGGAGTTCTGAAGCTAATCTATTCCGATTAGCGTTGTTGTTATTCCCAGGATCACAAGAAATTAATCGATTTCATTAATTAGGTTCAACGAACTCACGAGGGCGGTCAATTCTGCAATCATTCAAAAGATATTTGATTTTTCTGTGGCTTGAAGACATAACTGCTAAGAAAACGCACATAAATGATTAAATTAGTCCACCAGCACTGTTTGTTGGGTCAGCCGGCTGAATCACTAGCCATAAATAACCAGGTTAGTACTTGAAATACTATTGTCTCTCATTTGTTTTATTTTTATTGTTAGATGATCAGTGATTTTCTTCTATCTATTTGGATTATATTATTGAGTGATAATTATATATAGTATATATCATCATCATCAACAGCCTTCAACAGTCCACTGCTGGACATAGGCCTCTCCTTAGAAAGGAGGTTTTGGCCTACTATACTACGCTGGCCAGACGAGTTGGAATAGGGTTGGTTTCAAGTTTTCCTTCTCTTTGCATTGATGTAGTTTGGTATATACACGAATATCATTTTTTTTAAAGAGTACCTAGTTATTAGAAGCAATTGCATTATTTTAAACTTTTTAAGGTTATATTAGTTAAATTTTTGAGACAGGAATCTCGTAATGTATATATTTTATGCAAAATAAATAAAATTGTTTTTTTTTTGTAATTTCAAATTAACAGCCGTTCACGAAATGCACATGAAAGTATACACGGTACCCACATTTAAATAATGTCTGTCTGTTTGTTCGGGGTTATCTCTGTAACAACTGCGCTTATTTTAGCGAGGCTTATACAGGCAGATGGCTGATGATATAAAAAATAACTTAGGCAACTTTTTTAAGACTAGCATCGCCCCGCAACGTTACACGCAGTTTTTGTAAAGGTACCGTACATGTATGGTTCAATATTCTCACTATTTACCTGTATTGTTGACTGCACGGTTGGCCTAGTGGTTTGAGCGGACGCCACGCCGCTTCGTACTAGGCCAAGTGTCGTGGGTTCAAATCCCACGTGGGATAACACTTTGTGTGTTTCACAAATTGTTGTTTTAAGTCTGGGTTCTCTTGGTGTCCGTTTCATGTATGTTTGTAAAGTCCCCTGCGACACAGGAATTTATATTCCTAATGCGGGAGTTGTCTTTATAAAACACAAAAAAAAAAAGTTCTACCCTCTATCCAGTTAGTTAATAGACTTCTTGTCCGTCTTACAGGCTGCATCACTTGTTTGTCAACCGTTGCCATATCTATTGAAGAAATATTAGTGTTCCGCCAAAGCTATGCATTATGAAACAATCATCGGGGGTAAGCAACGAAGGCGCGGCCAGCGTTACTGTGATTTGGAGAACACGTAAAGCACTCGGTCCCGGTTGTTATCATAAGATAACAGTCGTGAAGCTTAGTTGGAGTCCTTGAAGCGGCTTAAAAACATCCAACGGTAAGATTACGTAGCCACGTGTCTTGACAGTCCCCAAACTGCACTCGGACACCATGGGAACTTATGGCCCGAGAGCAGTGGGGCGTTATGGGTTGTTGATGATGCTGATGAATGTTAACCCGTGTTTGTATACTTTGCAGTTTAAGCACATGCTAACGCAGTGCCAAAGGATAAAATGCTTATTATGTAACGAACGAGTTTCAAGCCAATGGTGACCGTGTCTTGGAATTCTCTAAATACTTTGGATCATTTCTTTGAACCCTACTGAGGTGAGTAAACTGTAAATCCGTTCTGATAAACCTGAGGTATTGTAAGTTCCATATGTTGGATCCTTACAGGGAGGTAGTATTCAAAACTTATAAAACTAATATACGTAGCGGTTTGGAATATTTTTATTCCAAAACCTTTTCTCAAACTCAAAAATCAGTTAGCGATGATCTTAGTAAAGGAGAGTCCAGTGAAACGTACATTATAAATAATAAATAAATATATTCGGACATCTTACACACATCATACAGTAGTCCCAAACTAAGCAGAGCTTGTAATAGGGGTACTAAACAACTGATATAAATACATAAACATACTTTTTTTGTAAATACATACATATTATATTACCGCCTCGTTAGTCTAGCGGATAGCGTATGCGACTGCTTATCAAGAGGTCTCGGGTTCAAATCTCGGGTCGGGCCAAAAAGTGATTTTGGGTTTTTCTTAGGAAATTCCTAATAGCAGCCCGGCGTTTGGAAGTTTAGCGGTGAATCACGCCCGTGCCTCGGAGAGCACGTAAAGCCGTCGGCCCCGGTTGTCATGAACATCTATGGCAATCGTTATTGGGGAGTCAGTGCCCTCAAATTTACTAGTTCAACCTTCGAATTTCAGTTCTCCCTTAGGGTTGCGGAGGTCCGAGGCCAGTCGCTCCGTGGAAAAACCGGTTGAACTAGTAGCCGACCCCAAATAATATTGGGAATAAGGCTAGGAAGAAGATACATATTACACATAGAAAACACCCAGACTCCGAAAAAAATATTTGTGGATGACACAACTATTTAGTCCGACCTTCAATCGAACCCGAGAACTCTTGATTAGCAGCCGCATACGCTAACAACTAGACCAACAAGGCAGTCGTAAGTAAGTAGAAACATTCGTGAGTATATTAAACTACTGACTATTTAGTACAAACATATAGAAACACTCCAAGTTAAATGAAACCTTTTATTGAGAGTGACAGGCTGGATCAACTCTCTTAAAGTAAATAATGAACAACTTAATGTATATACGTTCTTTCCTTATAGGTATAACGGTGTTATCAATCAAGAGATTCTCCTGAAATCAAGACCTAAGGAAACAAGTCTGAACAGCTTCAGTTAACCGTTAAATGCTCAAGACACTTTGCGCGGAGGGTGCAGCGCTAATTGGTTAGAGGTACAACTCCTAGATAGAGTATAATATAATATATGCCTACCTACATGTTTGGGTGCGAACTTCATCATTTAAATATGCTTTTAGATTTATGTTTATTGTTTATTTAATTTAAGACGAGCAGCGATTTAATTTTATACCCATCCGAATATTGGCTTAGTTTTTATTCCTTAGCATATATAAAGCCAAAATCATTGGTTTAAATACGATTTACTCGATTAGTAAGTATATTTATTTATAACGGTATTACCCACAGTTGCTGTTGTATCTTTATTTTTAAATTGAACCAACTGGCGTGCAATTGGAGGGATCAATGTCTAACAGTGGACTGCGATAGTCTGATGATGTAGATTTTCTTTTCTTTGTCACTTGAACGGCAAGTTGAATTTGACGTGATTTTACGTTGCCGCTATGTTGTTGCTTTGGTGCTGCCCTCTGTAGTCGTCTGGTTCTTGTTTTCGTAAGTGCCATTTATTAATATGGTTACCTCATCGGCATATTTATTTATTTATAACTTTATGCACTTTTGTACATTGGAGGACATAACATTATATCCTACGGTGAAGTAGCCATTGTTTTTTGTGATTTAGAAGGCTGTTCACGACGAGGTTCCATAGTAGAGGCGAGAGGACACCTCCTTGTGGTCATCACCAATGGCCCTCGTGGTGTTATTCACCGTGACTTGTAAAGCCCTTTGTCTGAGCATGTTGGTTATCCAACTGTACAAGGTTGGGGCTACACTTTTAAGGGCTATGTCGATGCTGTGGAACATGTTTTAGCAAAAGCGCCCTCTTATATCTATGAAAGCAACCAGTGCTGAACCTTTCAAAGAAGCGATGAAGCATGTTCAATCCTGGAAATAACGCTATGCAAAGCGGATTCCACACCGTTTCAATCAGTCCCCATGACTGAGTACTGAGGGGAATGTGGGATTTCCCGGCAGAGCCGGGGAAACCCACATTCCCCGGCTCTGCCGGGACCCACCTACGGGCTTGTTTCTTCTTTTTGCTTCATTATGGGGGTTTATGTGGGCTTATGGATTTGAGGTTACCATTCCTAGTGCACCGAAGTGAATTTTACTTTGTTCGGTCCCACTCCACTACAATGCATAATGGAATAAGACCAAACGAAACAAAATGTAGGAATAATAAGAAAGGAGGGAGTATAAAATGAAAATTGGGTCATGGAAATAAAGGTGAGGGTCACCCTTGGTCTGGGATTTGACTTCAGGGAGCTTCTCTTGTCCGGGTCCGGCTGCGGGGTCGATTGCCAGGGAAAAGACTGTCGGTCCCGCAGTCGGAAACTGGCTATCCGCAACTCGCCAACCCGCTCGGTCGCATGAGAAGAAGTGCGTACCCGCTCGGTTTGATTCGTCGTAGAAGCACGTGTACCGCTAGGCATCCTCAAACCCAGCACGTCCGAGATTATATATTATATTAATATCTATGACTAGTGTATCTGTTTTTTGTGCGTGTTCAGAGTTTGTGCTTGTTCCATTGTGTCCAATTCACATTGTGGCTCCCTATCTTTGTCAACAATGTATTTATAATGTCAATTAAATAAGCACGTCCGAGCTACGTCTTGAGGCGTATGTATAGTGCACCTCTTCAATGGATTGCTCAAAGTATAGAACCCCCATTTTCCGCTTCTATGGTCTTGAATGTTTACCCCTCACAAACTCTGGATATTCGTTACTGTTCCAAATGACTACACTTTCGTACTCGTGTGATTCCGTCTTGTACGTAGCGTCAAGACACGTTCGACTTAGACTTTTCCAGCTTTCACAGGCGGCGGTTGACGGCTGGTTGGCTGTTGAAGGTTTAATCGAAGGTTGAATCGAATCGCGTCGCACGACCGTAACATAATGGAAGCGGTTGTGGGCGTTGGAAGGTCTGATTGGGTCGTATGACCCATAATATGATTGGTGTGTGTTGATGAATCAAGAGCTTTTGCTCAATAAACGGCGATATCCTGTAATTTTGCTAGCTGTTTAGCTCAAGTCTAAAGAAAGTTTTTGAAACAATGGAATCCAGAAAACCCTGTTTAGTGAATATGTATATTCGTTAAGATACATTGAACTATGTAATTTTACTGCTTATATTACTTTTTATATCTATAATTTTCATCACCTCGCACCTCTAAGAAGTATAGGTAATAGCTTCTGCAGTTGCCTTCGTTGACAAATTTGGTTCACATCTGTGTGACACACGTGCAGCAAGCCATACATGTCACATAACTCACAAGCGAGCCGAGACTAGTTAAACTTTATGCAAAAGATATCAGTGTTCATGGAACGTCTGTTTTGTTCACTTACGATGGTCCTCGTCATTATACGTATACGGGTGCCGCGCTCGGAGGAGATGGCGAGGTGCGTCCCATCCTACGACAGGCTCACGCACACTGGGACCGTCCGTCCCATCACCACGAAGAAGTCGAGTATGCCCCACCGTCGAGTAGACTTACAAACCACTTCTGCACCTGTGATACAATGCTTGCATTAGTACATTTAATATATAATATAAAATAGCTCATGCACAGTGTTATAACATTTTGAATTTGTATAATTCTTGAAAACCGTTTTCGGCTTAAATAGTGTTGCGTCCACGCCTTGTTCAGACGTGGACACGACAGCAGTGGTTAGGGAAGTAGATGTAATTGGGAATTAAGGATGGGTACTCACCTGTTGGTGGTTGGTTTGAGCTGGTTGCGTCGGATTTCGCTTCGGGGGCCGGCCTCGTGACACTGGATGCACTATTGACGATTGGCACTATAGTCTTTGTTTATTTACCAGTTTTCGAGCTGATTTATTGCGTATTTGAAACACTCCCGTGATCGTTTTTAGCGGAATATTAGCAAACTTGTTCTCACAATAGCACGCGCGCGCCCAGTTCGTGACACAGAATCTTAGTTCCAATTTTCATCACACCACGCCACTTCGCCTGTCAGTGTGACAAGCGTTCAGAAACGTCCGCGGTAACTGTCGCGGAAACATCCTGGGGGGCCGGGACAGGTCCAACAATTTTGAATGTAGAAGAATTCTCATTAACAAATCTTTCAAGCACCACTTCACTCGAATTTTCAAGGACTACAGTAGCCGTCACGGATGCTCTTCTGGATACTGGCTTATTAGAAGCTCCATGAATTAGGCCACGGAGACGTTCCACAGAGAGTAGAGAAATCTTCTCGTGGTTCGTTCATAACCTTGTATTTAGTGGCCAGCTGCCATGTGATAAGTAAAGTTTCAAGACTTTTTATATCTATCTTACATATGTTGAAGAACTCCCTTTCAAATTTGGTATTTCTCATCAAAACTGTGGCGAGACGCGTCCCATTGTGCGATGGGATCATGAGAGATGAGTCCGTCTGATGGCTCACATCGCCACGAGAGAAGTCGAGGGAGTCCCCAGCATTATTTGCGATTCTCCGATGGAGCAGGTGATGCGGAGGGCTCACTTGTCAGCGCGATGCATGACAGTTCTACTGCTCTTTTCTAATCTGCACTGACCACAGTGCTCTAATAAGACTAGTTCTGCACGGATGGGCAGGTTGTGGTCGTCGAGTAGCATGTGGGTGCGGAACAGCATTTCGCATAGCGAAACCTCGCCTAACTCTTCTTTAGTCTAATGTGCTATTTCTACACTGTAGAAACGCTAGCTACTATATGCCAGTGAAGCAACCTTGATCGTGGTTAAGCCCCTGGCTTGTAATGCTGCTGTGCTTGTTGCACGCCATGTCTCTCACGCTCACACCGCGAATTTATCGGATAATATTTTATTAGATTTAAATACCGTCCGTCCCATCACGACGAAGAAGTCGAGTATGCCCCACCGTCGAGTAGACTTACAAACCACTTCTGCACCTGTGATACAATGCCTTGCATTAGTACATTTAATATATAATATAAAATCGCTCATACACAGTGTTATAACATTTTGAATTTGTATAATACTTGAAAACCGTTTTCAGCTTAAATAAATAGTGTTGCGTCCACGCCTTGTTCAGACGTGGACACGACAGCAGTGGTTAGGGAAGTAGATGTAATTGGGAATTAAGGATGGGTATTCACCTGTTGGTGGTTGGTTTGAGCTGGTTGCGTCGGATTTCGCTTCGGGGGCCGGCCTCGTGACACTGGATGCACTATTGACGATTGGCACTATAGTCTTTGTTTATTTACCAGTTTTCGAGCTGACTTATTGCGTGTTTTAAACACTCCCGTGATCGTTTTTAGCGGAATATTAGCAAACTTGTTCTCACAACAGCACGCGCGCGCTCAGTTCGTGACACAGAATCTTAGTTCCAATTTTCACCCCACCACGCCACTTCGCCTGTCAGTGTGACAAGCGTTCAGAAACGTCCGCGGTAACTGTCGCAGAAACATCCTGGGGGGCCGGGACAGGTCCATCAATTTTGAATATTGAAGAATTCTCAATAACAAATCTTTCAAGCACCACCTCACTCGAATTTTCAAGGTCTACAGTAGCCGCCACGGATGCTCTTCTGGATACTGGCTTATTAGAAGCTCCATGAATTAGGCCACGTAGACGTTCCACAGAGAGTAGAGAAATCTTCTCGTGGTTCGTTCATAACCTTGTATTCAGTGGCCAGCTGCCATGTGATAAGTAAAGTTTCAAGACTTTTTATATCTATCTTACATATGTTGAAAAACTTCCTTTCAAATTTGGTATTTCTCATCAAAACTGTGGCGAGACGCGTCCCATTGTGCAATGGGTTCATGAGAGATGAGTCCGTCTGGGGGCTCACATCGCCGCGAGAGAAGTCGAGGGAGTCCCCAGCATTATTTGCGATTCTCCGATGGAGCAGGTGATGCGGAGGGCTCACTTGTCAGCGCGATGCATGACAGTTCTACTGCTCTTTTCTAATCTGCACTGACCACAGTGCTCTAATAAGACTAGTTCTGCACGGATGGGCAGGTTGTGGTCGTCGAGTAGCATGTGGGTGCGGAACAGCATTTCGCATAGCGAAACCTCGCCTAACTCTTCTTTAGTGTAATGTGCTATTTCTACACTGTAGAAACGCTAGCTACTATATGCCAGTGAAGCAACCTTGATCGTGGTTAAGCCCCTGGCTTGTAATGCTGCTGTGCTTGTGGCACGCCATGTCTCTCACACCGCAAATTTATCGGGTAATATTTTATTAGATTTAAATACCGTCCGTCCCATCACCACGAAGAAGTCCAGTATGCCCCACCGTCGAGTAGACTTACAAACCACTTCTGCACCTGTGATACAATGCTTGCATTAGTACATTTAATATGTAATATAAAATCGCTCATACACAGTGTTATAACATTTTGAATTTGTATAATACTTGAAAACCGTTTTCAGCTTAAATAAATAGTGTTGCGTCCACGCCTTGTTCAGACGTGGACACGACAGCAGTGGTTAGGGAAGTAGATGTAATTGGAAATTAAGGATGGGTACTCAACTGTTGGTGGTTGGTTTGAGCTGGTTGCGTCGGATTTCGCTTCGGGGGCCGGGACAGGTCCATCAATTTTGAATATTGAAGAATTCTCAATAACAAATCTTTCAAGCACCACCTCACTCGAATTTTCAAGGACTACAGTAGCCGTCACGGATGCTCTTCTGGATACTGGCTTATTAGAAGCTCCATGAATTAGGCCACGGAGACGTTCAACAGAGAGTAGAGAAATCTTCTCGTGGTTCGTTCATAACCTTGTATTTAGTGGCCAGCTGCCATGTGATAAGTAAAGTTTCAAGACTTTTTATATCTATCTTACATATGTTGAAGAACTCCCTTTCAAATTTGGTATTTCTCATCAAAACTGTGGCGAGACGCGTCCCATTGTGCGATGGGTTCATGAGAGATGAGTCCGTCTGGTGGCTCACATCGCCACGAGAGAAGTCGAGGAAGTCCCCAGCATTATTTGCGATTCTCCGATGGAGCAGGTGATGCGGAGGGCTCACTTGTCAGCGCGATGCATGACAGTTCTACTGCTCTTTTCTAATCTGCACTGACCACAGTGCTCTAATAAGACTAGTTCGGCACGGATGGGCAGGTTGTGGTCGTCGAGTAGCATGTGGGTGCGGAACAGCATTTCGCATAGCGAAATCTCGCCTAACTCTTCTTTAGTGTAATGTGCTATTTCTACACTGTAGAAACGCTAGCTACTATATGCCAGTGAAGCAACCTTGATCGTGGTTAAGCCCCTGGCTTGTAATGCTGCTGTGCTTGTGGCACGCCATGTCTCACACCGCGAATTTATCGGGTAATATTTTATTAGATTTAAATTCCGTCCGTCCCATCACCACGAAGAAGTCCAGTATGCCCCACCGTCGAGTAGACTTACAAACCACTTCTGCACCTGTGATACAATGCTTGCATTAATACATTTAATATGTAATATAAAATCGCTCATACACAGTGTTATAACATTTTGAATTTGTATAATACTTGAAAACCGTTTTCAGCTTAAATAAATAGTGTTGCGTCCACGCCTTGTTCAGACGTGGACACGACAGCAGTGGTTAGGGAAGTAGATGTAATTGGAAATTAAGGATGGGTACTCACCTGTTGGTGGTTGGTTTGAGCTGGTTGCGTCGGATTTCGCTTCGGGGGCCGGGACAGGTCCATCAATTTTGAATATTGAAGAATTCTCAATAACAAATCTTTCAAGCACCACCTCACTCGAATTTTCAAGGACTACAGTAGCCGTCACGGATGCTCTTCTGGATACTGGCTTATTAGAAGCTCCATGAATTAGGCCACGGAGACGTTCCACAGAGAGTAGAGAAATCTTCTCGTGGTTCGTTCATAACCTTGTATTTAGTGGCCAGCTGCCATGTGATAAGTAAAGTTTCAAGACTTTTTATATCTATCTTACATATGTTGAAGAACTCCCTTTCAAATTTGGTATTTCTCATCAAAACTGTGGCGAGACGCGTCCCATTGTGCGATGGGATCATGAGAGATGAGTCCGTCTGATGGCTCACATCGCCACGAGAGAAGTCGAGGGAGTCCCCAGCATTATTTGCGATTCTCCGATGGAGCAGGTGATGCGGAGGGCTCACTTGTCAGCGCGATGCATGACAGTTCTACTGCTCTTTTCTAATCTGCACTGACCACAGTGCTCTAATAAGACTAGTTCTGCACGGATGGGCAGGTTGTGGTCGTCGAGTAGCATGTGGGTGCGGAACAGCATTTCGCATAGCGAAACCTCGCCTAACTCTTCTTTAGTGTAATGTGCTATTTCTACACTGTAGAAACGCTAGCTACTATATGCCAGTGAAGCAACCTTGATCGTGGTTAAGCCCCTGGCTTGTAATGCTGCTGTGCTTGTGGCACGCCATGTCTCTCACGCTCACACCGCGAATTTATCGGATAATATTTTATTAGATTTAAATACCGTCCGTCCCATCACGACGAAGAAGTCGAGTATGCCCCACCGTCGAGTAGACTTACAAACCACTTCTGCACCTGTGATACAATGCCTTGCATTAGTACATTTAATATATAATATAAAATCGCTCATACACAGTGTTATGACATTTTGAATTTGTATAATACTTGAAAACCGTTTTCAGCTTAAATAAATAGTGTTGCGTCCACGCCTTGTTCAGACGTGGACACGACAGCAGTGGTTAGGGAAGTAGATGTAATTGGGAATTAAGGATGGGTATTCACCTGTTGGTGGTTGGTTTGAGCTGGTTGCGTCGGATTTCGCTTCGGGGGCCGGCCTCGTGACACTGGATGCACTATTGACGATTGGCACTATAGTCTTTGTTTATTTACCAGTTTTCGAGCTGACTTATTGCGTGTTTTAAACACTCCCGTGATCGTTTTTAGCGGAATATTAGCAAACTTGTTCTCACAACAGTACGCGCGCGCTCAGTTCGTGACACAGAATCTTAGTTCCAATTTTCACCCCACCACGCCACTTCGCCTGTCAGTGTGACAAGCGTTCAGAAACGTCTGCGGTAACTGTCGCAGAAACATCCTGGGGGGCCGGGACAGGTCCATCAATTTTGAATATTGAAGAATTCTCAATAACAAATCTTTCAAGCACCACCTCACTCGAATTTTCAAGGTCTACAGTAGCCGTCACGGATGCTCTTCTGGATACTGGCTTATTAGAAGCTCCATGAATTAGGCCACGTAGACGTTCCACAGAGAGTAGAGAAATCTTCTCGTGGTTCGTTCATAACCTTGTATTCAGTGGCCAGCTGCCATGTGATAAGTAAAGTTTCAAGACTTTTTATATCTATCTTACATATGTTGAAAAACTCCCTTTCAAATTTGGTATTTCTCATCAAAACTGTGGCGAGACGCGTCCCATTGTGCAATGGGTTCATGAGAGATGAGTCCGTCTGGGGGCTCACATCGCCACGAGAGAAGTCGAGGGAGTCCCCAGCATTATTTGCGATTCTCCGATGGAGCAGGTGATGCGGAGGGCTCACTTGTCAGCGCGATGCATGACAGTTCTACTGCTCTTTTCTAATCTGCACTGACCACAGTGCTCTAATAAGACTAGTTCTGCACGGATGGGCAGGTTGTGGTCGTCGAGTAGCATGTGGGTGCGGAACAGCATTTCGCATAGCGAAACCTCGCCTAACTCTTCTTTAGTGTAATGTGCTATTTCTACACTGTAGAAACGCTAGCTACTATATGCCAGTGAAGCAACCTTGATCGTGGTTAAGCCCCTGGCTTGTAATGCTGCTGTGCTTGTGGCACGCCATGTCTCTCACACCGCAAATTTATCGGGTAATATTTTATTAGATTTAAATACCGTCCGTCCCATCACCACGAAGAAGTCCAGTATGCCCCACCGTCGAGTAGACTTACAAACCACTTCTGCACCTGTGATACAATGCTTGCATTAGTACATTTAATATGTAATATAAAATCGCTCATACACAGTGTTATAACATTTTGAATTTTTATAATACTTGAAAACCGTTTTCAGCTTAAATAAATAGTGTTGCGTCCACGCCTTGTTCAGACGTGGACACGACAGCAGTGGTTAGGGAAGTAGATCTAATTGGAAATTAAGGATGGGTACTCACCTGTTGGTGGTTGGTTTGAGCTGGTTGCGTCGGATTTCGCTTCGGGGGCCGGGACAGGTCCATCAATTTTGAATATTGAAGAATTCTCAATAACAAATCTTTCAAGCACCACCTCACTCGAATTTTCAAGGACTACAGTAGCCGTCACGGATGCTCTTCTGGATACTGGCTTATTAGAAGCTCCATGAATTAGGCCACGGAGACGTTCCACAGAGAGTAGAGAAATCTTCTCGTGGTTCGTTCATAACCTTGTATTTAGTGGCCAGCTGCCATGTGATAAGTAAAGTTTCAAGACTTTTTATATCTATCTTACATATGTTGAAGAACTCCCTTTCAAATTTGGTATTTCTCATCAAAACTGTGGCGAGACGCGTCCCATTGTGCGATGGGTTCATGAGAGATGAGTCCGTCTGGTGGCTCACATCGCCACGAGAGAAGTCGAGTGAGTCCCCAGCATTATTTGCGATTCTCCGATGGAGCAGGTGATGCGGAGGGCTCACTTGTCAGCGCGATGCATGACAGTTCTACTGCTCTTTTCTAATCTGCACTGACCACAGTGCTCTAATAAGACTAGTTCTGCACGGATGGGCAGGTTGTGGTCGTCGAGTAGCATGTGGGTGCGGAACAGCATTTCGCATAGCGAAACCTCGCCTAACTCTTCTTTAGTGTAATGTGCTATTTCTACACTGTAGAAACGCTAGCTACTATATGCCAGTGAAGCAACCTTGATCGTGGTTAAGCCCCTGGCTTGTAATGCTGCTGTGCTTGTGGCACGCCATGTCTCTCACGCTCACACCGCGAATTTATCGGATAATATTTTATTAGATTTAAATACTGTCCGTCCCATCACGACGAAGAAGTCGAGTATGCCCCACCGTCGAGTAGACTTACAAACCACTTCTGCACCTGTGATACAATGCTTGCATTAATACATTTAATATGTAATATAAAATCGCTCATACACAGTGTTATAACATTTTGAATTTGTATAATACTTGAAAACCGTTTTCAGCTTAAATAAATAGTGTTGCGTCCACGCCTTGTTCAGACGTGGACACGACAGCAGTGGTTAGGGAAGTAGATGTAATTGGAAATTAAGGATGGGTACTCACCTGTTGGTGGTTGGTTTGAGCTGGTTGCGTCGGATTTCGCTTCGGGGGCCGGGACAGGTCCATCAATTTTGAATATTGAAGAATTCTCAATAACAAATCTTTCAAGCACCACCTCACTCGAATTTTCAAGGACTACAGTAGCCGTCACGGATGCTCTTCTGGATACTGGCTTATTAGAAGCTCCATGAATTAGGCCACGGAGACGTTCCACATAGAGTAGAGAAATATTCTCGTGGTTCGTTCATAACCTTGTATTTAGTGGCCAGCTGCCATGTGATAAGTAAAGTTTCAAGACTTTTTATATCTATCTTACATATGTTGAAGAACTCCCTTTCAAATTTGGTATTTCTCATCAAAACTGTGGCGAGACGCGTCCCATTGTGCGATGGGTTCATGAGAGATGAGTCCGTCTGGTGGCTCACATCGCCACGAGAGAAGTCGAGTGAGTCCCCAGCATTATTTGCGATTCTCCGATGGAGCAGGTGATGCGGAGGGCTCACTTGTCAGCGCGATGCATGACAGTTCTACTGCTCTTTTCTAATCTGCACTGACCACAGTGCTCTAATAAGACTAGTTCTGCACGGATGGGCAGGTTGTGGTCGTCGAGTAGCATGTGGGTGCGGAACAGCATTTCGCATAGCGAAACCTCGCCTAACTCTTCTTTAGTGTAATGTGCTATTTCTACACTGTAGAAACGCTAGCTACTATATGCCAGTGAAGCAACCTTGATCGTGGTTAAGCCCCTGGCTTGTAATGCTGCTGTGCTTGTGGCACGCCATGTCTCTCACGCTCACACCGCGAATTTATCGGATAATATTTTATTAGATTTAAATACTGTCCGTCCCATCACGACGAAGAAGTCGAGTATGCCCCACCGTCGAGTAGACTTACAAACCACTTCTGCACCTGTGATACAATGCCTTGCATTAGTACATTTAATATATAATATAAAATCGCTCATACACAGTGTTATAACATTTTGAATTTGTATAATACTTGAAAACCGTTTTCAGCTTAAATAAATAGTGTTGCGTCCACGCCTTGTTCAGACGTGGACACGACAGCAGTGGTTAGGGAAGTAGATTCAATTGGGAATTAAGGATGGGTACTCACCTGTTGGTGGTTGGTTTGAGCTGGTTGCGTCGGATTTCGCTTCGGGGGCCGGCCTCGTGACACTGGATGCACTATTGACGATTGGCACTATAGTCTTTGTTTATTTACCAGTTTTCGAGCTGATTTATTGCGTGTTTTAAACACTCCCGTGATCGTTTTTAGCGGAATATTAGCAAACTTGTTCTCACAATAGCACGCGCGCGCCCAGTTCGTGACACAGAATCTTAGTTCCAATTTTCAACACACCACGCCACTTCGCCTGTCAGTGTGACAAACGTTCAGAAACGTCCGCGGTAACTGTTTCGGAAACATCCTGGGGGGCCGGGACAGGTCCAACAATTTTGAATGTAGAAGAATTCTCATTAACAAATCTTTCAAGCACCACTTCACTCGAATTTTCAAGGACTACAGTAGCCGTCACGGATGCTCTTCTGGATACTGGCTTATTAGAAGCTCCATGAATTAGGCCACGGAGACGTTCCACAGAGAGTAGAGAAATCTTCTCGTGGTTCGTTCATAACCTTGTATTTAGTGGCCAGCTGCCATGTGATAAGTAAAGTTTCAAGACTTTTTATATCTATCTTGCATATGTTGAAGAACTCCCTTTCAAATTTGGTATTTCTCATCAAAACTGTGGCGAGACGCGTCCCATTGTGCGATGGGATCATGAGAGATGAGTCCGTCTGATGGCTCACATCGCCACGAGAGAAGTCGAGGGAGTCCCCAGCATTATTTGCGATTCTCCGATGGAGCAGGTGATGCGGAGGGCTCACTTGTCAGCGCGATGCATGACAGTTCTACTGCTCTTTTCTAATCTGCACTGACCACAGTGCTCTGATAAGACTAGTTCTGCACGGATGGGCAGGTTGTAGTCGTCGAGTAGCATGTGGGTGCGGAACAGCATTTCGCATAGCGAAACCTCGCCTAACTCTTCTTTAGTGTAATGTGCTATTTCTACACTGTAGAAACGCTAGCTACTATATGCCAGTGAAGCAACCTTGATCGTGGTTAAGCCCCTGGCTTGCAATGCTGCTGTGCTTGTGGCACGCCATGTCTCTCACACCGCGAATTTATCGGATAATATTTTATTAGATTTAAATACCGTCCGTCCCATCACCACGAAGAAGTCGAGTATGCCCTACCGTCGAGTAGACTTACAAACCACTTCACTTCTGCACCTGTGATACAATGCTTGCATTAGTACATTTAATATATAATATAAAATCGCTCATACACAGTGTTATAACATTTTGAATTTGTATAATACTTGAAAACCGTTTTCGGCTTAAATAGTGTTGCGTCCACGCCTTGTTCAGACGTGGACACGACAGCAGTGGTTAGGGAAGTAGATGTAATTGGGAATTAAGGATGGGTACTCACCTGTTGGTGGTTGGTTTGAGCTGGTTGCGTCGGATTTCGCTTCGGGGGCCGGCCTCGTGTCACTGGATGCACTATTGACGATTGGCACTATAGTCTTTGTTTATTTACCAGTTTTCGAGCTAATTTATTGCGTGTTTTAAACACTCCCGTGATCGTTTTCAGCGGAATATTAGCAAACTTGTTCTCACAATAGCACGCGCGCGCTCAGTTCGTGACACAGAATCTTAGTTCCAATTTTCACCACACCACGCCACTTCGCCTGTCAGTGTGACAAGCGTTCAGAAACGTCCGCGGTAACTGTCGCGGAAACATCCTGGGGGGCCGGGACAGGTCCATCAATTTTGAATATAGAAGAATTCTCAATAACAAATCTTTCAAGCGCCACCTCACTCGAATTTTCAAGGACTACAGTAGCCGTCACGGATGCTCTTCTGGATACTGGCTTATTAGAAGCTCCATGAATTAGGCCACGGAGACGTTCCACAGAGAGTAGAGAAATCTTCTCGTGGTTCGTTCATAACCTTGTATTTAGTGGCCAGCTGCCATGTGATAAGTAAAGTTTCAAGACTTTTTATATCTATCTTACATATGTTGAAGAACTCCCTTTCAAATTTGGTATTTCTCATCAAAACTGTGGCGAGACGCGTCCCATAGTGCGATGTGTTCATGAGAGATGAGTCCGTCTGGTGGCTCACATCGCCACGAGAGAAGTCGAGTGAGTCCCCAGCATTATTTGCGATTCTCCGATGGAGCAGATGATGCGGAGGACTCACTTGTCAGCGCGATGCATGACAGTTCTACTGCTCTTTTCTAATCTTCACTGACTACAGTGCTCTAATAAGACTAGTTCTGCACGGATGGGCAGGTTGTGGTCGTCGAGTAGCATGTGGGTGCGGAACAGCATTTCGCATAGCGAAACCTCGCCTAACTCTTCTTTAGTGTAATGTGCTATTTCTACACTGTAGAAACGCTAGCTACTATATGCCAGTGAAGCAACCTTGATCGTGGTTAAGCCCCTGGCTTGTAATGCTGCTGTGCCTGTGGCACGCCATGTCTCTCACACCGCGAATTTATCGGATAATATTTCATTAGATTTAAATACAATATTAAATTACAAACAATGACATATCATAATGACATTTGAATGTATTGACACTTATGCTGTAATCAATAGTAATTATCTTACGACAAAAGATAATTATTATCTTCCTGGATATTTTAGGCGACAGATAGCTCCTTCGCTATCCTATTTTATTTTTAAATTATCCAAGACGTTGGCTGTGATTTCTGCTTCTATTGAGCAGAACAATACTAGTTGTAGTAGTGTTTTCTTGCCTTTGACATCTTCTCCTATTGAGCAGAACAATACTAGTTGTAGTATAGTTTCACCTTTGACATCTGCTTCTATTGAGCAGAATAATACTAGTAGTAGTAGTAATATAGTCTTGACTCCGATATCTGCTTCTATTGAGCAGAAAGATAGTAGTTATAGTGTACATAACCCTCAATCTATTTCTAGTCATTTAAACCAAAGATTTCGACAATAGAGTGTAGCTACCTCTAGCAACACTGTATCCTCAAAAACTTTTTATAAAAACTGTATGAACAGTAACAAACATTGTTTAAACATGGTACATCAGAACATTCAAGGATTGATCAGTAAAGAATTAGAATGAGAGCTATACCTAAACTGTATTAATATGGATATTTTATGTTTAACTGAACATTGGCTTATTTATATTTACATTTGTATGATAATTGTTTGTTTTCAAATTGTATACCGGATTATATTATTGTACGGCCGAGTGAGGCCGGGTGAAAGAACACAATGTTCTATATTGTAATTGTGTAACAGCCCCTATATATATTATGTACAATAAAATCATTGAAACTGCTTTTGTTTTAACTTTTTTCCGTACCCATATATACCCACGTATAATGGTTTACCCAAAAAGTTGTACCTTCTACTTTACGACGTTTCGCACAGGTTATACCGCTTTAAGTTAGTGTGTATATATGTAAATAAGTATTTATGTAGGCTTAAGTATATGTGTGATGTGAATGAGTGTGTAACTATATATAATTCTTAAATATAAGATGTGTTACTTGTGTGTAAACTACCCTAAGTTTTATTTAAATAAGATGTCCGTGTTATGATTGTCTGGAAGATACGCCATGAGCCATAAGACCGCCTATTGTTGGACATACATAGTTTGTAACGCATTTGTTTCTATTTTGTAATATTTTGTGTTTAAACATAAAGATAAATAAATAAAATAAATAAATAAAAAACGTTATAAACCCATTTTATTGCATTGCATGGTGCGACCATTATACCTTTTGCAGAAACGACGTTTTCTTGGTAGGTATATAATGAAAAAGTTGTTCTTACAGTTAGGATTATGCGATTTATATTTTACAAGTTAAGCCTCTATAACTCCTGAACTAACAAAGTCATCTAGTCCATTATAGTTTTCCTTTAAAGTTCATTATTATAACGAAATTTTCCAGATATTTTGAGCCAGCCGTTTAGCTTTTAGATGGGGGGGACGAATGAATAAACGACGTTGATACAAGGATTATCGACCCGTGATACATTCCTGCTATCTGTCTTTCTTGCAAGGATGAACGACAATTGAGAATATCTGATATCTAACCATAGTTTAGCATTGGTTTTGCATCTATTACACCGGATTAGCAAACGGCGATAATGAGAATGATGAGAAGACAAAATGTTCCCATACGTTTGGAAGTTTTGGTGCACAGGCGCATTCACGCAATTAACTTAGTAGGTATACCCCTCTGTTTCTTCAATTTTGATAATTTCACAAAAACAAACACTACTTTACACTAAAAAATATTCATCCTATGCCATGTCTATTTAGTACATAGAATCTAGATGTCTGTGTCTTTCTCCTCCATATAAGATAGGCATTGTACTTGTGGAGCATTGTACATTAACAATAACACAATGTCTAGGAGGATATAAAAACCCTTGCAGACCTTGCACATTTTGTTACTTTCAAGATTATATCGCTAGATATGAATGTTATTCCAACACAAATATGATATACGATTCTGCGAACGACAGCGCTGGCCAACTCTTGCCTTTTGTGTCACTTTTGTGTTTTCACAGAGTCGCCTTAAAGCCCGTGTGTCCGTCATCTGTGGACAATGCCCGCTATTAAAGGATTATAATCTGGGAAAATGGAGGTACTGTCGCAAGTTGATGGTTAAAGTCATAAGATTTTAGAACTTTGTTATTTTATGGTAATTTCGAGTTAGATTATTTGCCCGTTTTATGTTCAAGTTCACGTCGCAAATTCTTACAAAAAAGTTTTTTTTATATTAAATTATTTTAGATATCTAAAGTAACCCATAGTACAAACTCTGCTTAGCTTCGAACTAGATTATGTTGTGTATCAGACATCCAAAAAAGAAATACTAACCGTCCAACCTAATTCTCCAATTTGGACAAGTTACTCGCTCGTTTCTTTTTACTTGGGACCTTATATTTTTGCTTGTATTAGCAGATGCAAACTTGTCAATACCCATCATAGTCCCACGGGATGTTCAGACACCGTTCAATAACAAGCCAGTGCAGTGGACTGTCCACGTACGTGACCAGCAGTGTCGGTTGCAGTTGCGTTTGTTATTACAAGCTTACACAAATACTACCTAATTCAGATTCGCCGAAATTCGATTTTGACACTATTCATCGCGTAATATAAGCAAAATAGTAACATTACAACTTTTGTTTGTAATTGAAATTATTATAAAGTAAAACCTAATAAATACCTATATACTATGTAAGTTTCTCATTGCAGTAGCTAAGTTGTTCAGCTTTAAGTTCATGGAAATATGTTCTTAAAACTGGCCGAATAATTTTCTGTACTAAAAGTTGTGTACAACATTATACAGATTCATAAACATTGGGAAAGAAAGGGAAATTAGAAGTTTGTGTACTTAACATATGATGTATACATGGTTCTTTGAATACCTGGTTAGTCTGGGTAAATAGTTTTAAGTGTGAATAATAAATTGACAAACTACCCACGGCCGTCTAATTTCAAAGTACACAGATCCTGTACAATGCCACCAAACTTATATTTTTATGTTTCTAAATATATAGACATCATAGATTAATTACACATAGAACAAATGTTGGCGTTCATCGCACAAATGTTTGAGGAGTGAGCAGTCCTCAAGTGGCGTTACTTTCCGAAGTTTCAATCATACACAAGCTATTCAGCAGTACAATACTGTTATATTCCATAAATTACTTACAACCGTCACAAGGAAACCACAAACTGGCCAGTGATATTGACATGTCAATCATACCCCGCTATGCGTCCACGCAAATTGTGGACTTATGTGAATCAAATCGCAAGCCCACACAATGCCCACAATTGATACAATATGAATTGCGGGAACGCCTCGAAATCTTTCCTGTAACTGTTTCATTTAGCGCTTTATCGATACTTGCAAATATTTTGAATTGTGTTTCTTACATAATGGTAAGTATGCACAACTTGGGTTGTTTGGTAAGTAACATTAATTAAAGAGCTATATTTATTATTTTATTTATTTATTTATTTATTTTATAACACACTTACGTCTACCATTACAGATATGTAGAATCTAATGCGGTATACGTAGACAATGTTTTTAATTAACTTAACTGTTCGTAAGTTACCCTGGTGAATTCGCTCAGTGAACAAATAAATATGTCAACGACATTAGCAACCGCATTGAGCGCACGCAAAGCACGCGTGAGCGGCGCCCTCTGCAGCAGGCCGGTGCGCGCCCGGGGCATAACCAGTAGCTGCGGTCTCCGTCGTTGCCCAACGTAATCATTGGGAACACAAAAGTTTATCTGGCATAGAATCGGTGGATTATGTATTTTGCCACGTAACAACTTGAATAAGTAAATCACTAGTGATACTTCGCGCCTCAATTCTAACTTATAATAACCTACCATGGCATTGTTTCATTTCTTTATTTAAAGAAATGAAACAATGCCATGAGGATTTCTTTGCATAGTTTGAAAATAATTTCTAATTTTCATGCGATTACTTTACCAAACAGTTATACCAAGCAGCATTATCAAATATCAGGAAAACATCAGCTTTTATCAATCATAAGTATATACTTTTAGTAGCAATTTGGAGACTATCACAGACTTTTATCTGTGTGTGTATGTATATTAGTTTTAGGCATAGCCACCACATCAGGACTTAGGACTTCTATGATTCTACTATTCAACTAATGGTATTTTGTTAATACCAGTGACCTGCCTCATCGAATGATGGTAAATAATATTTTACATTCCTTAGTTTTCACCCAAGAATGTAGATAGATATATTAATATTTTCTGCAGATATTAAAGGAACCAAACGAAGCTCCCGCTTTTTCTAATGAAAACGGAAGTTTTTAGATCAGTTCACAAATGACAGAATTCTTAAGTACTAAACATTCTCAGAAACATACACCAAGACCTTTCAACTTTTTTTGGCACGAACACACTGTAAAAAAAAGAAGTACAAAAAAGCAAAACTTGAGAGCTGTACCATAATTATAATGACCCTGATGTTTTGAAGTGTAATAACGGTAGGTACCTACTAGGTACTGGAACATCGTTTTGAAGGTGCGTTATTATGCGTGTGCGGAGTGCGCTGCAGCAGGTAGGTGCCGCGACTCCTCCACCAAGCACTGGGGGAGCGCCGTCCCTCGGTGTGACCTCACAGTTTGATCTTCTGCAGGACGGCTGGGTTATATATGTGACCATAAAGCACTTTTAACATATACCTACGTGACTTGACTTTGCAATACAAAAAATATTAAGAATTTGTTTTGTATACATTGTAGCATTATATTTTTTTTTTCTAGGCGACTTTACTACTGCTTCGTATAAAGCTATATATATTTATTTAAGTAATTCAAATTATCTGACACAAACGTGGACGTACCTTATTATCTAGATAAACTCAAACAGTTTCATGTGCAAACAACAGAAAGAGTCATAAATATATATATGCACTATTATCTCGTAAAATTGAGTGCAATTGCCTTTTTTTTTTTTTATTTTTTTTTTAGTGTGTGAAAAATCATCATGGACCGTCACCCCACCGGGGGTTACGGCGGGGTGGTGTGTCGGACTTGAACCGACTAAAAAACACACAGTGTGCCCTCTCCGCGCTTCTCCGTTTAGGAGTAGGAGAAGTCCAGGGTGGGATCTCCTTCTGAACTTCTCCAGCGCCTGCCCGCTCCTGATGCGGGCACCGTCTCGGATGACGATCCTCTCTTAGGCGGCGTCCGGCACACACCGACGCCGCCCCCTCGCGGCTGGCCACATAATGCGGGTGGAGGGAAAACCCATCCCGTCCACCCACGGCCACACTCAAGGCGGCATGAGGCGCAGATGTTCGCGCCTCCGCCGCCCGAGTCGCCGGCGGCGAATCTGGTCCGATTGGATGTCGTCCTCCCGGGCCTTCTCCGCCGCCTCCTTCTGCGTGATTACGTCCTCGCAGAAGGTTGCGACCGCGGTAAATGAGCTCTCGCTGCCGGCCATGGAACGAACGACGGCCGGAAGCGAGAGATCCTCTCCGATGACTGCAGTGAGGACCCGGCGCTGCGTCTCCCATGCGGGGCAGACCGCCAGCGTGTGATGAGCCGAATCCTCACTGCAGTCGCAGTGGTGGCAGGCGGGACTCAATTCCCTCCTGGCAACCGAGTGCAGGTACTTTCCGAAGCAACCATGCCCGGAAAGAACCTGCGTCAGTCGGAAGGTAAGGGTCCCGTGCTGCCGCACTGCCCATTCGCCGATGACCGGCTGAAGCGCCTCTACGGTGGCGAGGCCAGCACGTGGAGTCTCCAGCCGGACCGACCAGCGATCCATCGTGGCTCGGTGAGCGGCTTCGCGCCACTCGCGCACGTCCTCGGGCGGAGGTCCAACTCCACCACTCTCCGCCCGGTAGTTAGCCACTCGCCGATAAACGTCGGCGAGCACTTCCGCCTCCAAATCCCACGGGGGTGTTCCGGCCAGGGCGCACGCCGCCTCCGTCGATACGGTGCGGTAACCCCGTATGGCTCTGACCGCCAGAGTTCTCTGCGGCCGCCTGAGAGTGCAATTGCCTTCTGCTAAGGTACAAAAAAAACGACAATAAAACCATTTCCTCAAGCAATTGACCCAAACTAATCCGAGTCCTAATAAAACAATGATTTATTGCACTACACAATACATTCTTTGCAAAATTTCATTGTATCGTTGTAAAACATTTGCAAAGGATTAAACGCAAGGAGGGTCCCTGTAAAAAAAGAAATGAAAAATGAGGTCGTTTCAACATTCTAACGGTATATATAACCAGACAACAGACTGAGGGACGCCTTCAACGAGGGTCTAGCAGTTCCATGGAGGCAAAAGAAAAGATTTTAATATTTTGTTTTACTGTTCTTTAGGGTTCCGTGGTTCTTGACTCGGAACCCTTATAGATTCGTCATGTCCGTCCGTCCGTCCTCGACCGCCGACCTACCGTCACACATATTCATGCAAAGATGTAACTTTGCATGAATATGTATTGTAATTACGTCGAAAAAGTGCTACAACAAAATTACGTAAAAGTTTTTATTTGGGGTAAGTCCCCTACACGTGAAGTGGGGATGATTTTTTTTCTCGCATCTACACCGTCCTATGAGGTATCATTTAATAGGTCTTTTTAAAAATTTTGCGAGGTTGCAAAAGAGGAAGGAAGGAAGGGGAGGGGGAGGACGCCCTGTTTTAGCAAAAATGGTAAAACTATTTTTGCTAAAACAGGGCGTCCTCCCCCTCCCCTCTAAAAGCTGAATGGCTGGCTCAAAAAATATGAAAAAATTCAACATAGTAGCCCATATTTATATTGATCATTCAAGGAAAACTATAGTGGTTCTGATAACTTTTTTATTTCAGGAGATATAGGGGCCTAACTTGTAAAATGCACTCACTTGGAAAACTTCGTACAAAAATAAAAACATAAAAAAAGTTAATATAACAATTATTTTGAACTCGATTTTAAATCTACCTACCTTGATGGGTGACTACAGAACCCTATTCTACGCGTGGCCTGACACGCACTTGGCCAATTTTTTTGAATAGTAATGTTCTGTAGTTTACAACCAAATACGACAGCACGCTGTTATTCTTAGGTTGGTCCTCTGTGTAGTACTTCTTCGTTTGAGCCGGGCCTATTCGTGCTAAAGTCAGCATGGCACTGCTACCTTTCAAATTGAAAAGTGTTCGAGAATTTGTGTCTATCTTGCATAAATAGCAGAGAATCTACTGCCGTCCATTACTGACATTTATTTTATTGATATAAATAGGTACGCTTTTCTTATACTACTAGGGATATAAATATTATATTCAGGTTTCTTAACAAAAATGGGCAGCTTTGATTTACACACAATTAAAATACCTAGGTAGGTATTATCTGTTGATTTCCAGGCAAAAGTATACCCAGAATTGACCTAGTGGTTTAAGCGATCGCCACGCCGCTTTCTACTGCGCCAAGCGTCGTGGGTTCAAATCGCATTAGGAACAACACTTTGTGTAATGTTATTAATGAAACGTATTTTTTTTTGCTCACAAAGGCAAGAAAGGGCTGAATATAATACAATATTTAATATTGTAAAGATTGACTTTAGAATTTAATAATATATTAAAATTAATATTCTACAAACTATCTTCACCAACTTGATACATAAATAAATTAAAGCTGACAGTAACAAGCGAATACTCGTTATCTACAGGCACTTTGTGGCCTTTTCATTTTATTAGTACCAAAGGCTGAAAGCGCTTCCTATCATCATCACCTTAGTCGTCGCTAAATGGACCGGCGATTTCTTCAATGAGGTATGCTATTTTTTAAAAGGTTTCAAATTCTTTTCGAACTATATTTTCTAAATATATTTTCTATACAAATAAATAAAATTTGAACTGAAGCTTTTAAGTACAGATGCTGAATATAACTGATCATTTGTACCTTGCCTGTCCCTGACTTTTCACATCAGTGTCTCTATAGCTAGGTACCACACCATAACTACTATAACATTCAACCAATGAGAACTTTTGGTTCTCACATAGTTGCGTGTATTGTGCAACACCTCACTTCGTAAATAAAGGCGGCCCGTCAGCTTGCGCACCCAATGCGCAGGCGCAATAAACACAACTCAGTTCTATGTATCGAGTACAAGCCGAAACGAATCCTGAACATAACCGTCGCTTTGTATGGTAGAACTATCATAAAGTTTTAACAGTGTTTATGTAATATTTTTTCACATTTTTTAAGCAACTTGACTTAACTAACTTGCTGATGATGAATCGACTGCTCAGCTGCTGAGGCTCCTAATGTGTTGTTTCATAATGTAAGTATAACAACATTTAATAAACTTTATATCAACCACACCAAATGTTTGTTGGACTGCACGGTTGGCCTAGTGGATTAAGTGGTGGCACCGGTGTTATTCACAATTTGTTGTTCTGAGTCTAAGTGTTCTATGTGTCCCTAACGTCTCCCGCGACACATGAATTCATATTCTTAAAAAATATACTGAAGACTTACTGGTGCACTACTTTATGTCATTCAAACTTGTCAAAGCTGTCGATCTTCCAGGTTTTAAATAAACCGAAATAAATAGGTAACTAATTCGCTGTACCCCACCTTACTACTTTTTTACTTTTTAAAAAAGACAACTCCCGTATTAGGAATATAAATTCCTGTGTCGCGGGGGACTATACAAACATACATGAAACGGACACAAAGAACACCCAGACTCAGAACAACAAATTGTGAATACACAAAGTGTTGACGTAGTAGGAAGCGGCGTGGCAACCGCTTAAGCCATTAGGCCAACCGTGCAGTCATTACTATGTATGATACGTTGTGAACCTGTGGCACATTGAGGTTATATTGATCAGAAGTTAGGAATTAAACTGATGCTAATATTAGATATAACTCGTGCGACCTAAGATGGCACCTGACTCAAATGTCAGTCGTTTGAAGTACTGAGTGCAAGAAAAATATAATTTATTTTAGTTCTTTTAAATTTCAACATTTATTTTGCTTCAAGTAGTTTCTCATAACATACTAATTTATCTTAAGTGGTACTTTACTACCTGAGTTAAGAAAATACATATGCATACCAATAGGAAGCAGGCCTCATCCATTATTTATGCGAATGCATTCTTCGTGCAGTGATTTAAATAATATTAGGTAATACCTAATATCATTTTAAACGAAATTAGCAACTGAAATATGATTATAAAATACAATTTTAAATCATAATGATAAGCCTTTTAATCGAAGTATTTAAATATCATGTGTATATGGATATTCTTTATTTTAAACTATTGCGTTTCATAGTCATCATGCCAGTTTTTTTTTCGTGTGATTTTTCTTAAAACAATTGGGTTACCCAGACGAATCTAATGATATATTAATGAAATAAATTTGTGCAGTGATTCAAATGATATTAGGTAATACCAAATATGTTTGAGACACAATAGTTTATATTAAAAAATATATACCTATGATATTTAGAGACTACAATTAAAAGGCTTTTCATGACGATTTAAAATGATAATAATAATAATAATATTTATTAACGCTTAAATAAAGTACAAATTTTCACATACATTTTCTTTGATTAATTACACAGTAATAGTCAGGCTCTGGTATCCACGGTAAGATTAAACTTGTGTTGTGGATACCAGTCCCACAATCGGCAAAAATATTAAGTTACACATTTTAAACAATTTGCTTCATTAAAACGTGTGAGCGTGCGTGCATGTGCGAGTTAGTGTAAGTTTGTATGTGTGTGTGTGTGTGTGTGTGTGAGTGTGAGTTTCCATATGTTAATATTAGAAAACAGTTAATTTAAGGAGCATTTCCGTCTGTTCGTAGTCCTGATCGAGTAACCAGTCAGTGACTCTAATTTTGATTTCGAATTTCGAAAGACCATAAATATCACAGTACTTGTTAAGGGTGTTGTAAAGATGTCCTGCTATAACACCAAAATGTCGCTTGGCAAGTGCTGTTCTATAACCGACACTCGGGCAGACTCTGTGCGATCTGCGAGTGTTTCGGTTTTCAGGAATATACTGTATAGTGTTGTGTTTACGTAGTACCGTCTGGAGCACAAAGATTTTACGAACGGTGAGGAGTTTACATTCATTGTATAACAGAGTGGTAGGGTGTCTAAAAGGTTTACAGTAAATGACTTTTAGTACTGCTCTTTGTGCGCGTTCAAGTGGCAGTAGGATCGTTTTTGCAGCACCTCCCCAAACAGATATACAGTATGTCACAATAGTCTGGCAGAGTGAGCAATAGACCAATTTGAGGACGTCAAGTCCAGCCGAGTGACGTAGTTTCTTGAACACGCATATAAGCTTACGAACACGGGACGTCAAACTATTTACATGTCCATGCCAATTTAAATGCTTGTCAATTATAACGCCGAGGTATTTATTGCAATCTGTTTCGACTATTGCTGGGCAATTACAATTTCCATCATCTTCAGATTGACATCTGTGAGCCCTCAATTTAAAAGTTTCCGGATTAGGTTGCGTGCAGGCAGTGGGAGTAAAGGCCAGATACATGGTTTTATTTATGTTAAGAGTTAGGCGATTACTTGAGAGCCATTCCATAACACTCTTTAAAGCAGACTCAGCTAAAAAGAATGTCTCAGTCCAGCTAGAGCCGTGGATAAGTAAGGCTGTGTCATCGGCGTAGGTATAGATAGAGCAATTTGGTATGGATAGATTGCAAAGTGAGTTAATGTATATTAAAAAGAGTGTTGGACCAAGGATTGAGCCTTGAGGAACGCCGTAACTTACGGAAGTAAAGTCACTAGTTAGTGTACCTATCTTAACACACTGGGTTCTGTTACTGAGATAACTTTCGAATATTTTAAGAGAGTGTCCTCGAATACCCACCCCATCCATCTTTGCAATTAGTTTGGAAACCGAGACAGTGTCAAATGCTTTGGCTAGGTCAAGAAAGACACCAATACACCTCTGTTTATTATCCATCCTGTCTGTTAGATTATCTACAAAGGATGCTACGGCATCCTCAGTAGATTTCCCGTTTCTAAATCCAAACTGGTTGTTTGCTAAAATGTTGTGTTTTGTCAAAAAGTCCATCAGTCTTAGATTCAAAATTTTTTCTAGTATCTTCGATAACGCGGGCAGGATAGATATAGGTCGGTAGTTGTTGACACTGTCTCTGTCTCCCTTCTTATAAATTGGATGCACGATAGCCTTCTTAAAGATTGTAGGAAACACACCTGTCTCAATTGCAATGTTGCATATATGGGTTATGGGCGGAATTAAACTGTGAGAGCACATTTGTATCAGATGAGAGGCAATCCCATCAAAACCCACCGCTGAGTCCCCACGTAGACCACGAATAATGTTTTCCACCTCAGTTTCATCTGTGGGTAATAGCACAAGTGAGTTAAGTGGACAAATATCCCGTGCAGATGCATTGGAGGTAAAGGGGTCGTTAGTGTGTTGAGCGGCTAAATCACGTCCTATATTCGCAAAGAAATCGTTTATCTTTTCAATTGAAACCTCCGGATCTGATTCACTTTTGAGTAGCTCTGTGGCGGGGCTAGCTTTAATTTCGGTATTAATTATACTTTTCACTACATTCCATGTGGCTTTAATGTTAGACTTAGCTTTTGTAAATTCATTTTTTTCGTAGGCGTGCTTCAGACTTTTCAGTAGCTTATTACAAAAGTTACGATATCTAATATACGTTACTTTTAAACTATAGTTCTCAGTTTCTTTTCTCAGCAAACGACCCATGTTGTCCCTATTGCGAATGCAGCGAAGCAACCCCGGTGTTATCCATGGTTTCAAAATTTTAATTTTAGATGGTATATTTACTACAGTAGTATGACGTTCAATAATAGTCCCAATAATGGAGACAAGACGTTCCGCGGCAAGATCAGCATCCCTTGCATCTACAACGGAACCAAAGTCCGACTCAGCAATAGATAATGAAACTTGTTTATAATCAATTTTAGTTCGCGTTGTTTTCGATTTACTAGGCGTTTGCATAGATTTAATATTAAAAAGAACGGGGGCATGGTCAGTTATAAAGGTGTCAAGGATCAATGTTGTACAACGCTTGTCTGATTTCAACAATACATGATCGAGACAGCTTTTGTCTCGTGTTGGCTTAGTATGAGTTGGTAGGAGACCGTGTGATGTGATAAGGTTTAAATATTCGTGGGCGTTCTGAGCTAAATTGGTCGGCGCAATATTAATATTTAAATCACCCACTACAACCACGTTCTTAACATTCGAAACGGATGTTAGGACATTATTGAGGCTATGGAAAAAAGGATCCAGTTGTCCACTGGATGGCGATCTATAGAGTGAGATGATGGCCAGGTCACTGTGAGGCAGCCTAGCAATTAGGCAGTTTGTGTTATTTATAAGCGGTTCCTCTACGCTATGTGTTAGGTATGATTTGATATATATTACAACACCATCATTTTGATTCTTATTAAACTGTGTACAATGTGTAACATAGCCTTCCAGCGGGGGAATATTGGGACATTTACTAACCCAACACTCAGACAATACTATCACTTCCGGCGCAAAATTCATAGTGTGCAATAGTGTGCATAGATGATCGAAGTTTTTACTTATGCTACGTACATTCATTTGCAAAATACTGAAAGAATCTTTACCATTTCCAATATAAAGTGAACATTGTTCCGCTCTACAGTTATAAGAATCACCACAGCGATAGGAGTCTAGTTCTGTGTTTACATTATTAACCGGATTTGAGTCGAATGTTGAGTAATTGGTTAGTACGAAGAGAGTATGCGCATTTTAGTAGTTCAATTAGTAAGCCGTAGAATGCCCCTAGATGTAGATGTAATCTGATAAATTCTATTATGGATAAAACGATCAATTTGAAATACCGTGCAACAGCTCTCTCACAAATAAGTATCCCCAATTGCACTGGACAAATTAACTCCAGAGGTATAAACAGGAACGACAGTTCGTGCGATTGGGGAGTGATAATGTGATGAGTAAGCCATGTGAAGTGTATAAAATAATGTTCATTCAAACATTTAACTGAAATATTACAATGACAATTGGTAAAATGTAAGGACTGAAATATGCCAAACGAGCGGTCTGTAACGAGCGGTGTGTGTATTGTAAATATGTAAAAGTGTGTGTATACATAATTGATTTGATGAACAAAAATAACAAAATTAAAGACTTACAATATAAAAATACATGTAAAAATAAGCATCCTTAGTAAATATTGATCACAATTATTTTGGTTTAGCAAGATTGTTAAGACTAGCCAATGACATAATGCACACAGGCGCCGTACCCTCTCGTTTACGAAGAAAAATTTTGTTATTTTGCGACCAACAGAACCTGTAGTCATGTTCGTTAGCAAATTTACGGCTTTCAAAATATAATTTACGCATGTTACTAGGCAGATGGTCCGCAACATAGACAGGTCTACGATCCCCTTTTATGCCAATAATATTTGTATTAAGTTTTTCCTCTTGGGGACGCGCTCGATTAAACTCACGATTAGCGACCAGAACTCGCTTCTTCAAACAGACACTAACTGTCTCAGCCACTATAGGTCTATTAGACTCTCTTTTGCCTGGCAAGCGGTAGACGTCTCTTAAATCTGTGTTCATGATTGGCAGCTGAAGAGCCTCACATGTCTGTAATACCACTGATTTCAAATCCTCTGTGGTTTCTTTCTCAGTGTATGGTATATTTCGTATCTCAAAAGACGAGGAGCGTGAGTACTGCTGTAGATCTATGACCTTACTTTCCAGCTCAGCGATGTATGCACATTGTTCCTTACGTTCATTCTCTAGCTTCTCAACCGATTTCTTCAAGTTTTCATATGCTTGGTTGATGAATTCTATAGATTTTTCTATTTCAGTGTTTGTTTTTTGTATTTCTACATTCTGTTTCTTAATAACTGTAACATCTGATATTAGTTGATTCAGTAACACATTCTGGTCATTTTTCCAAGTATTAATAAGAGTCATAATTTTTTCTTCAAATTCAACAGGCACGGAGGACCGTTTATCGGGGGAGAAATCAGGTCGGATACGTTTGTTTCGAGATGGTTTGTGCGTGTCAGTTTCGATTGAAGAAATGTCGGGAGATGACATTACTCGCTGACTACCACTTTCAGTGGTTTTGGCGGGGGATGAGCGCTTAACCTTTGGCATTGTAATTGTAAACTACAATATAAGCACCTTCACGACAATCCAATGTCATAGACCGCGATTTTGTAAGTGTTTAATAAGCTCAGCGGCACGATCGCACGGGATACTTTATAACCATATTTCTGTACCTAATATCATTTAAAATATAAAATATATTACGTTTAAAGTATATAAGTTAATACCTAATATGTGTGAGACACAACAGTTTAAATAAAAAAATATATACCTATGATATTTTGAGACTACAATTAAAAGGTTTATCATGACGATTTAAAATAGTATTTTATAACCATATTTCTGTACCTGTAAATATAAAATATGTTTAAAATATATTAGGTAATACCTAATATCATTTAAATTACTGCATGCAGAATGCAATCGGGTAAATAGCGATGCTAACGCTACCCGAAAGACGACAGAAGGGCGTTACGCGGGGGAATGACATTAGGTTTCGTTTTGAGCCAGGTGCCATCTTAGCTCGCACGAGTTATACCTATGTTTTAAATGTTGGTGTTGATCACAAATGTATGTAGGTAGGTATGTCTATCACTGAGTTATTTGTTTTAAAAATGTTGTGACCAATAAGTACATTGAATATATGACATCTTACAAGAAATTTCTTATCAATATCGTCTTTGTATTATATTTAAAATGAGTTCTCGAGTTGGTAGATGCTGTATTAATATGTGTGTTCCTATTGTAGGTATTTTAAATAAAAAATCGAATAATTATTTATCGTACCTGTATATTTATTGCATATTTACAATATTGCACAAAAATAACCAACTTAAAAAAGACAAATATCACTTTAACTTACTTACTACAGACTAGAGTTATGCCACTACTTAGAACTCAACTAAACTATATATAATTTTAAACATTCAATGTATGAGAGTCAGTCATTATTTACAAAGTCTATTTATAATTACAAAATTGCACACAAAAACATTTAACTTAAACATAACGTAACCAATTAACACTTTTACTAACTGTAAACTAGACTTAAAACTTAATTAAACTTAAACCTGCCTAATTAAATATTATAGGCACATATATTAAATTATTAAACACTAAGTAATTTACGCAGAAAGTCTATTTACAAGTATTTTTTATAAATATTATAGGGGGCAAACGAGCAGACGGATCACTTGATGGTAGGTGATTACCGCCGCCCATGGACACCCGAAACGCCAGAGGTGCGTTGCCGGCCTTTTAGAAGGGAATACGCTCTTTTTTTGAACGTTTGAAGTTCGTATCGGTCCGCAAACACCGCAGGCGCCACTTCATTCCAGAATTTAGCTGTGCGAGGCAGGAAATTTCGGGAACATACACCTTTAGTTCACTATAACGGTCCACCACAAGCACAACCACTTTTGTTCCGTAGTTTAGCCTTCAGCTCAACAACCTTCCTCTTGAGAAACGTCACTTGGACGGCAAGGCGAGCCTCACGCAACTTGCGTTTGTCGCGACTCTGCTTCGCCGCCATGTTGTTCCGCTCCCGTTGTCGTCTGTAATCGTCTGAGGCTGGATGAGCTGGTTCCATGTTGCGCTTCATTCTTGGATTGCTCCCCAGTATAGAGCCTCCATTCTTCGCGGCCATGGTCCTAAATGACTCCCTCTCAAACTCCTGATATTCAGGATCGTCAGAGAGGGTTTCGGACTCGTACTGGCACGAGTCTGGAGGCGAAGGCATACTGGGACGCGTCGCAGGCGCGTTCGACTTCATGGCTGTCCAACCTTCCGACGATGAAGAATCCGACGAATGTAACGGCTGGTTGGCAGTGACGGAAACGGAAGTGAAACGGGAAGGCAGAATCGGGTCGTATGCCCGACAAAATACTTGAGGCAGTTGTTGAACGTAGGACGGCTCGGTAGGGTCGTAGGACATGTAATTGAATTGCAGCGGTCGTTGAACGTGTTCTTCAAAAGGTGGCGACATCAACATATCTCTTGGAGCTGACTTGCTTAAGTCAAGAGGGGTCTCCTGTAGGTACGGAGTCCAGAGAGCCATGGTATTTATCGTACTTGTTCACGTGACGTGCGAGAGACGAATGAAGATCTGTGTAGCGCGCGATCAGGAGTCCCAAGAGGCGGGGTGTACGTGCCCGCCCCCGATAGTGGTAGGGTTGAGCAGGTACTCGCCCTAACGGGACTTCCAACAATTTTGTTTTCTTGATTATTACCAGAGTTAACTGCAGAGAAAAAAATAATTGAAACAAGGCCATGGATTAGGTAGTTAGTACGAATATCAATAAGTTTGTTGTTGTCGAGTGTTATAATTAATATGTCTTAATTAATTACATTAGATGATTACATGTTTCTTAACGCATTTCTTACAATACTTGTTTTAATTTTTTACTGCAAAAACGTAAGTATTTGTCAGATTATTAAAAGGATAGGGGTATTTTTAAAAGAATGAAAAGAAGTAAACACGAATGTAAGTTACAAAATCCTTATCTATATATATAAATCTATATATATAAAAATGAAACCCATTTTCCTTGGTCACGGCATCACGCGTGAATGGCTGGACCGATTTCACTAATTCTTTTTTTGTTGTATTTGTTATTATTAGGAGAAGGTTCTTACGGAAAAAAATATTAAAAAAATCTCTCAGAAATATTGAAAAACATACATTTAATTTTGCATATTTAAAAAAACGCGCGTAACGAATGTCAATGTCATTCACAGCCATTGAGTGACGTTGAATTGGCGGTACGAAGTTCGCGGGGTCAGCTAGTTAGTATTATAAATGCGGAAGTAACTCTGTCTGTCTGTCCGTCTTTCACGGCAAAACTACTGACACGATTTAAATGAAATTTAGTACACAAATACACACATCAAAAGTGTCTAGGGATCAAGCATTTTTATGCGGATTTCTTGAGATTGAGATGTGGCTTTGTAATAAATTTATGATTTTATAAATTTATATGGATCCTTTTTGGTGCATTTCATAATTTGAATCAGGAACTGTCAATCAAATTCGAGTAAAAGATGAAAATCAGCTGCCAATATTTTCCCTATAAAAACATACAACGCATTGAAGAAATTATTAGTGCTACTGTTTCCCTACTACTGATTAAAACCAACGTTATTATGGAGCGGCGACGTCATTTAAGCAGGGAAGAAATGCTCAGAGCCGTGGGAATGATAGAAGCTGGTTCCCGGCAACGTACTGTGGCTTTAGCTCTGAATACAAGTCAGAGTGTTATCAGTCGACTTTGGACACGTTACCGAAGCACTGGTACCGTGGCTGAGCGCCATGGAGGACGGTATCGCTGCACCACACGGAGACAAGACCGATACATTCAAATCTTAACTCGAAGAGCTCCAACAATAACCGCCATGATGTTAGCCGTGAGGCTTCATCACTCTTCAGGGAACTTAATTAGCGACCAAACAGTCAGAAACCGCTTGCATGAAGTGAACCTTCATTCCCGAAGACCGCTACGGGTACAACCTATAGCAATGCACAATCGTAGGATTCGATATCAATGGGCTCTTGAACACAGAAATTGGGCAGAAGAACAATGGCGTTTCGTGTGCTTTTCTGATGAGTCTCGTTTTGGTATGAGACCGGATACAAGACGTATACGACACTGGAGAACCCCTGGACGCCAACAGCGATTAAAATCCTGCCAGGAAGTCCATCCTTATAGTGGTGGAACCATCGTGGTATGGGCGGGTATTTGGATCGGCGGAAGAACTGAGTTGATTTGGATCAGAGGCAACCTCAACGCTCAAATTTATGCTGAGACGATTGTATCAGACGTCATCGTTCCTCTACAAGTGCAAATCGGTCCCTTATTTCAGTTAATGCATGATAATGCACGACCGCACACCGCAAGAGTTGTAAGACAGACTCTCGCCGCAGCTAACATCAATGTCCTGCCCTGGCCTGCTCAGTCGCCAGACTTGAACCCGATTGAGCATGCATGGGATATGCTACAGAGAAGAGCTCTGCCGAATATGGAGGGTATCCAGTCGCAAGAAGACCTTTTTTTGTTGTTGCAACGAACATGGGCGGCCATTCCACAGCGTGATTTGGATGAACTCATTTTGAGTATGCCAAACCGATGTTCTTGTGTTGTTAGTGTTCGCGGTAGAAACACGGATTATTAATTGTTTAAGTTACCTAATAAAATTTTAAAGAAAACTGTTATTTCAGTCTTTTTTTCGAACTTTAATGTTAGTGGTTCAAATGTCAAAAATCCCTTTATTAGGAAAATGGCAAATTTCTTTACTAATGCAAAGGTGACTTGGTTTATCGTTACTGTGACAAACGAAAACACTTTATTTGATGAATCCTTAAAGAAATTTTTAATTAATATCAATCAGGAGAAAAGTTATTGCAAAAATATATGTTGATCCCTAGACACTTTTGATGTGTGTAGTTTAAGGCCTGAGAAAGGACAGGCTAATTTTTTCTTGATAACCGACATACTCGTGGGCAGAGCCGAGGACGAAAGCTATAGAATACCTATATATTGTACAATGGCTGTGTAATATAAAGCGACGGTTATGTTCAAAATTCGGCTTCTACTTGACTACATAGAAATGCGCCTGCGCATTGGTTGCGCAAACGAACGCGACGGGACCGCCTTTCTTTACGAAGCGCGGTGTTACACAATACACGAAACTGTGTGGGGACCACGAGTTCTTATTGGTCGGACGTTAAAGTTGGTATACTGAGGTACATATAGAGATACTTATGTGCATCATGCAACGTCAGGCACATGTAAGATAACACAATGAGCTGTTTGATTCAGTATCGGTGCGCGTTCACCTTCATGCACGCGATATTTGACCTTCTGCCTTTGATAGTAAATGTATTTTCAAATGATGTATTTTTTGGTTCTACTTTCAAATGTTCGAAAGTACCAATAACAATAATTCTATCAACCTTTGTAAGCAAGTGTACTTTTGAGTGATTAACGGCCCAGTTTTGACGATGACGATTCAAAGAACAACGGAATTAAAACTAGGTTTATGACCATATTGATGTAACTTATAAAACTGGTCTTGAACTCTCTGAACTTAAAACTGCATTATTTGCAACTTTGTAACACAATCTAAAATCTGTGTATTATGTTGTGCAATAAATCAGTGTTTTACTAGGAGCTATTCAATTGCAGTCGATTGTAGGGTTGAAAGGACTTAGGGTCGGTTTCTTTGTACTTTAGCAGTAGGCTAAACTTTAGGGCTCAGTGGCACAGCTTAAAATAAAATTTTAAGGCTTTCTCATTTAAAAAAAAACTTCTTATTAATATCTGGTAGGTACTTTTTGTTTTTAGGGTTTGAAGTTTTATCATTACCTTGGTACGAACTACGAGCTTACTAAAAGCAGGGGTATGTCACTCCGCAGTTTAGGTATAGTCGGCCGCCTGCCTGCCCGGACGAGTATGCCGGTCGACTAGACATTGTCAGAACAGGTAAAAGTTACACGATAGAAAGAGACGCAACGGTAGGTAAATATAATTGTAGTTGATTCGGCGCTGTGCGATCTGAATTGAACTTTATCTTTCAACGCCTAGGGTCCCGATTTCTTTAATTTACTTTTCGGAGTGAGCCTTCTGTATGAATACTATTATGTATTCTGTGCTAAAAGGTAGTTATTTTATTTGTTTTGAATTACAGTGCATACCTACATGCTACTGGGTAGGTGCCTTTTAGTTGGTAGGTATACCAAACTGTTCAAAGTATACCTCGGTACTTATTTTAGTTCATAGACCTTAAGTTGAAGTTATAAAATGGAGTTCGAGTGGCGCAAGAACTGTGACGTGACTCATCGATAATGCGCCCGGCGCAAGCGCTAATCAATCCTGCACATCTGGGTGTTCGGTCTCAGTATACGCGATACTCGACCTTACACGTTTTAAAGGCGTATTTACGAGCAACTTGTTTTTACATTGAATGTGATTGTGACGTCATCGCTTGATGTGTCACCCTTCGTCAGTAGCGCGGCAAGCGGCAAGGGGTTGTGCATATAACGTGAGTACATTAAATAGGCACACGTGGGATCGGTGTAGGGGCGACTGAGTTACCGTTTGAACCACTGCCAGCGAATAACTGTTAATTATAATAGTAGAGGTA
The DNA here is from genome assembly GCA_932526445.1 of Phragmatobia fuliginosa. Taxonomy (NCBI): domain Eukaryota; kingdom Metazoa; phylum Arthropoda; class Insecta; order Lepidoptera; family Erebidae; genus Phragmatobia; species Phragmatobia fuliginosa. The sequence continues at coordinate 20,180,803 of OW052069.1, read as the reverse complement.
TTAATCAATTTCATTTATTTTTGAACGACTTTTATAGCAGTAGATGTGTAAACTACAAATAAGTTTAAAATCCTAGTTATTTCGAAATTTTAACCGTTTTAAATTTTGGAAAATGAGTGATCTTATATGTACATATAGTGCATTCAGTTGCCACGGCGAGTCGTAGGTTCTATTTGATACTTGTTATGCAAAGTTAGAAGTTATGTCATTTTCTATTTATTTACATGCGAATCTAATTATTGTATAAAATAGAATTCGAAAATAAATAGCACTTTCTTGTGCTTCAGGAGAACAGCTAAACAAATACTTAGTTTACAGTACAATCAAATTATAAACGTATTGGAGTGTCAGCGAGCGATCGATCACCGCTTGTCGGACACTGACAATGCAACCCATTGACTGTCGACACAGGGAGCCGGCGTGTTGGTTAGATGGATGGACCAAGTTCCGTCCTACCGCTGACCACACAGCACGAGGAAGCTGCGACTTGTCAGGAACCGTTATTGATTGATTGAGTTATTTAGGGTTATTTGGAAGATATAAATATTCTGCTAAATAAACTCTAAAATATCTTTTATCGCGCTAAAGAGTAGCCTGTGTAATTTTTTCTTTTTTTAAATGAGACTGCCACATAAAATCCAGAGTAATGGGTTACCATACACATTGGCAATGCGAACAATGCGACATGGTGACCCAAACTATGGCGACTTGCTGAGAAACTTCTACACTATTGAGCTTTCGGTATCGCACTCATCATCATCATCATCAGCCTATCGCAGTCCACTGCTGGACATAGGCCTCTCCAATTGTTATAGTTCGATCCTCGGCTACTCGCATCCAGCTCCTACAGTCTTCTTGAGCAAATCATCACTCCACCTGGCCTGTGGACGTCCTACACTACGTTTGCCGAGACGCGGTCTCCACTCAAGAACACGTTTACCCCAACGGTTATCGGTTCTGAGGCTAATATGGCACTCACCAATGAAATACGGCAACAGGAAAGCTGTCATATTAGGTTGGTCTTCTGTGGAAGGGTAGTACCAGCCCGGACAAGACGGCCCGTTCGTGCTTAAGTCGGCGTGGCTTCACTACCTTTGAAAGAAAGATTACCATTAGTTTAAAATCGTTTATTTTTTCTTAAAAAAGACAGTTTATTAAGAATAGAAATCCTGTGTCTTAAAAAACACTTTAAAAACGTACACAAAGAACACCCAGACCCGACAGATTAATAATTTGTGAATCATACAAAGTGTTATCTCCCATGGGATTTGTACCCCCGGCACTTGGTGCAGTAGAAAGCGACGTAGCGACCGCTTAAACCACTAGGCCAACCATGCAGTCGTTGTGAGACAGAGACAGACATTACGTCTAGATAGAGCAGAGAGAGACAGCGCATTAAATTAGTTTTAAATTTTTAACATTAACTATTGATTTCGGGCATCGGAAACCAATTCCTAAATGCTTTAGAAGATATCATATTATAAAATGACTTACCTTCACATATGTCGATAACTCCACCTTAAATGGTAACTCCTCAGGGAAACAAAATTCAATTGGCTTAGAAAAGTATCATAAAAGATTACAGTTGTACTATATCTAAATTAATTTCAATAGACATTGAGTTTGACCAGTCATCAAACGCATTATGTCAATAACAATGTCGGTGCAAAACGTCCGTTTCCGAGATATCTCAGTTGTGCTCCAGTCACGCGCATGTCCGCGACTAGTCGTCGTGTAAACTCGCCCATGCGACAATAATGTCGCAACTGTCGTCCGTATGTTGCATTGTCTCTCTTACGACTATTGTGTCACGGTGGTCTCGTATCAAAGGATTGAATCTTGACAATTAATGCGAGAGCGTAAAACGTATGAAAAGAACGCTTCTTTTCTATCAATTTTGAAATTGAATGATTTGTACAATGTTTGCAAAAGAACTATGTCTGTTAAAGTACCTATGTAGATAAATAGGTAGTCTGGTATGTCTAGCGCAGGCTAAGAAGTCAGGAATAACCGCAGACAACACTGCAGGAGTCAGCTTGTTATCAAAAAGCCAGAGCAAATTCTGGTTTTGTCTAGTTCTAATTGACAGGTTTTGTTTTTTTTTTATATCTGACCTTTATCTTACACACAACGCCATCTAGTTTCAAACGAAGCAGGACTTGTATTTAGCGTACTAGATAACTTATTTAAATACATAATCTTTTTTTTTTGTAAAATAGAAAACCACCTAAACTCCGAAACAAACATTTGCTCCGACCCGGGAATCGAACCGAAGACCTCAATTACTGCAGTCGCATATGCTAACACTACCGAGGCAGTCAAGCATTTTAACAAGCCTTGCAATTAACACATTTTTTTTACTGTTGGTAAGAGATACTAGTCTATTCCAAAAATTTATCAAAAGGTAATTTAAAATCTCCACATACACATCTTTCTTTATCTTTAGTATTGTCGTCTCCCAGTCCGAAGTCTCCATGGTCGTGATCATTCCGCCGTGAAACCACTCCTCCAGAGCGCACTCAGCAGGTTCCCGCAGGGCTTATGCAAGGGGCCTTGTGCAGGTTCATCCAACCATCTCAAGCTAGAAGAGTACCCCTCACAGCATCTGGAATAAAATTCCTTTATGTTCAACTTCTGACTAGTCACCTGTAATACATTACACTCTAAAAGAAGTGAAGTTATCACATAGCCAGTGTCTTACTAACAAAGTGGTCTTGTTATTTTTTATTACAAATAAATCTAAAGAATATAATATTATGAAGCGTTCATATATTAGCGGATCACACAAACATTTAGTCCGACCTGGGAATCGAACCCGAGACCTCAAGCACAGCAGTCGCATACGCTCCCACAACTAAGCTTCACGATAACGTGTAGATAAGTCCTGAAGTTTGATGGGTGTTCTTCGAGCGGCTTAAAAACTTCCAACGGTAAGATTACGTAGTAACAACGTGTCTTGACAACCCGCACCCGTCAGCATGAGGACCTTTACTTTTACTACACAGAAGACATTACAGGTTTTTGATGAGATCTAAGTATTTACTAATCTTTGAAATCAACTAAATTTTTTTATATTTCCAACAGGCTTCGTCAGTTCTATAGAATTGACTTCCGTCCAGTCCAAAACTAGTACAGAAAGTGGTACTTAAGGCATCCAACTCGTCACTAATGTTTTTTCCGCATACAATGTTACATAATAAGGGCTATTTGATTATTGTTTTTATTAACGTACATTGAGTTAATAATTACCTCATTCCCCAAGTCTTCATCCTCTATAAAATTGTGGCGCGCTAGATCTCCTATCAGCCTCTTTGTCCTGCTAGAGTACATCTTCATAAGGATTGTCACGCACTCGGCAATCATATTGAAATTTCGAAGTTTTCGTGTGATGAGCGATGCGGAAGCTCGCAATCTCACTGCTGTTGTCTCTCGACGGCAATATTAGGAGCTGGTGTTGTCGCCAGCTCGTAGTATACACACTCCTGCCTCGACTAGTTGGCTGGCGCAACGCACTCTTGGCGTGGTCCCACTCGGTCACTTTAGTGGCGGTGTTAAAGCTTTATTTATCTTCATGACTTCTATTCTGTTAAAATTTCTACCTTCGATTCCTAGTATAGCTTAATGCACACATATTTCACATTTCTACCAAACACAAAAGTACAAAGTAGCGAAATAAAATGTAAACTTATGTTGAAAGATAACGCAAGTGAGTGATTGACGGTAGCATACCGGATCAAAAATAATTACAACTACCGTCATAAACTTATTTTATTTTTGTTTAAATTTCTAATAAAATTTACTACAAAAAAAACTAAAAATACTTGATAAAAAGAATAACATTGTGCGGATCAATTAAAGGTTCCACAAAATCTAAATGACCAGTTTTAAAAATAAAGAATATCAGCAAATCTGGTGAAGAAATTATCCGGCTATTCATAAAAGTAGTTTTAACATTAATTACAAAAATATTATAAGTAAGTAGGTAGTAAGTATTTGGACAAATAAATATATTGTGAATTTATGTGTCTTATAATATAACGGTTGTATCAAAATCCACACAACCTTAGCATACCTACCGTTACACACCTCGACTTTGTAGTTTGCAAAAGACGGGTGCTAAACACACATTGTCGCACGGGATTAAACCACATCATTTTTTTATTCATTTCACCGTCGAACGAATATAAACTCTAATTTATCAGCAACAAAGTTCATTTTTTTATATATTTTGAAGTTTCGATAAAGTGCTAAATGAAACAGTTACAGGAAAGGTTTCGAGGCGTTCCCGCAATTCATGTTGTATCAATTGTGGGCATTGTGTGGGCGCGCGATTCGATTCACCTATGTAAGTCCACAATTTGCGTGGGACTCATAGCGGGGTATGATTGACATGTCAATATCATTGGCCAGTTTGCTGCTCCTTTGTAATCATACAATTGAAAGGAATATAGGAAACTAGTTTTATGGTTGAATATTTCGGAATTTACGCCACATGAGAAGAGATTAGAAATGCAAGAATTGCTTAACACTGTCATTCCGCTGGACGTGGAATCACTTTGGTCGAGCTGACCCATCATTGCTAGATTCCGGCTTTCCCGCGGCAGATGTACCAGTAGTCTGATTTCTAAACTTTTATTACTGCGGCTGATGATCCTAACTGCTCAACTAGAGGCCGGTCATCCACCATCCACCATGCTGCATTGCCTACCATCACAATAAGGATCGTGACCCCTACTCCTGGATTCTACTCGTGCTTTCCATCAGGCAGAGTAGAGTCACTTTGGTAGGCTTAAATATATAAAAAAAAGCGAACAGTTGTGTGATGAGTACGAGCACAGAATACATAATAGTACTCATACAGAAGCCTCACTCCGAAAAGTAAATTAAAGAAATTGGGGTCTTGTCGTCAAAACATTAAGTTCAATTCAGATCTACCTACCCTTGCGTCTCTTTCTATCGTGTAACTCTTACCTGTTCTGACGATGTCTAGTCGACCGGCATGCTCGTCCGGGCAGGCAGGCGGCCGACTATACTTAAACTGCGGAGTGACACCCCCCTGGTACGAGTCGAGTCGCATGACTTGGTCGCTATATCTATACAAATAAATAAAATTGGAGTGTCTATTTGTAATATTAAAATAACCGCTTTTTAGTGAATGCATGTGTATGTATGTACATATGCCATACACGGTACATATGCCAAAACATTATTTTTTATATTTTTTGTCTGTCTGTTTGTTCCGGGTAATCTCTGGAACGGCTAGACCGATTTCGACGGGACTTTCACTTACAGATAGCTGATGATATAAGGAGTAACTAAGCTACTTTTTAGGGTTCCGTTGCCAAATGGCAAAAAACGGAACCCTTATAGATTCGTCATGTCTGTCTGTCTGTCCGTCCGTATGTCACAGCCACTTTTTTCCGAAACTATGAGAGCTATACTGTTAAAACTTGGTCAGTAGATGTATCCTGTGAACCGCAGTAATATTTTTCCACAAAAATAGAAAAAAAGCAATAAATTTTGGGGTCCTCATGGTTAGAGCTGGAACTCAAAAATTTTTTTTTCATCAAAACCATACGTGTTTACATACATCTATGTATAGGTATCAAAAATGATATTGAGGTTTCTAATATATTTTCTTCTTAACTAAATAGTTTGCGCGAGAGACACTTCCAAAGTGGTAAAATGTGTGTCCCCCCCCCTGTACCTTCTAAAATAAGAGAATAATAAAACTAAAAAAAAAATATGATGTACATTATCATGCAAACTTCCAACAAAAATTGTTTTGAACGAGATCTAGTAAGTAGTTTTTTTTCAATACGTCATAAATCATAAACCACAATTTACATTTCTTTCAATCAAAACACTTTTAATAAAACATCGATTAAAAGTACAACGACCTACAAAAACTTTAATATGATGTTACTTGCTGCTACGGAACCCTTCATCAGCGAGTCCACTTGGCCGCTTTTTTAGAACAGCTGTGCCCCGCGGTGTTGCCCGCGGGTACAACAATAAACGCGGGTAACACCGCGGGGCTTAGATAGTTTTATTATAAAATGGATATGATAAATTGGTGTAAAAAAACCGTAACATCGAAAATGACAAAATGTGCAAGATTGTTCCTTTATATTTCCTAAATAGTTAAAGGCAAGTACCATAATGACAAAAGCATAGACTAAAATATACAAGAAATTGTGTTTTTTATGAATTTAAATGGGTTTAAAAAAATTGCTGTTACGATCTTATCCTTATGCTAATCTAAAGCTAGTGCCAAATCCATTCAACTTTAAAGCAAATGCAAAACGAAAGCTATTGTAAGATAATTCTTAACAGCAAATAAATCCTAATATCCTTTTGCAATGTCATTCATCCTTGCAACAAAGACGTCACAGATAGCAGGAATGTGTCACGGGTAGAGATGGGTTTCTGCCCGGGCGGATTGGGCACATTGAATAAGCGCCCGATAAATGCCCGTAAATGCCGAATAAATGCCCTTTACCTGGGCAAAAACTTCAATTTACATTTTATTAATTTAAATTGTGTGTAAATATATGTGTATGCAGCAAGGACTAATTAACAAAAAAATATGATATATTCCTGGATATAAATATGTTACTATTTTAGTTTTTTCTTTAAATCTATGGTCATCGGCGTATAAAAAAAACCAAACTGAGTATTAAAATGATAGCAGTTCTTTATATCTTATACTTAGTTAGTAATCTGTGACATAAACACAGTATTTTTGTTTCGATAACAATAGTCGATAGTATAAGTATATACCTATTACATGTAAAACTGACATAGACCAGGGTAGAAGCGTCTTAAAATAATAAAAAGTGAACATAAATTGTAGTAGGATGAAAGTGATAAAACCCATTGGAAAAGGAGGTAAATATTATAAAAATGGAAGGAAAAATAATTAACGGGCGATCTGAGGTCGGGAAGGGGTAGGGGGGAGGTTTTCAGGGTAAAAACGGTTTATGTCGATTTCCGGCTAAACTACAAATCCTATGAAAAAAAAATAAAGGCAAAGTTGTAGGTAATAAAAAGATCTACAACTTTTGTATTTGCACTTTTTCACATAACCTCAAATTTTATGTGAAATATTCAAAAAACTAGCAGATTATTCTATGCGCATCGGCCTACGGATGAACTTGGATAAAACCAAGGTCATGTTCAATCAAAATGTACAACCGGAACCGATTGCAATACACGGTACCGCTCTCGAGGTTGTTCAAAAATATGTCTAACTTGGGCAGACATTGCAGTTGGGTAGGAATAACCTCGAGGACGAGGTGAATAGAAGAATTAAGCTGGGTTGGGCGGCATTTGGAAAGTTATGTCGAGTCTTCTCGTCGTCGATCCCACAGTGCCTAAAAACGAAAGTTTTTAACCAGTGCGTCCTACCTGTCATTACATACGGAGCCGAAACGTGGACACTTACGGTGCGGTTGGTCCACAAGCTCAAAGTTGCTCAGCGTGCAATGGAAAGGGCTATGCTCGGCGTTTCTCTGAGGGATCGTATCAGGAATGAAGTTATCCGTCAGAGAACTAAAGTCATCGACATAGCCGACCGGATTAGCAAGCTGAAGTGGCAGTGGGTTGGCCATATTAGCCGCAGAACTGATGACCGTTGGGGTAGAAGAGTTCTGGAGTTGAGACCGCGTCTCGGCAAACGTAGTGTAGGACGCCCACAGGCCAGGTGGAGTGATGATTTGCGCAAGATGGCTGGCAGGAGCTGGATGCGAGAAGCACAAAATCGATCAAAGTGGTGTGCAATGGGAGAGGCCTATGTCCAGCAGTGGACTGAGATAGGCTGATGATGATGATGAAGCGTCTTAAAATAATAAAAAGTGAACATAAATTTTAGTAGGATGAAAGTGATGAAACCCATTGGAAAAGGAGGTGAATATTATAAAAATGGAAGGAAAAATAATTTACGGGCGATCTGAGGTCGGGAAGGGGTAGGGGGGAGGTTTTCAGGGTAAAAACGGTTTGTGTCGATTTCCGGCAAAACTACAAATCCTATGAAAAAAAAATTAAAGGCAAAGTTGTAGGTAATAAAAAGATCTACGACTTTTGTAATTGCACTTTTTTCATATAACCTCAAATTTTATCTGGAATATTCAAAAAACCAAGTTTTTGGTTTTTTCTTTTTATCTTTTACAAATAAAATTATTTTTTCAAGAAATTTTGTGAAAACTTACCTTTCTATGTCTTGAATACACCGTAATTTATTTGATTTGAAATATCTATTTTTTCACCTCATTTTGACTTAATACCGAAAAAAACTTGGTTTAGGAAAGACCTGTGCCGAGCGGTTAAAAACTGGAACTCGCTACCATCCCACGTCTTTCCTTCCCATTATGAACCCGGGTCCTTTAAGAGGGGTGTGAAAAAGCATCTCACAAAGCCGCTATAGTTTGGGTCAGCGTCGCCATACTTCCTCCATAGCAGGCAGTGTGGTGGCCCCCTCTCATGCTTATCATCAGGCAGAGTGGAGTCACAATGGTAGGCATCAAATAAAAAATGTTGTAAATTAAGACTTGATCTTGCTCAACCTACCATTATTCAACTTGAACGAGTCGGATTCAGAATTTAATGATTTTTCGATGATGTTGATGATGATATGAGTCAAATTAATACGTCTCATGATGCTCAACCATCAAAATCAACCAGTCGAACCGAATTTTTTGATGTAACGTCTAACATCGACTTAAATGACGATGATAATGAAATTAAAGATTTATTATTATTTTCTTTATTGACACTTGACATATGTATACTGTTGAGGACTGATGGTAGTCTCCAAAAATGCCTGTTTCATAAAGCGCATGACTCTCGGTCGCGTATTACCAGATTCATAGGCAATTAATTTGGCGATGAGTGTCCTGGACTCAGCAATACGTTTTATTCTACACTGCCAAGCTGCCACTTATTATTATTATTATTATTGTTCTCTTTATTAAAATCAAAATACTTATTCATTACATCTTTAAATATATAAATCTAAAAAATACATTTAATAATATAAAAAATAACATCGAATGAAAAAATTTAAAATGTTATTATTATTATACATATTTAAAAGAGTTATGTTTGTTAATTTTTTACGAATTTTCGACAAAAATAATGAAACGAACTGTGATTATTTGTGATTTTAATTACAAAAATGTATAATTAATAATTAATTATAAGTTTTAATTTACAACATATTGACTTTCATTTAAATTAAGAAAAAATAGATTAAGAAAACATTTGTTTTTGACAAAACAAAGGTATTCGTTTTTTCTGCCCAGTGCTCGGGCATTTATTCGGGCGTAAACTCATTTATGCCCAATCTGCCCAGTTTATGCCTTTCCGCCCGTATTTGTTTTCGCCCTCGACCCATCACTAGTCACGGGTCGATAATCCTTGTGGTATTACGCAGTAGGACCCCGTTTCATGAAGACTTCATCATTTTCTCAGAAGGATTTACCTCCCATTATTTTCAATTATAACGGGCTATTTCAAATTACAATGAATATTTTTTGATAAAAAAGTATGCAGGATAGATCAAATTTTATGGACGTCACACAAAAATAACCAAAATAGTTGGAAGAGATGGCGTTAAGAACACCGCGTTTTCCATACAGGAAGAATTTTCTCTGCTCCTGCAAGTCATGAACTTCAGACTTCACGAAGCACCTCCATTTAGAGCGGCGACTGATCCCTTCCTCCCATCTTGTGGATCCATATTGCATCTCTTACGAAAGGTTCACACAATATAGGTATGACAAGACAAATCCAATCTTACGATTTGCACCAATTGCCAAGCAAATTTAATTCGGCATCGATAAAGACATCGTGTGAATTAATAGAAATATCTATTGATGGCCGGACAAGCGGACACACGTACAATGGGAAAGTGTGAATGGATGAGTTTACGGGAACTGTTCACAGTTGTGGTCAGAAATATATAGCAGTTTTAATAATAACAATAATATCATCATCATCATCATCAACAGCCTTTAACAGTCCACTGCTGGACATAGGCCTCTCCTTGAAAATAATTTTAATAACATACAGTTTGCAAATAAAACTTAAATGAAATAGTGTTAATCTATACTAATATTATAAAGCTGCAGAGTTTGTTTGTTTGTTTGAACGCGCTAATCTCTGGAACTACTGGCCCGATTTGAATGATTCTTTCAGTGTTGGGTAGTCCATTTAACGAGGAAGGCTATAGGCTATTTTTTATTTTAATTAGGGATCCGTAATAAAATTGCTATTTTGTAACACAAGGTGTAAAATCGAAAACCTATTTTTTTCACGGAAACGAGAAAAACGCGGGTAAAACCGCGGGGCACGGCTAGTAATTAATAAGGAGCAAATAAAATATTGTTATTTATTTTCACTGTTTTCACAGAACACACACCCTAAAATACATTAACACATACAGAATTGTTGTAATTGCCATTACATTTAGTATTGATCTATCGGACTTTTAAAAGTTGGACATGTGTAAAAAAAAAGGAACTAAGAAGTAAAATGAAAATAAGATTTAAACAAACATTGTGTTTCGAACTTGTCAATCTAAACCTGTAATCATTAACTTAATTATTTCCAAAAATAAAGCAAGTTACTTCGAAAAACCAAGTATATTTTTTTGTTAACCCTACCGATCCTTGGGGACATAATCCGTATCCACGCGGAAGGGTTCTCAAATGACAGGCGCGCGCCAACCTTACACAAATATTGTTGTATAATTCATGTAACATGTGATATAGCTCCTATTTCGTAGGCAGTTGAATTTACAATTGCACGGAGCCCTGTGCAGCTGCAACAAAATGCAGATGTCGATTGTGTTTAATATTTGAGAGTTATGTGCAATTTCCTATATATTTGATAATGATGTTATCAGTAGGGGCTGGTTTGTAAGGGACTAGCTGGGTCCCGTAAATTTACTGTAAGTTCTTGCTATTTCAGTGAAAGGCGTGGAGACTAATAAGTTTCTTTAGCATTTTTTGACAGTAAGGGTGTGTATACTGCGTTACCACCTAAAATACTAACAGATTCGTACTGAATTTAAGTGATTTTGTTAAGGCTCGAACGTGTTTGGTGTATGCGTACAGTTTATATTACTAGTGCAATAGTATTGTAGAACTTATCAAAATTGTACTCGATACCATTCATTGTTAGTTTTACTTTATTCTCACGCAACTCCTGCTGTAAAGATATCTAATCTAATAATAATAAATATTTCGGACATCTTACACACAACATCGTCTAGTCCCAAACTAAGCAGAGCTTGTATTATGGGTACTAAACAACTGATATAAATACATAAATATACTTTTTTTTGTAAATACACACATATTATACATAGAAAACACCCAAACTCCGAAACAAATATTTGCAGATCGTACAAACATTTAGTCTGACCCGGGAATCGAACCCGAGACCTCTTGATCAGCAGTCGCATACGCTAACCACTAGACCACTATGGCAGTCGCGTGTCACTTTTGCGCCTGAGTCAACAATCACGTGTGTTCAATGAAAGGATTCGTATTATGTTTGCACACGCGTCTGTTTGTGGTCCAAGCGATAGAAATATAAGTATACTATGGCGACACACCATGTACAATTAACAACACCAACATCATAATAATACCTACTATAATATTATAAATGCGAAAGTAACTCTGTCTGTCTGTCTGCTACCGTTTCACGCCTAAACCGCTGAACCGAATTTGATATCTTTTGGTATAGAGATAGATGGAACCTTGGGAAAGGACATAGGCAACTTTTTATCGCGATAACCGATATCCACGCGGGCGGAGCCGCGGGCAAAAGCTAGTTAAGTAGCTTAAGTAGCTAGCTAGTACTTTTAAAGTAAACTTATAGACAGTTAGATCAACTGTTAGAATATCATACAAAATACCTAAACTCCGAAATAAATACATATTTGCGAGTCATACAAACAATTGGTCCGATCCGGGAATCGAACACAGTAGTCACAAATGTTATCACTACGCCACGTAGTAAGAGGTCTACGTCATACCCACCCAGAAATGATGTCCTCATCTGATTGAGGGATCTTCCATTCATATTGAAGAAACCTTTCTGATGCAAGCTAGTTAAAGATTTAATTTCCGTCTCATCTGACGGTAGGAAGTCTACAATAAAACTAGCCGCCCTCCTGTCCAACTAGGTCGAGTAAATTATTGGAAGTTATAAGAATGAACTAGCACGTTGTAACACAACGAATAAAGATGAATAGGTATTACGTCGATATTCATAATTAATAATTATTCTAGTCACATTTAGCGGCAGAAGAAACGTGAAATGATGTGTATTTAATGAGTGTTTAAATAGAAAAAAAACAAAACATATTGAAATGATTTTATTATAACATCACATATTACACACAATTACATTATATTGCTTTAGGAATTTCTACGCACAACGTATATCGTATCCTGAACATGTCATTAGCATTACATACGATACAGACATCATACAAGGAGGTAATAAGTATTTGTAGGTTATACTGTACTGTGAAAACATAAGTAAATATAGCAATACATATTGGTTAAATCCGTCAAGTACGTTTAATTTTAAATAAAAATTAATGTCTTCATAAAATATTTAATAGTGATAAGCATGACAATATACATATTTATTTAGACATTGTTTGCCTTTACGAATAATTTTAACCAGCTGCTATTGAATTGAGTAAATCTTCTGGCTAAATCAAATTATTTTTATATCAAATACACCAATACAACGACACTTTTAAAACGCCAAGTAGTCAGTCAGTCGTGAAGCTAATTGTCTGTTCTAATTCGTAGATACTGAACAGACAAGAAACTCCATGGACACTCTTTTCCAACATAATTTTTACAATTTTTTGGTTACTTGTTTTAAGCATTTTATTATGAAAACAGTTAAATGTGAAGACAATGTAACGATGCAGATATTTTCACATTGAGTTTCCAAAAATAACTAAACAATAATATAATATAGCAGTTGTGAGATGACCAACCCCAACTGGCGGCGCCCGTATCACGAGCACGACCTATGCACCGGCCATCGTCCAGTTCAACCATATTGTAGGGAGCCAAACGACCCGCTACACACGCCACCGCCAGCAGGACTTTTGAGCGAGCATGACATACTCACAACCGCCAGTCAACAAACAAACTTATGCTACTAGTTACTACAAAGTGCTCAAGTGTACAATTTAAAATGTTCGGAATTCTACAATATTAAAGCCATTTATACAAATACTACTATTTTGAGAGTACAATAACTTTGTGAAATGTTCTAAATTGTTTGAGAATTAATCATGTGGCTGTGGAACAGGACCAGCATAAAGCCAAGCATTCTTGTCAGCAATGTAATAGTCTAATTTGTAATAAGCTTGCTTACATAGTGTGCGTTTTCAACATTTTTGAATTTTTTCTCTGTTAAATCCAGTATGTCTTGAGGTATTTTATTATAACATTTAAAACAGTACCCCTTAAAAGATGTGTGCACTTTTGAGAGTCTAAAACGCGGTTGAATTAATTTATTTTTATTCATAGTATTATACCCATGTACTTATATCACATCTTTGATTGAAGAGATGGAAATGTAATTAAATTAAAAAAACTCAATTTCTGCAGCACTTCCCCAAAGCTAAGAAAATGCTATGCTATAAATAAAAACAAGATGCTATGAAAGTAACTAAAATAAACTACATTCTTGTCAGCAATGTAATCGTGCGGTTTCCACATCCGTTAGTTTTCTAACAGTATATGCCGCTGAGCTAGGCACCCAGCAAGTGATTTTACATGAGGTTTCCATTGTAATTTTGCATCAAGCGTGATTCCTAAGAAAACAGTTTTGTCTACAAATTTTAGCTTTTCTTTGTTCACTACAATGTCACATTTACTGATTTTAACATTTGGCAAAGAAAAGCTAATGCTTTTGGTTTTCTTTGCATTCAGAAATAAGTTATTAGCAGTGATGTACGTTATTAATAGTATTATTTATATCAACGCTGGCTCCATACCTATTAGAAGCTGGTCTTGACCTGAACAATTAAGCGAAAACATGTGAGAATAACGCTACTTATCGACCGGATAGGGCCTTCCAACATAAACATTTAACAGCCAACCAACCTTCAACATCGTCGGAGTCGTCATCGTGTGAAAACTAGAATCACTTGAAATTCGATGCACTTCGTCCCAAAATGCTCTCGCAGAGTTTGAGGGGGAGTTTGGAAGTGAGCCGCCAGAGGAAGAGATCGGACCGTTCTACGTTCAACAACCGACTCAAGCATTTTACACGTCGCACGAACCGATTCAGATTTCCCTCGTCTGTTCAATTCGTCGGAGTCGTTATCGTCTGAAAGCTGGAATAACTTGAAGTCGAACACGCTTAGTCCTGGTATGCCTTCGCCAACAGGCTCGTGCAAGAACGAGAGGAGGATCCTCAATATCAGGAGTTTGAGATGAGACGGAGTCGCTCGGGACCAAGACGGTGAAAAATATTGACGCTATAGTGGGGGCGACGTGGGCAACGCTACAACAACAAATGACTACAGACGATGTCTAGAGTGGAATAATATGGCGGCAAAGCAGAATCGCAACAAACGCAAGTAGCGTGAGGCTAACCCTTTACAAGGGAGTCATTCAAGAATAAATCGGTAGACGGACACAACAACAAATGACTACAGATTGCAACGGGAGCGAAACAACATAGCGGCAAAGCAGAGTAACAACAAACGCAACAGAGATGGAAAGGGCCAAAATAATACAGCGCATTGGAAGCTCTGATGATAGTTTTGTGGTTGCGCCAATGAAGAATAAAGACCCACTAGTCGTCCTTAAAGACGTTTACATGGACGATGACGACGAAGATACGGTGAGGGCCCTTTACACCCAAAACACCGATATCTTCATTGGCCTACCACAGGACGATAGACATACAAATCAAATATAAGAAAAGAACACGTAACCCCAAGACGTCACATGTCGTGCTACAAGTGAAGCCAAGGGTGTGGCAGCGGATGACGGAGGCGGGGACCCTCTACCTGGACCTGCAAAGGGTCAGAGTGGATGACCAGTCTCCGCTCATCCAATGCACCAAGTGCTTGGCTTTCGGTCACGGCCGTAAATTCTGCACCGAGAGTGTGAGCAGATACCGCGGGGGCTCGCATTTACGCGAGAATTGCTCCGAGTTCGCCAAGGGTGCGGAACCGCGATGCTGCAACTGCTCGCACTCTGGGCTGCGTAACATCGGCCACAACGCCTTTAGCGCAGAGTGCCCAACCCGCGCGAAATGGGACTACCTGGCACGATCCAACACGTCATATTAATGACTCACTGACTCACAGCACACACACGACACAGAAACACACACAGACACTGATTTACATAATATATAATGAGTATATCAAACATGCATAAACTAAACAAGTACACACAAACATTCACTAACAATTCAAAACAGAGGTGTCAACAATTATATATATTTGATTTTATAAATACATTGTTGACAAAGATAGGGAGACACAATGTGAATTGGACACAACTGAACAAGCACAAACTCTGCACACGCAAAAAAAACACATACACTGGTCATGAAATTTTTTTTAAAGGTAAACTAAAGTATTTGGGTTAAGTTGTTGATTCCGAGGGCCTACACCACGAACCTGAGAAGGTCGACGCAATACTATTACATACTACTATACTACCTCACCAACGCAATTGTAAATCGTATAAACCGCCAAAAGTCGATGTTAGTGATATAGTTTATAGTAAAACGTAACGGTGATGAATTGGCTCGCTCGTCCGTAGCGTACTGCTAAAGTTGTCCCAGTCCATTATTAGATCATACAGAATAACCTTCAAAGGAAGAGACTGGCTACTGACGAGCTCATGGCCGATGCCGGCAGGCGCAATTTCGCGGTAGCGCTCATACAGGAGCCGTACGTGGGTGCTAAGACAGAGATGAAGGGCTCTACAGGCATGAGGGTCTTCCAGAACACTAGCAGAGGAGATGGGACTGTCAAAGCGGCCATTGCTGTCTTTGATCAAGATCTAAATGTAAAGCAGTATCCGAAACTCACCACAAACAACGTGGTCGTGGTGGGAATCCAAACTAGTGCCTGGGAGATCACTCTTGTCTCATACTATTTTTAGTCGGACCAACTTATCGTGCCATACCCCGACCATCTGAGGACTATCGTCGCGAATGTGGGCAGAAATGGCCTGATCATCGGTGGAGATGCCAATTCAAAGAACCTATGGTGGGGAAGCCCCACTACCGATGACCGGGGCGATGAAATGGCTGGAGCTATGGGAGAACTAGACCTCCACGTCCTAAATAACGGGGCGACTCCAACCTTGGACACCATCAGGGGAGGAAAGCGATACCAGAGCTACATCGACGTCACAGCTTGTTCCACAGATTTCAACTGTTTCAACTGCTTCGCCCAGGGCCTGCTGGACTACTTCAACTAAAATTTGAAACAACGAACAAGTAACGGTACGGGCGGGGGAAGGTCAAACAAGACACATATCGCTTCTTGCTTGATGATCCCCCACTCCCAGTGTTTGTCCGATACTGGGTTTGGCTAATGCATTAGTGAGTAGCGCAAGTCGCCGAGATCCATTAATCAAGGCCAGAGGACTATCCTCCACGAGGTTGCCGCCCGTATTTGGTCAATTACCCTCTGTAATTGACAAAACAAAACCTCTGGCCGTACCAAAAACTGTCCTTAACCCCCTAGCCCATCCTCACTCCTAGCTCCAAACCCGCACAGCCGAACCGTGACGGCGCAAAACCACACCCAGGCCCACATAGCCATGGGGACTTAAATACCCCCAAAAAGAAGGTACCACGCATCCTTGGGCAAGAGTCTGTGAGTTACTTAGTATTCCCCACCAAAGCCAAAAAAAATATGAGTGCATTTACTCACCGAGTCTAACTCGGTCTGTCCCACGCATTCTGGGGGGGACAAAAGGCACTCTGGAAAAGGCGCAAGTCTGAACCTCACCGGCCTAGCTAAGGCCATAAACACACAAGCACTAACACAATGGACGGTGGCCGCCCACAAGCGCCCTTGCAAAAGGGATACTGCTAAGGCGAAAACGCAGTCACTCCAACCGGCGCGCGAAAAGGGAAGCCCTGCAGCCCAAAACCAAACAAGACCACATTTTGACGGCCACCGCAGCAGTGGAAACACAGCGCGAACCTGTAGAAATACCGACGGAATATAAGGAGGCCGACAAACTATCAGACTCACCAACAGACACTCAAACCAACAGACGAAAACGACGAAGACCGAAACCGAGAGGTCGTCGCGATCGGCAAACCGCTGTGCAGGCTCCCACTGCTCCTCGCGAAATCGCGAAATCGGAATGGACTGTGGGCTACGCGAATGCGTGCAAATCGCATCTGCGAGTAGCGATCACCACCGCCCCGCCTAGAGACCTCTCAAGCGAGCAGGCGGAACATCTGAGGGAGACCATCAACGATGCAATCCTGCGATTTTACACGTCGCTCGACCCGATTCAGCCTTCCCTCGTTACTTCTGTCCCCTTACAACATTTAACTGCACACCGGCCGTTAAATTCGTTGGAGTCGTTTTCGTCTGAAAGCTGGAATAATTTGAAGTCGAACACGCCTCGTCCTAGTATGCCTTCGCCACAAGACTCGTGCAAGAACGAGAGGAGGATCCACAATATTAAAAGTTTGAGATGAGACGGAGTCGTTCAGGACCACGACGGTGAAAAATATTGACTCTACAGGGGGGGCAACCCTACAACAACAGATGACAACAGACGGCAACGAGGGTGCCACGTGAGGCTAACCGTTTACAAGGGAGTCATTCAGGACTAAGACGGTAAAAAATTGGGGCTCTATACCTGGGAGCGACTCAAAGATAAGTCGCGAAATGTGCAGACAACGGACACAGCTATAGATGACTACAGATGACAACGGGAGCGCAACAACATAGCGCCAATGCAGAGTAACAACAAACGCAAGTCGCTCCGTTTAAAAGGGGAAAAAATGGGGTCTATAAGCCGGGGAGCAACTAAAAGACAAGGTGCAGAATGAAACCATCTTAGCCTGGCAACAGAGGGCAGCGGGAACGGAATAATATTGCTGAGTCGCGACAAACCCAAGATGCATGGGCATAACTTGACGTACAAGTGACATATTTAAAAACAAAAGTCGAGCTAAAGACTCAAATAAAATTGGTAGTGCTCGTAGCACTTCGTCACAATGAATCAAAAGTACTTTTAGTTACATACTTGTTATAAGACTGAAAGAATGAGATACTCACTTTTTAATCATACTATTTTTAGTAAGGTAGGTTTAAGTTTAGTTAAGTTCTAAGTCTGGTTTCAGTAAGTAGAAATAGTAAGTGGAAGTCGTATTATGTCAAAGTTTTAAGTGTTTATTTGCGATTTTGAAATTGTAGACGTCCTCAAGAAGACTTCAAGAAACACCTTTAGACTGTAATCAAACGGCTAGACAAAACGAGAGTTAACCACCGCTTTCATGAAGCAAACGTTCAAAAACCACCTTAAGTATACCAACCACCGTAATATATTATGGGTTATACGACCAGATGCTAAATTCCCATCAATCGTTGGCAGAACTTCTCTAAACGTTTGAGAGGAAATCGAGACCATGACGACAACAATGGGAACTTTGCTAACGAGCCATCCACGCAGGCAGCTCAAAAAAGAAAACTATAGACAACGGCTAGAAATGAAGAATATGGCGAAAAAGCAGAAGCGCAATAAACGCAAATTGAGACTAGCTCAGCTTGTTGTCAGTGAAGTTTTTAAGAAATAAAGTTGTAACTTTGCCAAACTGCCTCGTTCCCCGCTAATCTGCCGAGCGCCTCAAGACTGGCCCTTTCCAACCGCTGCTGAGCTCCCGGGCGGACATTAAATTCTAGTGTCTAACAAACCCAAACTCAAATAATAGGTATATTTGAGAGGTGGCGTAAAATCAAACACCGTGGAAGAATTACGTAAGCAAATTCCAAAGCTCGCGCTAAGTATTCCTTCTGAAGAAATAACGGAATCCTACTTGTCTGCCGAGGAGGATCTCAAAGCTATTAAAATTTCAATTTTTAAAGCTAATAATAACATTAAAATGTTAAAAAGTAACTTCGAGAAAAATCTTTTAACTAGAACGGAGTCTCTTCTACATCATATCTACTACAGATTAAATCGCGTGTGTTTAAATACACTTCCGGATATGAGTCTAATGGAAACAATGTGGAACGTATTTCAAACTTTATACTCATCTCTTAAACTATTAACTTCCCCGCCCACTTGCAACGAATTTCAGTCAGATTGCTCAGTCGAGAATAGCTAGAACGGAGTTTCTTCTACATCATATAGCCTCAGTCCCTCATTAGCGCGTTATCTTACGAGCGGAAACTTTTTTCTGAATGAGCTAAATTTAAATATGACGGTAGGTCGTGTGCGTGCTTTTATTAAAAAAATAAATGAATGTATGTCAAGTAATACCTGAAAATAACATTCTCTCTTTCGCTTTTGAAATATTCTTAGAAGACGCTTTAACATGTAACATAAAGGACAGTGTCTCATCTTTGAGTCATCTTTCTCAATTAATAAAAGGCGATTTCAGTCCTCATAATTACGATTTTAAATTATTATCTGAAATAAGACTTCGCTCTTAGGGTTTAAACGAAAAAATAACCTTGTATATTGCTAAAATGCAAGGATTGTTTTCCCGCCTGGATACACCTGTCAGCAAATCGGAAAAACTCGAAATACGGGTCGGTCGGGTCGTCCAACAGTGGTCTAACACAACAAAGACTTTTGGATGTGTTATTCTGTGGTTCCGAATTCGAAAACAAAGTGTTCTGTTTCATAGACGACATCATTTGTATCTCTTCCAACTTTCGGGACTATATTCCACTACTGTCACGCGTGTTAGAAAAATTAAAAACGGCTAACCTCTCTATAAACCTTGATAAATGTAATTTTTAAGGGAAAATAAAATATTTGGGTTACGTTGTTGATTCCGAGGGTCTACACCCCGACCCTGAGAAGGTCGACGCAAAAAGAAACTATACTATCCCATCTAGTAGAAAAGAAGTCCGTCGTTTCCTAGGCGCTGTGTCGGGGTTTAAACGTTTCATCCCCTACTTCAGCACCCTAGCGTCACCCTTGAATAAGTTAACCTCTCAAGGAAAAAAATCACCCCGTTTTTTTGGTCCTAGAAGCCTTCAAAAAACTAAAAGACTTGCACTATACTGTCTGCCCCAATTATTCGGAGCCCTTTGAAATCCACACCGACGCCAGTGACTATGGTATCGGTGCTATCCTATGTCAAGTCCTAAAGGGAGAGGAAAGAATTATAGCTTATTACAGCAAAGCACTCACAAATCAGGAGAAAAACTATAGCGCAACCGAATGCGAAGCTTTAGTTATTATCGGCAATCGAGCACTAGCGTTGCCAGTAGTAGCAAACACCGACGGGCCAAAACATCTGTCAAAACTGTCAACCGGCTGTTAACGTCTTCAGAGTCATCATCGTACGAAAGCTGGAATGTCGTCCATCTATGCATTCACCGCCAGACTCATGCAAGTACGAGACCGAATCCCTCTCGGACGATCCTGAATAACAAGAGTTTGAGAGCTAGTCTTTCAGGACCATGAGATAGAGAGAAAAGTAAATATTGCAGCAAATCAGAGTCACAATAAACGCCGTTTAAAAGGCTAGCTCGCTTTGTTGTCAGTGACGTATTTAACAAGAAAAGTTGCTGAGATAAATGCAATGATAAACTAAAGTGGTTGTGCTCGTTATCTTACATTATACTGAATTTGACAGTGCACATGCTTGTATACAGGGTGATTGTAACTCTGTAGTAAGTAAATTAAAGTATTAGCTACAATACTTATTTAGTTGGTTATTTTAGTGCAATATTGTAAACATGCAATAAAAATATAATTATATTGTTTATTATAATGTTTTCCTCACACTACCCACAATAGCAACATACGAGTACACATCGACCCTGCACTAAGTAGGAAGCAACTTATTTTAATTCAAAGAGAAAATCAAGAGAGATCTTCAGATCCTGTACTGTTAACAACATGTGATGGACGTTTATTGATTTGTACCACTGACTTCAGAAACATCTCAACTGTTTTCATATAATTACCATATTTTCAGAACTTTGTTAAAATAATTTAAATTGTTCTCAAACATTTGTTACAACTATGATTTAAAATTCGTGTTGCCAACAAAGGGCGTTATTACGTTTTCTAAACTTGCTATGTTTAAAATCTTAGATGGAAACAAAATTGCGTTGTGTGACAGACGTACGAAAATATTTTTATTTTGTTGGAAAAATATGTTTCTATATCGATTAAATCGATAGCATTTGCACTGATTAATTTACAAATGAGCTCACTACTTTATTTAACACGCAAAGCAATAGGCACATTTTGTATCTAATATTGAATAATATATATTTAAGCCAATGCATTTATGAATAGTTACTAGTAATTTTAATAATAAATTATAATTATAAACGCGATCTTGAACGTTTATTATAATATTAAATTATAATAAACGCTCAAGACCAAGAAATTGAGCATAATAGGGGTGAAAGGCTATTTGGTTTAAGCGACATCTTGGGCGATATTGAGTTATATACATATTCGGAATCAGCGAATTTTTCTCCGTCGAATGATACCGGATTCATTAAAATCTAAGCACTTTTTTGGCGTTTGAAACAATACTATTTTTCGGTGGTTTCCAAAGTGGCAGTGTATTATCCGACATGGATTTTGCATTTTTTTTTAAATCATGTACTTGAACTATGCAGTGAAATAAAGAACCGAGACATAAACCAATTACCCTTTCTCAGATAAATCATGCAATAAGATTTAAAGCGTTTTTCCTGTTTCTAATTTTTATTAAGACGTAATTTCAATCATTTTGACTTCCACCAATTACACGGTGTAATGTCGCATAAACCATTTGTCTGTCACCTAAATACAACATGGAGTGTCGCTTAAACTCTTTCAGCTGCATCTATTTTCCACGAAGGGTGCTAAATAAGGCAAATAGACGTTTTGTATCAGATATTTTGTTTAGTCGTTAAAACATTTTGGTCCTATTATTTTTTAAATGTATGTCGCTTAATACAGATTATAAAATGAAGTGATGAAATTTGAAACATTTTTTCATTCTTAACAAAAATACGAGTTGGTCTTTCAATCATTATATTTTAATATGAAACATCTCATTCATGTCACATGATACCATATTTGTTTCATTCCCCGAGAGTTAAAAATTGTGATCATTCAACCGGACTGCCGCGCGCAGGCGCTTCAGTCGAACCACAAGTCGAACTCCAGAGCATCGAACGACCAAATCTACAGTAACAATATTAGGAAGTACCGCCTATCGTGAACAAGTCAACGATTTAAATATTATTAATTCGAATATAGATCAACAAACAGAAACCTTGTTTGATGACAAAATTATTTAAATTATGAAATTTAAATTATGCCAAAACTGCTGATCAGGTAAGTGTATTTTTTAGCCATTTATTATGTAAAATAATATAATTATTAAGTATTATATTTTACCTATTTCAGACAAAAATTACAGATGTAAATATATCTGATGATTCGAAAGACCGTGATGTACTTATTTACATAACGAAGCAATGATTGAAGTGGAAAGAGAGGTGAAATTTCTTTTTTTACTTCGTTTGTAACGTAATAAAAAGTATTCTACATATTATTTTGATTTATCAGCTATACTACTGTAAAGTTTTATCAAAATCTTATCATAAGTTTTTACATAAAAAAGTGACAAACGTCAATCTATCCTTCTACCCACATAAAGTTTCGCATTTACAATAGATTTTATATTAATGTCAATAATATTTAAATTTTCATTTAGTATCAAGAAGAAATAGACAAACCTGAAGTGACAGGAATAGAAAGAACCATTAGTAACGACAGTCTTCAACCAACTATTAACGATATCATACCTGATAAAGATAGAAACATATTGAGAAAATCTTTAGAAGATGATAAAGTAGAAATAAACAAACGAGTCTTCAAGAGATCAAGATGATCAAGTACCAACGAATAAAAACAAAACAAGCACAAAAGATGCAAAAGTAGGAGATGCAGGATTAAAAAAGAAAAGAACAAATAAGAAAAAGGTACGAAAGGATGCTACATCAAAGGGCTGTCAGTATGTTAAGGCAGATAATTCAATTGTGAAAAAAAGAAAAATGAAACCCAACCCTTGCTTCCAAAAAAAACTGTCCCTACAAGTGACAAGAAATAACCTCAGAAAAAAGGTGTGCCATATGTAAACATTTTCGGGAATTATCTATGGAAAGAAAACGCAGTGGTTAATATCTACTCGTACGTCTTCTAAGCAATCCATAAATAGGAAGAGATCCAAAGAGTTTAATTACAGGAATACCACATTCCTTTATTGACCGATTTAAAAAAAAGAAGGAGGTTCTTTTATAAATGATGGAGAAGGTCGGCGACAAGTTTGTTTAAAGATCCTCGTGAATACTCTTGATGTCACTCAAAGTAAATAAATAAAATTTATTGAGATTGTTCTTAATTATTTTTCGAAATAATTACTGTAAAAAACAATACATCAGTAAAAACATTTACTGATTTTCGGTGATTGCGATATATCTAGGTTGTTTTAAGAGCCATTGATAGTTTAAGACGTAAAAAAATGTGACATCAAACGTTTCATTTTCAAAATCATATGTCACATAAGTTAATTATCCTGCCGTTCATTATAATGTAAATTCGTGGTTGAGATAAATAGCTTGCTACAATTAAGTTTGGCCTACGTCACTTCATACTTTTTGCCTTACTCTGAAAATATACTGTGGTGTCGCTTAATTTTTTATTCCTGTAGCCAATTGTAATTATGAAGTGACTTAAATCTTTTTTCCATGCTCTGAAAAATAAGGGCTTAAGGCCATTTGTATTAAGCGACATTTATCTTTATAATTAAAGGTCCTTTTTATTTGGTATTAGCATCAACAACACGGTGTTTTTAATTGAATTTCAATAAAGTTTACCCCATTCAAATATCCGAAGAAGTTTTTTTGTTATGATTTTTTTTCCAAAATTTTGAACTTTAAATGGCTCTCCTGTAAAGTTGCAAAAATGTCGCTTAAACCAAATAGCCTTTCACCCCTAGATATATAATTTTGACAATGACGATTGTACCTCGAGCCAGTGGGTTTTCAAAAAGACCAATAGGATCGTCTATGTTCTGTTATGATAAAGAAAGAAAGATGGAATCTTATAACTTCTAAGCTTATAATATATAAACCTAAAACTAACAAGAACATTCTGATGCTTTCTACATCTCGATGCGATGCCTTCGATCAAATATGTAGCCTATGTCTTGAAACAGAAATAATAAATATGGCCACTATGCTACTTTTATGGTAATCTCAATACGACAATCGTAAATTTGCATGTTGTTTACCTACATATTATTGTAAATCAAGGTAAAAAACCAGCCATCTCACGATGTTTCAGAGAAAAGACCGAACTGTGGTTTCATAAGCATAGAGAAATGCCAACTTTGAACGATGCCTAAAAAGTAAGATAGCTGCTGAAGTTCTACCAGCAATAAGCCTGGTTCATAAGGGACCCAAAAATAGATTTGATGCTTATGTGATTACAAAAAGCGTCGAAGGACGATACAAAATGTTTTCCACATATAATAAATATATATTAAGCAAATAAATATTTTGGACATTTTACATACAAGGCCAGCTACTCCCCAAACTAAGCTGAGCTTGTATTATGGATAACTAGACAACGCATATAAATACATAAACAATTTTTTAATATAAATACATAAGTACATATTTTACATAAAAAAGCACCTAAACTCCGAAACAAAATATTTTGCGGATAACACAAACATTTGGTCCGACCCGGGAATCGAACCCGAGACCTCTTAGTCAGCAGTCGCATAGGCTAACCACTAGAACAACGAGGCAAATATGTATGTATTAACAAAAAAATTACTTGTCCAGTACCCATAGTGCAAACTGCTTAATTTGGGACTAATGAATGATTAATGATATACAAGTATTAACAGTGTAAAAATACTAGAAAATAACTTTTTCCTGCCTCCCATATTTGCCAGCTTTAAATTACGACTTTAATTGAGACTATAAACATCTTGCTACATAGAAAGAGCTCTTATTTATGTATACAAAGTCTTTCGTTTTCCTGCTTGCATTCAACTCTTTCTCAAAACTGCAGATTAATACCTTAGTCTAAAAGCATAAATAGATGGTGAAGTTCGAACCCAACATGTAGGTAGGCATATATTCCATTGTTCTTTATCCAAGGGCTGAACCCCTATCCAATTAACGTTGCACCCTCCGCGCAACGTGTCTTGATCATTCAACGGTAACCTGTAGCTGTTTAGACTTGTTTCCTTAGATGATATTTCATAGTTATTAAGATGTATTTCTTGACCGATACCACCGTCATACCTTCAAAAAAAATTTAGGTACATGAAGTTATTCGTTGTTTCAACCTGACACGCTAAATATAGGCTTTCGTTTAACTTGGAATTTTAATATGGTGGACTATTATTATGATTGGTAGAATGCTTGAAACTCGCTTCTTTACAATATCTATTGATACAAATTATTGTAGTAGTGTGTATCAAAACAGGATTATAGTTCACTCACCTCAGTAAAGAATAACGAAGAATGATCCAAAGTATTTAAAGAGTTCCATTGTACATTGACCATTTCATTCAAACTCACTCGTTAAATAATAAGCTCTTTATCCTGAGGCACTGCCATAGCTGGTGCTTATTATCCTGGAATATTTACAAACTAATATTATAGCAACGTTTGTAATAAAATTATGCATCCTATAAAACGTAAAAGTTCTAATGTATTAAATGGAGGGTAGAACAATAACTTTAAAAAGTTAACTACAAACTATATTTTTACACCAATAATTATACTGAACTGAGTATCAATAATTATTTAACACTTCAAAAATTACAATATTTATAACGTCAACCTGTATTAACTTAATGTTACTAGGTATGTAACATCTTGAAATACCTTACTTAGCCAAAAACATATCAATTTCTTCTAATAACTAGTCTTTAATACTGTGTAGATAATAAAGAAAACCCCTAATCAGATAATTACTATAATTTATAAGCACTCACAGAGAAAGTGAATTAGTTACAATATTTCTTCAAGTGCTAACCTGATGGTAATTGATGGTAGACTTCAACAAATGCCTGATAAAAAAGTGTTAGGTATAGTAATTAAATATTACATACATAAATCTTTTCTTAGCTGCTCTGTGTCCAAGTCATGGAAACCTCCAATTTCTTCTTGATGACGCAGCAGAGTTGAACGACTCGCCCGGACTTTGAATGTGACTTTTGAAATTCCACATTTTATCTTCTAATCTTTGTAATAACAAGTGATCGGTGAAAATAAACACCGATATTCCACATGTAGGTTCACTTTGTTTCGAATTGTCCAGGTTATAGGGAATCTCGTTTAAATATAATGCGGTCTCGAAAACGTTACAGCAAGTTTAATTCAAATTACAAAATGTAGGTAGACCGAAGGTGAAATATAAATATATTTGAAACAAGGCCTTTTTGCAAGAAAAGTTTTCACAAATTTTAAATACCTTACCGATATTTTAACTTTCTGTTAATTAGGTACCTATTTTAACAAGCTTTTATCAGTTTTATTAGTATATTTCTTTGTATTTATGTAACTCTTTTTAACTTGATTTTGACCTACTTTGTCCATTTTATTAACATCGTCATTTATGACAATTAAAACCGAAATATATCACAGTGTTATAACATAACAAAAACGCTTTTGTTTATTATTTGGCTCCTTGAGCCGAAATAAAGAGTAGAAATTTTGTATAAGTACAAAAAGAAAAATATTTGTACCGTAAAAAAGCGTGGACTTTATCAAGATAATATATAATGTAATAACTTTAATGTTGCCTACTATGATATATTTGTACGGTTATTATAACTCACCTTAAAACGAGGAACCGAATTCATACTTCGCCCGCTTATAATGGAACCATGACAATGCAACAATTTCATAAAAATATGTCCAATTATCCCGATCAGAATTGACAGGGTTAACGGGGTTTTTCACAATTAAAAATACCTACTGTATTTTTTAATTATTCATATTTATCTAATATAATATATCTTGTGTGTACTGAACTGAATCCCTATTGTCAGAACAACCCTTCCATTATATTCGAATAAATTGCAGTTATTGCCATTTTGCAAAACTGTTGACTGTTGATGTTCTCTCCGTTCAAATAAATATGCTGATACCTTTATTTTTATTGTTTACTCGTTTATAAAATAAAGGCCACCTTTTGGGTCGACTTCAATTATCCGTTGCAACTATAAATAACTTATATCTATAAGAAACGTTCCAGTGACTGTGCGCGTTAGATGATTCTAGAGTTACTGTCAATATTAGGTATAATAACTTTAAATCAACATTTGTAACTAGCTTGTGAAGAAGACACTACTGGGTTCCTTCAACGTAAAGGGCCATAATCAGGTGTGGTCAAAATCCTTGAAGGAGCGCGTGCTTCTTATGAAGTTTAAAATATAGCAAACTGTAAGGTGCTTTACAGCATGTCTTTGATATATGCAATTGTAGTGTTATTAGTTGTATAATTGATGTTGTTCATTACAACATGT
This sequence comes from Phragmatobia fuliginosa, assembly GCA_932526445.1. Classification (NCBI taxonomy): domain Eukaryota; kingdom Metazoa; phylum Arthropoda; class Insecta; order Lepidoptera; family Erebidae; genus Phragmatobia; species Phragmatobia fuliginosa. The sequence continues at coordinate 20,153,014 of OW052069.1, read as the reverse complement.
TTCAGTACATTCTTTTCATTTCGTCTTATTGTCTCGTCTCATTTGCGGCGGAACGAGACTTGAACACTACCATAACAGAGCCATATTAATGAAAAATCTTTTATCAATGTTTATATTTCTTCTATCTTTAGTCCGGCAGCTCCGACCACGTATATAATTTCATAAGAAAATAAGGCTATTTTAAACTACCTTCGCTCCACGGCGTTACACGCGTTACACCAATAACATTAGTAGGTACTTCGGTCAAAATATTGTATTTTTACAAGGGCTGTGTAATGGCCTTAAAAGATTGTCGTGTTCAGGATTCGCTCCGGCTTCTACCTGGGTACATAATTTAAGTCTGCGCATTGGTTGCGCAAGTCAACGGTGCCGCCTTTATTTATGTAGGGGTAGTGTGTTGCACAATACACGCAACTGTGTGGGAACCAAGAGTTCTCATTGGTTAGGCGTTATTGTGTATTACTTTTGTATTATTATAATATTTGTACCTTGTGTACTTATTACTCTTGTGATATTTCATGACTTTTGTCGACCCCCCCCCAACCCCCTTTCATGCCTTACGTGATTAATGGACGGCCCCTAAACAACTAGTAAATAACGAACCGTACATGGGGTGCGTGCAATAATACAATATGGTCGAATTTGTCAATACTCCCCTCGAAGTCATTCGTTGATAGTATAATGATATTCTCACACGACTCCTGCTGTACGAGTAAATACATATTCGCGTGTCGTGGTGTCACTTTCTCGCCTGAGTTAATTATCACTTTAGTTCAATGAAAATATTGTTGTTATATTTGCACATGCGTCATTTTCTGACCCAAGCGATAGAAATCTATTCAATGCTGGGTCATAAACAGTTAAAGTACTTGTATATATATAAATATATATATTTAATAAATGTATATAAATATACTGTAGTGTCACCACGCCGGAACGAAGATACAGGCCAGAAAATATGTAACTGCTAAGTATATCATAATATCAAGATGCTCGTGACCCGCCAGAAGTAATGAACCAGCCTGATCAGAAGATGCTTCCTTCATGTTGAAAAAACCTATCACCTTTTTCGTTAAAAGCTGAAGCTAAAAATCTAATTTACTTACCGTCTGACTTAACATTGGCAGAAAGTCTAAAATGGCATAACAAAACTAGCCAACAGTCCAAATCGGTTAGGCCAAGATCGATTCATGAAAATATATTTAGGTATTTCAAGTTACGAAAGTAAAACAATACTCAGACAATTTAAGTAAACTCCCTTTGAGTTTACTTAAATTGTTGAAAGAAAAGAAAAAAAAAGATTGTATTTGTAGCCTTTATCGAATTTTAGAACGAAGTAAAAATAAAATAAAAATAACGGTACCAACCCATTTTAGTATTTGCATAGAGAGCATGAAATTTTTTGCATAAAGGCGAGACCCCCTAAATCGTCTTTGAAAATATTGAAAGGGTTGTTTGACAATAAGGGTTATACAATTTGCATATATTGAAAGAAGCCTGCATTTTGTATTGATGAAAAAATTATAGTCGGTCAGAATAATGCGAGAAAAGATTAGAAGAGGTAGATACCTGGCGCCAAAGGCTAGCTGCAATTGGCGTTATATTATTAGTTCAACATAATATTGTATTTAGACTTTCGCAAAACACACTTGACTTTTTGCTGTAAACGGGACTCATTTGCGATATAATTAAAGAGGTTACGATACCTTCTACTTTTTGACGTTTCGAACGGGTTATACCGCTCGTGGTCACGGGTAGACCGTGGTATGGCGATGTAAACCGTTCGAAACGTCGGAAAGTAGAAGGTATTCATGATAATTGTTTTGGAAAAATATATTTTTGGACACCAAAGTTTATGCGGTCAGAAATAACTAAACTAAATTTTAAAGTATCGCCGATAGAAAGACAAATCTAAACAATGCAACGTTCACTTTAGTTAACCGATCAATGTTCAAGTCACGTTGCGCCGAGGGTGTAGCCCCAAAACTGAGGGTGCAATGATAATTGAGCAAGGGTTCCACCCCTTAATAAAGCGCAATATAATCTTGCGTGGGTGTGAACTGCTTATCTTACATATTCGCTTTTGAAATGCATCATCTATATGTGCGATCCATTTCGAAAGGGTTCCCCTACCTAGTGCAATTGTAGATATGTTTTTCGATCATTTTTTTGGTTTGGATGATAGATTTAACAGAAGACTGAGGTAGAAGTATGGTCTTTTTTAGACGGTTTGAGGTCGTATCGATGCATAAATACCACTTTCAACAGTTTGTTCCAATTCATTTCTTCAAAAAATTGTCAGAACTCTCTCCATGATTCTTGGCGTGCGGCAATTTGGCTGCATTAACCTAATAAAGTGACTCCTGTAAAACAATTTGTGTTGCGAGGCGGTCAACGTTCTTTAAAAACACATTGTGTATCACTCACTCAAGTGATGGTGATGAAATCTTGTCGCGTTCCAACAACTTAGAACATTGTTTTACAGGAGCTGTTAAGATTTTTCTAAGGATTGTAGTGAACCTACGCTTAATAAGCAATCTTTCTAAAGATGTTTTCGATAAAGAGGTGGTCTAAATGACGTATCCTTAGGCGATTCACACACTGGCCACGCGCCCACGCGCGTAGGCGCGAGGCAGCAGATCACGCGCGCGGCAATGGAGGAGCAGATCTGCCTCTTCGAGCAGATTTTACCGCGCCTCCGCGCCTGACGGCTTTGTACATGGCCCGCACAAAACTAAAGGTTACTTTCCATTTGGTCGTCGTCGTCTGTATTCTTTGCATTTCATATCCCAAATTGCTGGGCATTGTTCAATTTCGTATATAAATGTGTTTACTGCTGCGGCCCGCCCCGCCTAAGCGCGCGGCAGCAGAATCTGCTAGCGGCACGCGCTCACGCGCCTGGGCGCGTGTTCGGTGTGTTCGACCTGGCGTGTTTTCTATACCAATCGATGTACTTGCATACAATATTTAAATACGCGACGTAGCGCGGTGCAGTGTGTGAATCGCCTTACCTAATCGGATCTTGGAAATCATTTTCTACTTGCCACAGAAAATATTATTACACCTAACGAAATGTTCCTCACCTTTGCAAAGGTCTACTTATAAGTAATGGAAAATAAATAAATATTTTGGACATCTTACACAACGCTATCTAGTCCCAAACTTAGCAGAACTTATATTATGGGTACTTGACAACTGATATAAATACATAAACATACTTGTAGAAAACACCTAAACTCCGAAACTGCACGGTTGGCCTAGTGGCTTAAGCGGTCGCCACGCCGCTTCCTACTACGCCAAGTGTCGTGGGTTCAAATCCCACGTAGGACAACACTTTGTGTGATTCACAATTTGTTGTTCTGAGTCTGGGTGTTCTTTGTGTCCGTTTCATGTATGTTTGTAAAGTCCCCCGCGACACAGGAATTTATATTCCTAATGCGGGAGTTGTCTTTTTTAAGCAAAAAAAAAAAAAAAAAGAAACAAACATTTGCGGATAACACAAACATTTGATTCGACCCGGGAATCGAACCCGAGACCTCTTGATCAACAGTCGCATACGACCACTATAGACAAAAATTGTAAAAGTATGATTTTGGTTTAAAAAATATGGAACAACGCCATCTTGTAGACAACAATGACAACTCATTTATTCATCAATCATCATCAGCCTTTAACAGTCCACCGCTGGACATAGACCTCTCCTTAGAAAGGAGGTTTCGGCCTACTATACCACGCTGGCCAGACGGGTTGGTTTCAAGTTTTCCTTCTCTTTGCATTGTCTTATATTGTAAATTAAAAACTGAAATAAAGTCCTAAGAATTTGGAAACCTAACATGTTACTGTCGATGATATCATCGAGATCGTGAGATATGGAAGCCGGTCCACAAATTCCCATGCATTCCAGACATTATTCCTTCCATCTGCAGTTTAGAAAAGTATCATAAAAGATTACATTTGTATTATAAGTATCATAATTAATTTCACCGGACATTGAGTGACTGGTCAAACGCATTATGTCAATAACAATGTCGGAGCAAAACGTCCATTTCCGAGATATCTCAGTTGTGCTCCAGTCACGCGCATGTCCGCGACTAGTCGTCGTGTAAACTCGCCCATGCGACAATAATGTCGCAACTGTCGTCCGTATGTTGCATTGTGCGTACGCGCAACTCTCTCTCAAGACTATTTTGTCACGGTGGTCTCGTATCAAAGGATTGAATCTTTAAGCTCTGAATGATGATGAAGACGAAGATGAAGATTTACAAAATCCTTAGGCATGTTTAATTTTGTATTCATATAAAGACTCAGTAGTTTTGCTCTTCAGTAGTTTGGTCGTGTGTGATATATCACAAGTTATATGTATAGTAATATTCCTAGCCTTTAAATCCAAGATTCTTAGGGGCCGGCTACTAGTTCAACCGGTTTTACCTGAATATCAGTTTTTACACGGAGGGACTGGCATCGGATCTCTGCAACCCTGAGGGCGAACTGAAATTTGAATGTTGAACTAGTTTTCAGTATATCACTGCCTTTTGATTACTTCTGGCCGCTGTTAAGGTTTTCTTGGAAAAAAAACCACAAATAGCCCAATTCTGAAGCCGCTGATGCGTTCCTGGTGGGTAAGCCGGTTACAAACACCGGGAGACCCACACACACCCTTAGCTTACGCCACGAAGGGTATGATGCGAAAAGCTTTCTCACGAAAAAAGGTAGAGGTGTGTATGTATGTAAACTCATGTGTGTGTATGTAAACTCATGTGTATGTGTACGTAGATTGATGTGTATGTAGACAATTGTGTGTGTTGAGATGTGTGTATGTGTATGTAAACTCATGTATATGTGTACGTTGAGATCTGTGTATGTAAACTCATGTGTATGTGTACGTAGATTGATGTGTATGTAGACAAGTGTGTATGTGTACGTTGAGATGTGTGTATGTAAACTCATGTGTATGTAGATTGATGTGTATGTAGACAAGTGTGTATGTGTACGTTGAGATGTGTGTATGTAAACTAATGTGTATGTGTACGTAGATTTATGTGTATGTAGACAAGTGTGTATGTGTACAAGACAACAGAAGTTTTCTAGAGGCGGTGTAACAGGTCGCAAATAAAAAATATTTATATCTTAACTATGGACATATATTTTACTAAGGGTATAAAACTAGACAACGATATACACTACACTTTCTGTTTGATCACATGGGGCAGGTCGTACTTGCCGCGCACGCACTTAAGCTTCACTCCTGGACAATCCTTTAACCTGGAAATAATAATAAATAAATATTTTGGACATCTTACACACAACGTTATAAGTCCTAGTCCCATAATAAGCAGAGCTTGTGTTATGGGTACTAAACAACTGATATAAAAACATAAACATACTTTTTTTTTGTAAATACATACATATTATACATAGAAAAACACCCAGACTCCGAAACAAATACTTGTAGATCACCCAAATATTCGGTCTGACCCGGGAATCGAACCCGAGACCTCTTGATCAGCAGCCGCATACGCTAACCACTAGACCAACAAGGCAAAATAACCCACAATGAAGGCTTTTAACTGGTTTGTTATGCAGGTAGCAGAGCCACGTGGATTTCAGCATGATGGGCCGGCTCGACCGGGACATTACTACCCTCACACAGAAGACCATCCTATTGACAGCATTCTTGCTGTCGTATTTCGTTGGTGAGTGTGAGACCGGAGGCCCAATCATTCTATACCACTAGAGGCTGGGAGAATGATGCAGAAACATATGAACAGGCGGCCATGGTATGGGTCACCATGCTGCATTGCCTACCCTCACAATGAGGATGGTGACCCCTACTCCTGAAATCTACTCATGCTTTCCATCAGGCAGAGTTACTTTGGTTGGCTTAAATATAAAAAATCGGCCAAGTGCGTGTCAGGCCACGCACAGAAAGGGTTCCTCAGTCACCCATTATGGATTTAAAATCGTATCCAATAGATAATTGTTATGTTTACGTATTAGTGCGTTAATTTTGTATGACGTTTTCCAAGTGAGCGCCTTTTACAAGTTAAGCCTCTATAACTCCTGAAATAACAAAGTCATCTGATCCGTTATAGTTTTCCTTCAAAGTTCATCATATGGACCATCATCACGAATTTTTCCAGATTTTTTGAGCCAGCCGTTTAGCTTTTAGAGGGGGGGGGACGCTCTGTTTTTACAAAAAAGTGCCCTTTAAAGTGGAATATCTCGCAAAGGGACACCTAAATCAAAAAATTGTCTGAGAAACCCCTTATTGTTTTTAAAAGACCTATCTAATGATACCCCATACGATGGGGTAACCGCGAGAAAAAAATATCATCCCCACTTTACGTGTAGGGGAGGTACCCCAAATAAAAATATTTTTCATAATTTTATTGTAGCACTTTGTCGACGTACTTACAACACATATTCATGCAAAGTTTCATCTTTCTAGCACTTACCGTTTGGACAGTAAGTCGAGGACGGACGGACGGACGGACGGACGGACGGACGGACGGACGGACGGACGGACGGACGGACAGACGGACATGACGAATCTATAAGGGTTCGAAGTCATAAACTTCGGAACCCTAAAAAGCGGCCAAGTGCGAGTCGGACTCGCCCATGAAGGGTTCCGTATCAGCAAGTAACATCATATAAAGTTCTTGTAGTTCCTTGTAACTTTCATTGATGTTTTTATACTAGTGTATTGATTGGATGAAAGGTAAATTGCGTGTTACGATTTATGACGTATTAAAAAAAAAACTACTTACTAGATCTCGTTCAAACCAATTTTCGTTGGTAGTTTTCATGGTAATGTAGAACATATATTTTTTTTAGTTTTATCACTCTCTTATTTTAGAAGTTAGAGGGGGGGGGACACACATTTTTCCACTTTGGAAGCGTCTCTTGCGCAAACTATTCAGTTTAGAAAAAAATGATATTAGAAACCTCAACATCATTTTTGAACACCTATTCATAGATACCCCACACGTATAGGTTTGATAAAAAAAAATTTTTTATGTTTCAGTTCCAAGTATGGGGACCCCCAAAATGTGTTGTTTTTTTTCTATTTTTATGTAAAAATCTTAATGCGGTTCACAGAATACATCGACTGACCAAATTTCAACAGTATAGCTCTTATAGTTTCGGAAATAATTGGCTGTGACATACGGACGGACAGACAGACAGACAGACAGACAGACAGACAGACTTGACGAATCTATAAGGGTTCCGTTTTTTGCCATTTGGCTACGGAACCCTAAAAAGCTGTTATGTCTACAACTGCTGATTCCTCTGATCTATTAGCTTTTACAGGTTTAATGAGCTCATTGGTCTAACTAAGGCTGGCTGCTAAACCAGAGGGGTGGGTTCTATCCCATTTGACACAAATATATTGTGATGAACACAACCATTTGCCTTTGTCTTTCAATGTTTTTCACTAAGTATTTCATTTGGTTTTAATCATCTTTTCGCGTAACCAACTTTTCTTAAAATAAAATAACTCTTTAAATCATGAGCCATTTGCCAGTGAAAGACCTCAAAATCAGTCCAAGCATTTTACAGAATAACCGGAACAAACAGACAGATTAACATTTAAAGAATTGACTTATTGATGTATCTAAATACTGTATATTTTCTTTCATAGGGTGAAAAGTGAGTAGGAAAACTTGAAACAAACCCTAGTTTTCTGATGCTGCATCATTCTCCCGGCATCTGGAAGCCGGGAAAATGATTGGGCCTCCGGTCTCACACTCACCAACAACGAAATACGACAGCAAGAATGCCGTCATTATGTCGGATGGTCTTCTGTGTGAGGGTAGTACTGCTCCGGTCGAGCCGACCCATTCGTGCTGAAATCAGCGTGGCCCTACTACCTATTAAAAAAAAGGTAATATAGTGAGTGAACCCACCTGCCGACCCTGACGAGGACAATGTTGTGTTCCTGAAGGTTGTGTCCAATGCCGGGGACGTACGCAACCATCTCCTTGCCATTGGACAAGCGTACGAGCACGCACTTGCGGTTCGCAGAGTTGGGCTTCTTTGGCTTCTTGATTATGGTCTTTAGCACCACACCCTGCAATTTATTAAATAAATAAATGTTTCAGACATCTTACACACAACGCCATCTAGCCCCAAACTAAGCAAAGCTTGTATTATGGGTACTGGACAACTAATATAAATACATAAACATACTTTTTTTTTGTAAATACATATATATTATACATAGAAAACACCCAAAACCGAAACAAATATTTGCGAATTACACAAACATTTGGTCCAACCCGGGAATCGAACCCGAGACCTCTTGATCAGCAGCAGTATACGCCAACCACTGAGTCATCGAGGCAGATAAATTGTTTATTTATATCTCCTGTCGATCTGTCCATCCAAAGGTTGCCTGGCAGCAATAAGACCGCCCTTTGTACATGTTTACTTGTTATATGTATGTAACAACAACAATGTAATTGGTGTACAATAAAGTATATTCTATTCTATTTAGAGGCAATTTATCTATATTTGAAATTATTTTACTCATGCTTTCCATCAGGCAGAGAATAACCACTTTGGTACCCTTAAAAATATCTCAATATTGAGGAACTACTGGGAGCGGATTAGTTAGGGTACGTATAAATTAATTGTTCAAACTCTTTTACTTTCGTTAAGGTTTCCAAGACATTTTAATTCCAGGAGTTTCCGAATGTCTTGGTGTGTTCGTGTTGTGTGTTACAGTGGTGGGCATGTGGACGGGATTAGTTCCAATAAATCTATTCCTCATACAATGTTTTTGACTTCATAAGTTTTAAGTATGCAATATCAACAACATGCTCAAATGACTCAATGGCCGTAATTCAATTTTTAACATCACTTAATCAAAGTTCACTAAAATGTGTTGTTGGATTATATGTATACTTTAATTTCATTGGCTTGATAAATAAGTATAAAATAAAATAGTCTGATTTTACTGCGATATATCTAGTTTACGTTACAATCCACACGTTTTGAATGTTCAACTCTAAGATTTGAAATATCGAAAATGAATTTTAAACAAATGTAATTAAAGTACATAATACGACAACAAATTTTTAGTATTTAAGTTTGCTGATATTAATACCAGAATCACGACCAATTTTTAATACGTACCTTGGCAAAAGGATTGCCATTGAGAGGATTTCTCGATTTCCTAGACTTAATATGAGGGCCGGTCCTATGCATTTGGTTCAGCGAGGCCATCGCTCTTGACAACAGGCCCATTGGGTTGAAGAGTGGAGTTAAAGAAGCCCCAGGCACTGTCGTGGTGGCTATCGCTGGAACTGAAAAAGACGTACATAATTGACTTTTTTGGTTTATGAAGTACTCGATAACTAGGTACATTTAAAACCTTAGTGACTGTACCTCACAAATCTCTCAGTTATTACTTCTTGTCTATAGTGAAGGATTAAGAATACGGAATGTCACCACCCCTATTCATCCCATGGGTGTCGTAAGAGACGACTAAAGGAGCAAACTATGAAATACAGCAACTCTGCAATCATCATCAACAACCTCGGGCTCGGGTCTTCTCTCAAGAGAGGGTTAAGGCCAAAGACCCCACGCTGGCCGAGTGCAGGTTGGGGACTGGCAAGACACGTTGTGACTACGTAATCTTGCTGTTGGATGGCCTCCAACTAAGCTTCACGACTGCTATCTTATGATAAAAACCGGGACCGACTGCTTAACTTGACCTCCGAATCACGGAAACGCTCATTACATATAATGCCACAAACGGTCACCCATCCAGGGCCGACCGCGCCGTCGTTGCTTACCCTTGGTGATTGTTTCCAATCACCTACGGCCATTTGGCTATGAGCAACTCTGCAAAGAGAAGGTAAATTGGAAACAAATCCTATACCAACTCATCTGGACAGCGTGATATAGTAAGCCAAAACCTTCTTCATAGGAAGAGCAGGGGAGCAGCAGGGGATCGTTAAAGGCTTTTGAAGTGATGCGAATCAAACTTTGATGACTTAACATTACTTTAAAGCTACGCACTAAAAAAAGGTAAGTATCCTAAGAAATATTTATGACATGCCTTTTTAAAAAATATAATTCATTCCCTAAAGTTGTGTAAACGACAGGTGGTACAACAGACATTGTAGCACGGGATTATTTCCCTGCCGAAGGAATATAAACTTTAACATATCGACATAAGAGACACAAATCAGATATATTTGCAAGTATCGATAAAGGGCTAAATGAAACAGTTACAGGAAAGGTTTCGAGGCGTTCCCGCAATTCATATTGTATCAATTGTGGGTATTGTGTGGGCTTGCGATTAGATTCACATAAGTCCACAATTTGCGTGGGACGCATAGCGGGGTATGATTGACATGTCAATATCACTGGCCAGTTTGTGGTTTCTTTGCAATCATACAGTTGAAAGAAATATAGCTACATTGTATTACTGAACAGCATGGGTGTGATCAAAACTTCGAGAAATAACAACTTTTTAGATCGTTAAAAACTGACGATCTTCTAGATATTTTCCTAAACAATAGCTTAAACACTAAAAAGCATCTATTTAAAACTAGATGAGACCCGCAGTTTTGGAAGCGAGAAAAAAGGACATCCCCACTTTACGTGTAGGGGAGGTACCCTAAATAAAAATATTTTTTCTAAGTTTATTGTAGCACTTTGTCGATGTAATTACAACACATATTTTTGCAAAATTTGGGCGGTAGGTCGAGGACGGACATGACGAATCTATAAGGGCTCCGAGTCATGAACTACTGAACTATAAAAATGAACCATTCGTTTAGGAAGGTACTCCAAGTCATCTAAAACCATTTAAATCTTTTAAACACATTGCACTTCGAACTAGCCAATTTTAATCCTTACTGTTTAATTCAAACACTAGCAAAAACAAAGTACAGCTACTTCCAAAAACTAATGTAACACTATCGCAAAGTTGTTTTTGTTAACCCTACCGATACTCGGGGACATAATCCATGTCCACGCGGAAGGGTTCTCAAATGTCAGGCGCGCGCCAACCTTACACAAATATTATTGTATAATTCATGTAATATGTGATATAGCTCCTATTTCGTGAGTGGTTAAAGTTACAATTACATAGAGATAACTGCAGCTGGGAAATGATGCAGATGTCGATTGTGTTCAATATTTATTATGTGCAATTTCCTATGTAATGTATTTTTAATGATGTTATCAATATTAGCTTTTTGTTAAGGGATTGGATGTCCCATATTTTTCATTACTGGCTAATACTGCAAAACTATGAATTTTGTATATAATAACTTACAAGACTAACAGAAATAATGGCTTATTATTCTTAAAAATGCGAATGAAACTCAGTCTATCTGACTGAGAGTCGCGCTTTTACGCCAAAATTACTGAAGCGAAACTCGTGAGGAATCAAAATTCATGATGTCCAGTGTGATGTGATGTCCGAAAATTAGACCTATGGTAATAAATCATTTCATCAACAGCCTTCAACAGTCCACTGCTGGACATAGGCCTCTCCTTAGAAAGGTGGTTTTGGCCTACTATACCACGCTGGCCAGACGGGTTGGTATAGGGTTGGTTTCAAGTTTTCCTTCTCTTTGCATTGATGTTGTCTTGCGTAGTTTATCCCTTAGTCGCCTTTTACGACACTCGCGGGATGAATAGGGGTGGTGACACTCTGTATTCTTAATCCGTCACCACACGGACAATACATCATTTATTTGTACAAATTGTAAAAAGTAGCCAATGGCCTTTCTCGGCCTCTAGAGTCTCTATACTATCTTCAAATCATTTTAGGGTTAACATTTAAAATTATAACATCTTATTCAGAGGCTAAGGTCCAATGTTAGATGATTACCACTGTCAACACTAAAACTGCTCCTACAAGTTTTTTCTCAAGCACCATAACTAAAGATGGTTGGGAACAAATGAAAAAATATTCTCTGCCTATGTCTTCCAAGGTGGGGCAGTGGTAGTTTATGCGACTGCTGGCTTCAAGTCTCAGGTTCGACTCTCAGGTCCGACCAAATGTTTGTGTGATCCGCAAATATTTAATGTTTTCAATGATTAATATGTATTTAAAAAAAAAAGAATGTTTTTTGTATTTATATTAGTTGTCTAGTTACCCATAATACAAGCTCTGCTTAGTTCGGGGACTAGATGGCGTTGTGTGTAAAATGTCCGAAATATTTATTTGTTTATAATATCAGGAACTCATAGTCTACCACTGCTGGGCTCAGGTCTTGTCTCAGGTGAGAGTTCAGGCCATACATTCCCACCCTGGTGAGTGCTGGTTGGCGATTTATAAGATGTATAGCCTTTGCATTGCCTTCGCATGTGGCAGACGTTTTTAAACCACCAGATTACTTCCAACTAACCTTCTTAAATGTAAACCATACTGGTTAAGAACATAACCTCTGGTTTCAAATTGCAGGGTCACTTACCACTTGACAAACTTGCCGGTTATAATAAATTATGGTCCTCGAGGAGGGCAGTAATATTATGAGAAATATTATGCATAAGTTTGTGAATATGTGAGGATCTTTATTACACTTCTATGCAAAACTACTAAATTTATTATGATAAACTTTACAGTTATATAGCATAAACATTAGATTAACAAATTTACAGTAATAACAAACATAATATATATTTAAGTGGAGCCAGGGTCTGAAGGAGTTAAATGATCCTGCGTTGGTGAAATTTGCAGCTTGTTTTAAGCTTAATAACTTTGAAATTAAAATAATATCATTTTCAGCCTTTCACAAAATCCACAGCTAGACATACACCTCTTAGAAAAGATGTTGCCTAACATAATATGGGGACCACTAGCTGTGTAGAAAGCATATTAATCTTATAAGAACCTTTTTTGCCCTATACACAGACAAGTACTGGCCTGAAATGGTATCTATAACCTAAAACTATTTTAAAGTTTTTGGTGATTTAATGATGTTTATATTACACAGTCGTTCTAGAACATTCTTACCTTTATTTTGTATGCATTGGGTCTTGATACCAGCAGAAAGTAGCGTTAAGCCTCTTCGTAAGAAGTTCATCTAAAATTATACCAATACAATCAATGTTTTGTTGTATGTTTTTGTCTAACTTTGTACTCATGAATAGTAACAATTACCTTAGTAGTTATACTGTTGGACTATGGTTATTGTGAACTGAAATTTAATTCACAAATAATTTTAAAATTGCATTTAATACAATTTATTTTCTTAACCTTACTTTCATGACATTATTTTGACATTTGAAACATGAATGTATGTTGCAAGATGAAAAAAAAAACAGGTGAGCTAAAGTCCAATCTTATTTTAAAAATGTAATGAATAAAACCACTAAAAAAAATATGGAATACAAGTATTTTCAGCTATTTATTCTTTGACAAAATATTAGTAAATTAGATACTTCACAAACAAATGAAAACAGTCTTGTCCAATCTTTACAGAGCCCTCTTAATATTAATAGTAAACTGTAGTTGAATCAAATGAGTTTGAACTGGACCACACGGTTCATTATATAAACAACAGATGGCGGTATATTTAGTTTTAAGTTTTCTTTTATCGTCGTTTTTTTTTTCCCTGACTGGGAAGGAAGGGGTATGTTTTTCGTGCAAACTTACATGTCTGTTCATTTCTTTATTGACTAGTATCTTCTAAAATTATATCTAGACAGATTTAGGAAGTTAAAGTATTGTTTCATCTATTTCAAAAGGTCTCTTATGCCTTATAAACACTTTCTAAATTTCTTTACTTTTTTCTAGGGTACCTAGGTTTTTTACTTTAGAAATCGATCAAGTAATAAATTTCGTTGCGCCTATGTCTGATTATTATTGTATCTATTTCTAATTAATGTCTATACTTAATCTAAGGTACACATAATTTGATGTGCCTTTATTATAAATGTGATCTTGTTCTCAGACTTAATTAATTTGATGACCTTTGATAAATTATTCTGAGAGATGAATGAGGGTCTTGTCTCAAATATCTTGTGTCCTGTGCCTGTGTCAATCTCATTTATTAACATTTGTGACAATTTATCATCTTAATATTGGCAGACGGAGTAATAGGTAGCCCTATTTCTATTTACTTAGCCATATTGTAAATAAAGCAAATATCTAAATAAATAAATAAAATTAGTGTGTCTGTTTTCAATTTCAAACTAGCTATGAAAGTATTTACAGCACCTACTTACATAAAAAACAATTTTATTTGTTTTCGTTTGTTTCGGCTAATATTTGGAACGGCTGTAAAGATTTTGACAGAACTTTCACAGATAACTAACTAACACAGATTACATAAGGCGTAACTTAGACTACTTTTGAGACTAACCTGGTCCCGTGGCGTTACCTGTGGTTATTGTTGTAAAGGTAAAACAACGACTGCACGGTTGGCCTAGTGGTTTAAGCGGTCGCCACGTCGCTTCCTGCTGCGCCAAGTGTCGAGGGTTCAATCCCACGTGGGATAGCACTTTGTGTGATTCACAAACTGATGTACTGAGTCTGGGTGTTCTTTGTGTCCTTTGGAACAACTGTACCAATTTTGACACTGGCAAGTTGCTAAAGATATAAGAAGTAACTTATTCTACTTTTATTAGACTAGATTTGCCCTACGGCGCTACCTGCGATTAATTAAAACACTGCGGAGCTCAGTTGTTACCTGAATTATAAAATAGGTTCTAAAAGTGTGAAAGAAGGGTAAGTACTGATTTATTTTGTTTTGGATAATTTTCTGCATAGATTCAGTTAAAATATATAAAGGTCTCCTTTCTAGAGCTTTCTAGATCAATTTCTCACAGACGTAAGGCTGTGGCAGGTGGCACCACCAGCTCCTGAGGCCAGGGTTCGCAGCGTCCATTCCTGCGCAGTGTGGCTCAGCTGGGTTATCACTGTTGAAACAATACATGATTTTAATTGGCAGTAAAACTTCGTACAAAAGCAAAGAAATAATAAGTAAACGACAATTATACATATATTGGGCACGATTTGAAATCCACTTGTCATTGTGGGTGACTACGGAACTCTATTCTATGCGTGGCTTGACATGCACTTTGTCGATTTTCAATAAGTACAGAGATGTTTTCCATACTAGGAGAGAGAGAGATAAAATTTGTTATTATTCTTGACCAGGCATTATACATAGTCTTCTTTTTAACGTTTCTTTCTTCTTTATATCTTTTTAATTTGTAACATCATTTAGTATACATATGTTAACAACATATTCAATATCACATTTAGTAATAAATCCTTACTAGGTAATATTAAAAATCTGTGAGCCTGTATGTATGTTTGTTGCTCTTTTACGGAAAAACTACCGAATGGATTTGGAAGAAACTTTACAGTAATATAGCTTATATATCAGAATAATACATAGGCTACGTTTTACTGCAATAATGGAGATACACGCAGTCGGAGCCGCGAGTGAGAGCTAGTCTAAAATATTGTGAAAATATGTACTAAACCTGAAACCATCGCCGTTATTACCAGACCACGTGTGAAAGCCAGTGTCTTCTATATTTTCTCCTGCAAATAGAAAAACAAAATTACTTCAATTTACAGCATTATTGTATACTACCCAGTTCATCTAACGGTAACGTATGCGATCTGCTGATCAAGAGACCTTCAGTTTGATTCCAAGTTTGGACTAAAATTGTTTAACAAGAAATTATTAAAAACAACTCGAAGTATTGGAGTTTGGAGGTGTTTCAAATCACGAAAAGTCTTCGGTCCCTGTGGCAATCGTTATTGGGAATTGAGTGCCCTAAATTAAACTGGGAAGTTTTTTTTTTTTTTTTTTTTTCTTAAAAATACAACTCCCGCAGTAGTAATAGTTTAATCTTCCTCAGGGTTGCGGAGGTTCGATGCGAGTCGCTTCGTGGAATAACTGATATACTTAGGCAAAACAGTTGGACTACTGTCGACCCGACGAAAGGCTAGGAAGACATGTATTGTGTAGCTGATACATATTGAAAGTGGGTACCACAACTGAGATCGATTACATTATGGAGGCAAGCAGGACAAAGATTTGCCACATAAAACCAAACTATTCGCTTGTCTGTGCAATTAAAAATTTAGTTCGTAATGTTCGCGCCATTTTGACCAGGTGATTAATCACAATTATTTTGTGCGTACGTCTTTCATTTAAATACGTACCCTGTTGCAAAGCTAACGCAATGGTGGGTTGTTTTGACTTTTAAAACATTTTACATTAACACCACCAAGACGGCTGATGTGTAAAAATATAGCTGCCCTGTTTTAACCTCTTAGAATTAAAATCATACATAATTTATTTGGACATCTTACACACAACGTCATCTAATCCCAAACTCAGCAGAGCTTGTATTGTGGGTACTATAAAACAGTTATAAATACATCTACATACTTTTTTTTGTAACTGCATGCATATTATAAATAAAAAACACCCAAACTCCGAAACAAATATATGCGGATCACACAAACATTTGATCCGACCCGGGAATCAAACCCGAGACCTCAAGCACAGTAGTCGCATACGCTACCACTGCGCCACAGAAGCAGTTAGAATAATCTTTTGATCTTTACAACATAAGAAGCAAAGAACTCCCAAAGCATCTCCAGAAGTTCGGATTGTACGTTGATGAATTATTTAGTTAGTTCACTGTACATCTTAAGTTATTTGCCCTGACTAAATACCATCCTTTTTAGGGTTCCGTAGCCAAATGGCAAAAAACGGAACCCTTATAGATTCGTCAAGTCTGTCTGTCTGTCTGTCTGTCTGTCTGTCTGTCCGTCCGTATGTCACAGCCAATTATTTCCGAAACTATAAAAGCTATACTGTTGAAATTTGGTCAATCGATGTATTCTGTGAACCGCATTAAGATTTTTACATAAAAATAGAAAAAAAACAATACATTTTGGGGGTCCCCATACTTGGAACTGAAATTCAAAAAATTTTTTTTCATCAAACCTATACGTGTGAGGTATCTATAGATAGGTATTCAAAAATGATGTCGAGGTTTCTAATATCATTTTTTTCTAAACTGAATATTTTGCGCGAGAGACACTTCCAAAGTGGAAAAATGTGTGTCCCCCCCCCTCTAACTTCTAAAATAAGAGAGTGATAAAACTAAAAAAAATATATGTTGTACATTACCATGCAAACTACCAACGAAAATTGGTTTGAACGAGATCTAGTGAGTAGTTTTTTTTTAATACGTCATAAATCGTAACACGCAATTTACCTTTCATCCAATCAATAGACTAGTATAAAAACATGATGAAAGTTACAACGAACTACAAAAACTTTTATATGATGTTACTTCCTGATACGGAACCCTTCATGGGCGAGTCCAACTCGCACTTGGCCGCTTTTTAGGGTTCCGTAGCCAAATGGCAAAAAACGGAACCCTTATAGATTCGTCATGTCTGTCTGTCTGTCTGTCTGTCTGTCCGTCCGTATGTCACAGCCATTTTCCTCCGAAACCATAAGAGCTATACTTTTGAAACTTGTTAAGTAGATGTAATCTGTGAACCGCATTAAGATTTTCACATAAAAATAGAAAAAAAACAATACGTTTTGGGGGTCCCCATACTTGGAACTGAAACTCAAAAAATTTTTTTTCATCAAACCCATACGTGTGGGGTATCTATGAATAGGTCTTCAAAAATGATATTGAGTTTTCTAATATCATTTTTTTCTAAACTGAATAGTTTGCGCAAGAGACACTTCCAAAGTGGAAAAATGTGTGTCCACCCCCCTATAACTTCTAAACTAAGAGAGTGATAAAACTAAAAAAAATATATGTTGTACATTACCATGTAAACTACCAACGAAAATTGGTTTGAACGAAATCTAGTAAGAAGTTTTTTTTTAATACGTCATAAATCGTAAACCGCAATTTACCTTTCATTCAATCAATACACTATTATAAAAACATCGATGTAAGTTACAACGAACTACAAGAACTTTTATATGATGTTACTTGCTGATACGGAACCCTTCATGGGCGAGTCCGACTCGCACTTGGCCGCTTTTTAATTACTAGTCTCAATCACGTTTCCCATTTGTGACTCACTGTATTTCTCATCCTAGCTGAGTTCTCGGATTCCGTTTTATAGAAATGATCACCCTTACCAAGAAGGCAAGGATCCGGCCAGCAAATGGCCTTATAAAAATAAAGACGTGCTGGCCAAAATACAATTTATATCAGATTAAAGGTGAACTATTATATCACTCAATAACTCACCATCTACGTTTTTCCAGACCTTGTAGTTTTCAAGATTATTGATACCAACAAAGGCTAGTAATTTAAAGGAAGTGCCCGTGATATCTGCATACTGCATGCCACGAATTAGCTTCTGGATACGGTCAAATTCATTCTGGAAACAGAAATTTTGGAATAGTTAACGTGTGTTTTAAATGGATTACCATTGTCTTAATTGATCATGAAAACGGTACTTTTTTATTTTATTGTAGATAGATGTATAGATAAGAGTTATTCTCTTAAACGAGCGTATCTCAGCAACAAACTGTTTAGCTTGGCAAGGAGTATGTATATGTATCGTTTTTAAAAATGAACTTCTTATTCCTAGCCTTATTCCCAATATTATTTTCGGGTTGGCTACTAGTTCAACCGGTTTTACCTGAATATCAGTTTTTTCACAGAGCGACTGGCATCGGACCTCCACAACCCTAAAACTGAAATTCGTAGGTTTAATTTGTCAAGGGCACTGACGTCCCAATAACGATTGCCATAGATGTTCATGACAACCAGGACGACTTTACGTGCTCTCCGAGGCACGTGCGTGAATCACCGCCAAACTTTTCCTAAGATAAATCCAAAAACACTTTTTGGCCCGACGTTTGATTTAAACCTGAGAACTCTTGACTATCAGGTCGCATACACTATCCGCTAGACCAACAAGGCAGTTAAGAATGAACGATTTAAAAAAAAGTCACCTGTGTCTTGGGTACAGCCAGTTTGCCTCCCTCGCGTTCGCAGGATTCCTTCGCTTCGCTCCAAATCTTGGATTCATACATCAGCATGTACGTTTTTGTGGAGCTTTCATTCTCTATATGTCCTGTAAGGTACATTTTCTATTAAATTATCCATATATTATAAATTCTAAAGTACTTAACTGTGTAATAAGAACTCACTAGCAGTTGATTTCCCCTGTGTGTAGACTATGGTTGTCAGCAACATCATTAATGTCCAAATTCTGTAATATTAGAGAAACTTATCAACACACTATACTAGATTAATCATCAACAACCCTTAACTTCACACTGTTGGGCTCGGTCCTCCTCTAAGATGAAGGTAAAGGCCATACGACCCCATCCTGAGTGTGCAGATTGAGGATTGGCAAGACAACGTTATGGCCGCATATTTATTATTTTTTATTATTATGTTGGATTTTCTGGTCATTTAATTATTTGTGTTCAATTTTTTATTTTATAATATATGTAAAAATATTTGTACACCACATTATGTGGCAGGCCATAATGTATCTTTAAGGCGATTAACACACGGCACCGCGCACCGCCGCGGTAAGGTCGGCGAGACTCGGTGAGAACACCGCTCGACCGCGCGGTCGTTCTGTGTACGTGTGTTAAGCATCAACGGATTCAGTATATCTCAATATGACATGAGATCCGCTACACCGCCTACCGCGGCGGTGCGCGGTGCCGTGTGTTAATCGCCTAACATATGCTTATGACCTAGGTTTCCTTAAATAAACGATTGATTGATTTGAAGAAGAACGGGTGTCGTGTTCCTCCAACACAAAGGGAGGGTCCTCCGGCCAGGCGAGGTGATCATGCCTGGCGGGCCACTGCCCATCGATGTTAGGATGTTGTAAATATGCTAATTTGTAATTTCACTTTCGCGATTCAGGATTAGTAGTTACTCCGTGTAGTTCATAGATTGTCAAAATTTTCTATGTTGGTTGTTTTAAGCCGCACGAAGGCCTCTCTAACTAAGCTTCACGACTGTTATTCTATGATAAAAACCGGAACCGACTGCTTACTGACTTAACGTGACCTCTGAACCACGGTATCATGCCACTAACGTTCACCCATCCAAGTTTAGATCTCGCCGTTGTCGCCCCTTTGTGATTCTTACCAATCATCCAAGACGACATGCCCTAGTTGCCCTAGAAAAACCGAGTTGCCTTCATCATTGTCAATCATTTATCGACGTCCAGAACAAGTCTTATCTTACCTCATTTTGTTCAATTTTCCCTGCACAATTTGACGTTTACTCTTGGTCTTCTAGATCTGAAACGAACAAAATTGATTTTTAATTATATTACATCATTTTTAAACAATACGCATGCATTTTATATATTTTACAAAAAAAAATAATTAACTATTTACTAAATTTTTGTTTTATTTTTAGAGAATTTTTAATTTAATGGACTACATCCTTAGTTTTGATCTGGAACAACTTACTTTCCTAAAAAGGAGGGGGCTAAGTGTACATTATTGTAATTTATTGAATAAAATAAGGAGTATGAAAGGGTGTAGTTGGATAACGACTCAAAAATATAAACATTGGAGGTGCTAGGAACAGGTTCAACACCATGCGATGGCGGGTGCTTCTATTAAAAAAAAAGGCGGGGGGTGTTGATAGCTGTGCCACAGTTTTATAATTTTGCAGCTATCCTCAGTTCCTAATAAACGATTTATATTTCTTTATAACCTGACAACAGTCTATTCACAGAACGATTTTGTGAAGATAGTTGCTTTATGTAAAAAAAGGTTAAGTTTGAAGTTCAGTCACACCGAAAGTCGACCAACGCTTAGTCCGGAAAATGTCTCAGAGGATAAGATACATTTATACAAGTTATAAAAATAAATATAGCCGGTTCCAAAAATAACGGGTCAGTCACATAAACCCGAATATCTCCCGAACTACGTATGCCATCCTAATGAAACGAAGACTGTTCAATTGAGAATTTAATTATACAGATAAAAAATAAAATAAAACTTAGTTACACCCACAATAATCTTAAATTAAAAAAAAACTAAAGTAGTCATATTTTTCTTAAGATTACATTTTTTTTATGATTGTTTTTTTGCTGTTTTTCATCACTGGAGGCTTCATCACGTGGAGGCAATACAAAGTATTAAATGAAGAAAGTGATGAAAAACAGCAAAAAAACAATCATAAAAAAAATGATCGACCCCAACCCTTGTTATGGCTAAGCAACCATAAACACATAGACATTCCATAGCCAAGACCTAATAAATGCACAAAAGAGTTGTTCCCGACAGTTAAAATCAAGACCAAAGTAATTTTGGTCAGGAGCAAGGACAACACGTGCCATAGTAAGAGACCATAAAAAGGTCGGTGCTCCATTTTGAAGGCTTTTTTTTTTGTATTTTTTGCAAAACTTCTTGGATTGTTACTATCATAAACATTTCAAATGATCAAGGCAGTGGTTATGGACTTCTAGGACAATGCCTATTATACGATACAATGTGTTTAGATAAATAAACATGCGGTTTGAAAAAAAAAAGGAATTAATAATTAAAAAATACGTTTATACTTTACAGATTATTTTTACTTGCCTCGTTAGTGTAGCTATTGACGTATGTGACTGCTGATGTTATCGAGTTCGATTCCGGAGAGAAGTGTTGTTGGATTTTCCTTACACGAAATTTTATTATAAGAGTATTGAATTTCAGCGAAGTATCACGCCCGTACACATTAAACCGTCACCATGTTACTCCCGATTGTCATGAACATCTTTTGCAATCGTTACTGGAAAGTCAGTGCTCTTAAATATACTAACAACTAGTTAAACTATCAAACCAGTTCGCCTTAGGGTTGCGGAGGTCCGATGCCAGTCGCTACGTGTAAAAACTGTTATTCAGGTAAAACCAGTTCAACTAGTAGTTTTTAGGGTTCCGTAGCCAAATGGCAAAAAACGGTACCCTTATAGATTCGTCATGTCTGTCTGTCCGTCCGTATGTCACAGCCACTTTTTTTCCGAAACTATAAGAGCTATACTGTTGAAACTTGGTCAGTAGATGTATTCTGTGAACCGCATTCATATTTTTACACAAAAATAGAAAAAAAAAAATGTGTGTCCCCATACTTAGAACTAAAACTCAAAATTTATTTTTTCGTCAAAACCATACGTGTACAGTGTACATCTATGGATAGGTCTTCAAAAATGATATTGAGGTTTCTTATAATTTTTTTCTAAACTGAATAGTTTGCGCGTGTGTGTCCCCCCCTCTGTAACTTCTAAAATAAGAGAATGATAAAACTAAAAAAAATTATGATGTACATTACCATGCAAACTTCCACCGAAAATTGGTTTGAACGAGATCTAGTAAGTAGTTTTTTTTAATACGTCATAAATCGTAAACCGCAATTTCCCTTTCATTCACACAAAACTTACACTATTATTAAAACATCGATCAAAGTTACAACGAACCACAAGAACTATTATATGACGTTACTTGCTGCTACGGAACCCTTCATGGGCGAGTCCGACTCGCACTTGGCAGCTTTTTGTAACTTTTTAGTAGCTGAGTGATCTTTGAAATAATAAACTTGACTTGACTGCTTATTGGTCTAGTGGTCTACTGCTGATCAAGAGGTCTTGGGTTTGATTCCGGGTATGACCAATTATTTGTGTGATCTACAAATATTTGTTTCGAAGTCTGGGTATTTTCTATGCTTAATTTACAAAAAAATAAGTATGTTTATGTATTTAAATCAGTTGTTTAGTAGCCATAGTACAAGCCCTGCTTAGTTTGGGACTAGATGGCGTTATGTGTAAGAAAGGCTAGGAAGATTATACTTAAAAGATTATTTATAAATTTATATTGAAATTTTATACACTACTAAATGGACGTTTGTATGTAAACAGATTCATCTTTTTACGTTTTACTATCTGAGTCGGTGCTAAACGCGGTATACTGTTGTAAAACGGGAGTGAGGCCGCGAAGCGAGGCTAGTTTAAAAAATATAGCCTGTCTTATGTCATTATCTAACGGCCATCGCAAACTGGGCGACTTGTCGTTGTGTCTTCGGGCGTCTCTGACGCCCAGTGTGCGGAGCTTAGAGCAAATTATATGAAATTTGTCGGCCGCAGCCTGTCGTCGCGTGAAGTCGTCGAATTGTCGCTGTCGCGTGTCGCCTAGTGTGCGCGTAGTGTAACTGCCAGTGAAAGTCGCGTCAAAATCGGTCCGACCGTCTTTTTGTCTGTTGAATAAGTCTTTCCGTACAACATAAATAGGTACAAGTCTTGCAAAAGTACTGGAAATGAATATTATTAACAAAATTGACATATTATAGTTCTGAAACACGAATTTCAGAATTAACTCTCGAGACACGAATGAATAAAAGCGGCCAAGTGCGAGTCGGACTCGCCCATGAAGGGTTCCGTATCAGCAACTAACAAAATATAAAAGTTCTTGTAGTTCGTTGTAACTTTCATCTATGTTTTTATACTAGTGTATTGATTGGATGATAGGTAAATTGCGTGTTACGATTTATGACGTATTAAAAAAAGCTACTCACTAGATCTCGTTCAAACCAATTTTCGTTGGTAGTTTGCATGGTAATGTACAATATATTTTTTTTTTAGTTTTATCTTATTTTAGAAGTTAGAGGGGGGAGGGGGACACACATTTTTCCACTTTGGAAGTGTCTCTCGCGCAAACTTTTAAGTTTAGAAAAAAATGATATTAGAAACCTCAATATCATTTTCCAAGACCTATCCATAGATACCCCACACGTATAGGTTTGATAAAAAAAAAATTTTTGAGTTTCAGTTCCAAGTATGGGGACCCCCAAAATGTATTGTTTTTTTTCTATTTTTATGTAAAATTCTTAATGCGGTTCACAGAATACATCGACTGACCAAATTTCAACAGTATAGCTCTTATAGTTTCGGAAATAATTGGCTGTGACATACGGACGGACAGACAGACAGACAGACAGACAGACAGACAGACAGACTTGACGAATCTATAAGGGTTCCGTTTTTTGCCATTTGGCTACGGAACCCTAAAAACAACAGGAGCCGTTCCTAAGCTTTTATTTCTCATGCATTTCCAATTAAAAAAAAAAAAAAAAAACTCCAGTGTCGTGATCCGAGGAAGTTTTATTGGCTTACCTGGCGCATGTTCGACTTTTAACATTTATATTGAAATTTTAACATAATCCGGCAGAAAGTCGGTCGTGATACTTGCGAGATGTGGTCTTGTTTCGGAATATAATGTTCTACGTACTTAATGATATTACGGGCTCATAGCTAAGTTTTAAATGAGTAGGCGTTTTACCTTATTTAGGGCTGTCATCTTATATATAAAATTCTCGTGTCACAATGTTCTTACCCATACTCCTCCGAAGCGGCTTGAGGGCTTGACCGATCTTTATGAAATTTTATATGCGTATTCAGTAGGTCTGAAAACCGGCCAACGTCTATTTTTCATACTCCTAGGGCGCGAGCGGAGCCGCGGGCATCAGCTAGTATACATATAAACTTTGGAAACCAGGAGAAAAGTTCAAATTCCCCGGATTTTGGAGCTCAAATCCCGGACACGTCAATAGTTAATTTTTTAATTAGTCAATAGCTATAATAAAAAATATTTTAATTCAGTTCGCCTTTATGGTTGCGAAGTTTCCATGCCAGTCGCTCTGTAGAATAACACTAAAAGCCTTTGGAAATTTGTTAAAAAATAAAAATCAAAACTCAAATTATATAATTTTAATTTATTTTAAATACGGATAAGTTACAATAAATTTTAATTAAACAGTATTCTTTACTAATTTCTCACAAACATACGGCTGCTGATGTTGGCACCACCAGTCTCTCAGACCTGGGTTGGCAGAGTCTATTCCAACGCAATGTGGTTCAGCAGGGTTGTCACTGTCGAGAGAAGTTATAATTATTATAACTTAATGCTTAGAGATATTTATTTAATAATATTTTCAAGTTAGATGAAAATAACCTTCATATTGGTCAATAACCATTTCGGAGAGGAACTCTCGCTGCCGGTCGTAGTTCGCTCCATGGCCGGTAGCGACAGTTGTTTTACCGCGGTCGCAACCTTCTGCGAGGACGTAATCTCGCAGAAGGAGGCGGCGGAGAAGGCCCGGGAGGATGACCTCCACTCGGACCCGATCCGCCGCCGGCGCCCCGGGCGGCGGAGGCGCGCCTATTTGCGCCTCATGCCGCCCTGAGTGTGGCCGCGGGTGGACGGGACGGGTTTCCCCGTCCATCCGCTGTAGTGGCCAGCCGCGAGGGGGTGGCGTCCGCGTGTGACCGGACGTCGCCCAAACAGAGAGGATGAGGAGATGGCGCCCGCAACAGTGCGGGCAGGCGCCGGGAGGGATCCAGAAGGAGAAAACAGTTACCTGGATCCCTTCCAAATACAGGCGCAGAGAGGTCACACCGTGTGGTTTTAGTCGGTTCGAGTCCGACACACCGCCCCGCCGAGAGCCCCGGTGGGGTGACGGTCCGTGGGGATTTCCACACGTTAAAAAAAAAAAAAAAAAAAAAAAAAAAAAAAAAAAAAAAAAAAAAAAATGGTCAATAACCATTAAGGTATCAAATCAGTGCCGTGTGGCTTGAGTGTCTTCCGATTTCATAATTACATACTTGATATTTTAGAGAAACACGAAGAGTTCAATTGTACTTAAGTAACTTTTAATAATTTAGGTTTTTTATGAATAATATGGATTGCACCTAGCAATCCGTGCAATAGATATAAATACAATGCAAATTTTAAATTATTTAGCTAGAATAAATATTAATTACTAATTAATGTATTTACCTGTAACCTTTGCCATTTTCTCCAGAAAATGTGTGATATCCAGAGTTTTCTATATTTTCACCTAAAAAGAGAAAAACTGAATATAATATTATGAAAATTAAAAATAATATTATGTATGTAGTGAACATATGAAGCTATATAAGTGCTTATATGATACCTAATATAATATCAGTGTCTAGTATTTGCATGTATTTACGATATTTTAAGGGGCGGTTTTTATGCATGAGTCTCTTTAGGACCTAGTTCAAATCCAGCGTCAGGCTTCGTCTGGCATCTACTCAACTTGGTCCTGTTCTGACACGTTCACAAAGCAATCATCGCTCGGTTATTTAATTCAAAGTGTACCGATGAGATTTATATGTGATGTTATGTTTTGTCGTGTATGTGTCAAAATAAATATTATTTCCTTTCTTTTTGACGTGACAACGTCTTATAATTCGATGGAGCTGGCTGCACGTGCACGAAAAAACATGACGTTACCTCGCTCTGAGGCGTTCCCTTTAAGGCTTGAAGTGCAAGCGAGAGCGCGGAACAAGCGACAAAGACGCACAATCTTATGACGTCACGTTCAACTATCGTCAGTAAACCGACTTTACGGACAACCGATTTTTTTCTTTCTTTTCTATCTTTACCGCACGCCGTGTCAAGGTACTAGTAGTCAGTAAACCAGGTGTACTATAGAAAGGAAAGTCCTGGGACCCCGACGTACCTCGGGCCATCTACTACTTGTAGATGACCCCATCCTACAGAGAGAACACCTATGTTTACGGTTTCCGTTGAGACTGGCGGCCGTGGTCAAAATCGCCTAGGAGGAGCAGTACATACCCTCGACGTTCTTCCAGACCTTGTAGTTTTCCAGGTTATTAATACCGACCCAGACCAGGAATTTGTACGAAGTGCCGGTTATCGCTGGATAATGCATGCCTCGAACAAGTTTTTGAATGAAGTCGAACTCTTCCTGAAATGACAGCGTACATAAAAATATAGTTCAGTACCATCTAGTGAAAAAAAATAGAAACGTGTGGTATAATTAAGCCAGCGCCATCTAGTGAAAATAAGCCAAAATGTGTGGATGGTAAACTTTTATCAGCGCCATCTAGTTGTGTAAGTAGTAAAATGCACAACGAAAAACTAGAAGTTATCCCGAGACCCTAGTTTGGTTTACGAGATGAACCACCATACGAGGGCACAACGAAAAATTCAGGTTACATAGTGATGAAAACTTCGTATTAAATTTCACACAAGATTCTCTGGGTTGAGATAAATCGTCAGTTGTGTGTTTATTAGGCGACAGCAAGTGATGAACGGTCAGTTTCATTATCCTATTTGATGTTTTAATTAGAGATCAACTGTTGAAAACTATCAATCCTTAATATTATAAAGAAGTAAGTTAATCTGTCTGTCTGTCACGCTTTCATGCCATAACTATTGAAAAGATTTAAATCAAATTTGGTAGTTAGACAAATAGTCTAGGAGCTGAGAAATGACATACCCTATTTTTAGCAGAGACAAACAACATACACGCGGGCGGAATCGCTTGTGAAAGCTAGTTCAGTTCACCATGAATAACTAAAACTTGTCACAATAAAGAAACAAAACTGATTATGTATACCACTGAAAGTATTGAATTGAGAAAATATGGAAAACAATAAACTAGATATCTATCAAATCCCCAATTGCATACGTAATGTACTGCACGCATAGTAATGGTTCGGTCGTTACTTCGTCTCCTACTGCGCCATGCGTTGTGGGTTGTACTCAAATTATTGTTCTGCGACTGGATATTCATTGTGTCATTAATGTGTGTAAAGTACAACACAACAGAGCATATTCTAGTTCGGGAATTATGTTTAAATAGTTTTTAAAGTAACAAAAAGTTAATAGATATAGTGTTATTAGATATATATTGTCCGTGTGGTGACGGATTAAGAATACAGAGTGTCATCAACCCTATCATCCCGCGGGTGTCGTAAAAGAGCGACTAAGGGATAAACTACGCAAAAAAATCAATGCAAAGAGAAGGAAAACTTGAAACCAACCCTTTTTTTTTTTTTTTTTTTTTTTTAGTGTGTGAAAAATCATCATGGACCGTCACCCCACCGGGGGTTACGGCGGGGTGGTGTGTCGGACTTGAACCGACTAAAAAACACACAGTGTGCCCTCTCCGCGCTTCTCCGTTTAGGAGTAGGAGAAGTCCAGGGTGGGATCTCCTTCTGAACTTCTCCAGCGCCTGCCCGCTCCTGATGCGGGCACCGTCTCTGTATGACGATCCTCTCTTAGGCGGCGTCCGGCACACACCGACGCCGCCCCCTCGCGGCTGGCCACATAGTGCGGATGGAGGGAAAACCCGTCCCGTCCACCCGCGGCCACACTCAAGGCGGCATGAGGCGCAGATGTTCGCGCCTCCGCCGCCCGAGTCGCCGGCGGCGAATCTGGTCCGATTGGATGTCGTCCTCTCGGGCCTTCTCCGCCGCCTCCTTCTGCGTGATTACGTCCTCGCAGAAGGTTGCGACCGCGGTGAATGCGCTCTCGCTGCCGACCATGGAACGAACGACGGCCGGCAGCGAGAGATCCCCTCCGATGACTGCAGTGAGGACCCGGCGCTGCGTCTCCCATGCGGGGCAGACCGCCAGCGTGTGATGAGCCGAATCCTCACTGCAGTCGCAGTGGTGGCAGGCGGGACTCAATTCCCTCCTGGCGACCGAGTGCAGGTACTTTCCGAAGCAACCATGCCCGGAAAGAACCTGCGTCAGTCGGAAGGTAAGGGTCCCGTGCTGCCGCACTGCCCATTCGCCGATGACCGGCTGAAGCGCCTCTACGGTGGCGAAGCCAGCACGTGGAGTCTCCAGCCGGACCGACCAGCGATCCATCGTGGCTCGGTGAGCGGCTTCGCGCCACTCGCGCACGTCCTCGGGCGGAGGTCCAACTCCACCACTCTCCGCCCGGTAGTTAGCCACTCGCCGATAAACGTCGGCGAGCACTTCCGCCTCCAAATCCCACGGGGGTGTTCCGGCCAGGGCGCACGCCGCCTCCGTCGATACGGTGCGGTAGCCCCGTATGGCTCTGACCGCCAGAGTTCTCTGAGGCCGCCTGAGGCGCGCCCTATTCTGTTCGGTCAGAGCCGCCGCCCACACCGGTGCACCATAGAGTGCCATAGACCGGACAACCCCCGTGTACAGCTGCCTCGTGGCGACACTAGCTCCTCCCAGATTGGGCAAAAGACGCCCAAGGAAGGAGGCAGTGCCGATCAGCTTCGGAGCAAGCTGTTGGAAGTGCTCGTCGAAGAGCCACCTACCGTCTAGGACCAGACCCAGATACTTTAAGTGGGCCCGGACCGGTACGAGGACCGAGTTGACCTCGATGGAGGCGCCGGCGGGTGGACCACGACGGGGCCCATGGAAAAGTAGGGCTTCCGTCTTTTCTAGGGCCACCCGCAAACCCAGCGCCTCAATGCGCCCGACCACCAGGGAGACTCCTGTGGTGGCCAGGCGTGCCGCCTCTTCGAAGGTCGCCCCCCGGGCTGTCACTAAAGTGTCGTCGGCGTAGCAAATTACACCGACCCCGGGGGGGAGACGCCCTCGCAGGACCCAGTCGTATCCCATGTTCCACAGGAGTGGTCCGAGGACAGACCCCTGTGGAACACCGCACGACATGGCCCGACGTCTCAAGACTCCTTCTCGGTCCTCGTACATGACAGTACGCTCCGTCAGATAGTCTGCCACTAGCCGCCCCAGGTATTGCGGCACTCCATGGTACTGGAGTGCGGCCCTGATGCAGCTGAATGGCAGACTATTGAATGCGTTGGCGATGTCCAACGACACCGCCAACAGCACGTCGCCGCAGCCCACCGCCTGTTCGGTCGCGGCCTTCAGACGCAGAATTGCGTCGACCGTCGAACGCCCCTCCCGGAATCCAAATTGGGCGTCCGACAGATCGGGGCCCACCTCGCGCAGGTGCCGGACGATGCGGGCGTGGAGCACCCTCTCGAACAGCTTACCCGCCTCGTCCAGCAACACGATGGGCCTATAGGCCGCGACCGAGTCGGCAGACCGACCTGGCTTCTGGAGCAGAACCAGCTTCCCGCTTTTCCAGCACTCAGGGAAGCGTCCGGACGCCAGACTAGCGTCTAACACCTCCCTGAGGCGGTCCGACATATGATCGAGGGCTCGGGCCAGCACTCGGGCAGGTACCCCGTCTGGCCCGGGGGCGGTGTTCTTGGATCGAATCCTTAGAACAGCCGCCCCTACCTCTGATTCCCTGACGGGCGGCACATCAGCCTCGCCTTCGTCGTCGCCTCCGGCCATGACGGCCATCGACGGGGGCGTGTGCTCCGCCCGCTGTGGGAATAGGCCCTCGACCACTTCCTGCAGGAAGCTGGGCTGGAGAGTCTCCGTGAGGGGCAGGCCCCCCGCGCAGAGCTTTTTGCGCACCGCACGATATGGCCGACCCCAGGGGTCACGCTCGAGACTCTCCAGCATCTCCTTGCGGCTCTCCTCTTTGGCGCGGCAGATGGCCAGCTTCAGAGTTTGCCGGATCTCACGGTATTCCTCTTGAAGCCGATCCACCTCCTCACCGACTCCGCGGTGGCGTCGCCGACTACGAGTGAGGCACCTCCGGGCACGAACACAGGCCGCACGGAGGGCCGCCAACTCCTGGGACCACCAGTAGACCTCCTTCCTTGGAGGCCGACGCCCACGTACGCGGGGCATGGCCGCGTCGCAGATCTGCGTAATCGCACTGCAGAAGCGACCAGCCCCCACGTTGACCTCTTCGGCCGGGGCCTGCGGAGGCAGCCAAGAGTTAAGAATGGCCGCCTCCTCCAGTAAGTCCCTGTCAAGCTTGGCGACAGACCACCGCGGAAAGCGGGAGGGACGCCGCGCCGCGTGACCCCTACTGGCGTCCTGGGACCGGGAGAGCTCAAATCGGATATACAAATGGTCCGAGAGCGTCTCAACCTCATCCAGGACACGCCAGTTCTGTACACGTGCGGCGAGTGCAGGGGTAGCGAACGAAAGGTCCACTATCGACCCCCCCTGTTGTCGCACGCACGTGTTGGTGGAGCCTCTGTTCAGTAGACAGAGGCCCACCGAGGCCGCCCACTCCTCTACGGCCTTGCCCCTGGCGTCCGTCGCCGGGGAACCCCACGCAATGGACTTGGCGTTGAAGTCCCCCAGCACGAGGACGCGCCCAGACGCTAGTTGCCGCATCGAGGTCTCCAGGTTGTTCAGGAAGACCTCGAAGTCACTCAAACTCTTACTGGGGGAGAAGTAGACACCGTAAACGGTGATCCCCCCCCACTCGGCGGCAACATATCCCGTGCCCCTGTCTTTGAGCGACAAGGGCGGGGAACCAGCCGCCGTGGAGCCGACGACTGCCACGGAGCCGTCCCAGTCACCCATCCAGTTTGGACGGGGAGGGACGAAGTAGGGCTCCGCGACTACGGCCACACCGACCGACCACTGCGCCATGGTTTGCAGGAGGAGATCCTGCGCTGCGGCGCAGTGGTTCAAGTTCGTCTGGACGAGAAGGTTGGAGACTTGATCCATTAAGGGTTCGTCTCTACAACCTCCTCCATGGGCGTCGGTGCCGACGCACTAGTGACATCGGAGGCAGCCTGGATCGATAGGCTGGCCTCTGGCGCTTGCCGAGACGCACGGGGTGGCTTGCAGCCCCCCTGCCCGATCTGGTGGTTGGCGGGCTTATTCGCCGCCGCACACACCGGGCAATGAGGGGCGGCAGAGCATTCTGCCGCTTTGTGCCCCGGTCGACCGCAGCGGTAACACAGACTGCTGCAGTCAAAACAACTCTCGCATTTGGAGCGAGTGTGTCCGGCGGCCAGGCACTTGAAGCACCTCATCGGCCTCGCGGCCAGGACTGTAACCCTGGCATTTACAAAGCCGACGAGGATAGCTCCAGCGTCGCCCAAAACTTTGGCTGACGCCACGGGACAGCTGACCCATGCAGCGCCTAGCCCGCCTGGACCGGGGCGGATGGTGCCGACCCTGATGTTATCCGCGCTGCAGCCGGTCTTCTCCCGGATTGCATCGCGGACATCTTCGGCCGTCACAGAATCGTCCAGGCCCGAAATACGCAGCTCCGCGCACTTCGTGGGCCTGGCGATCTTGACGCCATCCAGCTCGGCAAACATGCCCCTCAGCGTCTCGGCACATTTGTCCGCCGTCTTTGCGCCTTCTGCTCCAGGGAACTCGAGGACTCGAGCTCCCGTCTGGGCGCGGCGCAACCTGACCCCTGCCGGTCCATATTCTTTGGCAAGACTGTCCCGGGCCTTTTGGAAGACAGCCGCATAGGTCAGTCCGCCACTGGCCGCCTCCGGCGTGACGGTCACCACTACAGCCGCGGTTTTGGGCGGCTGCAGTTTTCGGGGCTTCTTTTTGGTGGCCGCTGTCACCACCGGCGGTGGCTGCGAAGCTTCGGCTGCCTTTTCGGCGGCCTTTCTGGCCCGCTGCCGCTGCCGCTGTTGGCACCTCTTAGAACTCCCCACGACCTGCCAGCTCTCGTTATCGGCGGCAGATGTGGAGGTGCCCGGCAGGGGTGTTGGAGTGGGGAGAGGGGGAAACTCCTCTCCTGTTTCCGGCACCGCTTCCGGCCCCGTCTTGGTCGGCGCTGTGGCCGGTGTCTTGGCCGGCGCCTTCGCCTGCGCCTTCGCTGGCGCCTTGGCAGACGCCTTCGCCTGCGCCTTTACTGGCGTCTGGGCCGGCGCCTTCGCCGGTGCTTTCGCCGGCGCTTTCGCCGGCGCCTTGGCCCCCTTCCCCTGTTTCTGGGGAGCCTCAGAGACCGGGGCAGAGGCCGCCGCCGCATACGACACCGGACCTCCCACAACGGGGAGTTCGGTCGGCGCCGCCGCAGCCTTCGGCCTCTGCGATGCCAGCGGTGGACGCACCACTGGGGGTGGAGGTAGCCTTGCCTTCAGATCGGCCAGGCGACCGTCCAGCATGTGCCCCACCGCGACTAGCACCTGGCGCAGCTGGGCGTCAGGCATCGCCGCATTGGCTGGAGCTGGGGCAGGCTGGGGCAGGGCAGTGGCCACCACCTCGGGATGGCTCGCCTGGAAGCAGGCGAACTTGTAGCCGAGCTCGGCCACCTGCGCCGTCAAGCGGTCATTTGCCGCCTGCAGACGAGCCACGTCTCCGACGAGCTCGTCTACGGCCCCCGTGATGGCGATGGCGGAGTCCTTCAGGGCCCTCACGAAAGAGCCCTTTAGGTTTGTGGACTTGCCGGCCACTCGGCGGATAACTTCCACCGCCGCCTTCGCCCTATCCTGCACGGTGGGAGGAGCCTGCGGTGCATCTCCCGCCGTCGACATCAGGTCTTTGACCCTTTGCAAAAGGTCCTCAACCTCCTCCTCCGCCTTTGCCTCCTTGTCCGCCCGGTTGCGCCGGTAGGTCTCCGGCTTAAACACGGAGCCTGACGGGCCTGGGACCGGCGAAGGTGACGCCGTTCTGCGCTTTGGCTGGGATGCGTCACCGTCGTCATTCCCAGCGAGCTCGCGCTTCCTCCGCACCTCACTCGGCTCCAACTCCATTGGCACCGAGTCGTCCGTTTCTGCCACGGCAGTCTTGGAGCGCAGGCGCTCCGACACTCTTCGGCTCCCAGTCGTCTGTTCGACTACTGGGAGCCCCTCCAAGATGGGCGTGTCTAGCAACACCCTCTCCTCTATGGACGCGATTTCGTCCACTCCCGAAGAGCTCCCCTTGCAGGTGCCCTCCTTCTCCGTCTCCTTCTTTCCGTCCGTTGTGCATTCGTTTGCCAATAAGCTTGCCATTTCGTCGTTAGTAATTTCCAATCCGTTTTCTATTGTTTTTAAATTTAAGATATCCATAATAAGACCCACGAGAGGGGGAGAAATACAAGGTCGACCCGGGCAGAGATCCCCCAATACCCGGGCAAGCGTAAGTTTTTAGCCAAACCGAGGGGTCCGCAGGTACCTCGGCTTGGAGTGCGCTCGCAACTGAACTTCCCATCAGCCATGCATCCCCTGGCCACGCACCAGAGCTTGAGATTCGGGGTAATTTTTTATAGAGGTTTTCTTCCTCGCGGTCCAGGCGGTGAAGCCAAGACCCACGCCCCCGATCAGAGCATTCTTCTCGGGGCTACGCTATGTCGACGGTGGCAGGAAGACTACGTCACCCTGCCTGCTCGGTGGTAGTGTAAGTACACGCCGAGCCCGCCCTCCTTTCTCCACCGCTACCAGCGGGAGAAACTCCGACCCATGAAGGGTCCCACCTTCGGTTTTTTAACGAGGTTAACCTCCTCCTTGCTCCGAAGAGCGAAGAGCCAGCAGGGGAAACGGCGGAAACGCCCGCCCCGCTGGACCAGGCCTTGCCCGGGAGCCGATGATGGCTCCTCTCCAGCTAGAATATTAGCCGCTGGCGATAATCCTCTCCTCCAGATAACGCGGAGGAAATGAGGAGGAACAGTGCTATCGCCAGCGCCCAGGGTGCACCACGTGGAGGTTTTCTAGCCAGCAGCACCCCAAACTTGAAACCAACCCTGTACCAACCCGTCTGGCCAGCGTGGTATAGCGGGCTAAAACCTCCTTTCTAAGGAGAGGCCTATGTCCAGCAGTGGACTGTTAAAGACTGTTGATGAAGAGATATAGCATTAAATCCTTAATCACCTTCGTCTTCGGAACTGCTAGCTTAGCCCCATCTTGTTCGCAGATTGCCTCCGCAGAGCTCCAGGTCTGTGACTGGTATACTAACTTATACTCCTTACCAACTGCTTCGTGAACCGCGTACCCTGTAATTGAAGATATATGTACTTTTCACTCAAGTACCTATCAAGAAAATAATCAAGAATTAAGATATGATTGCAGATGCTTACCATTAGTGGGTATCCCATGTATGCAGATAGCTGACAAAATTATGGCCAAGATGACGAATCTGTCAATGGAAATGAAATGAAATTAATTTAGTTTAAAATTTGAAACCTCATTTGGTAGTCCGTGTACTATAATAATAATCAACTACCTCGTTGGTTTAGTAAATAGCGTATGCGACTGCTAATCAAGAGGGCTCGGGCTCAAATCTCGGGTCGCGGTCGGGCCAAAAATGTTTTTGGTGTTTTCCTAGAAAATTCCTAATAGCAGTCCGGAGTTTGGAAGCTTGGTGGTGTTTCACGCCCGTGCCTCGGAGAACACGTAAAGCCGTCGGTCCCGGTTGTCATAAACATCTATGTCAATCGTTATTGGGAAGTCAGTGCCCTCTGATTAATAACAACTAGTTCAAACTTCCAGATTCCGGGCTGTTATTAAGAATTTCGTGTAAGAAAAACCCTACAACACTTTTTGGCCCGACTCGGGATTTGAACCCGAGACCTTTTGATTAGCAGTCGCATACGCTAACCACTAGACCAACTATGTTAAATGGGTACAGTAAACAGTGTGGTGAATGATCAGAACACGGAGTGTTCTCACCTCATGTTGAAAGTTATTTCATTAAAGCTGTTTTCCATTTTTCACTTTTTTCACTATTATTTTTCTGAAACAAAAAAACTATCCTTATTAATATTATAAACGCGAAAGTTTGTGAGTATGTATGTATGTTTGTTGCCTTATCACGCAAAAACTACTGAACGGATTTGAATGAAACTTTACAGTAATATAGCTTATAATATATCAGAATAACACATAGGCTACTTTTTACTGCAATCGAGATACACGCTGGCGGAGCGAAGTGTTGAAAAGCGAGAAGACATTGAAATAGAAAAGGTTACGTATTCATTGATAATTATAATAGTCGTGTGTAAAATATTAGGGTGTACTAAATTATGAACGTATTTTGAAATTTAAAAACTTTATTTGTTCTATGCCAATACCTCCTTTTCTGGGAGAGGCCTATGTCCGGCAGTGGACTGTTGAGGGCTGTTGATGATTTGTTCTATGGTATTTTATGTAGTGTTTACTGCCTCTAGTGGTTACCGTATGCGACTGCTGATCAACAGGTCTCGGGTTCGATCCCCGGGTCAGACCAAATATTTGTGTGATGCCTGGCAGAGATTGCTTTTAGCAATAAGGCCGCCCATTGTACATGTCTACTTGTAACATTTGTATAAAAACAACAATGTAATTGGTGTACAATAAAGTATATTCTAATATTCTTAAGTATTTGTTTCGGAGTCTGGTTGATTTCAATGTAGAATTGGAATTTATACTTATTATGATATTAAGTAAAACAAATACTATCAGCATTGACTGAGACAAAAACATGACTAATATCATAAAAGCCAAAGTGGTTAACGCCTGCGACTGGCTGCGACTGCAGATCAAGAGGTCTCGGGTTCGATCCCCGGGTCGGACCAAATGTTTGTGTCATCCGCAAATATTTGCTTCGGAGATTGAGTGTTTTCTATGTATAATATGTATCTATTTACAAAAAATAGTATGTTTATGTATTTGCTCTGCTTATTTTTGGAACTAGATGGCGTTGTGTGTAAAATATTCGAAACATTTATTTGTTTATACGTTCTGTATCTGCCCCTAGTTTTTTTCTGGTAATTAAAAACTACCTGTGTATACATATATGACTTATTATTATAATGGGGTAAAAAACACAAATAGTGTGGAAATTATTCTTCGGCACTTATATATCACGCTCGACCAAAGTCGTCACAATCTGGTCGCACGAAGTCCGATAGTACGAGTTAGACTCACAATTGTCTGATTTTTTCTCTTAACACAGCATGTTGCTGTCAATCCCTCTAAGTAATTGGTATGTGCTTGATTCAGCGGCACACTGACCTATTTCTTCACCCTTCCTTGTAGCTATGTATATATTCGTTTTCACTCGAGTTAAATCGTGCGATGATAACGTCTGCACTCAGCATGAATGAACCCATTCAATAAATCTACATATTCTGGATGTTACCGGCAATCTGTATAATCCGTCATTCTGTGGAATACCTAGGGATTGTATATCTGATACTGATCCACAGGTAATGTGTGAAATATGGACATTTGGGTCTGTATTTATCAATGTTTTGTAAGTATCTATAAAATGAGCAGTAAATGAAACATTTCAGAATCATGTAGGTTCCCCTGTTTGTGGACGGAGGAGTTTAAAATTTGACATACCTAAGGGGGCGTCCATAAATTACGTGAGGAATTTTTGAGAATTTTTCGACTCAAAAATTCGAATTGTGACTCACACCATGGCGGCTAAGTAAAATTCTCCCGGCCTCCTGGAGGCTGGAGAGGAATCATGTAGAATGGTTGAGCGTCCTGTCTCACACTAACTAACGGAAGACGACAACACGAATGCTGTCATTTTAGGTTTAGGGGAGTACTGCTCCGGTGCTGCATTCGAGCTGAAATCAGCATGGCTCTACTACCTGCTAACTGGAATGTGGAAAGTATAAACAACAACTGCGAATAACACCGCGTGACGTAGCTGGTACTATCTGTTTTTAACCGACTTCAAAAAAAAGGAGGAGGTTATCAATTCGTCGGAATCTTTTTTATTTTTTTTAATTTTTTTATGTATGTTCAGCGATAATTTCGTCGTTTATGAACCGATTTCAAATATTCTTTTTGCATTGGAATGGGCGTAGCGTACAGGTGGTCCCATCGTCACCATATCGGGATCTGATAATGGGATCCCAAGGAAATCGAGGGAACTCCTCAAATATCAATGTCGCGATTTGGGTACTCGGAATAGTTTTTCATTGAAGTCGGTTCCTTTTTGTTAAAATTGTTAGCTCATAATATTCTCTATAACAAAAATGTATCTAACAAACAATATGCAACATTCTTAGGATTGAAGACTATTCAATTGTTTTCTTTATTTCGTTGTGTGCTATAAGGAGACGTAAAATAGGGAAAGTTTATATTACATTTCTCGTCTTCGTCTTATACTGTTTTATAGCTTTGGAATAGATAGGTAAAGAATCGTGAAATATATTGAGATGAGAAAACTTTACAAGATATACAGCATAGCCTAGCATAGCATTCTAAGACGTCTGCCATCCGTTAGGTCTTTTATACATACACACATAGGGTGTGTACTGTGGTATGTGTTTGTGTTGTGTGTGTGTGTGTGTGTGTTTGTGTGTTTGAGTGCGTGTGTACGAGTATATGATCTGTTGTCTGTTGTGTAGGTTTATAGTAACCCTGATATATATACATGTAGTAGTAGTGTATAAAATTTCGTACCTATACCATACGATAAGGCAGAGATGCATGTCTTTTGTAATCCGACCGAAACAGTTGAATTAAATAAATAAATATTTCGGACATTTTACACACAACATCATCTAGTCCCAAACTAAGCAGAGCTTGTATTATGAGTACTAAACAACTGATATAAGTACATAAACATACTTTTTTTGTAAATACATACATATTATACACAGAAAACACACAGACTCCGAAACAAATACTTGTGGATCACACAAATATTTGGTCCGACCCGGGAATCGAACCCGAGACCTCTTGATCAGCAGCCGCATACACTAACCACTAAACCAACCAGGCAATTGAGGACCTAGTTAGGCAAAGATACAACATTTTCTTTTTTTTAGAGTCGGTATTAAATAAAATAGAGAAATTCTTTACAAAGGTATGAAATAACTCCAAAATGTCGTACAAATATGTGGTTATTAACTTACCAGATCAAGTAAAAACCAGTACTATAAAGTCACTAAAAATAAACCTTATAATTAAAACCATTCGGTGGATTACAATTCTGCGAAACTATATTAACTATAATATGTATAAACTAAACGCGAGTTTTACAAAAAATGCCAAGATTGTCATTGAACGTTCTGCTTATAAACAAAATATAAAACATACCTACTATTATTATATGGGTTTTCAAACAAAGGTCTTCAAAGGGTTTAAAATCAAAATAACTATAAGGAGAAGTCTTATTCTAGTGTGTATTTTATTTATGAATGTTAAGCTGCCTATTCATGGTGAAAATTTATTTGACTTTGAAAGATCCGGATGTTACGAATACAATGTGAGGTGCTAAGGACTGCAACCCTTCCGTGTGCTTACGGATTAAGCATATAGAGTATTATCACCCCTCTTCTTCCCATGAATTTATCCATATCCATATTGATCGATTTTGGTCTTTTCGCATCCTGCTCCTGCATGCCATACTGCGCAAGACGTCACTACGACTCTCATCAACAACCCATAATGTCCGACTGTTGGGCTCGGGTCTATTCTACAGGAGACGGTTAAGGCTATTCGTCCCCATTCTGACCACCAAGTTGAGGGTTGGAGACATGCAAGATAGCGTTATTATTACGTAGCATGGTTATTACGTTTATCAAGATTACGATAATCTTGCCGTTGGCTGTTTTTAAGCCCCCACGAAGGCCTCCAACTAAGCTTCACGACTATTGTCCTATGATAACAACCGGGACCAATTGCTTAACGTGACCTCCAAATCAGAGGAGATGGAGGATACGTTCGGAGACGCTTATGGTATCATGCCTTTGTGACTTACCCTCGGTGCTTATTTCCAATAACCTAGGGCAACTTGAGAAGATGAGCAAGTTTTTTTTTGGTCAGTAGTCTGGTCCGCGTGATATAGTTAGCCAAAACCTCTTTTCTAAGAAGTGGTCGTCAGCAGAGGAATTTTAAAATCTTTTGGGTTTTGTGATGTGAACGACTTCAATGAACATTAGAATACGTAATTGTATGTTTACCAGTACTCTAGCATACAATGAGACAGGGCCGTAACCAGAGGAAAGTACCCATAGCGTTAGTTTGTCAGTTTTTACCCGTCTAAGGCAAAGCCAAAAGAGGTTTATGATTGTAGATATATGTATGTCTGTATCTATGTAAGTATGTACGTATGTATGTTTATTTGTTCCCTTATAGCTCCACAACTATTTATTAGAACTGGACAAATGAGGCATCATTAGAAGCGTCTTGATTATCTGCGGACCCTTAGAACACTGGATTAAACAACGTAAATGAAGAAGCAAGATAATCGACACAATTTTCCGTATATAGAGAAACATATTCAAGTTTGAAAAGCCGTAGTCACGCGTTACTAAAGTGTTATGGTACGTTTCTATGTATGTGATCATCTTGCTTCTTAAGTATCGTTGTTTAATCCACTGTCTAATCCACTTGTTTCATACTTATACATAGTTGGGTTTTAGTTTTTTTTTTCTGTTTCTGAATACTTCATACATGCACATTTGAGACTTAAATACAAAAACAATCTTCTCTCACTATTACTTACACATAACAATTGAAACACAGCATTAATAATTACACAAACACAAAATTTAAACACATAACAATAAACACATTCTGTGCCATACCGGTGTTATGCTTTTGCCCATTTGGGCCATAATAATATATACAGTAACTAATACATTTATATATTCAATAGGTCATTGACCTATCACAGACAGATCAACGACCCGTAAACGAATAAGATTTATGAATTCATGTTTGATGATATTTTGCTATAATGTACCTAAATAATTTATTATCAGATACATATCATTAATAGCTTACATTATTTTAGTAATATAAGTCAATGAAAGCATAATTAATTCTAGATATTAGTCACTCAATAAAGACAAAGACATATAAACATGTGTATTCTTACCTGTGGTCACACACAGATTGATTTCCATTAAGATTTTGGCTTACATTTATATACAAATAACTGTGCTAATACAAAATATACCTTATGAATTTTAGAATACGATATCAAATCGGTTTAAAAACTTGCTATAAAAAACCAAAGATTAATATGTTTAACGGATTATTCGAGAGAATTTGTTATAAATACGTTTAAGAAATATAAGGTGTTAAATAAATTAATGTTTTTAAATATAAATGAATCTAAACGTTTGCTGAACTTGACACTTGACCGAGACCCTGGTTTTTATTTATTCACAAGCTGAACTTGAAGTTCAGACCGATATGTCACGTCAGAGTTCAGTGGTTGACTGGGGATAGAGAAAGTTGTGGCTGTCGAATGAATGTGTTAAGCGACAAGAATGTCAATATGCCCATAGTCTCTCAAAACCACTTTTTACCGTTTTTTCGACAATATTATCGCTGTGGTTTGATATCTTTTGATGATAGTGTGGATATTATATAGACTACTTCGGCTTTTAAAGTCACACACGTCAAAGAGCACGATCCAAATGTTACATTTATGACTCTAGATGAGTTGTTCCAAAATGCCATTTCTATGGTTCCTTGCCAGTTCTTCCACTGACAAGAAACTCCCTGAATTATTTATTTCGAAATGGAAGTTTACCAGATGATTGCGTTCAATCACACAAATAATTAATATGGCTCGGTGGCGCAAAGGGAGCGTCTGCGACTGCTTTGTTTAAGGTCTCGGGTTCGATTCACGGGTCGAACCAAATGTTTTGATTGGTGCGTAATTATTTGTTTTTGAGTTTGGGTGTTTTCTATGTAACTAAAATATATATTTATTAACAAAAAAAGTATGTGTATATATATATATATACTTTTTTTGTTTTGTATTGTCTAGTACCCATAGTACAAGCTCTTATTAGTTTGGGACCAGATGGCGTTGTGTGTAAGATGTCCGAAATATTTGTTTATTTATTTATTCTAGCAGCCCTCTATTGCCTTAACCATGTAGAGTCTTCTAACAAGCTCTTCCAACTGGCATCATTTTCTCTCTCTCTCTCTCTCTTCGGCAAAACACGTGCTAACCTTGAAAGTCACCGCTTTGGAATTGACATATCATTATAAACCGTTCGACTCTTCCTGTGCCATGAAGTTAAAATCTGGAACTCACTACCAGCTCACGTTTTCTGATGATCCTGGATCCTACCAGCAGGACGTGAAAAATATTTCATTAGGTCGCCATAGAGTGAGTCACCATTCCGTGAGACCACCACTTTTAGATTCTACTCCTGCTTTCTATCAGGCAGAGTAGAGTCATTTTGGTAGCTAATTTAGAGCAGACGACCTGATGTGGTGTTGGTAAGTGCCTGGGTACTGCCGCAACTTAAGAGTGACAATTGGGTTGATGTTCTTTAAGAAGAAAAACAGAGTTGACTGCATAGAAAACGCTGTGGTACAAGCGGTCGCCTCACATGAGACAACACTTTGGGACAATTTGGGACAACACAGAAAAGTCTGGGTGTTCTTTGTATCCCTTTCATTTATGTTTGTAAAGTCCCAAGCGACACAGGATGTATATTCCTTTGTTTGTTTGGATTTGTCTTTAAAAACATAACTAGGACACTACGTATTCTAAATGAATTATCCCAAAGATTAAGTAAATATGTATTCATTATCTTCCTAATTTTTATTAATACCAATAAATTAGTAGTACTAGTTCAACCGGTTTTACCAAAACATCAGTTTTCCGTGGAGCGACTGGCATCGTATCTGAGGGCGAACAGAATTCGAAGGATCAACTAGTTAGTTTATGTATTTGAGGTCACTTACTTCCCAATAACAATTGTCATAGATGTTCATGACTACCGGGACCGACGGATTAACTTTCTTTACGAGGCATGGAAATTAAATACGTATTATAAGCCTTACTAATGTTTCTAATGAGAAAGAAACTCTGTCTGTTGCGCTTTCACGCCAAGACTACTAAACCGATTATATTGAAATTTGGGATATAAATAAGCCTGAGAATCTTTTTCTGCGATAACCGACATACAAGCAGGCGTAGCTGCGGTCAAAAGCTAATCTAAAATAAAACTTCCAAACTCATAAATAAATAGTTTATTAAAAATAACCATAATCTAAGAAAACGCTACCCAAAAATATGAAAGCCATGGCCGGCCCCCTGTCCTCCAAAGTACAACCCCGTACCAAAACCTCCATAAATGCTTCTTACAATATTGACTGGTTCTTCATTCATGCCTTCATCTTTCTTCTCCACGAGCCTATAATGACCTGTTTTGGGGTCAACTTTATGCACTGTATGCATTGATTTCTGTAGGGGTATCACGGATAAATCGTGAAGGGGTACATAGTTATGCGTATACGGAATTAAAATCGGAATCGATGGAGTTGGGTGGGTTATATTTGAACTGCTGTGGGATACCGTTTGAGAAATGATAGGAATTTTGATGTTATCAGTAGTGATGATATGTTTTACATCTGTGTAGATTGAGCTGTGATGAACGTTGGAATGGGATAGTGGAATTACGTGAAGTTTTGGAACTAATATTTGGGTAAGCGGAATTGAAATGATGTTTGGGCTTTTCTTGACTCTTGGTGGTGTAATAATGATATGGGTGGATGATGTCTCTGAGGGCTGGTGTGGTATCAGTAGTGGGATTGCATGAGGTGCTTTCGGTTCCCTGAACTGTCGTAACGGCGTGTTGCAGACTCGATGCAGGTGAGCGATGACCATCAGGATTGTTAGCTTTATCACCATCTGAAATTGAATGAAAATAAATTTAGTTGAGAATCTGAAGAGTTTGTTTGGTTGAGAACGCTAAACAAATATGAATCTAAAAACAAAAATCATTAATTCACCAGGCTTACAGCGTTAATTTTGCAAAAGAGGTTTGAACTTTTCCAATATAGTGAAGTTACGTGGTAATTAGTGTACAGTCTCTGCACTCCAGAAGCTAAATTGAATATTAAACTTTATTACTTTAATCTAAGCGTCGATATTAGTTTGCCAGCACTTCATTATTCAGTACCAATTACTATTACTGTATCTGATAAATTTACAGATACTGTAACTTACGTCGACGAAGTGCTACAGTAAAATTATTAAAAAAAAAATTGTTTTCTTGCGGCTACCCCATCGTGTGGGGTATCATTAAATAGGTCTTTTAAAAACAATACAGGGTTACTAAGACGATTTTTTGATTTATTAGTATAGAAAAATAGCATAGACATGTTGCTAATTTTTTAATAATCTTTATAAGCTAGATGAATAT
The DNA here is from genome assembly GCA_932526445.1 of Phragmatobia fuliginosa. NCBI lineage: Eukaryota > Metazoa > Arthropoda > Insecta > Lepidoptera > Erebidae > Phragmatobia > Phragmatobia fuliginosa. The sequence continues at coordinate 20,109,344 of OW052069.1, read as the reverse complement.
GTGGGATATTATTTGCCGTTTCACGGACACTGCTGATTGATTTCACTCAAAATGTGTTCGTTTAAGTATAATTTACTAAACAACTTTCGATAACTGCACTATGTAATTTATGAGACTGGTATAATAACATTTATCATTAATTTATTTATTAACTTTTCTTTTTTATGAATACAAATCAACTTCCAAAGTAAGACTTAGCTATATCGAAAAGTATAGAAATTATTTTTCTACTTTTATTTAATTTAATTTCTAATTCTCACAGTTCATCAATATTTAATACTGACATGTTATTTTTCTACTATGGTATTATGAAAATAAATCTTCTTTTCTATCAGTTCAACGACTTACTTTTATTGATTACTAGCTTCGCCCCGCGGTGTTATTATAGTTTGTTGTTGTAACCGCGGGCAACGCCGCGGGGCAAAGCTAGTCTAAAAAAATTGTATTAGTTACTCCTTTTATTATTAGCTATCTGCCAGTGAAAGTCTCGTCTAAATCGGTCAAGCCGTTCTAGAGATTACCCGGAACAAACAGACCGACAAAAATTGAAAAAAAGAAATATTTTATCATATGTACCGTGTATACATACATGCATTTAGTAAAAAGCGGTTATTTTAATATTACAAACAGACACTCCAATTTTATTTATTTGTATAGATAAGATTAAAATGATTTAGGGGTCAAACGACGCAGAAGCCGTATAGTTTTTATCACTGCATTTTTTTTTCTTGCATCTTACACACGGTCATCTAATCCCAAACTAAACAGAGCTAAATTGTATTATGGGTACTAAACTAACTGATATAAATACATAAACACACATTTTTTTTAAATACACCCAGAAAAACACATACAACACATAGAAAAACACCCAGACTCTGAAACAAATATTTGGTCTGACCCGAGAATCGAACTCGAGACCCCTTGAATGATCAGCAGCCGCATAAGCTAACCACCAGACCAATAAGGCACTGCCAAGTGAGTGCATTTACAAGTTAGGCTCCTATAACTCCTAAAGTAAAAAAAATATCAAAACTGATATAGTTTCAATTGAAAGTTCAATATATGTATCATGTTTTTTTTCGGTCAGAAAAAAAGGAAAAAAAAGCCATGTTTTTTTTTTAAAACCATTTTCACTGCTTGGGTAGCAAAAACTTACTTAAAAACAACATACTGCATAGCTATCACACGATATTAATAGATCGTAAATTATTATCATTTGACAGTTTTGTAATACAGTGTTATTTTGTATTACTTATTTGTAAACTATCCTACTAATATTATAAACGCGAAAGTTTGTGAGTATGTATGTGTGTATGTATGTGTGTTGCTCTTTCAGGCAAAAACTACTAAACGGATTTAGATGAAACTTTGCAGTAATATAGCTTATATATCAGAATAACACATAGGCTACTTTTACTGCAATAATCGAGATACACGGGCGAAAGCTAGGTGATTATAAAAATACATTAAATCGTAGATGTCAAAATGTATCACTGTTTATCTCCTGTCAAAACTTCACAGGTTGCTATGCATAACACACTTGCATGGCAACCATAATGATACGCGGGTAACACCGCGGGGCGCAGCTTGTTGTAAATAAATGTAAACAGTAGGTTTGCGGTATAATTAGTTGTTTTGATAAGATCTTCACATATATCACTGGAATTGGGGCTGAGGGAGATTGCAAATAGGTACATCCATACATACAAATTGTAGGGTCTGTTTGTAATATCAAATGAATAGTTTTTAAGTGAATACCTATCAAGGTATATAATATACGGTTCTTACATAAAAAAAAAATAGTTTTAAAAAACTAAACAAACACGCTTTTAAAAATTAGATAATCATTTTAATGTAACAAAGCGTGGGGCGACGTTATTGAAAGAAAGCACCCCACGCTTTGTTACATTAAAATTATTTTCTCGCTCAAAGGAGTCGGTTACAAACATACAAACAAACATACAGGTGAATCTAATAAAAAGCGTGTAAAAATCGATTCTATCTAGAGAGTGGGCGCGTGCGTCTTTGAGCCGACAATATAGAAGGATAAACTACGAAACGAAACAATCCGCGAGGGTAAGTAACGACGGCGCGGTCATACCTAGATGGGTGACTGTTTATGGCATGATATGTTATGAGAGTTTCTTTAATTAGAAGGTCACGTTAAGCAGTCGGTCCCAGTTGTTATCATAAGATAAGCAGTCTTGAAGCTTAGTTGGAGGCCTTCGGGCGGTTTAAAAACATCAAACGGCAAGATTACGTAGCCACAACGTGTCTTGCCAGTCCCCAACCTGCACTTGTACGTGGTACGTATGGCCTTAAAACCCTATCTTGAGAGGACACCGAGCTCAGGAGTGGAACATTATGGGTTGATTAGAATCATAATTATCTTAAAAAGCGTTTCTAATGGCCACACTAGAGACAGTAGCTGTATGCTAGACGCTGGTAAGGTTATATAACTTGACAAATAATTATAATAATTGTACAAATAAACAGGTTTTGGTCAGCCGCGATCTATTGAGTATCAATTGTGTGTCAGTGACGCAAGGGCAACAAGTGGAGTGAGTGTGCAGATCAGATTACAGACAGTTACATTCCGAGTTATTAAGCAAGAAAAAGATTGTAGTGTTAATGCATTGTTTATTATTACAAACTGTAGAACGTATGCTGTTAAGCGACATTCGCTTCGTGATCTTCTAAGTAATTTTAGACAGAGAACTAGTCTAAGGGGATGACCTTAGACTGGTTATGAATAAAGAATAATAAAAAAAAAAATTGTAAGCCTACCAAAGTGACTCTAATCTGCCTGATGGAAAGCATGAGTAGAATCTAGGAGTAGGGGCCACCATCCTCATTGTGAGTGCAGGCAATGCAGCATGGAGACCCATAAACTGGCGGCCTGGTCAGAAAATTCTGCATTATTCTCCCGGCCTCCTAAGGCCATTTTAATGATGCAGAATTATTGGGTCTCACACTCACCTACGAAATACGACAAGAGTGCTGTAATTATTAGAATGGTCTTCTGTGTGAGGGTAGTACTGGCCGGTCGAGTCGGCCCATTCGTGCTGAAATCAGCGTGGCTATACTACCTAGTTGAATTATTAACTCTACTTTTGTTATTTAGGTTTGATAATGTGACTCAGCGTTGAGAGAGACAATTCTCTTACATTTCTTAGGTTTCTATTAACATTTCCGTTTGAAGAATGCAAGTTAAAATGGGGGAACTGATTCAAGTAAGACAGCTCATAGTAAGTGACCAGTGCCAGTGGACGTTCAAGAGACACTAGTGTAATATGGCGTTGTGAGTGACGCCCCCTAATATCAAGCTAGGAAGAGGCAAGGAATAGGCGACCGGGGCTTTACTACACTCACACAGAAGACAATCTTAGGAGGCCCGCGTATTCTGCATCATTCTCCCGACATCCGTAGGCCAAGAGAATGATGCAACTGATGGTTAATGTCACTCAGGCACGAAATAAAATATTAGCCAATGAAACAAGAGAATAGAGAAATAGAATTGAAAAAGAAATAAGTTTGCAACTTGACGAGGTGGCCTGTTTAGTTTGGGACTAGTTGATGTAGTGTCAATATGGAAGAATATCATTATTCTTCTTCTTAGCCTTATCCTCAATATTATCCGGGGTCGGCTTCTAGTTTACCTGAGGTAAATCCGGTTGAACTAGAAGCCGAATATCAGTTTTTCCACGGAGCGACTGTCACCGGACCTCCACAACCCTAAGGGAGAACTGAAATTCGTAGGTTGAACTGGTTGTCAGTAAATTTGAGGGCACTGGCTTCCCAATAACGATTGTCATAGATGTTCATGACAACCGGGACCGACGGCTTTACGTGCTCTCCGAGGCACGGGCGTGAAATCACAGCCAAACTTCCAAACTCCGGGCTGCTATTAGGAATCTCGTAAGAAAAACCCAAAAATACTTTTTGGCCCGACCCAGGATTTGAACCCGAGACCTCTTGATTAGCAGCCGCATTAGCTATTTAATAGACCAACGTGGCAGTTATAAAATATCATATTATTAAATAGAAATTCGCAAATTGAGAGTGTTCTAATTGGAATACTTCATAGATAAACATTTGAGAGTATGTTTGTTTCCTGGGTACCCTAGATGCCATGCTATTTACCTACATGGCAATATGCCAAGAAAACATAGTCTGCACACGAAAATACAAATCTGTATAAAATTAATTAAACTAAACCATACAAGGAACATGAGATAATAGTTCCATTGTAAAATTAAATGGTTGTCGATATGTCCGGAAGCCTAGATGAATAATTACATCTAATTCTTAGAGGTACGGAAGTAGAACTACATAAAAGCAAAATGACCTTAGCGATACGTTTTTATTAATGTTATAATGTGACAAAGTGTGTACTCGTGTATGTATTTAATCACCTTGCTAAAAGGTCAATCATCACTGATAATTTTTCACGTAATAGCTATTCTTATCCCTACTAATATTATAAATGCGAAAGTAACTCTGTCTGTCATGTATGTATAGTAATACATATTATACACAGAAACCACCCAAACTCCGAATCAAATATTTGCGGACCACACAAACATCTCCGAGCTCACACTGCTGCTGACAAACAAACTCTTGACTTAACTTTCAATTATCTCATCTTGTTAACATTTATTTTTATTTTCATAATAGTTAGCATTAGATTAAGACGGTCAGTGGACCCTTTTCAATTAGTTCTCTTCATAATCAAGCGAGAAACCTATGTTCAGTAGTAGTACCTAAAAATATAATCATGATGGTACTGAAGGCAGAATTAACTTTATAAAACAGGCAGAGTCACAAAAGCCTAAAAGATGAAAGTATTATAAATTAAATAAAACCTATGTAAAATAAAAGGATATTTTTTCGATACAGTTGCTTCCCTCTTGTTATTTTAGTCTATTCTGTTGTAATATTAGACATAGGAATTAAACAAAATGGGAAGGACATAAATAATCACCGTAAGCATCAGACATGCCAGTCTTCAAAGGCCTCGAAAGTTGAACGGCAAGAAGATGATTCTTAAATTAACTGATCCTATAATATTGGCAGGTCTTCTCGGGTGTGTCATATCAGGAAGAAGAATGTTTACAATAAATGGGGCCATCTACAAGCCGTAGATGTCCCGAGGTACGTCGGGGTTCCAGGGATTTCCTTTCGAAGGTGCGCCTGGTTCCTCGGCTTCTGGTAACCGAGATGGCGCGCGGTTTTTGGTCGTCTCGAGTCCAACATAACCATGGAATGAAAAAAAAATAGTTCTAAAAAACTAAACAAACACGCTTTTAAACTAAAACGTAGAAAATAATTTTAATGTAACAAAGCGTGGGGCGACGTTTAAAATATTTTCAGATAGCACCCCACGCATTGTTACATAAAAAAATATTTGCTACGATTTAGTTTAAAAGCGTGTTTGTTTAGTTTTTTAAATCATTTTTTTAGAAAGACTAAAAAAGACTAATTTGTTTAATTTTTTTTTTCAAATTAGTTTATTGTCATCGGTCCTCGATAAATCTACAAAGTTCGAACGAAATCTGGCCGTTTAAAGTGGGTCAAAATCGCACCCAAAGGAGTCGGTTACAAACATACAAACAAACATTCAAACATACAGGTGAAGCTAATAAAAAGAGTGTAAAAAGATGTAGAATGTATTCTTAAGAACATTCCTATCTTTTATACAAGTGCAGGGACCAAAACATCGTGAAATGCTTAATAATAATTTTCTTTCTTTTAATTTTTCATGTTCAGGGCTTTTGTAGTACAAAAGTTAGATTAAACTTGATATTGCACAGCGTGTATTTGGCAACCTTTTTACGCATGTTTGTGTTGGCAAGCCGCCCAGTGTGCTCCCCAAATGTATTCTAAATTGAAGTATTGTTTGAACAAAATATTCATTTCTGTAGCAACAATTTAGTCTTGTAGTTTATGAATAAATTAATACGAATATAAATACATACCTACATTTATGTGTTTGTAAAAACAATCAGCTCTTTTCTTTTTTTTTAAAGATAATTTTTGCATTAGGAATATATCCCTGTCTCACGGGGGACTGTTATTTGTAAAACATACATGAAACAGATTTAATGAATAACAATTAACGAATCACATACATAAGTGTTATCCCATCAGGGATTTGAACCAACAACACTAGGCGCAGTAGGAAGCGGAGCGACGGCTAAACCTAACCCACAATGCCAACCGTGAAATTTTCTGAGCCTTAGGATTGGTGACTTTCTCATAATTTATAACTCGTACTTTTCTAAATTCACCTACTGCCCATTTCATGTGAAAATCTTACACTTTAAATGTTGCAAGTGTTGGTAAATAATTGGTTGACAAATCCCAATGGGAGGGAAATTCTCATTATTTAAAAAAAAAATATGGTAATTGTATGAATTGGTAGAATTGCAGGTGAATTAATATTAAGGTATTTGTTGCCTAGCTTACAGGAAGGTTCGAATTACACATATCTTAAGCTTTGACAGACAGCTACAGTATTATTGTGTTCTGGCATTACTGCTAGAAACTGAATTTTATAAAATAAATAAAAATGATATTTTTTTATAAACCTTACCTTCGATTGAACTCCAATAAACCGAAATAGTGCACTTAGAGAACTCAAAAAAAAACAAATAGTGCGTTAAACACTTTATAATATCACTTTATAATATCTGAGGCCTGCGACATGGCCAGCCGGAGTATGCACACTGTAGAATTAGCGGCTTTCGTCGGACCAGCTTTATTGAAACCATTAAACCAGCGTTTTAATTATCTCGATAAGCGATTCGCTCTGATAACAATACGTGAACTGATGCGGAAATTTGAACACCAATTTTTCCGTCATAAGCTTTTTATTACTATTTTGTGTGAGTTTTGATATCAAATAATTGAGTGGTACTACCAGTAGGTTTCATTATCATCATTCATGGTTACAGTTTTTGGCTTGTGTTTCGGAATTATTATCTACTAGCTTGTATCTCGATTATAGCAATAAATAGTATCCTATGTGTTATTCTGATATACTATTATAAGCTATATCACTGCAAAGTTTCATCCAAATCCGTTTAGTAGTTTTTACGTGAAAGAGCAACAAATATACACATACATACATACCCACAAACTTTCGCGTTTATAATATTTTCAAAATTTATTGTAGCACTTTGTCGAGTATGCATAGTTTCATCTTTCTAACACTTACCGTTTGGACGGCAAGTCAAGGACGGACGGACGAACGGACACGACGAATCCACAAGTTAGTAGGATTATGCTAAACATAAACATTTTGAGATGAGCGCTGAAAATGATCACTGAGTCTGGGTGTTTTCTATGTATAATATGTAAGTATTTACGTACAAACAAAAGTTATGTTTATGTATTTAAATCAGTTTTTAGTACTATTGGTACCCATAACACAAGCTCTGCTTAGTTTAGGACTAGATAGCGTTGTGTCCGGAATATTAATTATTATTTTTTTGTAGCCTGCCAAACTGACCACTCTGCCTGACGAATAGCATATTATATATAGAAACCAAGAGTAGCGTTTACTATGCTCATTGCGAATGCAATGCAGTAGTACATTAGAGCAGCCTATTGAGATCATCTACTGCATCATTAGGTCTACGAGTCTCTCAACAGGACTGTTGGGCAGGCTGTTATTTTAATTTGTTCTTCTTTAAGAGGGTAGTATCACTCCGGTCGAGTCGGCATGTTCGTGTAGAAATCTCCATCTCCATGTTCCTATCTAATTCCTACAGTCACAGACGACCTTGGACTTGTCCAATATTATATGAGGGGGACCAAATTATTCCACACCTCTATGTATACTTGACGCATACTTACGACGTATATTTGCATACATACTTTATAAGGGGCTGTCCATTATTCACGTGAGGCTCGAAGGGGGGAGGGGTTCACAAAAAAGAGGGGGGGGGGTGTAGTAATATATCACGTGTATTTATTTTTTCTGCAAATTCTCGCATTTCTTTCATTATTTTTATGTCAGTCAACCTTTCTACTCTACCTCTGACCGTTATTATTGTAGTCTTTAATTTCTATAATGAAATTAGTTGATACTTATACCTCTATTTTATTAATATTAAAAAATAAATAAGATTCTTTGTAGGTACTAAAAAATACACGGAGGGGGAGGGGGTTAATCGTAAACCTCACGATGTAACACCAAGGGGGAGGGGGGGTTAAAAAATGCCAAAAAAATGATCACGTGATTAATGGACGGCCCCTAAGGCCACTTAACACTCTACTGAGAGGAAACCGGAGCCCGACAGTGTGACGTCATGGGTTGTTGATGATGTATACTTACAGTGGTTTAAGTATTGTATTCGTATCGGAACCGAAACCATGACACCTCATTAAAACAAGAGCAATTTAAAACATTTAAATATCTTTACAAGGGCACACTATCTTTGTAGAAGCCATTTATAGCGGAAATGTTTCAAGACACAATTAAAATATTTAGTCGTTTAGGGAAATAACAAAGTGAGAGAGGAATTTTATGTTCAGTTCTAATGTGTCTTTGTTTTCTTTAGATACGGGTCGAGTTGTTTAACTCGTCTTCTCAATGCTCGTGGGGAAATTAAAAAATAACTACTGCATTGGGACTTGAATTGTAAAATTTTATTAGAAACTAAGGCCACTGAAGTTTGTTTTTACACATTTAAACTTATATATACTATACTGTTATTTGTTACTATATTTACTAATGAATAAAATTGATGTTTCTGTTTGTAATATTAAATTTAAAGCTTAAAGTAAATTCGGGACTAACAAAAAATCAATAGGTTCTGTCCAGACTAAGCTCCCGGTAATACCTTGGGACTCATCCCACGGTGTTACCGGTTGACCGCCTTATTGGTCTCGGGTTCGATTCCCGGGTCGGACCAAATATTATTTAAATCTAAACTATTCGTGTAATTCTATTCTATTCTAGTCTAAGTTTCTTCTATAATATTGTAAACTCCTTCCGTGTGTTCAACGTAATAAATAGCTTGACGTAAAACTTTTGTGCCGTGTTTCGTTCTACCCCACAGTGTGATTCACAAATATTTGTTGTTAGGGTGTTTCCTATGTATATTAAGTGTGTATTTGCAAAAAAAAGTATGTTTATATATTTATATCAGTTGTCTAGTACCCATAATTACAAGCTCTGCTTAGCTTGGGACTAGATGATGTTGTGTGTCAGATGTCCAAAATTAAATTTTTCTTTTTTTTTTAATTAATATTTTTATAAATAGCGAGTAACGATACTAGTGCGATACTAGTCTTAACGGAATATCCTAAGTTACTTCTTGTATCATCAGCTGTGAGACAGAGAAATTTCCTGAGATTAGCCGGAACAAACAGACAGACGTATAGACTGACTGAAAAAGTTTAAATATCCTTTTTAATGTAAGTACCGAATATACTTTCACACTCAGTTAGTAAAAAACTGTACATTTGCTTTTAAAACAGACTTTTCAATTTAATTTATTTTTATAAAAATGTCTGCACTATCTATTTTTATTATCCATTTCATAATTCCATAAGAATTCCACGAAAATGGAATAAAAAACTAAAAGATCACATATCATCGGTACCCTGTTGGCAGTCAGCGAGGGTTATTTAGCATTCAGTTGAAGCGTTCATGATTAATGTTAGTGTCGACTACTCGCCGCCTCGATCCACCTGGGTGTACCCGGGAAATGCATTAGGCTTAATTTTTCCCCTTTTTTTCCTCTTTTTGCGCACAGATTTTATCTTACGCTAGTTTATTTAATGTTGAGAGCTTTCGTTCTGTTATCAGTTTATTTTGCGCCTGGAAAATAAATGTTTTTGGTTGTAAAATGGAAAATTTGGAAAACGTTTTTAAATTATTTTGTAGACTAGCTTTTGCCCGCGGCTCCATACATATCCGTTATCGCGGTAAAAAATTATATGTCCTTTCCCAAGGTTCCATCTATTATTTCGCATTTATAATGTTAGTAAGGATATTTTATTTTGTTTGATTTGTCTGTAGAAATGTTTGCGAATGTTTATCATATTAACTTTATTAATACGTGTTTTTTTTCCTCCATCATCCAGCCATTACACAAAATTTACTATCATTTGAAAACAGAGGCGTCTTTAGCCTATATAGCACCCGTGTGTAATCAGCACTCTAGCGCTATTTATTTGTTTCGCTTGAGCGCCCTTTGTTACATTTTTTATTTACTGAAATATAAAATTTAATTCCTTCTATATATTGCTTTAAAAATTACGGTATATCGGACCTCAAAGTACACCTCACGTATGAACCTCTTTTTACGTGTGGTGGAATTATAACGCCCAGCATCAGAACACGGGTGCATGTTCGTTGTAAGGCGAAGTGCGTCGCGGTGCCCCTAAAAGCGCCGCGCCCGTGTGCATTGCACACCCTGCACTATAGATAAAGACGCCCCTGTTTGAAAATAAAATTTCAGTTCTTATTTATTTATATTAACATCATCATCATCATCAGCCTATCGCAGTCCACTGCTGGACATAGGCCTCTCCCATAGCACAATATTCTGATCGTTTTGGGTTTCGATTTATTTATATCACAGCAAATTATATTATAGACTTTGATTTTATTAGAAAATCAACAATTGATTATGTAAATTCTCGATATGTGATAGTCAAATCGTCAACCCATCGCCTTCAGACAAGTTAAGCACACCCTGACGAGTTAAAATTACATCTACATAGATTGAGGTCGACTACTATCACAATACTTTAGCCACAACACAAATATGCACAACAAAAATAAACACGTAATGACTTCTTGTGCATATTTTTACACGCTTTATATTAGCTTCACCTGTATGTTTGTAACCGACTCCTTTGGGTGCGATTTTGACCCACTTTAAACGGCCAGATTTCGAAAACTAAAAAAAAAACTAAAAAAAATGATTAAACAAATTATTCTTTTTAGTCTAGAAAAAAAATAGTTTTAAAAAACTAAACAAACACGTTTTTAAACTAAAAAGTAGAAAATAATTTAATGTAACAAAGCGTGGGGTGCTTTCTGAAAATATTTCAATAACGTCGCCCCACGCTTTTCACATTAAAATTATTTTCTACTTTTTAGTTTAAAAGCGTGTTTGTTTAGTATTTTAAAACATTTTTTTATACTCATGCTACACATACGGTACTTACCAATATCATCATCGCGAGTCTTATCATCATTCTTTTGTATCCATTCTCGTATTCTGGGGCCCCAATGTTAGTTGCCATACTCCTCCAAAACGGCTTGATCTTAATAAACTTTTATTCTAAATACCTTTAAATAAGGGTATTAACGCGAACATAGGTAATATTGACTCTAGTTTCAGCGAGAACGTGCCTTGGAGAGCACGTTAAGTCGTCAGTCGCGGTCGTCATCGGTATCTATGGCAATCGTTATTGGGAAGTCAGTGCCCTCAAATATACTGACAACTAGCTCAACCTTCGAAATTCAGGTCTCTCTCAGAGTTGCGGAGGTCTGATGCCAGTCGCTCAGTGGAAAAACTGGTATTAAGGTAAAACCGGTTGAATTAGTAGCCGACACATTAAATAATCTTGGAAGAAGAAGGTTAAGGTTTCAGCGAATTGAAATTTGTTGTGGTCTCAGGCTAACTAGCTCATACACACACACTAAATGCATTCTGTTGTAGTGTGCAAGTAGTGCTTTTTATTCTATCAGTACGTTTTTGATTTTATGGCCCTGTCTTTCCTTTCCTGAGCTAAAAGATTATGATATTTCGAACAATCTCATTTAGAGACAATCATTGAATACTAATCTTTCATAGCACAACCGTAATTACGGTCATCCCTTTTTGTTTTTAGTGTTCTCAATTTTGCTGAGTTATAGTAAAGTAATGAAAATAATTATAAGAATTTATAGGATTGATGGTATTTAAGGGATGCTGCAAGGAAAAGGAAATAGAACTACACTCGGTTCCAAAAATTACGGGTCAGTCACAAAAATTGAAATACCTATATCTGAACAACACTTTTATTTATTTATTTTATATAACTAATTACTTTATATATACATATAAAAATGTCGTCACTTTACCAAAGTGATGATAGTGATATTTTTTTGTCTGCCTGCAGTAGTTTTAGCTCACAGGGTGACCCAACAGTCGCTGAGACTCTCTCTTCTCAGTTCTCTGATGTTCCCAAAAACTTCAATCTTGTGCACATAAATGCTCAAAGCATTCCGGCTCACTTCCCGGAAATGCTGGCTTGTTTCGACTGTACGAACTTACACGCTATTCTTGTTTCTGAATCGTGGCTTAAGCCCTGCTTACCCTCTTCTGCGTACTCACTTCCCGGATTCAACCTCATCAGGAATGATCGCGCAGTGGGTGGCGGCGGTGGTGTTGCAATCTACTTACGCTCACACATTCCATACACTATTATTAGTTTGTCACCACAGCCCCCCCCTCCTAATGCGGGAGAACATATCTTCCTAGAAGTTGAACTCCTACACTTCAAAATTCTTCTGGGCGTATTTTATTGCCCCTCCTTACGTATTGACTTCTTCTCATCATTCGAACTTCTTCTAGAACAATTCACTCCGTCGTACAGTCATACCATAATCATGGGTGATTTTAACACCTGCCTCCTTAAAAATGATTCTCGCTCCACTACTCTCCAATCCATCATCCAATCCTGCAATCTATCTATTCTTCCTTCCAACGCAACACACTATTTCCCAAACTCCGTTCCTTCTCTACTTGATCTTACTCTAGTTTCCTCTCCAAACCTCGCGGTTAAACACGGCCAGTGCCCTGCTGACGAGTTCTCGTATCACGATCTATTATACCTTTCTTTCCGTCTCCGCCCTCTCAAACCTAAATCCAAGATTATCCTGCAGCGCAACTTTAAGAGCATAAACATTGATGCTCTAATAAGGGATACCAACGACATTGACTGGACCGATCTCTTTAGTGCAGATAGTATCGACGACAAAGTAGATTTTTTTAATGCTAAAATATTATCTCTTTACGACAAGCACGCGCCAATCCAGGAAATGAAAGTGAAACGTCTTCCATCACCATGGCTCAACACAGATATAAAAGCATTCATCCAGAAGAAAGCGGCAGCCAAATCAAAATATAAAAAGAATCCAAGTGAAAGAAACCGAGAAAAATATGTGTCTATCAGGAATCATTGCAATAAGGTGTGTAGGAACGCACAACGCCGATTCATCCACAGCTCCGTTGAAAACGGAGATCCAGCTAAAGTCTGGAAATTTTTGAAGTCATTAGGAGTAGGCAAATCTGTTCATCACTCTTCTCTCAAAAATGTGGACTTAAGTCTACTTAATCAACATTTCTCTCCTTCTTCGGACTTTGATACCAAGACTAAAGATGCTACTCTTAAAAGTCTTACTTCCGCCCCGACTCCTGACTGTTCTCCCTTCTTCTTTAGTCAATTTACGGATTGTGATGTTAAGAAGAGTGTACTATCTATTACTTCTAATTCAGTGGGTTCTGATTGTTTAAGTCGTAAAATGATTCTCCCAATCCTTGACGAAATTCTTCCTGTCATCTCCCATATCTTGAATCACTCGATCTCCCATAACGTTTTTCCTAAGGCTTGGAAGGATGCAGATGTAGTACCAATCCCCAAAAAGAAGAACCCTGGATGCTTTTCGGATTATCGCCCTATTTCGATCCTCCCCTTCCTCTCCAAGGTCCTTGAACGTCTCATCCATACCCAATTCTCGAAATACCTTTCCACGAACTTGCTCCTTAACCCTCTCCAATCCGGTTTTCGCCCCGGACACAGTACTACCACTACCCTAGTTCACATTACGGAGGACATCAGACATGCTATGGAAAACGGTGAGCTTACGGTCCTGACTCTTCTGGACTTCAGTAATGCTTTCAACACCGTCGACTTTGACATACTGCTTTGTATATTGCGCTCTCTTAACATATCTCCAACTGCAATTGGCTGGTTTCAAAACTACCTGTTTGGTCGCCGGCAGCGTATTTGCATTGATAACACAATCTCCTCCTGGTGTAGTACAAATGCTGGTGTACCTCAGGGCGGCGTGCTGTCTCCCTTACTTTTCTCCGTTTTTATTAACACTATCACTAATGATTTGACTTCCTCCTACCACCTTTACGCAGACGATCTCCAGATCTATTTTAGAGCACCACTTGTCAACTTGGCTAATGCTATTAAAACTATAAATGCTGACTTGGATAAAATCTGCAAATGGAGCATTTCCCACGGTCTGAAGATTAACCCATCCAAGACTCAGGTCATCGTCGTTGGAAGTTCGAGAACAGTCTCCAAAATTAACTGGACTTCACTGCCTCAAGTCTCCTGCGATGGTGCACCTATTCCATATAGTGATAAGGTGAAGAACTTGGGTATCTACATCGACAGTACCTTTTCCTGGGGTCCTCAGCTCCAGGAGCTGAGTCGCAAAATGTTTGCCGCTGCAGGATCTCTGCGTAGATTACGCAATTTCCTACCTACTTCTACAAAGATTGCAATTACTCAATCCCTTCTTTTCCCCATCCTTGATTATGCTGATGCCAGCTATTTAGATCTTACCGAAGACCAATTTAATAAGCTTGAGAGACTCCAGAACCTCTGTATCAGATTCATATTTGGATTACGGAAATATGATCATGTCTCCGATTATCGTAAGAAGCTTAAGTGGTTACCCATCCGCCTTCGCCGGAATGCACATATTCTTTCTCTTTTATACAACACTCTATTTAATCCTTTTACTCCATGTTACCTGAAATCGCGGTTCACTTTCTTACACGACACGCATACTAAATTGCTGAGATCATCAGAAAATTTGAAGCTGAAAATGCCTAGCCATTCCACCAAATTTCTCGACAACTCGTTCTCTGTCCAAGCAGTTCGATTGTGGAACGCTCTACCAGTGGCAATAAGACGGGCACAAAATCTACCAACATTCAAACGACTAGTCAAGCAGCACTACCTGGGAGTCATTAATGTCCCTTAATCCACCTTATAACTCTCCTTCTTACTCTAATAGGTCACATCATTCCTTTTATGTATGTATCTATTTAATGCTATAATTACAGTATGTGTATGTAATTAATATTTGTATATTTAACTTATAATAAAATGTTTAATTTTCCCTTCTTCTCTACTTTCAATACACCAGACACTACCCTACATCTCTTCCAAATCGTGTTCTCTCCATCCTATGGTTGCCTGTAAGAGATTGCCTCCGGGCGATAAGGCCGCCAATTGTACCTACATATCTTGCTATAAGTACTTTGTAATTACCTGGTGTACAATAAAGTTATTATTATTATTATTATTATTACCTCCAGAACTGTAAAAGCTAGATCAATGAAATAAAAAACAGAATAAAGACTTTTTAGTTGCGCTTCTAATAGCATATTATTTATACTGGTTGATGAAAAAAACTTCATTAGAAAAACAAAATTTAAAAAAATGACTATTTTTAAAAACAAAATTTTTGTTTCATGTCATTATGGATGCTTTCCATTTCTATTCTGTCACAAAAAAAATTATCGTGAACGTCTTCCACGTGCATAATTATTATTCTGTGAGGTGAAGCATGGCAGTCACGCTAGAGGAATGTACCAGAATCCTAACTTTTTTGGAACTTGGGCGGAGCCAGCGTGAAACAGCCAGAAACATTGGTGTATCTTTGTCGACTGTTCAGCGGGTAGTCCAGCGGTACCAAGAGACTGGATCACACCTTAGAAGACCAGGAAATGGCAGACCAAGATGCACAACGGCCAGGGAAGACAGACAACTGGTGGCTACAATGCTCCGAAATCGTTTTCAAACTGCTGTTGGTCTAAAAACTCACTTTATTCGCTTTGGAGGTGGCAATTTAAGCGCTCAAACAGTAAGAAGACGTCTTGCTGAAGCAAATTTGAAACATTGAGGCCCGCAAATGGCCCCAAACTGGAACGGGGACATCGAATTGCAAGACAGAGATACGTGCGCGAACACCTAAACTGGACACTAGACGATTGGTCTAGGGTAATCTTCACGGACGAGTCTAAATTCATGCTTTATAAGCATGATGGTAGGCAGTTGGTGTACAGAAGACCAGGGGAGCGCTTCCATCAAGCGTGTGTGGAGGAAAAAGTGGCGTACGGTGGAGGCTCCGTACAAGTTTGGGCTGGGATTTCTGCTGAGGCCCGCACCGAGCTGGTGCTCATTCAAAATGGAACTCTAAATGCAGAGAGGTACGTGGAAGAGATCCTCAATGAACATGTAGGTCCTTTCATGGCCAGGATGGACCGGCATGGCATATTAATGTATGATAATGCGCGTCCCCATACCGCCAGAATTGTACATGACTACCTTGAAGAGGTCGGTATCGAACTCATGCAGTGGCCAGCGCGAAGCCCGGACTTAAACCCCATCGAGCACGCCTGGGACGAGCTTCAGAGATGCGTGAAAGGTCGAAACCCCCCCACCAATCACGCTTCCCGAGCTCATACAAGCACTGGTGGAGGAATGGGAAGGTATTCCTCAGCACCGGCTCCGAAATTTGGTGTACAGCATGCCTAATCGCCTGGAAGCTGTCAGAAGAGCTCGTGGAGGCAATACAAAGTATTAAATGAAGAAAGTGATGAAAAACAGCAAAAAAACAATCATAAAAAAAATGTAATCTTAAGAAAAATATGACTACTTTAGTTTTTTTTTAATTTAAGATTAATATTGTGGGTGTAACTAAGTTTTATTTTATTTTTTATCTGTATAATTAAATTCTCAATTGAACAGTCTTCGTTTCATTAGGATGGCATACGTAGTTCGGGAGATATTCGGGTTTATGTGACTGACCCGTTATTTTTGGAACCGGCTTTAGTTTAACACTAATGGTATGAAACGTCTCGGAAATTAAAAAAGGATTTGCTAAGCATGCAGTTGTGGCGACTTCCACATTCAGCGCAAGCAAAAACATACAACAGCGCCATCTACCGAAGGAACATTGAACTACGGAGAAAACACGTAACGATCTATACGGAGTAACTACTAATCCTGCATCGCGAAAGTAATATTCTCGCGCCGATTAGCATATATACAACATCCCAACATCAACTGTTGGGCAGTGGCCCGCCAGGCATGATCACCTCGCCTGGTCGGAGGATCCTCCCTTTGTGTTAGAGGAACACGTCACCCGTTCCTCTACAGTGGTGACCCCGACGTGATCGGAAGCAGCCTTCAAGAAAGTACCATCTTGTTCACTCCCACAGCGATGTCTCAGCCAGCCAGCAACCTCGGCCTCCACAGGGACACCACACGCAGGACGCGACGGCTCCAGCCTGGTTACCCCTACGGCCTCATCAGCGTCTAGGCACAGCACACTGCACACACGGTCCACGTAAGAAGAGTATCTCTCTCCCGTCAACGCAGCAGCCAGCCACTACGCAGCAACCGCCCCGACTCACTGGGGACTTCACCGCAGCACCGCGCACCGCACGCCCGACTCACTGGGATCAGCGGACTTCAGCCCCGACTCACTGGGACTAGCGGCATACAGTTCCGACTCACTGGAACTAGCGGCACTCAGTTCCGACTCACTGGAACTGCTCACGCCTGGCACTGGCAAGCTCCGCAACAGAGCACAGACAGCTGACTCCATCATATATCGACCTCCGGTCTTGGAGGGGAGTGATGTGGCGACTTCCACATTCAGCGCAAGCAAAAACATACAACAGCGCCATCTACCGAAGGAACATTGAACTACGGAGAAAACACGTAACGATCTATACGGAGTAACTACTAATCCTGCATCGCGAAAGTAATATTCTCGCGCCGATTAGCATATATACAACATCCCAACATCAACTGTTGGGCAGTGGCCCGCCAGGCATGATCACCTCGCCTGGTCGGAGGATCCTCCCTTTGTGTTGGAGGAACACGACACCCGTTCCTCCACACAGTATTTTACAAGTAATAAAAGAATGAGAGAATTAATGAATTTAACGTAAAGAAAATTTCACATACGAGTTAAATTTTTCGAATAACGTTACATGTCCACATTTCAAAGTCATATATGGGTCATAAACAAATGTGAGTTTCAAAAGTTGAAAATAAAATAATAATAAACTTCTAACTTCGCGTGGGTGCATTACTGAATTAATCGATCAAAATTTTCCTTCGTAAAACTATATGACCGTGATGGTAAAAGTAAAAATCGGCCAAGTGCGTGTCAGGCCACGCACAGGAAAGGGTTCCTCAGTCACCTATAATGGTATGTGGATTTAAAATCGTATCCAATAGATAATTGTTATGTTTACGTAATAATACGTTAATTTTGTATGACGTTTTCCAAGTGAGCGCATTTTACCATATAAGCCTTTATAACTCCTGAACTAAGAAAGTTATCTAATCGGTGATAGTTTTCCTTCAAAGTTCATCACGATTTTTGCCAGATTTTTTGAGCCAGCCGTTTAGCTTTTAGAGGGGGGGGGACGCCCTGTTTTTACAAAAAAGTGCCCTTTAAAGTGAAATATCTCGAAAACGGATACCTAAATCAAAAAATCGTCTAGGAAACCCTTTATTGTTTTTAAAAGACCTATCTAATGATACCCCACACGATGGGGTAGCCTCGAGAAAAAAAAATCATCCCCACTTTACGTGTAGGGGAGGTACCCCAAATAAAATTATTTTTCATAATTTTATTGTAGCACTTTGTCGACGTAATTACAACACATATTCATGCAAACTTTCATCTTTCTAGCACTTACCGTTTGGACGGTAAGTTGAGGACGGACGGACGGACGGACGGACGGACGGACAGACGGACATGACGAATCTATAAGGGTTCCGAGTTATGAACTTCGGAACCCTAAAAATGACGCTTTTTGTATGAAAAATCAACATTTATTACTTAAAATTACACAAAGATCACAGTATGATTAAATTCAGAGATCAAAATCTTATTTTCTAGGAAATTGGACATATTTGTCCTTTTAAGTGTCCACCGAAAAGATGAATATATCAACAGAAAAGATAAAACTACAGTTTCAATCAATAGTGATAGTTTCAAATCTTTATAAACTTGCACATGACAACAATTGCAGTGTACTTGAAGGTTTAAAACTAGAATCAAAATAGCTCATAAAATATTTCTTATTTAAAAAAATAAAACAACCATGTCCAGGGAAGTGACTTCTTTTCTGTTACTATTAGACAAAAGTGGACTGTGCTGTCATCTTCATAGATATGTATGTTGCCTAAGGCCAACATATCATTGACATGCAGAAGAAACAGTGTGGGCGACAACACAGAGCCCTGAGGTACGCCAGCGTTAAGCTGCTGAAAGTCAGAGTCCGCGCCGTTGCTACAGACCCTGATGCGGCGCTAGTACAGGAATGCGGCTATCCAGCTGCACAGTTTGGGGGGTAGGCCGAATGCCGGAAGCTTGGAGAGCAGCAAACGGTGCCACACCCTATCGAAGGCTTTGGCCATGTCAAGGCTAATAGCCAGGGTCTCTCCATGCCTATCCATAGCCTCACCCCACAGGTGTGTAACGTACGCTAGAAGATCTACCGTGGATCGATTCGGTCTGAAACCATACTGTCGATCATTCAACAAGGAGTGATCCTCCAGGTAGCGAACCAATTAGTTGTTGATGATTGACTCGAACACCTTGCAGAGAATGGAGGTGATGGCTATGGGTCAGTAATTAGTCGGATTGGAGCGGTCACCTTTCTTGGGGATGGGTTGCACATTCGCCTCCCTCCAGGCCTCCGTAACAATTCCCGAGGAATACGACAGGCGGTGCAGACGCGTCAGTACGGGAGACAACTCCGGTGCACAGTACTTGAGAACCATCGCTGGAATACCGTCAGGTCCGCTGGCTTTCCGGACGTCGAGAGACCGCAGCTCGGCGCGGACACCGCTTTGCCGAATACGGATATCCCGCATTGTGGAGTCGCAGGTCGGAATGATAGGCGGGTCCATACCACGGTACTCAATTCGGGAGTTAGCCGCAAAGAGATCTACCAGCAGTTTCGCTTTCTCCTGTGGCTGATAGGCCAGAGTTCCATCGGGATGTTTCAGCGGTGGTAGCGTGGGTTGGCAGTGGTTAGCTTGAACGGTTTTAGCCAATTACCAGAATTTACGGCTACTCGTAGAGTATTACGAGGGTATTTGTAGACTTTAGTCTTCTACGAATGATTGTCTCTCTACTTTCACACACCATAAAACCTCATCAAAAATACTACTCGGGTTTAACGGTTTTTAGGCTTTCGCGACTTTTACGACGAGCGGTATAACCCGTCCGAAACGTCGGAAAGTAGAAGGTATCGTAACCTTTTTAATTTTATCGCGAATAAGTCCCGTATACAGTAAAAAAACATGAGTATACTGTGGTTTAATTTCCTTAGCTTTATCAATTTAGCGGTATACAAATAGTTTAGACATCATAATATACCTATTGTAAGTTTAAAAAATAGTAACTTAATATATACATGTTTATTAAAGCACCAAGCTACACCTGTGTAAAAGTAATTTAATTCAAAATGTTAATCATAAAAGTATCAAAGTCCTTAATTCCGTGGACGCTTACTATTCGGTGGACATAGAGTCCACTGGAAAGATTGTCTACAGAAGAGAAAATAGGTTACAAATAGCGGTGCAAAATAAAAATAAATGAGGTTAGTAAAAAACTCGTGTGCATTTTAATAATGGCCAACGATATCTCACTAGGTTATACAACGCAACAATTTTTTAAGACAATACTTTTCAAAATATCAATGTAACAGAAAAGTCGCAAGGACCTTTGACATAAATTATGGACCAACATATATTACAATAAATCTTTGTTTCAATTTTTACACAGCGTACATGCATCACACTGACATAAAAGTTTCAACTGACAGCTAAACAGTGTTGCTAATAAAAATAAAAAAAGCCAAGATGCGTTTCGATTATTCAGTATCGAATACGTATTAAAATGAGACCACGGAAGGAGTCGGATCGAATGGTAACAACAGGTTTATGTGTGACAATATGTCTATTTAAAATGATTATTTTTTACAATATCGTTACATAATGATACAGGGATATAAGTAAGGTTAGTAATAAACAAGAATTCAGATTTTCCGATGAATAATAATAATAATAATAACCCCCCCAGGTAGTCCACCTTGACGTGGTGGGGGGGCTTACGGGAAGGCCAGAACTTAACATACTGTCATTACGAACTCGACGATACCCTGTAACAGGAGAAACATAAAATAAAAATAGCCAAAAACATCTTGGCCCAACCCTTCCTAACTAACGGTCCCAAAACCAGAAGAAAAACAAACATGGTTATAACAAGAAGCAGTACGAAACGGCCCCAAGTGCCCGGCGGACCCAGTACCAGTGATGGTAACGACGATAACCAGCCTGTGACTGAGCCCAGGGGTGCAAAGAATCTCCGGGTGGGAAGAAGAACTCGTCAAACGACTCAAGCTATACATAAGGACTCCGATTACTTAAGCGATGCTCCACTGACTCCATCACCATTTCATTCATTTGAATCACCTTCATCATCCCCATTGTCATTTACATCTTCAACACTATCACTCACTGAATCTGCTTTGTCTGAGGATGTTGTGCAGGAGGCACAAGCCGTTACATCTGCACCCGCCTCAGGCACAAACCGTACGCGAAAGAGATGGTCACAAGAAATGAACGAATTCATCTGGCGTACGTATCTCATCGCTACTAAATTAAACACTAGCAAAATATACCTTGATCATCTACACCAAGAATTTACACAAAAATATCCACAAATGCAGGCATCTAAACAAAGACTAGGAGATCAATGTCGAGCCATAATTAGAAACAATCTTCTACCTCAACAGACGATAGATAACATAAAAGAGGAAGTGTCAGCTTACCTACAAATACAAAATACACAAATAGATTCCGGTACACAAGAACACAACACAAATGCACAAACACAGAGAAGAAGATGGACAGATGAATATAATGAATCAATAATTAAAAATTACTACAAAATCACACAATTAGGATCTAATAGGACAGCATATCGTAAGCCACTTTATCAAGCAGTTATTGCAGAACACCCTGATTTGTCAGAAGTTAGCGAACAAAGGATATCCGATCAGCTCCGGGTAATTTTGAACAACAAATTGATCAGTGATCAAAGACAACAAGAAATACGTAACGAAATAGCTAGTACCATTAATCTACAAAACACTAATCAAGACGACTGTATCTCACAAACATACTCCATTACATCAGGAACTGAATTACATCAAGAAATGCATAGCCCATTCACGGATTTAGTCACTCAACCATTACTAACGCAAAATTGCCAATCACGATTCAATCCAACAGTTTTAGAGCCTAATAAAATTGAAGAAATATTTAAAACTGCAATACTTAAATTCAGAGACAGCGACCCAACAACTCGGCCATATATACCAAAACAGAAAGTATCTCCAAAACTAATAAAAATAGTTCATTTCATTGACACCAAAATACTTCCAAATCACATCTCACTCAATCAAGATTTTTTACTGACTCAGGCCATTATTTACTGCGCCGCTTACACGGCGGCTACATGCAATGGATCTAGAATCAAAGATAATATCACAAATCTTACTCAAAACCGAATAAGAATACCACCCTGGCAGAAAAGATTACAACACAAAATACAAAACTTAAGGAATGACATTGGAAGGATGACAGAATATATACGAGGCAATAGCAGTGAAAGAGTTAGAAGATTAGTTAAATCAATTAAAGACAAACACCAAGTTCATTCACAATATGAAGAACCTAATTTAAGTAATGAACATTTTCTAGACACTCTCAAACAAAAACTCAATGCAGCTACAAGTAGGTTAAAAAGATATACTAACTGTTCACTCAGAAAAAAACAAAACAGTCAATTCACTAACAATGAAAAACAATTTTACAGACAGTTAGCTTCAAACACAACACAATACACAAATAAAAACACACAAAATCCAGGAACGGTACCGGTTAATGAACTACATGACTTCTGGTCCAACATTTGGTCAAAACCTGTACTTCATAATTCACAATCAGAATGGCTTCAGACAAATACCACTTTTACAGATCATATTACCGATATGAATTTCGAACAGATTTCTGTAGAAATAGTCATAAATGTATTGAAAAAACTGCATAACTGGAAAGCACCCGGCACCGACCACATTCACAACTTTTGGTATAAGAAATTCACAGCTTTACATCCTCTACTACATAAACATATAAACACATTCATCCAAACACCAGACTTAATGCCACACTACATCACTGAAGGTCTCACCTACATGATACCAAAAGACTCAGATTTTCAGAACCCAGCCAAATATCGCCCTATAACATGCTTACAAACACTTTATAAAATAATGACAGCATGCATTGCAGAAATAATCCATCAACACACTAACGAAAATAGTATACTTGCAGAAGAACAGAAAGGATGCCGTAAAAATAGTCAAGGTTGCAAAGAACAGTTAATAATAGACTCAGTGGCAATGAAATTAGCAATTTCGAAAAAGAAAAATATAAGCACCATGTACATAGACTACAAAAAAGCCTTTGACTCCGTGCCACATAGCTGGCTGCTTCATGTCTTGCAACTTTATAAAATTCATCCAAAAATAATAAACTTCTTACAAAACTCAATGCAACACTGGACTACGACATTAAATATCAAAGGGCAGTTTAACACAGAAACACCTAAAATCCCCATAAGGCGAGGCATCTTTCAAGGTGATGCGCTTAGCCCACTATGGTTTTGCCTAGCTCTTAATCCCCTTTCTCACATGTTAAATAAATCTCAACTAGGTTACACTATTACTACACCACAAAAACAAACGAACCTTACACATCTCATGTACATGGACGACATAAAGTTATACGGGAACAACACAGAGTCACTACACCATCTAGCAGACATTACACAATCTTTTTCAAACGACATCCACATGGAATTTGGAATTGATAAGTGTAAAACATTTTCAGTAGTTAGTGGTAAAATTACTACCAGCGCCTACACACTACAGACAGGAGAAACAATTGAGCCCTTAGAATCTCATAATTCATACAAATATTTAGGATTCCAACAAGACAGACAAATTAAACAGAAAGAAACAAAACACACCCTTAAACAGAAATTCAAACATAGAATTAACATTATACTCCGTTCCCAACTGAATTCGCGTAACACATTCAAAGCAATTAATAATTATGCCGTCCCTGTTCTCGTCTACTCCTTCGGTATAATAAAATGGTCCAGGACAGAACTCACAAACCTGCAGCGCACTATAAATACAACATTAACAGCTTTCAGAAAACACCATCCTAGATCCTGTGTACAACGAATAACCC
The DNA here is from genome assembly GCA_932526445.1 of Phragmatobia fuliginosa. Lineage (NCBI taxonomy): Eukaryota > Metazoa > Arthropoda > Insecta > Lepidoptera > Erebidae > Phragmatobia > Phragmatobia fuliginosa. The sequence continues at coordinate 20,084,945 of OW052069.1, read as the reverse complement.
TCCCGCGGGAAGAAGGTGGACGGGGCATAATAGATGTGTCCAATTTGCACAACAAACAAATTACATCACTCAGACTGTACTTTCAGCAACGATCACAACACTCTACACTACACGAAGTTGTAATGCTTGCCGACAGACGCCTTACCCCTCTTAATTTAGCAGACCGAAATCAACAATGCAATGAACGCATTATAGAATTAAAAGAAAAAATTACTCAATGGCAACAGAAATCCCTTCATGGCAGACATCGCCATGATCTGCAGCAACCTAACGTCGACAGAGTTGCGTCGAACGAATGGCTGCAGCGTGGAGAACTATTTCCTGAGACAGAAGCATTTATGATAGCAATCCAAGATCAAGTCATCGACACCCGAAACTATCAAAAATATATAATACGTGCAAAAAATCTTTCCTCAGACGCTTGCAGACGTTGCCATGCATGCCCCGAAACCATCCAACACATAACATCAGCTTGCAAATCTCTAGTTCAAAGTGACTACAAACACAGACATGACCAAGTAGCCGCCATAGTACATCAACATATTGCCCACAAACACCACTTTATAGACAAAAAGACACCCTATTACAAATACAAGCCGGAGACAGTGTTAGAAAATAACAACCACAAAGTATACTGGGACAGAACGATAATAACAGATAAGACTATTCACTTCAATCGACCTGACATCACTCTTCACGACAAAGTAAATAAAACTGTATATCTAATAGATGTAGCAGTACCAAACACTCATAACATCCAATCCACAATAGCTGAAAAACTCACAAAATACCAAGATCTGGCAATAGAACTGAAACGGCAGTGGCGAGCAGTAAACATTCATATAGTTCCAATAGTAATATCTTCAACCGGCGTAATACCTAAAAGCCTTCAACATAGCTTAGACATCTTAGAAATGCCCCAACATTCACTACACCTACTCCAGAAGGCAGTCCTGTTAAACACCTGCAGACTAACTCGAAAATTTCTCACCACATCTTCAGTTTCATCCACATACACCATCACTTAAGCCCTGATTACATTTGGCTATGGCCCATGGAATCAGCAATTTTACCCCGTACAGGGAGATGTAAAAATTAAATAGAAATAATAATAATAATAATATTCTTTATTTCCAAATATTACAATTTTTAAGCTTTACACAGTTTCTTATATGCTATTCATAATTTGTTTATTATAATTCGATATAAATTGTAACGATTTTCTCAGTTTTGACCTCTGATGAATGTATTTTTAATTCGTCCATAAACATATGAACCTCAACTGGACACGGTCCACGGAAGAGTACATAACTGATGCATTTCTTTTCTTTTCTTATAGACGATTTACAAAAATAGAACTATTTTATGATAAATCACTAATGTGTTTGTTTAGCTGCATTTTCTGGTAAAAATTATAGCATAATAGATAATATTTTCAATATTTTGATGAAACGCACAATTTTTTTGTATGTTCTGTTTATGACCCATATTCAGTATGTAGAACGGTAACACAATCCAATCATAGCTAAATTGAAAATATACTCTTACCAAATATACGAGGAGATTACATCTGTGTCCGATTTTTACATAATCATGCAGCCGGCCGGCGGGGGAGGCGTTTTATTTGAGCAAACGGTAAAATTGGGATTACACATTCCACGATTTGTATAAAATTTTGGGCGTTTACCGAATCTATATATTGATGTAGCAAAATTATAGCTTTTACTGAAGTGTTGATTAGATTTTTTTCCAATTAAGTTCATATGATTTATGATATTACGTGTTTAATCGAAAGTTTTATTAAAAAATAACATGATTAGGTGATAAGTAATTTCTGTTCAACATCGCCTCTCACGTTTCTCAGATCAATGAAATCATGGACCAATAACGACAGTCTATAATAATTTGTACTTGTTAGATATATAATTGTTCCTTTCTATTGTATGATGCAACTCTGTTTCATGGGAATATCCATCCTGTATCGCGGGGGGACTTTATACAAATACATGAAAACGGACACAAAGAACACCCAAACTCAAAACAACAATTTGTGCCAAGTTTTGTGTTTTGTAGTAAGCGGTGTGGCGACTGCTTAGACCACTAGTCAAACTAGTATAAAAAGAAAATAAATGAGATGATATAAAGTGAAGTGAAATGAAATCATTTATTTCACAATTCCATAAACACGTTTTGCTATCCTATCTAAAAATAATCTTAGAGCTAGGCCGAACGGACGCAGATAAAAACAACGCAGATATTCAGAGATATACTGAAGAATAAATGTGGGCGTATCATCATCATCATCATCATCATCCTATCGCAGTCCACTGCTGGACATAGGCCTCTCCAATTGCACGCCACTCAGTTCGATCCTCGGCGACTCAAATAAATGAATCTACAATGTCTATGTACAATATCTGATATCAAGCAACGTTCTTTGGTTAAAACTTTTACCACAGATTCCTCTACTGCCTGTAAAACTTTTCTACCTCTTATCATTCAAGCACTTTCACAAATTGTAGGAATACCACAAATAAAACCCATAAATATTGCTATATCAACCGAAACTCACATAAATCCTCGAATAACAAACAAGTAATAGTTGTAATATGTAAATTATTTTCGCGTATGCTAATCCAACGGCCTCCCCCAAGGGTCCAAGTGACCTTAATCCTTTGTCTATGTTCAGAGACCGTCGGTGACTTTCTTTACCTTTGGTTCAGATAAGGTCGTTTGGAGATCTCGATATAAGAACAAGGCTAATATTAGGCAAACTAGATTTATTTAATGTTAAAAGTTTAAAACTTCTTTTGTGGTGACTTTGAACATGTATTCGAGTGTAATAAACTAATAACATATGAAATAGCTGCTCACCTCAGTGTGTGGTGTTATCCATACTAATATTATAAATGCGAAAGTAACTCTGTCTGTCTGTCTGTCTGTTACGCTTTCACGCCTAAACCATTGAACCGATTTTGATGAAATTTGGTATGAAGATAGAACTGAACTTGGGAAAGGACATAGGCTACTTTTTACTGCAATAATCGAGATACAAAGGCCAAAGCTAGGTGATTATAAAAATACATAAATCGTAGGTATCAAAATGTATCACTGTTTATCTCCTGTCAAAACTTCACAGGTTGCTAGGCATAACACACTTGCATGGCAACCATAATGATAGTTTGACAATGACATATAGACCTACTGGACTACTGTCCAGGGTAGATCATTTTTGAAAACAAATAAAATTATAGTAGGGTGAAACCTATTGGAAAAGAAGGAGAATATTATAAAAATGAAAGGAAAAATAATTTACGGGCGATCTGAGGTCGGGAGGGGGTAGGGTGGGGAGGTTTTCGGGTCTTTAAGCGGGGCGTGAAAAAGCATCTCACTAAGCCGCCTTAGTGTGGGCCGCCATACATTATTGGCTGCATTCGCAGCAAGTGTGGTAGCCCCGACCCTTTCATTCTGCTCATGCTTTCCATCAGGCAGGGTAGAGTCACTTTGGATGGCTAAATATATAAAAATATATAAAACAAACATATAAAAGAACGGTTTATCTCGATTTCCGGCAAAACTACAAGTCCTATGGAAAAAAGTTAAATGGCAAAGTTGTAGGTAATCAAAAGCTCTACATTTTTTAGGGTTCCGAAGTTTATGACTTCGAACCCTTATCGATTCGTCATGTCCGTCTGTCCGTCCGTCTGTTCGTCCTCCTTACCGTCCAAACGGTAAGTGCTAGAAAGATGAAACTTTGCATGAATATGTATTGTAATTACGTCGACAAAGCGCTACAATAAAATAATGAAAAATATTTTTATTTAGGGTACCTCCCCTACACGTAAAGTGGGGAGGTTTTTTTTCTCGCAGCTACCCTATCATCTGGGGTATCATTATATAGGTCTTTTAAAAACATTAAAAGGTTGTTACGACGATCTTTAAACCCACTTTTGATTTAGGTATCCGTTTGCGAGAAATTCCACTTTAAAGGCCACTTTTTTTGTAAAAACAGGGCGTCCCCCCCCTCTAAAAGCTAAACAGCCAGCTCAAAAAATCTGGAAAAATTCGTGATAGTGGTCCATATAATGAACTTTACATGAAAACTATAACGAATTAGATGACTTTGTTAGTTCAGGAGTTATAGAGGCTTAACTTCTACAATGTGCTTACTTGGAAAACGTCATACAAAATTAACGCATTAATACGTAAACATAACAATTATCCATTGGATACAATTTCTAATCCACGTACCATTATGGGTGTCTGAGGAACCCTTTCCTGTACGTGGCCTGACACGCACTTGGCCGATTTTTTATTTACACTTTTTTTCACATAACCTCAAATTATATGTGGAAAATTCAAAAAAATAAATTTTTGATTTTTTATTTTTATCTTTTACAAGTAAAATTATTTTTAAACGAAATTTAGTGAAAACTTACCTTTTTATGTCCCGAATACACTGTAAGTTATTTGATTTGAAATATTTATTTTTTCACCCGATTTTGACTTAATATCGAAAATTCATCCGTCAAAATATCTACTTTTTTTTAAAAATTGGGGTGTTTTCTGTTTGATGAAATCTCTACTTTCCGATGGTGTAATCCCTACTAATATTATAAATGCGAAAGTAACTCTGCCTGTCTGTCTGTTACGCTTTCAAGCCTAAGCCACTGAACCGATTTTGATGAAATTTGGTATGAAGATAGAACTGAACTTGGGAAAGGACATAGGATACTTTTTAACGTGAAAATAAAGGTAGAAAGAAGGGTTTGAAATAGGGGACGAAAGTTTTTTTTTTTTTTTTTTTTTTTTTTTTAATAATAATAATAATAGTTTGTGTCTAAGTTCCTTATTATCAAACTCATGTAAGATTGTTTAATCTACCCTTACCGTGTCGCGCCGCGCACGATATATACGAATTCCACGCGGGCGAAGCCGCGGGCGGAAAGCTAGTTAAATATATATTTTCAATGGTAATTACCAGGATTTGATGAAACTTAATGCTAAATAACGTTTATATCTATATGTTTATATCTTTTAAGACATATAGTGTTACAGTGTCCATGGAGTTTGTTGTCTGTTCTTCTCCATAGGATCTACGAATTGGAACAGACAATTATCTTCACGACTGACTACTGACTGAATACTTGACGTTTCAGAAGTGCCGTTATATGGTTTATTTGAAATAAAATGGTTTGATTTGATTTGAATATTTCGGAAATCGTCACATCATAAACACAACGTCATAGATGACGTTGTGTGTAAGATGTAGTCCCAAACTAAGCAGAGCTTGTATTATGGGTTTATGTATGATATAAATACATATTTTTTGTAAATACATATATACATAAAAAAATAGCTAAACTCTGAAACAAATATTTGCGAATGACACAAACATTTGATCCGACCCGGGATTCGAACCAGAGACCTAAAGCATTGCAGTTGCATACGCTCCCACTGCTCAACTGAGACATTGCAAAGGCGATAGTTTCTGAGGATATAATTATGCATGCTTGTTACTCATCATCATCATCATCATCAACAGCCTTTAACAGTCAACTGCTGGACATAGGCCTCTCCTTTGAAAGGAGGTTTTGGCCTACTATATCACGCTGGTCAGACGGGTTGGTTAAGGTTTTGCTCCTCCTGCTTATTTTGTTCCTTTAGTCGCCTCTTACGACACCCATGGAATGAATAGGGGTGGTGACACTTTGTATTCTTAATCCGTTTGTTACCCGTTCAATAAAAACTACGGCACAAATTTAGATAGAAGGTAATATAGGAATATATCAGAATAATATTTATATAGACTCCTTTTCCAGTGATGTTCGACGTAACGCTGGCGAAGACGCGGGCAGACGTTGCTATACAGTATATTTATACTGTAAAGTTAGTCCTCCACATTTTAAACCAATGTTTAAAATTGTTATTCGATTTCAGTGTTCATGTGATTGTTTGCAAAATTGGCATTCAGTGACCCTCGTAATGGATTTAACGGTTGAATGGGGCATCATTGGAATTGATTCGGTTCTGGTTCAGTTCTCCAATACATTTTTGTTTAACTTGATGTATTGTACTTAGTTGAAGTGGACATTTACACTTTTTTAAAGTGCTGAGATACGACAGATAGACTACGTAAAAGAATAAATATTTCGAAAATCTAACACACAACGCCATCTAGTCCCAAACTAAGCAGAGCTTGTATTATGGGTACTAGACAACTGATATAAATACATACAACATCTATTTTTCATACACTAAGACGCGACCCTGATACCTGCCGCTTCGTATCAGCTACTGATGCTGATGCCTGCGGCTTCGTTCACTTCTTGGGGGTATAAAAAATAGCTTACGTCCTATTCTCCGATCTACTGAAAGACACAAAATTTCATAAGAATCGATCAAGCTGTTTCGGAGGAGTATATCAAATAACTTTGTGAAACGAGAATTTTATTTTATACTTACTGATGCCTGCGGCTCCGCTATACATACTAAATATATAATGTATTATTTCATAAGCCTTTAGGGACGAAACACATAACAGCGTTGCGGCGCCGCGCCGCGAAAATTGGCGGTGGCGTCAGCACCGATTTTAGCCGCGCGGCACCGTACCCCGCCGCAAATTGCAGCGTTATGACGTCATTCTTGTTGACAATGATTCAGTTTATTTCTATCACTCTTGCAAGCACAACGCGTCAACTCGAAAGCAGTTTTAAAATGAAAATGTCTGACCTTGACATCGATTTATTTATATCTTTGATTCAGGAACACCCTTGTTTGTGGGATTATTAAATGGATGTATCCAGTATCTTCTTTGTCGTATATTTAAAACAGAGTAATGTCTTCTTAATAGTAAATAAGCAATATGTTCGATTAACGATCTATGGCAGAGACACGTCTATCCACAATAAAAAATCACGAGGAACTGGTTACCCTACCATATCATATAACGCTGTTTTTCGCGACGCCGCAACGCAAACTTCCGATTTTAGCGTTGCGGCGCTGCAACGCGGTTATGTGTTTCGGCCCTTATACATCTATAAGACACGTATTAAGTAAGTACTTAACAAAAATGTAATTTTACCTCGAGTACTACTCAAAGCCCAAGTTAGTAAGAGGCCAAAACTCTCAACAGCGTCTTTTGTCTGCTCACAATAATGGGTTCGAATCCCAATAACCGATAGGGATTTGTATCTTAATATCTGTAAAGATAAGCTGCTTGATTGAAGCTTTTGTCGAACCAATCTCAAGGGGCTCCTTTTGTCTTTTTTGCATTGACTTCTGAATATATGAACTATGAATACCTATTGTTAAATACTTTTTAGGGTTCCGTTGCCAAATGGCAAAAAATGGAACCCTTATAGATTCGTCATGTCTGTCTGTCTATCTGTCCGGCTGTATGTCACAGCCACTTTTTTCCGAAACTATAAGAAACTTAGTAAGTAGATGTATTCTGTGAACCGCATTAATATTTACACATAAAAACAGAAAAAAAAAATTTGGGGGTTCCCCATACTTATAATTGAAACTCAATTTTTTTTTTCATCAAACCCATACGTGTATGGATAGGTCTTCAAAAATGATATTGAGGTTTCTAATTTCTTTTTTTTCTAAACTGAATAGTTTGCGCGAGAAGCACTTCCAAACTTGTAAAATGTCCCCCCCACTGTAACTTCAAATATAAGACAATTATAAAACAAAAAATAAATAAATGATGTACATTACTATGCAAACTTCCACCGAAAATTGGTTTGAACGAGATCTAGTAAGCAGTTTTTTTAATACGTCATAAATCGTAAACCACAATTTACCTTTGATTCAATCAATACACTTTAAATAAAACATCGATCAAAGTTACAACGAACTACAAGAACGATTATATGATGTTATTTGCTGCTACGGAACGCTTCATGGGCAAGTCCGACTCGCATTTGGCCGCTTTTTTTATTATATGTATTCTATTCATTATGATATTATGTTACATTTTAACAATATTGTATCCATATTTTGATTGACTGCGTTGTTGGTTTACGTGGTTTACGTATGCGGCTGCTGATCAACAGGTCTCGGGTTCTATTCACGGATCGGACCTAAGGTTTGTGTGATCTGCAAATATTTGTTTCGGAGTTTGGGTGTTTTCTATGTATAATAAGTATGTAATTACAAAAAAAAAGTATGTTTATGTATTTATATCAGTTGTTTAGTACCCATAACACAAGCTCTGCTTAGTTTGAACTAGATAATGTTGTTTCAGATGTCCAAATTTTTTTTTATTAGGATACTTTTTTTTACTAGCTTCATTCCGCGGTGTTACTCGCGATTCATATTAAATATTCATTAAATACAACACATCCCAATAAAAAACAAACAGTTCAAATATCACTTTGGCTTTAGTTCAATCCACACTTAAATAACCCACTAGTTTCCAATACCAAGTAATCCTTTCCTCAATTCAAACGTTGTATACAATTTCGATTCTGCGGCGTCAGAATTCGGTTTCCCGTTCCCCGAACACAGAACCACGTCGGGTACATTTTAGGGACACCAATGGTGCTTCGAGTTAAAATGTTTCTAAAGGTACAAATAGCTATTTTAGAACTGTAGGAATATATTCGAAGCATAGCGATTTGAAACTACATAGTAATGTGGTTTTGTTTATTGATATTTTTAGATTATTTTATGTAATTACTAGCCGCGCCCCGCAGTGCTACCCGCGTATCATTATGGTTGCTATGCAAGTTTGTTATGCATAGCAACCTGTGAAGGGTGTTAGGAGATAAACAGTGATTTATTTTGACATCTACGTTTTTATGTATTTTTATAATTACCTAGCTTTCGCCCGTTTATCTCGATTATTGCAGTAAAAAGTAGCCTATGCGTTATTCTGATAATATAAGCTATATTACTGTATAGTTTCATCCAAATCCGTTCAGTAGTTTTTGCGTGAAAGAGTAACAAACATACACACTCACAATTTTTTTCGTTTATAATATTATTAGGACTGCTTGCATTTGCAGTGAGTATGGCGACCCCTACTTGTGGATTTTACTCATGCTTTCCATCAGGCATAGTAAAGTCACCTTGGCAGGCGTTATTGCAGCATATAGAGATGCTTCTGCATCATTAAGCCTCCGATGCTGTTATTTTAAATTGGTCCTCTGTGAGAGGGGAAGTACTGCTCCAGTCGAGCCGGCTCGTTTATGGTGAAATCAGCTTCGCTCCACTACCTTGAAATCTCAGCGCTTTTATTTCAGAATGGCAATATCACAGTAATGTTTCTCATAGATTTGAAAAAGTATGTGGTCGTGTGTTCTTTATAATCCTTTCTTATTATTATAAAATTGAAAGTAACTTTGTAATTCTGTCTGTCTGTCGCGCTTGCACGTCAAAACTACTAAAACGATTTAAATGAAATGTGGTGCACAGATACTCCATAGCCTGAGAATGGACATTTGCTACTTTTTACCGCGATAACGGACATACACGCATGCGAAAACTCTTTAATATTTAATTAAAGTATTAATATAATTTAAATTTGTATGTGATATCAATCAGCACGCAAATAATAATTTAAACGAATGAAAGAGTGTTTTAAATGTAACGGAGGATACTTTGAAAAGAAAAAAATATATTATTATACGAATAAACTGTGGCGATAGTCTGGTCACATATGTGGCGAAACCGGTGGCCGCTGGATGGCAAGCGTAGTGTGGGCCGCCCTCTGACCAGATGACCGAACAACTTGCGTAAAGGGGTTGGCGGCAACTGGATGCAAATACCAGCAAGCAAAGCAAGAGCCCGGAAGGCTTTGTGGTTTTCCTTGTGGGTCTATGTCCAGCAGTGGACTACAGCGGGCTGCTGATGATAATGAAATTGTTTTAAATATGAGACACGCAAAATTTTCAGTTTCGCACACGAGCTACGTAACAAATACTGGAATCTTAAAGATATGATCTTTTGTTTAGACGCTGATAACGTGTTGATGTGTCCATTACTTTTTATATTTGCTTATCTTTATATTTTTCGCTTACGAGTGCGTCGTTGTGTGAAAATTATTGGATATTGTCGTGTGCGCTTTGTGAGTGTTGGTAGCAAATAGGAAGCAGAAAATCTTGTAGCGGAAAATGTAACATTACATGTTTAGATAACATTTGCGCTTATCGTCACAGCTTCTGCTACAGCTTTTGCTCTGGGCCCCGACCACGTATATGCTGGTTATCGCTTTAAATAGAAGCCTATGTTCTTCTTTTAAAATTAAAGTGGTTTAGCGTTTTAGCCGTAAAAGTGTAACTGACAGATAGAAATACAAATAAACCGACAGACAGACAGAGTTATCGTATTCCTAAATTACCTTTGGAAGAAAGAAGATACCTTAATTAATGTTTTTTTTAAAGTGAAATCTAATAACCAACTACGACAAAAAATAGTGCTGAAAAGTGTGATAAAAGATTCTCAGGACACAATTTATTATCAGTGTACATACATATTCAAGTTTGAAAGTTGTAAAGTTTTAAATCAAAATGTAAAATAAATAAAAAAAAATAAAAATACATGTTTCGGACCTCTGAAACACAACGCCATCTAGTCCCAAACTAAGCAGATCTTGATACGCTATGGGTCCATGGGTACATACATATTTAACCTAGAAAACACTCAAACTCCGAAACAAATATTTGGTGATCACACAAACATTTGGTCCGAACCGAATCGAACCCAAGACCTCTTGATCGACAGCATACGCTAACCACTAGCTAAATTGCGTAGCTAAATAAAGAACATGAGCACAAGAGTTGTGCTCATATTCTGTGCGGTTTGTATGTTGTGTGTGTTGTATGTATCTGTGTTTTGTGTGTATGTTTCGTCTCTGGTTACTATTGCGATAGATCATAGAACTACGTGATTTTATTACATCTAATATATGAAATTCTCGTGTCGCGTTAGTTACCATACTCCTCCAAAACAGCTGTACCGATTTTTGTGAAATTTTGTGCGCATATCGGGTAGGTCTCAGAATCGGCTAACATCTATTTTCCAAATCCCTAGGACACGAGCAGAGCCGCGGGCATCAACTAGTAGGTATGTAACAGTAAAAGGGGCATATGTATTTATACTTCCTTTGTTGTGAATGATACGGACTACGGACAAAATATTCTCAACATGTGTTGACATTACTTTGAATGTCACCTTGGGCCCGAGTGCTGACTTGACAACGTCAAAAACAAATTAGAATTGAGTCAAGATGAAAAGTTTCCTTGCTTTGTAATAAAATGAAGGCTTATTATTTTTGATTCGGTGTAAAGAGCAAAGGAAATTGCGAAGATGTTAAGTAGAGAGAACAATGATTGAACAACAAGGCTAGCATATAATTGTTTGTTTTGTCTTTTCACAAATAAAAATGTGTTTTATTTCAATAAGATTCGAGTTGTTTTTATATTGTCTGTAATTATTGGCGTACGCATTTCACTAAGCATTTGTTTGTAGAACGTTAGAATTAAATTATTAATTTAAAAAAATGTTTACGGTGTCGTCACATAGATGGCGTTACCGATCTTTTAATCTTGTTAAAGTAATGCGCTAACTGACCTACATGTTTCATCTGTGATATGTTATTACACGCAGTCCCCTGTTAACTGTCTCGTAGGTCCAGTGGTTAGCGTATGCGACTGCTAATCAAGAGGTCTCGGGTTCATATCCCGGGTCGGGCCAAAAAGTGATTTTGGGTTTTTCTTAGGAAATTCCTAATAGCAGCCCGGAGTTTGGAAGTTTGGCGGAGATTCATGCCCGTGCCTCGGAGAGCACGTAAAGCTATCGGTCCCGGTTGTCATGAACATATATGGAAATCGTTATTTTAAAGTCAGTGCCCTCAAATATACTGAAAACTAGTTCAATCTTCGAATTTCAATTCTCCCTTAGGGTTGCGGAGGTTCGATGCCAGTCGCATCGTAGAAAAACCGAAATTCAGGTAAAACTGGTTGAACTAGTAGCCGACCCCAAATAAATTTGAGAATAAGGGCTAGGAAGATGAGGGATTTCTCACATCCCTTCGTATCTCCGGCTCCTCGGGGATTCAGAAGCTAGGAGTATGTGGTGTTTCCCCTAAAGCCCACCTCCATCGCCGGACTCATGCACCCTGCTCTGGGGAGGACCCGGACCGTATTATTACAGGTCTACCCCAGGATTGATGCCGCGTCTATCCAGAGGGAAGCCACAGAGGCTTCCCCATGCCTATCGAATTCCAGTCTTCTATTGCCCGTGGCGTGATGTTGTAGAGAAATCAAATTAGTTCAAAGTTGTTAAAATAACAGCTTATACATGTCTCGGGCTTTCCTTTAGAACTTTTAAAGAGGACCAATTCTTTCATACGCCATTTTAACGAATGTCTAACCATTTGAGTATGAGTGTATGCGACTGCTTAAGGGTTCGATTCCCGGCTCGGACCAAATGTTTGTGTGATCTGCAAATATTTCTTTCGGATTTTGTGTGTTAATTATTTACAATATGTACGCAATGTGTGTATGTATTTATGTATGTTTATGTATGAGTGTATTTATGTATGTATCTATACTTAAATATGTATATGTGAATTTATGCTATATTAGTTTAGTTTTATATCAATTGCATATTGCTCTGTACAGCTCTTACCTCGATGCACCTACCATACTATATCTCTACACCCCCTAAAGGTTGGCTGGTAGATAATGCCTAGGGCATTAAGTCCGCCGATGTACAAAAGTGCATGAAGTTGTAAATAAATAAATATGTATGTATTTAAAAAAGTATTGTCTGGTACCAATAATGCAAGCTCTGCTTAGTTTGGGACTAGATGGTGTTGTGTGTTAGTTAACCGAAATATTTATTTACTTATTAATTCTCGTTACCACAATGGTAATAATTAATGTCTCTGACAAAAATACTTAGGGTAATAGATTTAATGAAAACACATTCAAATTTTAATTATTTACTTATAGGAAGCATTCACACCATATTATGGCATCACAGTTCAGCGTTATTTTATCAGCACAGCATTTCTTATATACATGTACATTGCTATTTACATCTTAAACACTATTTAAACTAGATATTTCTAATTCTTGTCCTTAGCTTAAAAGATAATAATATATAGGGCCGGTTTCAGCAGCGCTTGATAAGGTTTCATCTGCCGTTTAACACTACAGCTGACCCACGCAAATTCAACTGTTTTCTTCAATCATCAACAGCCCATCGTAGTCCACTGCTGGCATATAGGCCTCTCTCATTGCACACCACTCTGATCGATTTTGGGCTGGTCGCATCCATCCAACCTGCGAAAGTCGTCACTCCACCTGGCCTGTTCAATGTTCGGCTCTTATTGATTGAATCCTATCTAAAGTACGTCAGCAAAACACATTTGGAAAAAAACTGGAAATCGGATAGATGGTTTTGGAGTTCATTGTGAGCAGCAACGTGACATACGAATGAAATATACAAGACTAGCTTTTGTTTACATCTCCGCCCTTTACCAAGTCCAATCTATCTCTTAAAAACATTTGTCCAAATCCGTTCAGCGGTTTAGCCGTGAAAGCGTAACTGACAGACAGACACAGACATTTTGACTTTATAATATTAGTATGAATTTAACAGATAAAAATTGCTGATGTCTTTTATATATGTATGTAGATAAATCTCTAACCAAGAGCTGTGCAACTGAAATCTGTAGTTATCTGGCAAAGAAGTTGACATTAGTATTTGAGGGACTTTATCAGCAAGCAGTGAAACTAGCCCTTAATGTATTAAGTATAAAACCTGTCTATTTGCATTTAAAAGGTATTGTAAAATGAGTATTATAATTTTATTAAGAAATTCTACTATACTTAACACTACTTCTTTTTTCATAGGAATCAAATATTACCAAATATAGATTGAGCATATTTTCCAAAGTATTGTACCGGGGGAAAACTAGATGTTTGTTGAAAATGAGGTTGTAAGACGAACTCTTGGACATTGGAAAGGACTCGAGGCTGAACAAAAGGTTGTATTGTTGCCAGAGACTGACCAAGGAACAGAGAATTAGGATCGTGGAAGTTTATATTCTGGTATGAAGGAGGTTCTCCGAAAGATTGAATCGGTACAATGTAAGGTCGCCTTGTTATGATGAGTGTGTTGTTCGGTGAATAGGGCTGTTGACCTCGTGGCCCATGGTTTACAACCAGATTATTTATGACTTGTGCTGTTGTTACCGGTTGGAGATCTTTAGGAAGTTGATTATGATCAATGTGGGATGCAAATTCTATTTCATAGTCTGGGCTAGATGTCTCAGTAGATTGCGGGGTGGTTGGTTGATATTCAGGTGTAGTTGGCAAGGATTGGTGCTTCTGTTCAGGTACATTTTCTAAATGTTGAGAATTATCTTGCCTTTCAGGTGCTAATTCTAAATGTATTTCCTGTAGGTTCTGCTGTTGAATTTGAACTTGGTGATGTGATGATGCTTGAGAGTGTGTTTCTTGAGCATGTGTTAATATTTCTGTGCGTGGTGTTGAAGATGAGTAATGTTCAGGTTTTATTGAAGACAGAGATTGTAAAGTTACAGGCGATACAAGGAAGGGTTGAGGTGTTGGTGAAGTTAAAGAAATTTGCTCTTGAGATAAATGTTTTGGTTCTGCTTCATTAGCTCTTGGAGCATCGCTTATGGTTTCAGGTTGTGTGGTAGTTGGCTGTAAAACTTGATCAACAGATACCGAAAATTTTGGTGTGTTCTGAACTTGCTGTAGTGGGGTAGCTGGGGATGTGCTTAAAGGCACGACAGACTGATAGTGTGTTACTGGAGCAGGCGATGGTGTGTATTGACGTAGCAAAGGAAATGAGACTTGAGGGTTCGATTGAGGAGTAAATCTGGTTTGACTTGTTACCAATAATTGATTCGAAGAAGGTACTTTTGTATCTCTAACAGCAGAATTATTTATAACTCGATCCAAAGATTCTAACGTAGCTGCTATATTTGGTAACGGCTTTAGTGGAGGTTGTTGGTCTTCTAAAGAAGGCACAGCAGGCTTCTTTATTGGATGTAAATAATATATGGGACGTTGTGGACTTTGTTGAATAGGAAATTCTGGATCGGATAATTTTTGGAGGTCAAATCCGCTTTGGTGAGGTGCTAATATTATGCGTTTTTGGTGAAACTGTTGCTGTGATTGTGAAACTGGCACAGTCTGTTGAGGAACTATGCCATGTATTGGTTTAGACGATGGCGGCTTCGGAACCTTGCTGTTCTCTTTTTGACCTAATTCTCGACCGAAGGTTTGTTGCTCTGTTTTAGTAGGAGCGTGGTATAAGATCTGGGAATGAGGTTGTGCATCCAGAATGGCTTGATCATGAATAAAACGTGAGTAGCTTATAGCTCCATCTGGGTGAGCGTGGTATCCCTGAAAACGAAAATTAAGACATAAATAAAATAATATAAAACTTAGTATTTGTATTGTATCAGTGTGAAGAAGGAATATTTTATCATAATTGGGTTAGATATGGTAATTTAATGGTTATGCTTTTAGTTTTAACAAAAAATATTTACTAAATCTTTAATTTATGTTTTAAAAATGATTTGTCAAATAATTAAAAAATCAGGCAAGTGCGTGTGAGGCCACGCACAGAATATGGTTCCGTAGTCATATATATAATGGTAAGTGGAATTATAGATAATTATTGTTTACTTCTTCTTTCGTTATTTTAGTACGTATTTTTCCAAGTATTTCACAATTAACCCTCTATAACTCCTGAACTACCAAAGCCATCTAAGCCGTCATAGTTTTCCTTTAAAGTTCATCACATGATTTTTTGAGTACGCGGTGTAGATTTCAGAGGGAGGGGCGGGGACGCCCTGTTTTTGCAAAAAAATGCCCTTTAAAGTTGAATAAAACTCTCAAATGGATACCAAAATCAAAAAATCGACTATCTTTTGATACCCAACAAAACGGGGTAGACGCGAGAAAAAAGAAATCAACAAAACTTTACATGTCGTATGTATCCCAAATAGAAATA
Source organism: Phragmatobia fuliginosa (assembly GCA_932526445.1). NCBI lineage: Eukaryota > Metazoa > Arthropoda > Insecta > Lepidoptera > Erebidae > Phragmatobia > Phragmatobia fuliginosa. The sequence continues at coordinate 20,068,934 of OW052069.1, read as the reverse complement.
TTTTTCATGAATTTATTGTAGCACTTTGTCGACGAGATAGAAACACATATCCATGCGAAGTTTAATCTTTCTATCACTAACCGTTTGGACGGTAAGTCCAGGACGGACGGACGGACGGACGAACTTGGCGAATCTATAAGGGTTCCGAGTCATGAAGTACGGAGCCCTAAATACAGTCAAATGTTTGATTCTATGTTTATTAATGTTAAAATGTGTGTGTGTATTGTAGAAATTTTGCCATACCTTAGAATCAAGATATGGGTTGTTTGGATTTTCAGGTCTATACGTTGTTGCAACTTTATCTAATTCGTGCTCCTTATCTTCTCGGCTACCTTCTTGATTTTCATAGTCAAAGCCTAATTCTTCAGGTTTGATTTTGACTGGTGCTTGTTGCTGGTTGTAGGCAATTGGTATAAATGGACCAAAGTTAAATTGCTCTTTATATACATAAAGTTGAGGTTCAGGGGTTGAAGTAAAAGGTTTTGGTTTCAGTTCATGATATTTAGACTTTTGAGTGTAGAAATCAGATCCTAAAATGCCCGGTAAATGGAAATTTGGATTGCGGCTGAGAGTCTTTTTTGTTCGAAATTCTTCTAAATAATAAGGTCCGGCTTGTGGTTTAGGTTTTTCTGTTTTGAAATGAGGAAAGTCGAATGTAGCGGGATTTTTTGTTGATGCTTCGTCTAGTGCTTCTAGGTTCTGAAGCTGAAACAAAGAATCGTTAAAGTTTCTGAAAGTCCTTAAATATTATTTTAAGAAAATTGAGGAATTGTAGAATAATAATAATAGTAAATTGCTTTAATGTATACCAGATAACTTGAAATATATCTTAATGTTAGGTCAGTATAGCTGGCGGCCTTATTGCAATATTTGCAATCTGTTGCAGGCAACCATGTTCCATTGAGTTTTAAACAAGGTGCACTATTAATCAAATCAACAAGCCATAACGACCCACTGCTGGGCTCGGGTCTTCCCTCAGGAGAGGGTTAAGGCCATACGTCCCCACGCTGGCCGAGTGCGGGTTGGGGACTGGCAAGACACGTTGTGGCTACGTAATCTTACCGTTACCGTTCACGACTGCTATCTAATTATAACAATAGCAACCGACTGCTGAACGTAACCATAGGTAATCACGGAAACGCTCATAACATATCATGCCACAAACGGTCACCCATCTAGGTACTGACCGCGCCGTCGATGCTTACCCTCGGTGATTGTTTCCAATCCCTTAAGGCCACTCGGCTATGAGTGCTTCATGCTCTATTAAACGTTTTTAAAAAGTACACATTACAATAAAATGTTTCTTTATAGAGAAATGAAACATTATTAAAATTACCGTGCTTCATTACATTCCATTCTAAGAAGGAGTCTTTGTCAAACAGTGAACCGTTGAAGTCTATTGATGATATTGATGATTCTGGTGATGATGATTGAGTATTGTAAAAACGTAACGAGTGACAAAGCAATTATTTGTTGTTGTTACCCGCAGTTATTATTCTAAATCGAGACTAATGCCGCGTAGAAAAGTTAGTCTAGAAAAAAATTGCATAAGTTACTACTGTTGTCATCAACTTTCTGCCAGAGGAAATCAGTGCAGCCAATCCAGAAATTAGCCGTAACAAACAGGCAGACGCACGGACAGACACACAGACAGACATAAAATGCCTTTTAGATGTTAGTACCGTATGTACTTGAAAATGCATTTAGTATCAAAAGGTTCATTTGGTCTTACAGACACTCAAATTTTATTTATTTGTAAAGATATGTTGCAAATGTCTATTGGCGATCGAAGCCATTAACCATCAAGCCACATCTGTTACTCCATGGTTGAAATGAAACCATGACATATATTGTCTGTCCGTGTGGTGACGGATTAAGAATACAGAGTGTCACCACACCTATTCATCCCACGCGGGTGTCGTAAACGGCGACTAAGGGATAAACTACGCAAGACAACATCAATGCAAAGAGAAGGAAAACTTGAAACCATCCCTACACCAACCCGTCTGGCCAGCGTGGTATAGTAGGCCAATACCTCCTAAGGAGAGGCCTATGTACAGCAGTGGACTGTTAAAGGCTGTTGATGATGATGATGATGACATATATTCTTACCTTAGTATTATACACAGATACTGGAGCGTAAAGGTGATTAGCGAGAGCAATATCGAACGGTGGTCCTTGTCCTGTCAGTAGATCTGATATTTTCGTGATGGGAAATATTCTGGATCCGAAGATTTGCTGTGAACAAGATATGAAACAATAGTGATTTATTTGAATTGGAAAGTTAGCTTGAGGAAGAAATGGATATTTTACAATTAGTTTTTATTGAATTGTTTATTGTACGATATAATCATAAAATACTAATTCACGTATGCATTACTTAGAGTGCACACAAGACTGACTTGTTGGTCTAGTGGTTAGCGTATTTGGCTGCTGATAAAGAAAGTCCTTCGTCCGAAATATTTATTTATTATTAAGAATGCTTATACATTGGATTTAATTAATAAATATGATAGCTTAATTAATTCTGCCAATATCATCACTGAACATTTTCTGATTCAATCCAGATTTAATTGTTTAACCTTTTAGAGTAAATTACAAGCTACCTCAGTATGCAGTCTGAACTTTAGGAAAAAGGCAAAACTTTAGGAAAAGAAAATAACCTGACGAATGAAAACCCAAAACATTTAAAATCTTTTTGGAGTGGCAAACTTCTTAAAAGGATCCGTCCCAGGGTCGGTTCTTTAGGCAATCGAAATCCTTTTAGCAATCTTAGTTTTTTACATGTAGAGTATGTAGACGTGAACTCTTTTCAGAAGTTTTCTGTAAAACAAGTACTCGATTTCAGAAGTTATTTTTACTTGAGAAATACACTTTTTTCATTAACATATTTCATTCATACGCATATTTTATTCGCATTGAAATTTAATAATCATCGTCAGGAGGTTTTCTTCTATCTCTAACACCTACACTGACGGAATGGTATGGGGTTTGTTTATGCAGACTAGGTTTCGCCCGCGGCTCTGCCCGTGTGTCCTCGTTTAAATATGTTTAGTAGTTTTGCCGTAAAAGTCGAACAGACAGAGTTACTTTAGCATTTATAATATTAGTAAAGAAGTCAGGTCGGGAAAAATTGGTTTGGGTTTTTCTGACGGAGTGTGGAAGTTTGGCAGTGATTCACGCCCGTGCCTCGGAGAGTACGTTAAGCCGTCGGTCCCGGTTGTCATGAACATCTATGCAATGCATTTATGAAATGCAATTGACAGAATTTTAGTGCGCCCTCAAGGTTGCGGAGGTCCGATGCCAGTCGCTTCGTGTAAAAACTGATATTCAGGTAAAACTGGTTGAACAAGTAGCCGACCCCAAACTATATTGGAAATAAGGCTAGGAAGAAGAAGAAGTAAAGACTAATAAGTATTATGTCAAACTGTAATGTCTTCTTTCGTAATCGATTATTTATGACAGTTTCATAATGATCTAAATATTGGATATACTCAATATAAATAATAATAATAATAAATAATAAATATTTTGGACATCTTACACACAACATTATCTAGTCCCAAAGTAAGCAGAGCTTGTGTTATGGGTACTAAACAACTGATATAAATACATAAACATACTTTTTTTTTTGTAAATACATACATATTATACATAGAAAACACCCAGACTCCGAAACATATATTTGTGAATCACTCAAATAATATTTTGTCCGACCCAGAATCGAACTCGAGACCTCTTGATCAGCAGCCGCATACGCTAACCATTAGACCAACGAGGCAGTCATTTATAAAATGGATAAAAATAACACTAACACCTATATTCAGAACAACAATTTATAAACCGCACGTAATGTCCCATGTGGAAATTCAAACCCACCAACCCACGTGGGATAACACTTTGTGTGATTCACAAATTGTTGTTCTGAGTCTGGGTGTTCTTTGTGTCCGTTTCATGTATGTTTGTAAAGTCCCCCGCGACACAGGAATTTATATTCCTAATGCGGGAGTTGTCTTAAAAAAAAAAAAAAAAAAAAAAAAAAAAAAAAAAAAAAAAAAAAAAACACACTACTTAGCGTTGTTTAAAGCGGCGAGATGACCTCTTTAATCACTGTGCCATTCAATTGTCGTTCTATTTATATATAATCTCCAGTCATTTAAAGAAATGCTGATTGCATCTCGTCAAGTTCTTAAATGAGGGTTGAGCAAACCTCTTGGGTTTTGTACAAATTTTGAGCGGCTAAGGGCTTTGTTAATTTTATATTTATTGTTTTAAATTTGAGGTATATGAAGAAAGAATGTAAATAAATAAATATTTCGGACATATTACACAAAAAAGTCATCTAGCCCCCAAACTAAGCAGAACTTGTATTATGGGTAACTAGACAACTCTATGTCGGTAACTCTAGTTCTCTGTCGATGTTATTCGACAGAGAACTAGAGTTACCGACATCGCATGGAAAATCAGCACGCTGAAGTGGAAGTGGGCCGGACATGTCTCCAGACGTACTGATGGACGCTGGAGCCGAAAGGTGCTAGAGTGGAGACCGCGATTAGGCAAACGTAGTGTAGGACGCCCTGCGGCACGATGGACCGATGATTTGAGGAAGGTGGCTGGCGGCGGATGGATGCGGACTGCCCAAGACCGGGATGGTTGGCGTTCCTTGGGGGAGACCTTCGTCCAGCAGTGGACGGCGATAGGTTGACACTATATAGACAACTGATATAAATACATAAACATACTTTTGTTTTTGTAAATTCATACATATCATACATAGAAAACACCCGATTGTATAGGTGATAGAGGTGATGTCTATCCCCAACTAAAAAACTTTTTCATTTATGATTAAAAAAACCCCACGGCTTTTTCCCACGGCTCTGCCAGCACACAGCAAGTTTAAAGGCGGCTGTTTAAAATCGGTACAGCGGCTTAGCCGTGAAAGCGCAACAGACATGCAGAGTTACTTTGTCTGTTAATTTCTTTTAAAGGTTTTTAATAAAAGTTTTTACCGGCATCATATGAGTTGACAAAAAAAACGTTATTTCTTTGCCGCCCACGACCCTATGTCTCCTGTCGTCCCTAAGTGGAAAGTCACTTTTACGCAATTGGCACACAAATCACGAAGCAACGAAGTAAAGGCACTCATCAGTAGTCTTGACATTCTAAGCGGTGGGTCTCTTATCTCAATTTTTTTATTTTTGTTTGTTAGAAGATGTTTTATTACACGCTTTTTATTAGCTTCACCTGTATGTTTGTATGTATGTTTGTAACCGACTCATTTGGGTGCGATTTTGACCCACTTTTAACGGCCAGATTTCGTTCAAACTTTGTAGATTTATAGAATGATGACAATGCACTAGTTTGAAAAAAACTAAAAAAAATTTTTTAGTCTTTCTAAAAAAACTGTTTTAAAAAACTAAACAAACACGCTTTTAAACTAAAACGTAGAAAGTAATTTTAATCTAACATAGCGTGGGGTGCTTTCTGAAAATATTTCAATAACGTCGCACCACGTTTTTTACATTAAAATTATTTTCTAAGTTTTAGTTTAAAAGCGTGATTGTTTAGTTTTTTAAAACTATTTTTTTATATAGAAGTTTTACAGTTACAGGACACTGGAATATATACAAATAAATAAAGTATAGATAAGTGTCTGTTAGTAATATCAAATTAAAAGCTTTTCAGTAGATGCATACGAAATTTGTACATAAATTAAAAAAAATAGTTAAACATTTTTTTGTCTGTCTGTCTGTTTGTTTTAGCTATTCTGTAGAATGAATGGAACGATTTGATAGGAATTTCATTGACAAATATTATTTTAAACTAGTTGTGCCCCGCGGTGTAGTCCGTGATTTTTTTATAAAAGGCACAATAACATCATATTTACACGGTATTAGATACAGAAAAACACCAGTCTCAATACTTGCTGCTTTATTGGATCCGGAAAAATTGACCGTTAAATTAAATTATTTTAAGGTAATTAGCTCGAAACATCCACAGGCAAGATTACGTGCAAGATATCCACAACGAGTCTTGATAGTCCCCAACCCGTACTCGGCCAGCGTGGGGACGTCCATACGTCCCCACGCCACGGTTAAGGCCATCCTTAACCCTCTCCTGAGAGGAGACCCGAGCCCAGTAGTGGGACGTTATAAGTTATGGATGAAGGTAATTAGCAGTTTAAGTTGCGTAAATATAACCCGATGGCTTTTGTATGGGGCAGGGTTTTCAGGAGGTTTGAGTTTGATTGTTTCATGAATAAAGAGGTTTCTGAACGATAAGATAGGCAATGAGATTATTTGAATAAGTGAAACGCTATTTAAAACAATTTATTTCTATTACTTTATTAAGGTTAAGACGACGCATTACACTCTCGATTGTTGGCACTTGATTGAATTTGTTACAATACATTCATGTCAAAAGTCACGCCCGTGTCTCTGAGAGCACGTAAGGCTGTCGGTCCCGGTTGTCATGAACATCTATGTCAATCGTTATTGGGAAGTCAGTGCCCTCAAATATACTGACAACTTTTCAACACAAGAGTTTTCACAACTCAACAGAAAATTGTTGTTTTGTTACTGCCATTCGCATGATGTTAAATCAAGGACTGTTTGATTCTGATTAAATGTACTAAACGATAACTGTGTATACATTATTTTGTGTGAATAAATTATTATTATTAAAAAAAAAACTAGTTCGATCTCCGAATTTCAGTTCTCCCTTAGGGTTGCGGTGGTCCGAGACCAGTCGCTCCGTGGAAAAACTGAAATTCTGGTAAAACCGGTTGAACTAATAGCCGACCCCAAATAGTATTAGGAATAAAGGCTAGGAAGAAGACATTCATGACAAAAGTACTTGATAATTCCGTTGAGCGAAACCGGTTAAGGTAATTTTAGTTAAACAGTGAACTGAAAAGTACAAACAGTGAGTTTTATTTTAAGAATTTAAGAGAAAACTTAAACTTTTCAAAGACATAACACAATACTATTGCACATTCGAGTATTTCTTACATCCGCACTATAGATACGACCCCAAACGAGGCTGAACCGAGTTGGCAGAAAGATTTCCCGCCGGAAAATAAAAAGGAGGGCACACTTAATATACGGCAGATGTAAAGAGCCCTGTCCATTTACATTTAACTTGATAAGAAAAGAGCGTAAATTCCATTCATTAATGCTTATTTAAGCACCTCAGTTGAGAACATACTTGGAAAAAAAGAAAAGCAGATATAAACCTGTAACGATTTGTATATTTTTAATGTAACATTTGTTTTTACTCGACTACAGCTGACTCAAAAGGAATGGTAGTAATAAATAAATATTTCGGACATTATACACACTAAGCGAACTAGTCCCAAACTAAGCAGAGCTTGTACTTAAATACTAAACAACTGATATAAAAACAGAAACATACTTTTTTTTTGTAAATACGTGCGAACATAGATAACACCCAAACTCCGAAACAAATGTTTACGGATCACACAAACATGTGGTCCGATCCATGAAATCGAACCCCATATCTCAAGTTAGCAGTCGCATACGCCACCATTCGCGCCACAGAGGCAATATAGTAATATTTTAGTCAGTCTATGTATGGTTATACTAAATGCACCCTTCAACGAATTGGTCTCCAGCTGAACCTAAACAAGGTCAGTCAAGATTACTAAAAACGAGACCTGCAGATCTTAAATTATTTCAACAAATAAGTAACATTAACAGTTAAGTCTTCGTAATATTTAAAACATTACTTTTAACAATGAATTTATTAAATCCAAAATAAACTAAATGGCAGCAATCGTTTTGTTTCGACAACTTCAGAAAGACAATTTCAATGGAATTCACAATGAATTATGGTTGATTTAAAATTTCGCATCAGTAAACCAAAAACAAAGGCTCTCTCAGCATTTCATTCGTCACAAAGTCTGTTTTGGAAATGAAATAATGTTGGAGTACAATCATTTCCTATGTCACTTTGCTGTGTAAATAATACAATTAGGATTTATTGTTTTCATTTTTTTTGAATTTACACACACCAATTTACTTTAAATCCACAAGTGGGGGTCGCCACACTCACTGCAAATGCAAGCAGTATGGCGAACCACTTTATGGCAGCCTAGTGAGATGCTTTCCCACGCCCCGCTTAAAGGACCCGGGATCATAGTATGAAGGAAAAACATGAGCTGGTAGTCAGTTCCAATGTTTAACTTCTCGGCACAAAAAGGAAGACCCAAACCGCTTAGTTCTGGAGCGTATGTCTTCCACTCTGTAGGGGTGACTTCCCTGGCCAGATCGTGTTGTTCTGTAGAGGAAGGGAGAGAGTGGGATGAGTTGGAAGAGCTCTTCAGAACACTCCCCATGGTAAAGGCGATAGTAATAGCGATAATAATGGATATGTGCCATTCAATATCTGGAAAGTACGTAGCAGTACGTAGTTTTATTTTAGCTTATGTATAAGGCTGCCAAAGTGCCTCCACTCTGCCTGATGGAAAGCAAAAGTAGAATCCAAGACTAACCAAAAGGACTACCTCGGTACCGCAGTGGGAGCGTATGCGACTGTTGAACATGAGGTCTCAGGTTCGATTCCCGGGTAGGACCAAATGTTTGTGTGATCCGCAAATATTTGTTTCGGAGTTGGGGTGTTTTCTATGTATAATATGTATGTATTTACAAAAAAAAGGATGTTTATGTATTTATATCTGTTGTCTAGTACCCATAATACAAGCTCTGCTTAGTTTGGGACTAGATGGCGTTGTGTGTAAGATGTTCGAAATATTTATTTATTATTTATTTGATTTTCACAGGCAGATATCACCGCTTTAGAGTGGAAGAAATACGCACCAGAACAAAACGGTGCGGCTCTTCTTTCCTATGCCGAGCAGTCAAAGACTGGAACTCACTACCATCTCACGTGTTTCCTTCCCACTATGATCCCGGGTCCTTTAAGCGGGGCGTGAAAAAGCATCTCACAGAGCCGCCATAGTGTGGGCCGCCATACTTACTGTCTGCATTCGCAGCAAGTGTGGTGACCCCCACTCTTGGATTCTGCTCATGCTTTCCATCAGGCAGGGTAGAGTCACTTTGAATGGCTTATGTATAAAAAAAAAAAAAAAGATAGCTGATGATAATATAATGTGTAACTTACGCTTGTCATATTTATTTTAGACTAACTGAGTCTCGCGGTGTTACCTGCTTTTATTGTTGTAAATCGCGAGTGACGACGCGGAGCGAAACTAGTCTAAAAAAGTAGCCTAAGTTACTCCTTGTTTCATCAGCTATCTGCCAGTGGAAGTCCCGTCAAAATCGGTCCAGCCGTTCGAGAGATTGCCCGGAACAAACAGACAGACGGACAGACAAACTAAAATTTTAAAAATTGCCTTTTTCGTGTATACTTTCTTAAGCATTTCGTAACATACAGACACTACAATTTTATTTATTTGTATAGATTTATAGACTAGGTTCATTGTTGTATGTTTACAATAATAACCACGAGTAACACCGCTGGGCGCAGCTAGTAATATATAAATGTTTACGGGAACTAACGATAGACTAATGAAACTTCATATAGTGCAACATTTTTCGTATGTAGTGCGTCAAGTTATGAAGTTAATCTTATTAGGAGCAAGTGTCTGGACCTGAGAGCTTCGGGACGTTGTCATCGGCGAGGGGGACGGGTCTCTGACGCGATAAGACGATTACTGTCATAATATTGTACTTGGGTCCCAGGGAATGTGGCAGGGACAAGGATTTATCTATGTACATTAAATAATATACGGGAGTGTGCGATGGAAATATCACACGAAATATTCGTTTTGTATACGTAGGTACGTATACTTGTGAAATATTAACTTCTTTAGTAGAAGCTAGAACTTTGTTATTAACTGCCTCGTTGGTCTAGTAGTCTAGTGGTTTTCATTATTGGGAATTCAGTGCCCTCAAATATACTGACAACTTTTTTTTTTTAACGTGTGGAAATCCCGTAGGACAGTCACCACGCCGGGGCTTGCGGCGGGGCAGTGTCGGACTCGAACCGCCGCTGCGGCCCCTCGCGGCTGCCCACTACAGCAGATGGACGGGGAAACCCGTCCAGTCCACCCGTGGCCTCACTTAGGGCGGTATGAGGCGCAGGTGGGTCAGAGTGGAGGTCGTCCTCCCGGGCCTTCTCCGGTACCCTCTTCTGCGAGATTACGTCCTTGCAGAAGGTTGCGACCGCGATAAAACAACTGTCGCTACCGGCCATCGAGCTTATGACGGCCGGTAGCGAGATATCCTCTCCGATGACTGCAGTGAGAGCCCGATGCTGCGTCGCCCATGCGGGGCAAACCACCAGCGTGTGCAGGGCCGAGTCCTCACTGCAGTCGCAGTGGTGGCAGGCGGGACTCGATTCCCTCCGAGCGACCGAGTGCAGGTACTTTCCTAAGCAACTGTGCCCGGAAAGCACCTGCGTCAGTCGGAAGGAAAGGGTTCCTTGCTGCCACCCTGCCCACTCCGCGATGACCATCTGGAGAGCCTCCGCGGCTTCGCGACACTCGCGCACGTCCTCGGGCGGAGGCCGAAACCCGCTCTCCGCCCGGAAGTCAGCCACTCGCCGATAAACTTCGGCGAGCGCTTCCGCATCCAAATCCCACGGAGGTGTACCGGCCAAGGCGCACGCCGCCGCTTCTGTGGACACCGTGCGGTATCACCGGTCCTAGATAAATCTATAAAGTTTGAACGAAATCTGGCGGTTTAAAGTAGGTCAAATCGCACCCAAAGGAGTCGGTTACAAACATACAAACATACAGGTGAAGCTAATAAAAAGCGTGTAATACTAAGATTCGCCAGCGGCTCCACAAACATGTATGTTGGTTATAGCGGTATACAGTAGCCCATGTCCTTTCTCAGGTTCTAAGCTATTTGTGTACCAAATTTGTATTTCGCTTGAGAAGTTTTGGCGTGAAAGCGCCACAGACAGCGCTACTTTAGAATTTATAATATTAGTAAATATCTTTACCACGGTCTCACAGAAAACTAGTGTCAGTATTTCTTTGGTTACATTTCATGGAGTAAGCAAAGATAGACTACCTCCAATTATTCCGGCAAGGGCAATTCATATTTCATTTCGTTCTTATGATTGAGTTCAGTATGATTATACCCTTTACAGATTTATTCGTCCTGGATGGGAATATAATTCATGGTTCAGACTCACTATAATATATCCAACAGGCGTCTGAACTCCTTACTAATATTATAAACGCGAAAGTTTGTGAGTGTGTATATTTATTTCACGCAAAACTACTGATTTGATTTTGATGAAACTTCACAATAATATAGCTTACATATCGGAATAATGCATAAGCTACTATTTACCGCCATGATGGACCTACCCACGGGCGAAGCCGCCGGCAAAAGCTTGTATAGAATATTTTTATCATTTTATTCTTCCATTCCATTAATTATTTTAACGTCTTTTAGTTATCTTGAACTATATGTTTATTCCACCCTTATTCTATCTTTGTCTATTTATAAAGACTTTATTCAATCTCTGAATACAGCTTAAGTGGTCCAGAGATAAATTGACAGTACACAAGTCTCGCCAAGTTGAGGCCGATTATCATCTCGGCCGCGTTCTTGTCAGATCTATTGTGGCGTTTACTTTCTACTACATAAAACTGAACAATTCTCTGCAATCATAAAACTATTTATAGTGATACTAAAATTATTTACTACTAACGAGTGTTTTTGCATAAATTTGTAGATATTTACAAGTTCGTTTACAAATAGACATCTTTCTTCGAACGTTTTCCTCGACTAATTAGTGTCTGCTGTTAAATAAAGTCCGTGTGGTGACGGACTAAGACCACCCCGCACCACATCACTTATATCATTACGACAACATCACTGTAAAGAGAAGGAAAACTTGTAACAAACTCTATTCTATACATTCACATATCACTTTCACAACAAAAGGAAACACACAAAAATATTCATCTCGTAGACCTAATCAATTAGTATTACCGTCTATAAGGACTAACTATGGCAGAAACTCCTTGACATTTGTGGGAGCACAGCTATACAATGCACTTCCATCAGACATCAAGGAAGCGACCTCACTGAATATGTTTATCTACATCTATATCTACACAATCACATTTTAAATAATACTAAGTAGTAATGAAAAATCGAATCGCTTGTCGCTCTTAACTTGAGCCATACGACTTTGACTACAGTGAGCTCGCATCTCAAGATACGTCGTTGGTCAATATTATTTTTTTGTAAAAACACAGGTGGGTTTTTACAAAAAAATAATATTGACCAATGACAAAAAAACAAAACATTCATTGAAGTAATTAACCCGATACAGGTGTATCGGGTTAATTATTTCAATGAATGTTTTATTCTCATGTAAGTGACATTTGTCTTTTTGAGAAATAAATATCTTTGAACCGATACCACGGTATAGTGGTCTAGGCACCGAGGTATAGTGGGCCAAAATCTCGTTTTTAAAGAGAGGTCTATGTAAAGCAGTGCACTGTTGAAGGCTGTTAATGATGATTTAAGTCTTGTATATAGGCTGAACATCGATATTTTACACGTACCTACTGCGTTTTAGAAATTCTATAAAAAAGACTGAACACAAAGAGCTAGAACAAGGTTTAGACCTTGTTATATAGCTTTGATTTTGTCAAATATTAACAGCTATTTATATAACCGACAGTAATTTAATATACCATTTCATTAGACAGTAACCTAAGCGGTTATATCTCCAATTCATAAGTTTTAATAGGCCACTCTATGAATAATAAGAGACAATGTATTTCAGCCTTAATGTGCACTTCAATGACAAGCTTTCTAGTAACCCATTTCAATTGTATAATTCAATTAACTTTACACTTGTCAGGAGTGGCCTCGTCGTAAATAAGTGTTGTTATAACTGGTGTGGGTGCTGTCTTTGAAGACTCTTTAAGATTTAATCGAAAGCTATTTTAATATTATTTCTGTTGATTTAAGGAGCAGAGACACAGTTCCTTTTTTATTGGTACGAAGCAGCGTTATAATTTCCATTTAGTTTTTATTATTTATACTTCTTGTTAATGTAATAGGATCACTTTGTTTTCCGTCTGTTTGTAAATCATGAAACTTAACTTTAATAAACTAATTTTTATCAATTTATTTTATCTCTATCACGATCACCACATATTATAAAATAAAATCTTCCACCGCACCTGTCTGTCTGTTCGCGATAAGATCAAAATACACTGCACCGATTTAAATAAAGTTTTGTAGCCAGATAGTCAAAAGACTTAAAAAAGGGAGCGGAGCCGAGGGCGAAAGCTAGTATATTCTAAAAGTAATTTTTATTGAAATATTGTTAGTTGCAAGAACCCCTCCTTAGATGAGGGCCTCCTCCAAAGAATCTCATTTAGTTCTGTCTTGTGCCTTCTGCATGCACTGCGGGCCGGTCGATGGCCTTGTTGGTCTAGTGGTTAGCGTATGCCAACCTTCTGCGAGGACGTAATCACGCAGAAGGAGGCGGCGGAGAAGGCCCGGGAGGACGACATCCAATCGGACCAGATTCGCCGCCGGCGACTCGGGCGGCGGAGGCGCGAACATCTGCGCCTCATGCCGCCTTGAGGTGGCCGCGGGTGGACGGGACGGGTTTTCCCTTCACCCGCATTATGTGGCCAGCCGCGAGGGGGCGGCGTCGGTGTGTGCCGGACGCCGCCTAAGAGAGGGTCGTCGTACAGAGACGGTGCCCGCATCAGGAGCGGGCAGGCGCTGGAGAAGTTCAGAAGGAGATCCCACCCTGGACTTCTCCTCCTCCTAAACGGAGAAGCGCGGAGAAGGCACACTGTGTGGTTTTTAGTCGGTTCAAGTCCGACACACCACCCCGCCGTAACCCCCGGTGGGGTGACGGTCCATGATGATTTTCCACACATAAAAAAAAAAAAAAAAAAAAGTGGTTAGCGTATGCGGCTGCTAATCAAGAGGTCTCGGGTTGGATTTGCTTTGAACTTCGATTGTGTGATCCATAAATATTTGTTTCGAAGTCTGGGTGTTTTCTATGTATAATATGTATGTATTTACAATAAAAAAAGTTTGATTATGTTTTTATATTAGTTGTGTAGTACCCATAAGACAAGCTCTGCTTAGTTTGGGACTAGATGATGTTGTGTATATGTCCGAAAAAAAATAAAAAATTATGTCATCTTCCCATCTCGTGTACGGTCTACCTTTTTGAAGTTACCCTACTAGGTCTTTCCATGATGTGACTGTTATGGGTCATCTGTCGTCTTTTATTCTCACGTATAAACCGACTGGTAAAAAACCGGAATAAAACATACAATGCATTCCTGATCTCATATGTAAGTTTTACTAAAAAAATATATTCACGTTCTCCCATACATGTAACAAGTTTCCGGCCTCGTTCGACTTTCATAAGAGACATGGGCCGATACATTTTCCTTATATTATTACCTTTGAGGAAAACATAAAAGCCTTATAACACAGATACTGAGAGATACATTTTCTTGGTAAACATCAATTGAGTATAATTCGGGAAATAAAATGGGCTGGAGTGAATTATTTATAAGAAACATTTTCTTTTAATGCTCTTTGAGACTACAATCTTGCATTTCAGAATTATAATAATATGTTATACTGAGACCTGCCTAAGAGTGCGGAGCGGTGCTAGTCGAGAAAAATTGCCTCATGTGAGTTGTGAAAAGTTCAGAAAAAAATATTCTCGTCATCCCTTACGCAAATTGTTTCACTAAAACCGAACCTAAAAATGTTAGTCTATTCACCATGTGCTAGCGAATATACTAAACTGGTAGAATCGAATGAATATGACAAAAAACACAACGACACCTCTAAGGGCCACCGCAGACTAGCTACTTTTAGCATCGGCGATCGGCAACTAGTCGCTTTTTAGAAGCTAAATACGGCGACCGAACGCTCCACACCGCACACTTAAAAACGCCAAACGCGGAGATTAAGTCGCTTTTTAGAAGCGTGACACAGCAGCTGAACGCTACTCTCCGCACACATTACGAACACATTCGGATGCCGGTAGCATCGATTTGGCATCTGAGCAGTAGCTAAAACGCGCGTTTCCGATACCGCGATCGAACGCAGGAAGTCGTTAAAACGCGATGCAGCATCGATGCAGTCGCCAAATCGCCGATCGCCGATGCTAAAAGTAGCTAGTCTGCGGTGGCCCTAACACGGTTTGAATCGCCCCGAATCGGCATCAATCGCTCGTAAGTCTACAACGAGGCGTAAAATCGCTGTCGTTGTCCGTTCTAGATACTAGAGTACAAAGTATAAGTAAATGCAGAAGTTCATATTTTAAAGGAATGGAAAAATATTGCAATTGATTATGGAGGTCTTTTTAGTCAATTTTATTGAGTCCCTGAGAGTAAATGATTGTATTATTATTGACAACAATAGTATGAAAGTATTTGATTTATAAAAATTTTTGCTACCAGTTGTCCATTACTCATTGAGAAAATAGTACATTGTTCACCGAGGGAGGAAAGGGACCGATTACTAGCGAGGGAGCAGTTTGTGGCCCGAAGGCGCAGCCTAGGGCCACAATACTCCCGAGGCAGGAATGGGACTTTCACCCGAGTGCTACACAGTGCTTTATACTACACCTGTGAGGAACATTTAAAGTATTTTTAAAATAAAATCAAAACGTAAGACACCATGTAAGACACAATTTAGCTTAGAATTTGACCAATATTTCGCGCTTCTTTTGTTTTTTTTCATTCTTCACAAAATGATGTCAGTGGCACGGAGATTCCATATTTAAATTATATGAAAACTCCTTGGGCAGGCGCGCGCCATAGAGGAACATTTAAAGTATTTTTAAAATAAAATCAAAACGTAAGACACCATGTAAGACACAATTTAGCTTAGAATTTGACCAATATTTCGCGCTTCTTTTGTTTTTTTTCATTCTTCACAAAATGATGTCAGTGGCACGGAGATTCCATATTTAAATTATATGAAAACTCCTTGGGCAGGCGCGCGCCATAGATAAGATAACACATGAGAAATGAAAATTCATACAACTTTCTCTTCCGCTAAAACACGTTAGAAATGGATTTTTAAAACACGTTAGAAATGGAGTTTGTGGCCCTAGGCTGCGCCTTCGGGCCACAAACTGCTCCCTCGCTAGTAATCGGTTCCTTTCCTCCCTCGGTGAACAATGTACTATTCTACATACGAGATTAATTTTGTTTTGTTTGATACATTTCTGATGCAGTAGAACTTGAATTTTTAAGTTCCTATTATTTTTACTTTATGGTTCATATTAATGTGTAGTAAAATTTTCCACATCAGAACTTCAAACATTTATTTGAACAAACTACTTATGAACTCGTAAACGCGAGTGGATATAAAACTATACCTGGTTAAAATTCTGAGGTTTTCATTAGTTTTCTGACACTATACGTTGTTCATGACTTCAGGAGTACTTAACACATATAATTTTATTACATGTAACTTGAACATAGGGATAGATATTGTAAAAGTAAGTATTTATAATAATTATTGAGTGGAATTCACTAATTTCTTCACAGCACGAGAATCACGAGTATCTTAAGCATACACGAGTCTTGCAGTTGTTGTATTAATATATGAATTTAATGCAGGGGGGTGTCACTCCGCAGTTTAGGTATAGTCGGCCGGCTGCCTGCCGGGTCAGACACGCCGGTCGAACAGACATCGTCAGAACAGTTCAGAGTTATACGATAGAAAGAGACGCAATTGTAGGTAAATATAATCGTAGTGATTCGGCGCTGTGCGATCTGAATTGAACTTAATCTTTTGACACCGAGGGTATCTATAACTTTAATTTACTTTTCGGAGTGAGTCTTCTGTGCTGGTACTATTATGTATTCTGTGTTTAATGCAAGAACGCTGAATATAGTTTAAGGACTTTTACTGCAGATAAGACCTACTCAGGCGATCTCAATAGGAAGGGTAACCCTGCCTCAGCTGAAGCTCATGGGGCAAAATATCGAGTGGTCTGCGACGGTAAAATACCTCGGCGTGACCATCGACCGTACCCTCTTCATGAAGCCTCATGTGAACCACGTCGTTGCTCAGGTACGTGCTACACCCTCCCTTCTACGACCCGTATTGTCATCCCGTTTGCCGCTCCGCGCAAAGCTTGGCTTGTTGAAGACTTATATTACCCGTTTGACCTATGGTGCCCCGGCCTGGATGAATTCGTGAGACACCTAAGCACCAACCTGTTCGTGCGTGCCGAGGGCTCGCATCACAGGCCTTACGCCTGGATAAGTTACCCCGAGACCCTATTTAGGGTTTGCGAGAAGAACCACAAAAAAAAAAAGATATGACCTCAAGAATTTATTATGCAAATGTATCAGAAAGAAGCTTATAAGTTGACTGAGTAGTACAGTAAGCTGTAGTTAAATAATTATCCTCTAAATGCAAGTATTTAATTTATCCCTACTAATATTATAAATGCGAAAGTAACTCTGTCTGTCTGTCTGTCTGTTACGCTTTCACGCCTCAACCACTGAACCGATTTTGATGAAATTTGGTATGAAGATAGAACTGAACTTGGGAAAGGACATAGGCTACTTTTTACTGCAATAATCGAGATACAAAGACCAAAGCTAGGTGATTATAAAAATACATAAATCGTAGATGTCAAAATGTATCACTGTTTACCTCATGTCAAAACTTCACATGTTGCTAGGCATAACACACTTGCATGGCAACCATAATGATAGTTTGTAAATGACATATAGACCAGTAGACCAGGATAGATAATTTTTGAAAACAAATAAAATTATAGTAGAATGAAACCTATTGGAAAAGGAGGAGAATATTTATTATAAAAATAAAAGAAAAAATAATTTACGGGCGATCTGAGGTCGGGAAGGGGTAGGGGGGAGGTTTTCAGGTCTTTTATGTAGGGCGTGATAAAGCATCTCACTAAGCCGGCATAGTGTGGGCCGCCATACATTATTGCCTGCATTCGCAGCAAGTGTGGTAGCCCCGACTCTTGGATTCTGCTCATGCATCCCATCAAGCAGGGTAGAGTCACTTTGGTTGGCTAAAAATATAAAAAAAGGGTAAAAAAAGGTCCAATGGAAAAAAGTTAAACCGTAAAGTTGTAGGTAATTAAAAGATCTACAACTCTTTAGGGTTACGAAGTTTATGATTTCGAACCCTTATAGATTCGTCATGTCCGTCTGTCCGTCCGTCCTCGACTTACCGTCCAAACGGTAAGTGCTAGAAAGATGAAAGTTTGCATGAATATGTACTGTAATTACGTCGACAAAGTGCTACAATAAAATTGATATGAAAACTATTTTTATTAAGGGTACCCTCCCCTTCACGTAAAGTCGGGATGTTTTTTTTTCTCGCGGCTACCCCATCATGTGGGATATCATTATATAGGTCTTTTAAAAACATTAAAGGGTTGTTAAGATGATTTTTTGATTTAGGTACCCGTTTGTGAGAAAGGCCACTTTTTTGTAAAAACAGGGCGTCCCCCCCCCCCTCTAAAAGCTAAAAAAATCTGGATAAAATCGTGAAAGTGGTCCATATTTAAATGAAAACTATAACGAATTAGATGACTTTATTAGTTCAGGAGTTCTAAAGGCTTAACTTCTACAATGTGCTTACTTGGAAAACGTCATACAAAATTAACGCATTAATACGTAAACATAACAATTATCCATTGGATACAATTTCTAATCCACGTACCATTATGGGTGACTGTGGAACCCTTTCCTGTGCGTGGCCTGATCTTTTATTTACACTTTTATCACATAACCTCAAATTATTTGTAAAAAATTCAAAAAACCAAGTTTTTGGTTTTTTATTTTATCTTTTACAAATAAAATTTATTTTTAAACGAAGTTTAGTGAAAACTTACCTTTTTATGTGCCGAATACACTGTAATTTATTCGATTTGAAATATTTATTTTTTTACCCTATTTTGACTTATTATCGAAAATTCACCCGTCAAAATATCTACTTTTTTCAAAAAATTGGGGTGTTTTCTGTTTGATGAAATCTCTACTTTTCGATTGTGTAATCCCTACTTAATATTATAAATGCGAAAGTAACTCTGTCTGTCTGTCTGTTACACTTTCACGCCTAAACCACTGAACCGATTTTGATGAAATTTGGTATGAAGATAGAACTGAACTTGGGAAAGGACATAGGATACTTTTTATCGCGAAAATTAAGGTAGAAGGGTTTGAAATAGGGGAAGAAAGATTGTGTCGAAGTTCCTTATTAGCAAACATAAAATCATGTAAGATTGTTTAATCTACCCTTACCGTATCGCGCTATTTAAACGAATTCGACGCGGGCGAAGCCGCGGGCGGAAAGCTAGTATAAAATAACGTACAATTTTCAGAGAAAGTGACAAGTTAACCTACTACATTGTTTCTACAACGTGTAAAGGGTGCGGACAGTAGAGTGTATGGTGAGGTCGTAGGCAATAAACCCGTTGAGATACCGTCATGGCTGATAATGCCTGGATTACTGCCTCCATTTGGGGGTTGGTCGACTATTCGCGGACACTTCGTTACTTGAACATTAAGCTTTTTCAGTAGGCTCTTGAAGACGTAGAAAATGGTTTTAATGAAGGTATTTGTAGGTTGAATAAATATAAAAAGTGTAGTTGGCAGAGGAGCACACGAGTTATCTAATGGTAAATAGTGTTAGGTAATCCCTAGAATTAAAGCTTAGGGATAGGACTTAGGATTTCTAGTAACCTTAGCCAGAAACGCGAAGAAAGAATTACATAACAAAGGTTTTTACTGAGTTTTGTTATCATTCCTGTCCTTGTGGTCCCCTCCCTAGTATGAATCCAGAAGAATATTGACAAATCGGTCACTTGCAATATTTCTTTCAACGTTCCTTTAACAGACTTGTCAGATTCGATTGCTTCATTGGTCGGTCGGACCCAGAAATCGAACCCGGGTAAGACCAAATAGTGTTATTGATTTTTTTCTGATATCCCCAACCCGCTCTCGGCCAGCGTGGGGACTTATGGCCTTAACCCTCTTCTGAGAGGAGACTCGAGCCCA
This sequence comes from Phragmatobia fuliginosa, assembly GCA_932526445.1. Classification (NCBI taxonomy): domain Eukaryota; kingdom Metazoa; phylum Arthropoda; class Insecta; order Lepidoptera; family Erebidae; genus Phragmatobia; species Phragmatobia fuliginosa. The sequence continues at coordinate 20,048,869 of OW052069.1, read as the reverse complement.
TCAGTGGGACGTTATGGGTTGATGATGATAGATATGCTATCCCCCGTGCCGTGGAGAGCACGCTAAGTCAGATCGTATGCCTAATCTCTACGCAGTAGTATTGGATAGCCATACCATCATAATATCAAAGTGAGGGTACAGAAAGTTCACCTTTTTTTTTTATTTTTTTTTTTTCGTGCGGAAATCCCCGCGGATGCCATATAATTGTGGCTATGTCGGACTCGAACCGACCAAAACCGCACGCCTTCTCGGGCACTAGGAGTCGGGAAACCAGGTGCACCCTCGAAAGGAAAAACCCTGGGACCCCAACGTACCTCGGGCCATCTTTGTTTTCAGATGGCCTCCTACTGTGCGAGAACAGAAAGTTCACCTGTATTTGCGCACACATTTGTATCTTTTGCGTAGTTGTCTGGTCTCAGACGACTAGCTGCTGCGCCTTAGCTTGAATCGGCTAGGAGTACATTACCATCGTTTTTAGGTTTCCGTACCCAAACGGTTTTCACAAATTATGTATTTCTGTTGCCGCTATAATAACAAATACTAAAAATAAAATAAAAATCAATATTCCAGGGGGGCTCCCATACAAAAAACACCATTTTCGCCTAGTTCTGCTCGATATCAACAAATGATAACAGATAGATACTGATGTTTACGGAACCCTCAGTGCACGAGTCCAACTTGGCCAGTTTTTTAACCATATTACACTACTGCACACGTCCATTTTAAAAGCAAGGGTATGTTTTCAAAAAGTCCTGTGTGTAAAATTGCCTGTAGTAACAATGTATCACCGTTATTTTTCACGCTGCGATTTTAATTAAATATTACGATGTATGCGGAACATATTTTAGCAAATTATTAAGATTTATGTTTGAATAGTTTTTTGTGGCATAATAAAAAATTGCTGCCTTTTAAGCTTTGTGCCAGTTTTAAAAAGTAGCTGTGTTATTTTAGATACACAAACTATTTGCTTCATACATCCTCCGATTATATTTAAGATGGAAAGCATTAGTAGAATCCAGGAGTAGGGGTCACCATCCGTATTGTGAAGGCAAGCAATGCAGCATGGTGACCCATACCATGGCGGCCTGGTCGGATATTTCTGTATCATTCTCCCAGCCTATGGAAGCCGGGAGAATGATGTAAAATGATTGGGCCTCCGGTCTCACTCTCACCGATGATATACGACAGCAATAATGCTGTCATTATTAGGATGGTCTTCAGTGTGAGGGTAGTACTGCCCCGGTGGAGCCGGCTTACCCATACATAGGTTATCAATACACTAAACAATATTGAATAGTGTTGAACTTTGATCTATTATCCAGAGCTACTGCGATTCTCACAAGCACTAGGGCATGTCAAAGTTTTGTAGGACTGGATTTGTCGAACTTTTTAGTGCTCCAACTTCTCAAATGGTTACGACTGCCTTGTTGGTCTAGTGGTTAGCGTATTCGGCTGCTGATCAAGAGGTCTCGGGTTCGATTCCCGGGTCGGACCAAATGTTTGTTTCGCAGTTTGAGTGCTTTCTATGTATAATATGTATGTATTTACAAAAAATGAACATATGTATTTCTGTCAGTTATCTAGTACCCATATGTGCTTAGTTTGGGACTAGATGGCGTTGTGTGTAAGTCGTCCGAAATATTTATTTATGTATTATTTATTTATTTATATCCCAACCGGCGCCAACGGCTTGACGTGCTCTCAGAAGTAGGAACGGGTAAAACAATAAGTCCGGTTAACGCTGCGGGAGTCAGCTTGTCTTTAGGTAATAATACCTAGCTCAGTATTTTTATTCTAGTATCAAATATATAAAATATTAAAGATACAGTAATAAAAATACTTCTAAAGAATTAATAAACATAGTTTAAAACTTTTAATGGCCGTTTGCTCGTATTCCAGTTTAACCCGCAAAGCAATAGCTGAACGAACTTATTAAACTTTAAAAAACTTGCCAAGTGCGAGACGGACTCTCCCATGAAGGGTCCCGTAGCAGCAAGTAACATCATTTATAAGTTCGTATAATAGTGCATTGATTGAATGAAAGGTAAATTGCGGTTTACGATTTATGACGTATTAAAAAAAAATACTTACTAGATTTCGTTCAAAACAATTTTCGGTGGTAGTTTACATTGTAATGTACAACATACATTTTTTTTGGTATTATCACTCTCTTATTTTTGAAGTTACAGGGGGGGGGGGGGGGGGGGCGGCGGCACATTTTTCCACTTTGGAAGTGTCTCTCGCGCAAACTATTCAGTTTAGAAAAAGATGATATTAGAAACCTCAACATCATTTTTGAAGACCTATCTATTAGATACCCTACACATATGGGTTTGATGATTTTTTTTTTTAAGTTTCAGTTCCAAGTATTCCCCCAAAAAGTGTTGTTTTTTTTCTATTTTTATGTGAAAATCTTAATACGTTTCACAGATTACATCTACTTACCAAGTTTCAACAGTATAGTTCTTATGGTTACGGAAAAAAGTGGCTGTGACATACGGACGGACAGACAGACATGACGAATCTATAAGAGTTCCGTTTTTAGCTATTTGGCTACGGAACCCTAATAAGAAAATTTACAACCACAGTAGTTTGCATAAGTAACTTAAAGGTTCTAATAAGAGTATTTATGATACTGCAGGTTGTAAAGAATGCAGCTGGTTCAATAAATCGTGGCATAACTTACTTTATCACGTCATAAACTACGCTTTATGTAAGGTACATTGTTTACTAGAATGGAGCCAACACATCGATGTACTTTCAACTACAGAAATGGGTCATCTATATAAAAAAATAAAAATGAAGTGTCTGTTTGTAATAACAAATAACTAGATTTAAATAAATGCATATCAAATTATATACGGTACTAATATCAAAAAAGCAGTTTTTAAAGTTTTTGTCTGTCCGTTTGTTCCGGGTAATCTCTAGAACGGCTCGACTGATTTTAACGAGACTTTCACTGGTAGAATGTGAATGACCTAAGGAGTAAATTAGGCTATTTTTTTTTACTAGCTTCTGTCCACGGCGTTACTCGCGATTTACAACAATAACCGCAGGTAACACTGCGGCAGTCAGCTAGTGTTGGATAAGATCTGCTAATTGCGTTAACAAATTTATCTATTGTTTTACAAATGTATGTACCTGCTAAACTGACTGCCTGATGGAAAGCATGAGTAGAATCCAAGTTAGTGGTCATCACCCTCATAGTAAATTTAGACAATACAAAATGGTTACCCAGACTATGGCGGGTTATTGAGATGCTGCGTTCGACTGCCTTGTTGGTCTAGTGGTTAGCGTATGCGGCTGCTGATCAAGAGGTCTCGGGTTCGATTCCCGGGTCAGACCAAATATTTGTGTGATCCACAAATATTTGTTTCGGAGTCTAGGTATTTTACTATGTATAACATGTATGTATTTACAAAAAAAATGTTTATGTATTTATATCAGTTGTCTAGTACCCATAACACAAGCTCTGCTTACTTTGGGACTCGATGATGTTGTGTGTAAGATGTCCAAAATATTTATTTATTTATTATTCTGCATCATTAGGCCTCAGGTCTCGAACTTCTCTAATTTAAACTTATGTACCCTAGATGTCTTTAGAATAATCATGTGACTGTGGGGTCTTGATAACTAACATCATTTAGCCCTTCCACTTAATGGTGCTAGCACTCACCATATAGAACCTTACCCACACCCAGTTTTGTTAAGTTATAGTGGGTCCCATCTTGCATCGTACCCTGTGTGTCCAGACACCTGCACGCAGAAGAACCTAATGCTGCCACCACCGATAAATCTATTAAAATGGCTGCGTTCGTGGTTTGTCATCGAAACGCTAAGAAGAAAAAGAAGTGGGTAGACCGAGTTCGGAAGACTCACACACGCTCTTCAGTTTCCCCACAGAGACTATAGAGTTAAAACACTTCCCACGTAAAAATCTTTGCCCAATCAAAGCAACTATAAAGTGAAATTCTTTCAATAATAAATAGTGTCCTCATGGTGTCAAAACCACTCCATCCAAGCCAAAAGACCCGCATAAAACGTTCAACATAGTAGAGTCCCCTGATTTTAAAAAAGGGAATAACAAGCACAGTGCCAATAAGCAAAGAGACTGTACGAACAGACAGATGAACTGATAACCTCACCTACATAAAAAAGGAGCTGGCTATGTTTTGCATGCTTGGAAACATACAAGTGGTGAATTGAGGCGGTCCTGCTTACCGAGAACACGTATTACGTTACTTTGACTTTCAAAGTCATGTTGGGTAAACCTTGCGTGCACTCAATGCGGTAGCTAATGTCGTTGACATATTTATTTGTTCGCTGAGCGAATTCAACAGGATACCTTACTGTGAACTTGGGATCAATTAAGTTAATAAAAACATATTGTCTACGTATACCGCATTAGATTCTACATATCTGTAATGGTAGACGTAAGTATGTTATAAATAAATGTAAAAACTTTCAGTAAAATTTATATAGCTTTTGATACCCGGGTACCTAATGATTAGAATACATTGACACTTCATTCATTAAAGTTGGTTCAGTAGTTAACAACCCATAACTTCCCACTGCTGGTTTTGGGTCTTCTCTCAGGAGAGGGTTAAGTACGTCCCCACGCTGTTCGAGGGCGGGTTGGGGTTACATAATCTTGCCGTTGGATGTTTTGAAGCTACCCGTAAGCCTCCAACTAAGCTTCACGACTGTTATCTTATGATAACAACTGGGACCGACTGCTTAACGTGACCTCCTAATCACGGAAGCGCGCAAAACATATCATATCACAAACGGTCACCCATCTAGGTCCGACTGCGCCGTCGATGCTTACCCTCAGCGATTGTTTCCAGTCACTCCAGGCCACTCGTCTATGTGCGCTCCTATGAGAATCATAGTTTAATACATTTTAGTCAAGTCGGTGGTTTTGTTTCGAAGTTTCTGTCATTTCTGTCTGTTGTGTACTGTATTTAGTTCCGTATGTTTTTGGTCATCCATTGAGTACCTATCGAAGTGGACGACACATTTGAACAGATAAATTCTACGGATGCCGGTTTTAGAATAATCTATATGTAAAGTATCTGTGAAGCTATCTAAAAATCGTTTTTATTTCACCATGACTTTAAGAAATAAGTGACAATAATATTTTTTTTGATTAGGAATACACATTCTTTGTCGCGGGGGACTTTACAAACATACGTGAAATGGACACAAAGAACACTCAGACTTAACAACAATTTGTGTATCACCATGCGGGATTTGAACTCACAACACTTAATGCAGTAGTAAGTGGCGTGACGACTGCTTAAACAACTAAGACAACGTTGCAACCAAGTTAATTATTTGTTAATTTTATGGTCCTCTATTGTAATTATTTTCAGGCTTTATCTACGCCGACATTTCAGTACCAATACAAAAGTTAGGACATTTGTAAACACAACAGTTCACAGTGTTCATATTTGAGTTCTTTGGGTCAATGGGGGCTGCTGGCTCAGTTTGCTACATCATATGTTATGCATGTACGGATAAGCTCGGTACATCAACTTATTGTGATCAGAATAATTTTTAAAAACTTTGTGTATTATGTTAGATTTTGTGTGTAAAATAGATTTTTTTTTCAGATCTTCAACCTATAGTAGGTTGATGTATTGTCATTCATTCATTCCTAAACGTAGGCCTACTAACCAACTTTTAAAAAAGGAAGTTCTTAATTCAACTGCTGGTTTTTTGCGGACCCACCGCTGTAAAAAGTTATCAATATAGCAATAAGGTCCACCTTTGTATATATCTACTTGTAATATGTACTATTCTATTCTATTCCATAGTTTTTTATATATTAGATTTTTATAAGAATAACATTTAAAGCAATATCATTAATGTGTTGTATCATAAATATAAACAAAGCACTAGAATGGACTTTGAACAAGACGTTCCCGACGAGTATTATTAGTTAGATCAAAACAGACAATATGGCGTCAGAGCCGTGACATTTGACAATTAATTGCGTCGGCATTAAAATGGATAACGGCTAGAGCCTGGGCCGGCATAAATAGTACCAGCGAAGGAAATACAGCGACCGGTATCAAACACTAGTCCCACCATTTAATTTATGTTGTATGGAAGAAATTTTTGTATTCCATGAACTAATTATAAATAAATAATATCGGACATCTTTTACACATAACGAACTTCTTAATAATCTGTGCATCTAGACCCAAACTATTCAGAGTTTGTTTAATAGGGACTAGACAAGTGATTTAAATACAAATACATATTTTTTTTGTAAAAACATACATATTATACATAGAAAACAAAAATTTGCGGATTGCACAAACTTTAGATCCGACCCGGGACTCGAACATGAGTGACCACTAGAGATTGAATACCGAGTACCGGGATCCCGGAAACCAGGATAACATTACATTTCTCCGGGATTACTATCCCGGGATTGACCAAACAATACCGAAATTTCGGTATCAAAAAAAATCCCAGGTTAATAAAACCTTTTTTGTTCCACTCAAGTTTTCTTAACTCGACAAAGTTAATCAAATTGTTCTTAAAATAAATTCACGCTTAATTAGGAATTGAAATTTTTGACAATGGTAGTAAATATAACAAAAGAGACATATTACCTCTATAACTCGAACGTGATCAAACCCTTCTTATTTAGCTTTAAGATATGAACTGGGAATATTTCATCCTTAAATTAGTGATTAAGTTATTTTTAGAACAATTCTGTTTATTATTAAACTATTTCAAATTTTCGTTTAAACCCGGTATCGATACCGGGATCCCGGGATCGCTCCGATACGAATACCGGTATTCAAAAATCGTCCGGTATTTGCAATCTGTAGTAACCACCCTTTATATTGTTCATTCCATATTAAATGAATACACAAGACATTACAGCGACGACAAAAACCTATAAAGCAATAATTGTGGCCGATAGAAAAACTATTTACGTGTTAGTTTAGTATCCATTTGATTGAATCAATATACTTTTATTAGTATCGTAAGACATGGCTTTATACAACCTCCATATATTTGCTAAAAATATCGCCGAGCTCCACCATTTTGGCATTTTTATGACTTACATAACTATAATAGCCGATAGACGAGCAAGTTTGAAAATATATTTTGTTGATGTTGTTGATAAATCAATCTTGTAGCAATAGATTCCAGTGTATTACGTTATGATGATATTACATAAACAACAATTTTATCTATTGTCATCTTTATTATTTTTTCAATCAGAATTAGATAATTAACTGCCTTTGTGGCGCAGTGGTACTGTATGCGACTGCTGTGCTTGAGGTCGCGGGTTCGATTCCCGGGTCGGACCAAATGTTTGTCTGATCCACAAATATATGTTTCGGAGTTTGCGTGTTTTCTATGTATAGTATGTAGTATGTATTTACGAAAAAAATGTATAGTTATGTATTCATGTCGGTTGTCTAGTACCCATAAAACAAGCTCTGCTTAGTTTGGGACTAGATGGCGTTGTGTGTAAGATAATCGAAAATATTTATTCATAATTGCCGGTAATAGTTTCATCAATTCGCTGGTCTTATTCCTCAAATTTTACATCGGTTAGATTTAAATTATATATTTATATGATTACAAACACTAATAGAACTGCACTGGACGTTAAATGTTTATTTTAATCAGCATAATAAAGGATCAAAACTAAAATTCTGGCCCCATTTTAGACGTTTATAGCCTCAATTTTAATTACGTTAATTATTTAGTTTAAAATTAGGTTATATATATCATCATCAATCATCAACAGCCTTTATCAGTCCACTGCTGGACATAGGCCTCTCCTTGAAAAGGAGGTATTGGCCTACTATACCACGCTGGCCAGACGGGTTGGTATAGGATTGGTTTCAAGATTTTCTTCTCTTTGCATTGATGTTGTCTTGCGTAGTTTATCCATTAGTCGCCTTTTACGACACCCTCGGGATGAATAAGGGTGGTGACACTCTGTATTCTTAATCCGTCACACACTTTTCATTACTGAAAGAAATTTCTGAATCGGTTTTGTAGTTTAGGCTTGAAACTTTAACAAACAAACAAATTCAATTTGCCATTCAGAATCAGTTAATATTCAGATTATAGTAATTATTACGATATGTGTGATAAAACTACATATAAATGTACCTAACTAGAGCTACCAGAGTTTTAAGCTTCCCGCATAAAAATATCTAAACAATTTGTGGTCATAAAACGGCCCTTGTGAGAGATGCTCAACGTATTTATGTGAATTTGTTAGAGTGAAATTCGCGCACTAAGCCCTCCAAATTAACGCCTCGACCCTTTCCGAGCCCTGGGCGCCGACACTTTCGTTATTTTTATATTCCCTTTGCCCTACGAGATGTTTCCGTAATTATTTTGGAGTTATAAGTCTCTGTAATCTAAATAATGAATATTTATAAACATCGTCTTTAAATCTTGGTACAGTTATTTAAGGGTATTTTTACACGAAAAGTGATTTATGATTGAATAGGTTTACATTAGGAGATTTACATTTGAAAACATCTACGAGTAAATTGATAACACTTGAAAAATCTTACACGCAGTCTTCTGATATCAAACAAGGCAAAGCATTTTAATTGTTATCGTCAATAGAATTCTTATAAATACATTTTTATGTATTGCTAATTTATAAATTTTATCAAAAGACTACCTGCAGTTTTACCCGGAATAGTACGTTTTTAATAGGTATGAGCCTGCCGCTGCAAATGACCCGAGACAGGTGACACCCTGGTGCGGCCGGGGGTGCCGTCTAAGGTGTGTCGGTGTCCCGCCTTTTACTGTGCAGAGCGGTGAGAGGCGCGTCATCGTACTGTCCCGAGGGTGATTCTTGGACACCCTGAGGTGTACCTCAGTTATGGGGTACGGCATGGGGAAATTCAGAAGCCGCTGATGCGTTAATGGAGCTCCTCCTGACTGCTGAGGTAGGGCGCCGCGAGGTTTAGTGGGTAGACCGAATTCGGGAGTCCCACACACGATCTTCGGTTTCCCCACGGAGAGTATGGTGCAAAAAGCGTTCCCCGCGTAAAATATAAATAAATAAAAAATATAAATAAAAAAGGGACCTGCCAAACTGACTCTACTCTGCCTGATGACAAGTATGAGTAGTTTAGTGGCTCCGTTCTCTTCTCATTCACCAACGAAATACAATAGCAAGAATAGCAAAGAATACAAATGCTATAATTTTAGGTTCGTCTTTTCTGTGATTGTAGTACCGCACGGATCCAACAGACCCATTCGTAGTGAAATTAGCGTGGCTCTACTACCTTCGGTTGTTTGGACTAAAAGTAAGCTATGCAATAATTTTATGTGTCAGCTAACTCCATACCCTTTATTTAAATCTTTATCAAAATTGGTTCACCCATTTGCGTGTGTGCGTAGCATATATACATAAAATGATTACACCCAAACATAAAATGAACGATCATTTTAATTATACATTAGGCGGTTAATGGCTAGAATGGAGTTGTGGTTAAGGTGGTCACTACGCTGCTTCCTGCCGCGCAAAGTGTTGTCGGTTCAAATCCCACATGGAACACTTAGTTGTGATCCACAAATTGTAGCTCTGAGTTAACGTTCTTTGTGTCCATTTCATATATGTCTGTACAGCCCTAGTAACCCAGAATATATTACTAGTGCGAGAGTTTTCTTCCAAAAACTAGTCCTGCACCCCTAGTCCAATTGCAAAAGTTTTTTGTTTTGTTTTCTATTTTTCTATTGTCTTGTTTCATTAAAAAAAAAGTATTTCGGACATCTTACACAACATCATCTAGTCCCAAACTAAGCAGAGTTTGTATTATAGGTACTAAACAACTGCTATAAATACATTAACATACATTTTTTTTGGTAAATACATACATATTATACTCTGAAACAAATATTTCACTACTAGCTGCGCCCCGCGGTGTTACCCGCGTATTTTCGTGATAAAAAGTAGCCTAGATATGTGATTATCCAGAACTCATTTTTAAATTAGCCGTTTACAAGTATCATTATGGTTGCTATATAAGTGTGTTATGCATAGCAACCTGTGAAGTTTTGACAGGAGATAAACAGTGATACATTTTGACATCTACGATTTAATGTATTTCTCGATTATTACAGTAATGAGTAGCCTGTTATTCTGGTATATAAGCTATATTACTTTAAAGTTTCATTCAAACACGATCAGTAATTTTTGCGTGAAAGAGCAACAAACATACATACATACAAACTTTCGGGTTTATAATATGAGTAGGAAGTAGGATAATTTCACTTAGTCACGTGATCACACTAAAATATTAGAAAATGAAACAAGATAATAGAGAAATAAATAAATCTACAATCTCTTGAATCTGATGTACGGACATCTAATAGTTATACGTAATAACATCAATTATAGTAAACTGGACAGTTATAGAATAAATCAGTGCAGTAATAGAGGTGTGTCGTATGTTAGTTATCTAAACTGTGTGTACAGGTACTGGTCGTTACGTGGGATCATTACGTCACATGTGGGGCAGCTCTCACCAGAGCGTGCAGTAACACAAGGGATCGGTGCAGGCGAGTAGTAATATAAACATGTTAAAATAAAGTTTCTGTGTGTAATTTCGAACTAACAGCTTCTCAAGTATATATAATAAAAAGTGTAAACATTGAAATTCATGTCAAACCTGCTGAACTAGTAGACGACCCCATATAATCTTGGGAATAAACGCTAGAAAGATGATGGTACAATAAAAGGTGTATATCTGTCTCTGTTTGTTGGGCCTCACCACGTATTACCCGGGACAGGAGTGTTAAGGGTTCCATCTTCCCTCGGGATAACATTTTGTGCGATTCACGAATTGATTTGGACCTGCCAACGTGGCTCTACTGTGACTGATGGAAAGCATGAACCGAATCCAAGACTAGTGATGATCATATTCATACTATGCAACAAGGAAGCAAGGTTATCCACATGGCCGCCTTATAGATAGGTCTGCATCATTAGTCCTCCGGTCACGCACCAGTCAACGAAACACGCGAACACCAATACTGTCATTTTAGGTTGGTTCAAGAGCGTGTAGTACCGTCCCTATCAAGTCTCCCCATTCGTGTTGCAACCAGTATACTGTAATTTTAGGTTGGTTCAAGAGCGTGTAGTACCGTCCCTATCAAGTCTCCCCATTCGTGTTGCAACCAGTATACTGTAATTTTAGGTTGGTTCAAGAGCGTGTAGTACCGTCCCTATCAAGTCTCCCCATTCGTGTTGCAACCAGTATACTGTAATTTTAGGTTGGTTCAAGAGCGTGTAGTACCGTCCCTATCAAGTCTCCCCATTCGTGTTGCAACCAGTATACTGTAATTTTAGGTTGGTTCAAGAGAGTGTAGTACCGTCCCTATCAAGTCTCCCCATTCGTGTTGCAACCAGCGTGATATGGGGCTGTCCATTAATAACGTAATGTTTTTATTACGTGATAGTGATATGTGGTGAGGTTAGAGCATACCTCCCCCTACCAAAATCAGATGTAGTTTTTAGTATCTCCAAAAAATTTTAAAATTTAGCCTGGAAAACTGCACTTCAAGTGGACACTGCACGCCGTTTTCGGTTTACAAATCGCGCACTTAACGAAAATACAAATACATGTGATATCTTATACTATACCCCCATTGTGATATTTCGTGATTTTTTATCGAACCCTCTCCCCCCTTTCGAATCTCACGTTATTAATGGACCATCTGTGTATCCTAGGAGTTCATATTCATATTCATAACACATGTAATGTATAACTTACATTTACTTACTTACAGGTAGGTAACCTGGTTTTAAAGCATGCAGCGACCCACGGTAGAAAAGTTGCCCTTCTGTAAACGATTCGCGATCAAGTTTTAAAATAAAATGTACCCGTGTAATTTCAACAAACTCGTATTATCGAAATTAATAAAAGTTGTTCTTTTAATTAATTTCCTTGGAGTGTTCTCTTTTTTTGCGCTCCGACGAGTCCCCGGGAAATTGGGTTCATTTCGGAATTATCCGAACGGAAGGCAATAAGGATTTGAAAGTTCGTGAAATTTGTTAATGAACTAATTATGTTTTTAGGGTCGCCGTGCACAGGTACCGCCCACGTCAAGGTAGAAAGATTAAATAAAATATTAATCTCATTAAAAAATCTTTTTTAATGAGATTAATATTTTTTAATTAAAACTAGCTTCGAATAACGCCCGGTTTTATACGTCCTGAACTATGTCGATTAAGGCGGTAAATAGTAAACTGCCTAGTTGGTCTAACAGGTAGCGTATGCGACTGCTTATCAAGAGGAGGAGTTCAAATCCTGGGTCGGGCCAAAAAGTGTTTTTAGGTATTTCTTAGGAAATTCCTAATAGCAGCCCGGAGTTTGGAAGTTTGACGGTGATTCACGCCCGTGCCTCGGAAAGCACGTAAAGGCATCGGTCCCGGTTGTCATGAACATCTATGGCAATCGTTATTGGGAAGTCAGTCCCCTAAAATTTACTGACAACTAGTTCAACCTTCGAATTTCAGTTCTCCTTAAGGGTTGCGGAGGTCCGAAAAATTGATATTCAGGTATAACCGGTTGAATTAGTAGCCGACCCCAAATAAACTTGGGAATAGTAATCTATGTGTTATTCTCATTATTTATCATAGTTTCCGTTTTAAGCTACTATATGTAGTACTATTGTGCAGTGGGCTAACACCCCACCCACGGAAAAAATATGAAAGTTACGAAACCGACAAAAGAGAAAATCCGATCTGATCCCAAAACAAACGACTTATGGCATAGAAAAAAGGACATCCGATTTGCATCATGGAATGTGCGGTCCCTCTATCGACCTGGGGCCCTATACCAAGTAAAGAACGAGCTCAAGAGGTATAATATAGAGATTGCCGCCTTACAATGTTCATAACGAAGCCATTCTCTTTTATAGTGGTGACGGAGATGGACACCACGTGAACGGTACGGGATTCATGGTATCAAAAAAGGCCTCTGGCAGTGTGTTGCGATTTGAGGCGGTATCCGATAGACTATGTGTTCTCTGAATCAAGAGTAAATTCCACAACATCTCAATCTTAAATGCATATGCACCAACCAAACTAGCTGATGAAACCACGAAGGACGAATTCTATGATCATTTGGAAGCCGTATACGACCAACTACCAGCTTTGACGTCAAAATTCTTCTGGGAGACTTCAATGCGAAAGTGGGCCGAGAGGAGATATTCAAGCCCAATATAGGAATGTTTAGTAAACATGCCCAATCTAACGACAATGGTGTGAGACTCATAAGCTTTGCTTCATCCAGAGCCTTGGTGGTCAAAAGCACGATGTATGGGCACAAGGACATCTACAAGGGCACATGGAAGTCTCCGGATGGGAAAACTATCAACGAAATTGATCACGCGCTCATTGACGACAGACACAAGAGTACCATTCATGATGTCCGAATTTACAGGGGAGCCGACTGCGACAGCGACCACTACATGCTTGGTGTAAAAGTTAAGGACACAATAAGGATCAACCCAAAAGAGCAGAAACACACAGACATAGAGCAAATACATATAGATAAGCTTAGGGACAAAGAATGTGAACACCAATTTCAAGTGGAACTCAGCAACCGTTTCAAAGAGTTACCAATGGAGGAAAACCTGGATGTGAATGAGAGTTGGCAAAGGCTCAGGAATACAGTGAGGGAAACATCACTAAAGATACTTGGACGGAAAAAACCAAAGAAGCGGGAGAAGTGGTGGAATCTGGAGTGCGATAACATCATGGAAGAGAGAAGGAAGTATAAAATACTATCTGAACAAAGTCCGGGTTGGGATGGAAAATACGTTCAAGAAAATACGTAAGTTCAATTAGAGGCAAGGAAGGTAATAAGAAGAGCAAAGCGACAACATCTAGACGGCATAGTGCGCGAAATAGAAACACTCCTTAGGTCACATAAATCACGGAAATTCTACCAACAAATCAAATCACTAAAAAAAGGCTACCAACCTAGTGTACAAATACTAAAGGATGATGACGATAACCTAATTACATCTACTGAAGAAATTAAGAGTCAATGGCGTAATTACTTTCAACAACTTCTGAACTGTGCTCCTCTCAGTGGCCCTTCGACACAGGGGACAACAAATAAGGAAAGCCAAGACGTAGAACCATTGACCTTCGAGGAAGTTCGTGAAGCTATAACAAGGCTAAAAAACAACAAAGCTCCAGGGGTTGATGGCCTCCCTTCTGAAGTATGGAAATACGGTGGAGAGGCGGTCCAATCCCAGCTATATGCACTTTTGGTAAAAATATGGAGGAAAGAACAACAGCCGGATGAATGGAATGTAGGAGTTATCTGCCCGATTCACAAGAAAGGCTGTAAGAAGAAATGCTCGAACTACCGAGGCATGGCTCTCTTACCAACAGCGTACAAGGTACTATCATACGTACTGTTGAAGAGACTCGAACCATACACAGAAAAAATTCTTGGTGACTATCAATGCGGTTTCCGCCCAAACCGCAGTACTATAGATCAGATTTTCCTTCTAAAACAACTGATGGAAAAAAGATGGGAGTACGGGCAGAGCATCCACTCATTATTTGTGGATTTTACTAAAGCCTATGATAGTATTGACCGAAACATCCTGTACAACATTCTTAGGAATTTCCATATCCCGGAGAAACTGGTAAATATGATTGAGGTTGCCACCAAAGATAGCCGAATAAGGGTCCGTATCAAGAACGAGCTAACAGACGAATTCGCGGTTATTACTGGCCTTAAACAGGGAGATGCCCTGTCGCCTATGCTTTTCAATTTGGTTCTAGAACATGTTCTCCGAAAAGTGCTAACACTAGAAAACGGGATCGAACTAAATGGAAATCATAAGGTGATAGGCTATGCTGATGATTTGGCACTACTCGGCGCAACCGTTGACGAAGTCAAGACATCCGCTGAGGTCCTCAAAGCAGAGGCTTCGAAGGTAGGCCTAAGTATAAACCAGTGAAAAACCGAATATCTCCACATGAAACGATACAGGGACTCTCGTGCGACCCGCAACAGCTTGCATGTTGGAGACGATGTCTACAAAGGGGTACAAGAAT
This sequence comes from Phragmatobia fuliginosa, assembly GCA_932526445.1. Classification (NCBI taxonomy): domain Eukaryota; kingdom Metazoa; phylum Arthropoda; class Insecta; order Lepidoptera; family Erebidae; genus Phragmatobia; species Phragmatobia fuliginosa. Next base: position 20,033,775 of record OW052069.1, on the reverse strand, counting down.
TTAAGTACTTGGGATGTACCATCACCGACACGAACACCCGTGAGAAGGAGATTAACATGCGTATCCAAAACACCTTGCGATGCAGTGCGGCTCTGCGAACTGTGCTGGCGTCCAGGCTTCTACGAAAAAACACTAAGCTTAAAATATATAAAACAGTTATAAGGCCAATACTTATGTACGGGTGTGAAGCTTGGACGCTGACACAAAAAGAGGAGAACAAACTCCTCATTGCAGAAAGGAAGGTCTTGCGAACGATCTTGGGCCCTGTGCGGAAACCTGATGGAGGATGGAGAATCAGGAAAACGTGGAAGTTGAGGATGCCGTGGCGGAGCCAAATATCATCGGCCAAATCAAAGCACATAGGCTCCGGTGGCTTGGTCACGTTGAAAGAATGGGAGAAGATCGAGGAGTGAAAAGAGCCTATCTGGGTCGTCCAATCGGACGACGTCCGGTTGGGCGACCCAGATATCGCTGGAGCGATACAGTACAGGCGGACCTTGGGGAGCTTCAAGCTGACAACTGGCGACAAGCAGCCCAGGATCGAATGAAGTGGCGTTCTCTTGTGTCGGAGGCCAAGACTCACTTTGGGTCGCTGAGCCAACGGAGTAAGTATAATATGTAGTACTATGAAGTTTTATCTAAATCCGTTCATTAATTTTAAAGAAGAACAAACAATTATGCTCACCAACTTTCGCGTTTTAAATATTAGTAGGAAAAAACAGTCTTAGGTACCAGTAGCCAGGGAACCAGGTGTAAAAAAAATTGTGTTGACTGAGATTCCTACAGGAGAAACCTGTGAATGGTTCCCCTTATTGTCCGAATAGAAAGGTGCAATTACTAAAATTTATTGTGTTTAATTATTGAGCGATTGTCGTTCTTCTAACTTTTATTATAGAGGTTGATGAGAATAAAATATTTTTCAAATTTCTTCAATCAAATTATTGGTATGAACTATACAAATTTTATTGATGGAAGATTATGTCATACTTACCTACTTATGTATAATGAAAAGCATAACTATTAGTTACCCCTTTGTTTCTTACAAAAATTAATCGAATTATAGATGGTAATAAAGTGTAGATTACCTTGTTCTGTTTATGACGCACTAGGTTCATACCTCATGGTTATTGAAAATAAACTTTGAGTCAATAGGTAGCAAAGGGTTGGGGGTCGGCTTGACCGGGGCGGTACTACCCTCACATAGAAGACCATCCTAATAATGACAGCATTGATGCTGTCGTATTTCGTTGGTGAATGCGAGATCGAAGGTCCAATGATTGTGAAGGTCAAGATGAGGGCCTTGACAGAGGTCTTTGTCCAGCAGTGAACGATTAAAGGCTGTTTGTGTTGGAATTTGTAGAATAACTACTTAACCGGTAAAAGAATAATAGAGATGTTACTACGATAGAAATGCGATGTATAAACGACATTAAAATTTTAATGTGAAAATAGAACTTTATGATTCGCATAAAAATCCTCATTCGTTCTTAAACTAAACCTATTTCCACGCAAATTGAAATATCGCCTCTCAATTTGCGCTTATGGATAAAATAATACAAAATTATCATGATTATATTTTATTATTAGCCTTAAACAACATACAAATATTTTTTTAATCAATATGGATGAGTCTCGACAATTCGATATTTTTATCAGCTGGTATCGCAATTACATTGTATAACTATTGTAATTGTAATACCAGCTGATAGAAATATCGAATGTCCGAGACTCATTTATATCGATTAAGAAATTCTTTGTATCTTGTTTAAGGCTAATAATACAAATATAATCATTGGTAATGTAGTATAATTTTATATCTAATCTTGTTGTTTTTACACGCTTTATATTAGCTTCACCTGTTTGTTTGTATCTTTGTTTGTATGTTTGTAACCGACTCCTTTGGGCGCGATTTGACCCACTTTAAACGGCCACATTTCGTTCAAACTTTGTAGATTTATCGATGACAATACACTAATTCAAAAAAAAAAACAAAGAAAAATGTTTGAAAAAATATTATTTTTTAGTCTAGAAAAAAATATAGTTTGAAAAAACTAAACAAACACTCTTTTAAAAAAACAAATCTTTCAAAGTGTGGGGTGCTTTCTGAAATTATTTCAATAACGTCGCCCCACGCTTTGTTTTATGTTTGTTTAGTTATATTTTTTTTCTACACTAAAAAAGACAAAAAATATATTGTCTGAATCATCCATCTAATCTCACGATTCTTTACCTTCAAGGTTAAGCAGATGAAATTATACAGTTAGAATTAATAATTCACTTCTTTAATGAGAGAGAAATGAACTAATGAAAATTCACCGGCGTAAATTGCCATCTTTAACAAAAATATACAATGTTTTCTATAACGAACAAGACAATAGTCTGGCCCAGTTCGCACCGTTGCCAAATACGTTATTATGTGGCTAGCCCACATTATCTGATTCTGCAATCTCAACGAGCGTGAACTAATATTTCATCTTGATAACCTTTAGTTTAGGATGTAATGAGTATTTTTAGATGGCTTTATGTTGGCTAAGCTAGTTAGCCAATGTTAGTACTAATAACGATTGGTCATATTGTTGAAAGTAAATAGTGATTACTTTGAGAAAGATTATTATTTGTTCTTTTGAACAAATCTTTGACTTTAGCTTTAATGTAATCTGACGCAAGTACTCATGGAATGATTTTTTTATGTTGATAAATATGTCTGCTTTATAGAAAGCAGCTATATAGAAATTTAATCAGAACTGATAGTTATGCTTATAAATAATCTGTCTGACATCTAGTCCCAAACTAAGCAAAGCTTCTATTATGGGTACTAGACAACTGATATAAATACTTTACAGTAAAATTCAATTCAAGAAAGAAACGAAATTTTAATGAGTTTTGTTTTTGAGGGTGTATGGCTAATGGTTTATACCATTACAAGTTTTATTTGTATATGAGTTTTCCAAAATGACTCTACTCTGCCTGATGGAAAGCAAGAGTGGAACCTTAGAATAGTGTTCAGCAAATTCATTGCAAATGCAGACAATGTAGTAGACATACTTACATATTCTCTCCTAAGAATTCTTATTTATTTTTTATGTAAGCCTACCAAATTGACTCTACTCTATCTGATGGAAAGCATGAGTAGAATCCAGCATGGTGACCCATACCATGGTGGCTTGTCAGAAAATTCTGCATCATTCTCCCGGCCTCCCAAAGCCGGTTGAATGATGCAGAATGATTGGGCCTCCGGTCTCACACTTACCAACGAAATACGACACCAAGAATACTATCATTATTAGGATGGTCTTCTGTGTGAGGGTAATACCGCCCCGGTCAATATTTGCAGATTGGTAAAAGGAACTATAGTCTGTTTCATACGATTAATTTATAGTTATTTAAAATTAAATTTTGATCTATCGAAGTCAGAACGTCAGGTGTTTGCAATTTTTTATTTAATTTCCATAATAATTTCAAGCTCAAACAGTTACACTTAACAAAGTATAAGTTTGAACGACGACACATCAGAGCAAACTATTGATATCCAAACTTTTAAATTCTTTACAGTACCGTATAGCGCGCTGCGGCTTTTTTATACGCGATCGAACTTTCCTCAAAGTTTATATTAAATTTCTTGGTAAACTTCTTCCAAAGAAAGCCAGAGGCATGGGGGAGAAGTGATGCATGAGGTTGTATGTCACTCACGGTCTTACGAACATGCTTTTTAGGATTAAGGACATATTATACATTTGTATATTTCTAACTTTTAGACTTACTGTAGTAGACTTAGAAATTGGTTATAGACACAATATAATATTTTCTTGGACAATTGAAAGTTGAAGTAACTAGCAAGTCTATTATTGAGTTAGACCTATGTCATCCTCCTAGATATTATTCCCAAGTTTATTTGGGGTTAATGGGGGCTAGTAGTTTAACCGGTTTTACCTCAATTTCAGTTTTTCCACGAGCACCCGACCTCTGCAACCCTAAGGGAGAATTGAAATTTGAAGATTGAACTAGTTTTCAGTATATTTGAGGGCACTGACTTCCCAATAACGATTGCCATAGATGTTCATGACAATCGGGACTGACGGCTTTACGTGCTCTCCGGGGCACGGGCGTGAATCACCGGCAAATTTCCAAACTCCGGGCAGGTATCAGCAATTTCCTAAGAAAATTCCAAAAACACTTTTTGGCCCGACCCGGAATGGCTCTTCGGTATGGCTGAATGCAATAAGCCCCAAACCAATTAACTTTTAAGCATGCTTTTTAACATGTAATAATCATTCCGTAAAAAAAAAACAATCAACAACCCATAACGTCCTACTGCTGGGTTCGAGTCTCCTCTCAAGAGAGGGTTAAGACCATACGTCCCCACGCTGGCCGAGTGCGGGTAGGTGACTGGCAAGACACGTTGTAGCTACGTAATCTTGCCGTTGAATTTTTTCAAACCTCCAACTAAGCTTCACGACTGCTATCTTATAATAACAATGGGGACCGACTGCTTAACGTGACCTCCGCATCATGGAAACGTTCATAAAATATCATGCCACAAACCGTTACCCATCTAGGTCTAACCGCGCCTTCGTTGCTTACCCTCGGCAATTGTTTCCAATTACCTAAGGCCACTCGGCGAATTGTTCTTTGATTGATATCATTTTCAGTGCCTACACTTTCTGAATTAAAATTGACTCGATCCTAAACATTTCGAGCTTATATAACATCGACATTTTACACACAACATCATATAGCCCCAAATTAAGCAGAGCTTGTATTATGAGTACTAAATAACTGATATAAATACTAACATACTTTTTTTTTATACATATTATACATAGAAAACACCCAGACTCCGGAACAAATAATTGTGGATCACACAAATATTTGGTCCGACCCGGGAATCGAACCCGAGACCTCTTCAGCAGTCGCATTGGCTAACCACTAGATCAACGATATATATATTTCCGTTTATACAAAATGAATGTAATGTAATAATGGAATCGAAAATATCGCCGAATGTGTAAGCCGCGAGCTTATTTCATTGATAAAATATCGGGTAGAGAGTATTTGTCCAAAGTCAATTAGCACGTAATATGTGTTGTAATTACGCGTCCGGCGACACAAACCGCACTGTTGCCGGACTTTTATTTACTTAACACACTAATTGCTTTGGTAAATTTCTTTCATTTACTTTAATTTGCTTTTTATTTCATTTTTAATATAGACACGTACATTTACGCTTACAACGGTAGTTAGAAGAAATGAAACAAAATCATTTATTTTGCAATTAGGTAACATGAACACTTTTGCAAACTTTTTTTTTAAGCAGCTGAGTTCGGCCTTTCCTAACTGGACTAGAGAGAAGAGAAGACGAAAAAAACTCAGGGATCACAGTCTCTTTTAAAGTCCAGACAATATTCTTAAATGCGATAATTACAGTTGTCACAATTATAATAATTAAAGATAATAATTTAAAAGTTGTCAACAATTACAATAATTTAAGATAAATTTGTTAAATCTATAATGTAAATTTAAACTATAAATTATTGTCTCATCAAAATAATTTTGATGAGACGATAATTTATACGTGTCTTTTATTCTTAAGCTTTCGCCCGCGGCGATTTCTTAAGCTTTCATTAAAATCGATGCAGTGTTTTTTGAGTATTAGGTTTCGCCGCGTCTGTCTGTTCACGATAGTGAACAGACAGACGCGGCGAAACCTAATTTTAGAATATGTAGTGATACCAGTACTAGAACTTACCTCTGCTGCAGACTGTTCACGTAGTTCCTGTTTGAGGTTTGCAGTATACTGAATTCCAGGAGTGGTTTGCGGTTCTGAAAATAACCATATAAGTTTTATTGTCTTCTATTCAAAATTAAATTTCTATTGACAATTTTAAGTCAGTATTGAAGAGACTTCTAGTTCTATTACAAAGAACGCATACAGATCAACAAATTATGTACGCCATTAAATAAATGTATATTTTCGGTGTTTCATGATTGTTTTTTTTTGCCTGAGATTGTCGTGGCAGGACTCTTGATGCCCGAAGACTCATTTTGAGCTCACCCGAATTTTCCTCTTTTAACTGGTTGTCCGTGTGCTGACGGATTAAGAATACAGACTGTAACCACCCTTATTCATCCCGCGGGTGTCGTAAAAGGCGACTAAGGCGAATAAACTACTCAAGACAACATCAATACAAAGAGAAGGAAAACTCGAAACCAACCCTATAGCAATCGTCTGGTATAATAGGCCAAAACCTCCTTACTAAGGAGAGGCCTATGTCCAGCAGTGGACTGTTAAAGGCTGTTGATGATGATGATGATGAACTGGTTACTTTTTCCTTGACTCCGCTCGCAAATATATTGGTTATGGAGGTAAATATAAGCATATGCCCTTCCTGATGAATCAAATTATAAATATGCCAAGTTTCATTTAAATTTCTTTTTCTGAAACAAATCCCGCTTTAGGAATATACATCCATTGCGGGGGACTTTACGTTGGTACGTGAAACGGATACAAAGAACACCCAGATTCAGAACAACAATTTGTAAATCACACATGGAGTTAGAATCCACAACACTTGCCGCGTTTAATACAGTGGGCCAACGGTGCAGTACCAGTGCAATGGTTTAGACGTGAAAGCGCCACAAACAGACAAATATAATTTCCAATTAATAATATTAATTATGGATCATTAAAACTTATTTCCTATTGAAATATGTTAAAAGCTCTTCAGCATTCGAGTAATTTAAAATTGTTTTCTGAATGAATACATAAAATTTTACTGCTACAAATTTGTATTTTCAATGTGTTGATTGAATGTAATTGTTCGCGCTCGGGCCGTATAAATACTGTTATTAGTGTTCAAAATTATCATTAATAATATATTCACAACGTTTAAACAGAATTTCAATGGTAGAGTAGTTAAATAAAACTGTTTAATAACTATTTTGATCTTTAAATAACTGGTTTTAAGCTTAGTCGCACGCGTAAATTAGAGTTATTATAAGTTTTGTGCTTTTTCTTTCGGAGAAAGTCGAAATTTATTTTATTAATATAATGGAACTTTGCGTTAAAAAGTTTTATGAGTGCACTAATCACTCTGCACCATTCTCCCGTCCTCCAAAGGCCGGGAGAATGATGTAGAATTATCTAACCAGGCCGCTATGGGTCACCATGCTAAATTGCCTACCCTCACAGTGAGTATGGTGGCCCCTACTCCTGGATTCTACTCATGCTTTCCATCAGGTAGAGTAGTGGCTTCAATAAAAAAAAATACTATGAAAATAATTTGTCTATAGCGAGACCAAGATGATCCGCGATTTACGAGCATGGAATTTTGATCCCGATCTGATCTCGAATCAGATGCGACTGTACTGTGATAATCATACTGCGAATGAACACACTGACATATTTTATTTGGACATGATATATAGATTATACAGACAGACATAGTAGTCAATAAAAATATTATTCGTTCTGATTGTGAAATAAATCCTCGGTCTCTGTTTAAGTTCGGTGGTCTTGCTCTCTACCCCGTAATATCAGGCTTTGATTACAGAAATGACTTGATTTCATCTTTAATACAAAACTCACTTCACTCACAACACACACGAATCGACATTCCACACATTTAATTTTATACGAGCGGAAAGAAAATTTTGTTTTAACACTATCAGTCATAAATTGCTATTCAAATGCCTTAGATCAGCCAACACCCAGAAGACCAAATGCTCCTCATTGTAAAGTGAATACGATTAAGTCAAATGATACGTTATATTTTAAAAAAAACGACTTAACAGAAAAACTATTCCGAGTACCTAAATCGTGACATGTATGCCTTTGATATCTGAGGAGTTTCCTCGATTTCTCCAGGTTCCTATCATCAGATCGTTGATGGTTTCCTTATCATGGAACCATATGGAAGGCACCAGTTTTCAAATAATAAAATAATTATCAAAATCAGTTCACCTAATCGAATCCTTTTTTGAAGTCTGTTTATGTTGTTACTTAAACTTACCATATTTATTCAAGAATGCAGTCCTCACTCCAAAGTTTCCTTCTAGGAGTTCACGTTTTGTGGTCTGACCGGACACAGGACTCTTCTCAGTGGACAATTTTGATGGAGCTCCGCCAGTTGCTAGTAGCAGAAGTAGCAATATCTGTAGAAATTGATGAAAATATTATTTATTAATTGGCTGGAAATAAGCATTTTCTCTTTCGTTTTGACACTTTGACCAGCCACCACACCACACCTATTCATTCGACGGGTGTGTATAGCGCAAAACACAAAATAATTTATATCAAGTTTTACATCTTTTTGGAGTCTCTTTGCTTTACTCTATACACACCCATCGAATGAATAGGTGTATTGGCTGATAGCACTCCCTAGTTTTATTGCCTCGCCACACGAAGATACATATATAAATTGAACTAGAAACAAGCTCTTTGTACCTGGAGCCGGTAAATGTACATTGATTAATAAATTTTGAAAGACTTCAAGAAAGTCCTTTTCGAACTTTCATCATCATTATTACAATTAACAGTCAACCGATAGACGTGGACGTCTTCTTTGAAAGAAAGTTTTGGCCTATAAAAAGCTATTCAGACGGTCTGGTATAGGGCTTGTTACAAACTTTCCTTTTCTTTGTGATGTGACGTTGTCATAGGTAGTTTGTCACCCACAGTACTAATAAATGTGGTGACACCGTACTCTTAACTCGTCACCAGACGAACAGCTACTGCACTTTACTAATAACTTATATACCGTTCAAATGAAAGTTGAGGGTTAGGGCCATACGTCCCCACGCTGGCCAAGTTCAGCTTAGGGACTAGCTACGTAATCTTACCGTTGGATGTTTTTAAGCCACCCGAAGGCCTCCAACTAAGCTTCTGATTTTGTTGTGTTTTGTTTTGTTGTTTCAAATTATATAATGTTCTTAGAAATTGCACGCGGTGTCACTGTCATCCATCAATAATATTGCTTAATTTTTATCTCAACTTCGCATAACTCTGTTCTTATGACACTGTGGGTTCCTACATCGACTTACATAATAATATATAAGAGCTTGCTTAGATTTATGGCACTCAAGCATCAATCGCAGTAGTATAATTATATAATATATATGGAGAATTCTGTGTTTTTCTTGTGAATATCACGTACGGTGGATCATATTGAGAAAGCTTTGGTAAATGTATAGATTTATGCTATCTATTAAATATGGAATTATTGATGTATGTCGAAGAATTTTGTGGTAGCGTAAGCAAACTCTGCGTTTGCTAGCCAAGTTGCAAACGTTTTTCGTTTCCTATTCTGTTCTCTATTCTCTTATTTTATTGGCTAATGTCCCTCAATCATGTGATCAAAACAAAATATTTACCTTAAAAGCCACTGCGGAGTTTACAATCTATTATAAATTATCTATGCCTTTCGATATTTTGTATTTGTCGAAATGTCTCGTTCTCTAGTCAAAAAAATGTGAGGATCAAGACGGAATCGCCAACATTCTGGCGGCCAGTTTAGTAACAAAGAACAAAACGAATTATGTTAATTTCCATTATCTATCAAAAAGTTACGCACCTCTTCCGTTTTGTTTTAATTTAGTATCGCATTTCGTTGTGCGTACTTTAGTCAAAGTATTCATGTCTTTAGCCTACATAAATTATATTCCGTATAATACTTTTATTGGTCTATTTGGTGATTGACTCTATCACACAGAATGCAACGCAACAACGGACAATGCATACCAAAATGTAATTATAATAAAAAATATCCTTCATTATAACAAGTTCTCAGCCCATTAATCGTATAATACATATCGTTTGTTGATTGTTAACTGTTCACACAATATTACGACAGTTTTATTTAGTGGGGTAAGCACATAAGTTTCGTTATTGAAGGTAACTAACAACATTAATGGTCTAGTAGACCGGAATGCTTAGTTAGAGGTCGTCGAAGCGATTCTTCAACATGACAAATATTTTTTGAAATGCGGGATAATTTGTTATGAGTGAGTGCAAATTATCTATAGGATGCAAGGTATTATGTAGAAGACCAGCCCTGATTTCAGCATGAATGGACCGGATTGACCGGGGTACTACCCACACACAGAAGACCAACTTGAAATGACACCATAAAAACAAATAGTGAAGTATTTATCTTGGTGTATTTGCACTAAAGTGTCATGAATAATTAAAAAAATAACCATCAAATCAACCACCATCACTTCAAAGATAAACTATTCCGAGCACCCAAATTACGACAGGCATGCATATGATATTTTAGGATGGAAAGCATGAGTAGAATCCAGGAGTAGGGATCACTATGCTCATGGGTAGGTAATGTAGCATAGTGACCCATACCATGGCGGACGGTTAGATAATTCTGCATCATTCTCCCGGCCTTCGGAGGCCGGGAGAATGATGCAGAATTATTAGGCCTCCTCTCTCACACTCACCAACGAAATACGACAGCAAGAATGCTGTCATTATTAGGATGGTCTTCTCTACTACCTTTATTGCGGTTGGCTGATGATGATCATGAAAGTAACTCATCATCTAACTGCCCTTATCCCAATTTTATTTATAGTGTGCTTTATCCTTCTATTCTAATCTATCACTCGTCATTTCATTGATGTTGAAAAGTTACTAATGTATTAAATTATAATAAACTCACTTAGCTCTCAAACTAAGTAAAACTTGTACTATAAAACCTAAATTGACTGATATTACCTACATAATAGTTATATAATTTTTTTGTTAATACAAACAGAAAATATTCAAATTCCGAAACAAATATTTGCAAATCATAGAAACTTTTGGTCTGACCTGGGAAACGAACCAAAGACCTCAGCACATCAGTCGTATCATCTTCCGAGCCTTTATTCCCAAGTTTATTTGGGGTCGGCTACTAGTTCAACCGGTTTTACCTGAATATCAGTTTTTCCACGGAGCGACTGGCATCGGACCTCCGCAATCCAAAGGGAGAACTGAAATTCGAAGATTGAACTAGTTGTCAGTATATTTGAGGGCACTGACTTCCCAATAACGATTGCCATAGATGTTCATGACAACCGGGACCGACGGCTTTACGTGCTCTCCGAGGCACGGGCGTGAATCACCGCCAAACTTCCAAACTCCGGGCTGCTATTAGGAATTTCCTAAGAAAAACCCAAAAACACCTTTTGGCCCGCACAGCAGTCGTATATAAATGATATTTATTTCTGTAAGTAAATCTTTTCAGACATTTTTACAAGTCGGACTTATAGCTAGAAGGCGCCGGCATTTCCTGCGACTCACTCTGGGAAGAAACGCAGAAACCAACCACAGAGGTGTCTTTATTTTTTTTATTTAAGTCCGTATGCTACCACTACGTCACTACAGTATCTAATTCGTCTCTGTGTGTTTTCTATGTATGGTAAGTACCTATGTATTTACAAAAAAAGTATGTTTATGTATTTATATCAGTTGTTCAGTACCCATAATACAAGCTCCGCTTACTTTGGGACTAGATGGCGATGTGTGTAAAATGTCTTATGTGTGTAAATAATTCTGTGTAAAAGCCGAAAGTTTAAAGAAAGTTTATAAATACATACTCTTAATCTTACAAATCACTGCATTACAATAAAAACTAATGACCACAAATAACTATAAAGTTAAAAATAAAAACTAAATAAAAAAGAATAAAATATTCACTAATTTTAAAATAAAATACACTAAAAACAATCACATCAAACGTACCGGCAACTTCATATTCGTCAGTTTACACTGCGCGTGCGATTGGCGTAGACTTAAAACCAACACTGCGCATGCGCTCCTTTCTTATATGCTCTTGCGCAGAATCTGTTATGCAGTGGTCAACTAGTCATAGATATGAATGTAATTACTATGATTACTAAGATATGTTTATTTTCTTTTTGTTCACAAGAATGAAATGTTGATTTTACTGAGATAATTTATAGACTCGAGTTCATAAACTAAAGTTAGTAATGCTTGGAATATGAAAAAATACATTTCATTGTTTTACTTAGTAGTATCGACTGCGCGGCTGGCCTAGTGGGTTAAGCTGTCGCCACTGCGTCAAGTGTTAGGGGTTCGGACAACACCGTGTAATACACAAATTGATGTCTTGAGTCTGGGTGTTCTTGTGTCCGTTTCACATAATATGTTTGTAAAGTCCTCGCGACATGTGATGTTTTGATTTCAAATCTGGGGGGACTATATTTAACAAAAAATAACGCTACACATTTCGTAAATGAAAAGCAGTGTAAATGAAAATACAAAAAACAAAATGATGATTGTTCATAACGCAGTTATCGAAATGAATTCAGGACGCCCGGACGTTCATCTTAGAAATCAAGGTCACTATCACTAGACCAGACCACAAAGCCATAGGTAAACTAAAAAATATGTAAGTATAAAGAATAGATGTACCTGTAATATGCCAAATAAAAATGTTGCTTAAGTATTGTTTCCGTGGAATATTCAAAACTTTAATTTAATTAGTAAAGATCAAAGAAAGGAATTAAAAGTCATAAATTTTATTTTTATACCGAAATTAGGGAAGCAAAGTTTTGATTTTAATACAGGTTTTAGTAGGTAAGAAATCGTGGACGAGGTATAGTTTGGCGCATAGGTAGGCTCGCTCAACCTATGGGGTACTATGCCCAATTGACATAGGGACAATTGGTTAGACAATGCTTTCATTTCTGTTTATTGAGTGAGTATCAGAGATAAAAACTCTTGACGACAAGCCTCGAGCATGCTACAAGCTCTTGTTCACGTGCGACTCACTGTGAGTGCTACCCCAGGTTTGGAAAGGGGAGTTGAGACTCTGGAAAGTAATCTTATAATGGGAGAAATAATTGGCTGTGATTCTTAAAGTAATTTATCTTTAGAAGTATGTATGTTTAGCTTGTTTCAGCATTGTTTTTGTGGAGGAACGGGTATCGTGTTCCTCCATCACAAAGGGAGGATCCTCCGACTAGCCCAGGTGATCGTGCCTGGCGGGCCACTGCTCAACGGTTAATGTTGGGATGTTGTATATATGTTAATCGACGCTAGAACTTCTCTATCGTGATTCAGGATTAGTAGCTCGTTCCGTGTTTTTTCGAAGTTTAGTGTTTCTTTAGTATATCGTGTTGTTGTATGTTTTTCGCTTGCGCTGTATGTGGAAGTCGACACATTTCCATTGTCTACTGAGTGTATGCCTCTTGAATTATAAAAAAAATAACTTCGCATTGTGTGTTTGTATGTCCGTGTGGTGACGGATTAAGAATACAGAGTGTCACCACCCCTATTCATCCTGCGGGTGTCGTAAAATGCGATTTAGGGATAAACTACGCAAGACAACATCAATGCAAAGATAAGGAAAACCTTCTTTCTAAGGAAATTCCTATGTGTAGCAGTAGACTGTTAAAGATTGTTGATGATGTGTGAGTAAGATTTCTGTAATCCTAATAGGAGAAGTTTTCTTCTCCATTTTCTACCGCTTCTATGAACTATATGAAATGCACTTCCTCCTTAAATAAACTTTTGTGGTACTAAAAAAGTAATGGAGTTAGTCTTAGCAAAGGGTCTTTTAACGAGATTTCTCGAGTCATATTTAAGCTGTGCACGGTTATGATGTACATAATAAGTTTATTAAATATTATAATATTTTCCTAGCTATATTTATCCGATACATATTATTTATAAGATAACAAAGAGTTGTATGAAAAATACTATTATATTTGTCGATAAAAAATACTTTTATTAGTATGGCGCTCAGTTATTGTGTATGGACAGCACCATAGAATTTTTATGTACGATGTGCTTCTACTTTTAAGTGCTTTAATAAAAGCTGTTTTGGTTGGCTTATAAAACAGAACTGGTTATTTTATCCTAAGAATTCCGTCATTCATGAACTAGCTAGTAGTTACCGTCCATACGAAATTTCACCGCCCCTATCTATCCCGTAGGGTTCGTAAAATCCAACTAAGGGACTAACTACACAAGACCACAGCACCGTAAAGACAAAGGAAATAAATCCTGTAACAGTTGTTTGACCAGTAGTGTATTATAGTTGGCTAATAGTACTCATTGTCCGTGTAGTGACGGATTAAGAATACAAAGTGTCACCACCGCTATTCATTCCATGGGTGTCGTAAGAGGCGACTAAAGGAACAAAATAAGCAGCTAGCATCACTGCCAAGAGAAGGAAAACTTGAAACAAACCCTTTAGCAACCCGTCTGGCCAGCGTGGTATAGTAGGCTAAAACCTCCTTTCAAACAAGAGGCATATGTCCAGCAGTGGACTGTTAGAGGCTGTTGATGATGATGATGAATAGTACTCAAACCTTCTTTCCAAGGAGAAGTCAATGTCGAGACCGAGACATTGAGCAACACGGAAGGCAGTAACCATACGCAGGCGTTGCCTACCGCATAAGCCGAAATGGGCATGTACGGGCCAATGACCGTACATTTGGCGTGGTCAGCATCTTACGTCTACATCGTCCACACATTATATCATTAGTTTAATAAGTCATTTTGTGTGCAACAATGAATAGTATCATATCAAGAAACGTCTATCATTCAACAAGCTACGCGACCCGTACATATATATGGTCCTTCGAGCCGAATTTGAAACAGCGATCTATGGATGCATACACTATTACGATACAGAATGTGTTAATTGTCATGTGTGAGTTCATAGTAGGCGATTGTTTTCGTTTAAGTGAAGATTTCTCGTCGGAAAAATAACAGTCTGTTTTGTGTCCGAAAAAGATTATATCATACTATTCCTTTTCAGTCTGTGGGCCTCTGTTGCTCTAATATTGTACGATTAGAATACATATCGAAATATATTGAAGACGGTGATATGATAATAATATGTTTTCAAACTTTTGCAGTTGCTAAATGTCAATATATCAAACCATTAGTTGTAAATTTAATGCACTTTTTACTGTAGTGCATTGCGTAAATGTAATCAGGATTACACAATCATGACCACGAGATTACAATGATTGTTCGACAGCTTCTTAGTACATCCTGGCTGTAATCACAAATGAATTAATTTTAGATTACAATGATTATTTTAACTTAAATTTATTATTGCATGTATTTGTCATAATGCTATCTATCTAGATCATCTGCAGTGTCTATGACTTTTATACTTTAATCCAATGAACCAAGATATTAGCAAAAGATGATTTTGTAATTTAAACATTATGAAAGAAATCATTAGCGTTGCAATTTTTGAAATGAAAAAATAATGTAGGTAAGATCTACTAGATCATTTTGTATGAAAAAAAAACAACTTTCAAGGTAACTTTCAGTGTAGGCGATTAGAAATAAGCGGTACATAGGTGTAGTGGTGTAGACTTCCTTTCCAGGGTACACCTGGTTTTTGGTCAGTTCGGTTCCGATGTAACCACCGGTGTGTGGTAGTTAGTAGTAGGTAGTATTCGGCAGGTGTAGTGTATGCGTCATTCATTCATCGCTTACTGTACTATCGGTAAACGAATGAGAAGAAAGCATTGTGTCATCTGCACCTCACATGCGGTCATGATACAGTAGACTGTAGAGTCGACTTTTAACCACGATAGCCAGTGGGCGCGTGCGACTATGAGCCGACAATGTAGAAAGATATAGTACAGCTTGATTGCCGGAATGCTGTAAAATCATACTTAAAGTAAGGTATCACACTTAAGTATAGATATATACTTTACTTTATTATATTTTTTTAGGAAATACATACTTATGGTACATAGAAAACTCCCAAATTCTGAAACAAATATTTGCTAATCATACAATCGTTTGGTCCGACAAGGGAATTGAAACCGAGGCCTCTTGATAGGCAGCCGTATACCATATCACTAAACCAAAAAGGCAGCTTAATCATTTTGATTTAAGTGAACTCGGGAATAATTAGATTTTGTCATTATGTCACTATTGTTTGATGTGGTTACACACGCAGATTGTTACCTTCAAAACTTAAATTAATTTTAAAAAGAAGCTGGAAAATATTATATTATTTTAATTTTATTCAACTCAGAAATCAAATTAGTGCACAGCAGGTCTGTTTGTAAACGGATGCCTTATTGCACGAATGCGAGGCACACCAGGGTGTAGGACCCTCTGGCTTTTTGCCAAAAAACGTAGCATTTTCAATTTTATATCCATTCATATCGAACCATATTGGATCATCGGATACCAGTCATAGGTACCCGTTATAAATGATTTGATTGTCATCACCATTATCAACGTTTGGCCTAGAGCTATGCGCCAAGTGTCGTGGGTTCTGTTCCCACGTGGGACAACACTTAGTATGACTCAGAAATTGTTGTTTTTATATTTTGTGTCCACTTCATGTATGTTTGTAAAGTCCCCCGAGACACAGAATGTATATATTCCTAATGCGCGAGTTCTATTATAAAATTAAAAAAAAAACTTTCTTAATCCACTGCTGGACATAGGAATTTTCAATTGCTCGGTTCGATCATACGTACATTGTATTTTATATATAACTGTAATGATGTTCGTTAGTCTTATTAAGACTCGGTATTGCTATGTTGATATAACTAATTATGATCTCGAAATTTATTAATTTATATTTATTTAATTAACATGTTATTTTTCTCGACCCACCAACAGCAGGGCAAGCATGCCTTGAAATTCAAAACAAAGATGTTACAGATGCCATTTCATCTTTTAAACCAGGTTCGGCTGCAGGTTTGGATGGAATCTCACCCCAACATTTGAAAGACTTAACATCGCATTCTGTGGGTGATGCAGGTGAGCAACTTGTAAATTCGATCACTAAATTAATAAACTTTATGTATTCCGGTAATGTCAATTCAGAAATTGTTCCCATTCTTTTCGGCGCCAACCTCATTGCCCTCACCAAAAAGGACGGAGGGGTGAGACCAATTGCTGTTGGATCAACACTACGACGTCTGGCCTCCAAAGTTGCTGTTCGACATATTTTACCTAAATTAAATTCGGAATTTGAACCCGTACAGTTAGGCTTCGGTGTAAAAGAAGGGTGTGAGGCAGCCGTCCATGTCCTACGCTCTTTCCTAACTTACGGACAGCCTGACGTGTTGCTCAAAATTGATGTCAAAAATGCATTCAATTCGGTAAATAGGGATACCCTGCTGACGGAAATAAAACAACATATACCGGAAATAGTTACTTTCTTCTTAGATATGCTGACCCAACAAAATTGTTATATCGTTCTAATGAACTGTCCTCGGAAGTAGGTTGTCAACAGGGTGATCCCCTTGGGCCTGCAATTTTTAGTTTGGCTATAAATCCGATAATCAAAAATTTAAATTCTAAATTCAACGTTTGGTATTTGGACGACGGAACCCTAGGAGGTGATGTGGATATTGTATTTTCGGACCTTTTTTTAATTAAAAATAAATTTGAAGCCATTGGCTTGGAGCTTAATTTTAGCAAATGCGAACTTTTTAGAAATAACTGAGACTTAAACTTAAATGACGTTAAACAAAAATTTAATATTTTGGCTCCAAATATTAAAATAGTTAACAGTAATTCCCTTTACCTTTTAGGTTCTCCAATTTTTGATGAATCTTTTTCTGAATATATTAATAATTCAATTACTAAATTTCAAAATTCTGCTGACCGTCTCCTTGAAATCAGTCCACATTATGCACTTTGCATCTTAAAATACTGTCTTTTCGTCCCGAAACTTACGTATGTGCTCCGTTGCTGCTCCTTTTGGAATTACCCAGATCTTTTGTCAAAAGTAGACGATTTAATCAAAATTAACTTAGAATCGATTCTTAATATGAAGCTGAACGAGCAATCTTGGAACCAAGCATCCCTACCCATCCGTTATGGTGGTTTAGGGATTCGCAAAATTTCCAGTGTCGCTTTACCAGCCTTCCTATCTTCTGTCCATTGTTCAGCAAAACTCATAAGTAAAATTTTAAGGGCATCTCCTTCAAACTTTGAGATTGCTGGCTTGGAAGAAGCTAGGAACGCTTTCTTAATTGCATGCCCAGGTCAAAATTTTCCAGTTACGCCAAATTCACAGAGGAGCTGGGACGACATATACTGCAAATTAACGTATGACAATCTTTTGAGCTGTAGTACAGGTTCGGCGCATGCTAGGCTTTTGGCCGTGGGTGCGCATGAAGCCGGCTACTGGCTTCACGCGTACCCTTCGTCAAATACAGGAACATTTCTTGAGCCTGACACGCTTCGAATCGCAACCTGTCTACGGCTTGGGGTTCCGGTCTGCGCTCCTCATAAATGTCCCTGTGGCAGTGATGTCGACAAGCTAGGACATCACGGATTGTCTTGCCAAAAAAGTGCAGGCCGCTTTTCGAGACATGCCGCACTTAACAATATCATACGCCGGTCCCTTGCCACCGTCAACGTGCCAAGTCTACTTGAGCCGACTGGTATTGCAAGAGACGATGGCAAAAGACCGGACGGTATGAGTTTGATTCCATGGAAGATGGGCCAGGTGCTAGTATGGGATGCAACCTGTTCAGACACGCTGGCCCCTTCCCATCTACATGGAACCAACAACAGAGCTGGTGCGGCATGTGAAGCGGCTGAAAAAGCTAAGGCATCCAAATACAGGGGTCTAGGCTCCGAATATGATTTTGTCCCATTCGGTGTCGAGACCCTTGGGCCGTGGGGTCCTAGCGCTATAAAGTTTTTCAAGGACATAGCAAAAAGATTAGTCGACATCACAGGAGACCGAAGAGCTGGCAGTTATCTCGGACAAAGAATTAGTCTAGCAATTCAAAGGGGGAACGCTGCCAGTATCTTCGGAACCATGCCTAAAGGGACTCCTTTGATATATTTTAGTTATAATATTATAATTTATTAAGGTTTTTAGTTTTAGGTTCATTGTTTTAGTTTGTAACCAATATTGTACATAATAAAACATAAAATTACTTTACTTCTTCATACAAATTTTTTTATAAATAAATATCATTTGTCACACCGTAGCAACATTGTTATCTCGAAATACTTTTGGAAAATTAGTAAAGGTTTGAAATAGAAGTTAATCAGTAAAAGTAAGAACCAAATTAGGTTGAGTATTTAATACATAGATATAATTGTATTGAATTTAAAATCGAAGTGTTAGATCACTGGTGGAAGGTTTTCTCTCATTGGTATCTCTCTACTTCTTTTGTACTTCTCTATTGAACCCAAAAAGGGCTTCCATGCACCATTATGGTTTAGACATAATTATAATAATAATAATTTATTTATTTTCTCTCTACTACTAATACTGATTTTGCTGATAATGATTAGATATTTAATTATTAAATGTAACATAATTATTGTCGTCTCGTATTAGAATGCAAATATATAACAGTAACACTCTATTCTTTACTTATTTTCTAATTATAGAAATGCTTATTATCACCTAGTAGTTTGGAAGTTAATTCTTTACTCTTTGCTTCAGACAGAAGAATAGAGAAATAGAATAGAAAACGAAAGGCGTTTGCAACTTGGCTAGGCGGGCAGGTGTAGGAGTGACGGTTTTCGTGCTCTCCGAAGCAAGGAGTAAAGCCCCAACTTCTAAACTCCTAGGTGATATTAAGCATTTCAATAACTAGAAAGCTGCTAATCTTCTCGGTGAAGCCGGTAAAGCCGTCGAATTATAAGTGTTAGGGAGTTGAGAGTGCACATATTGACGCACATACACTAGAATATTAGCTGCTTGGTTGGCGGGTCTCAAAGACTACCTGCAGTGGTCGAAATCGGCTAGGAGTATAATATCATGTAGCACTAACATTTCGAACATCTTACACACAACATCAATATCAAACTGCCTTGTTAGTCTAGTGGCTAGCGTATGCGGCTGCTGATCAAGAGGTCTGGGGTTCGATTCCCGGGTTGGACCAAATATTTGTGTGATCCACAAATATTTGTTTCGGATTTGGATGTTTTCTATGTATAATATGTATGTATTTACAAAAAAAAGTATGTTTATGTATTGATATCAGTTATTTAGTACCCATAATACAAGCTCTGCTTAGTTTGGGACTAGATAACGTTGTGTGTAAGATGACCGAAAAAAAAATATAAATATAAAACTAAGCAGAGCTTCTTCTATGGGTACTAAACAACTGATATAAATACATAAACATACTTTTGTAAATACATATGTACATACACACATCAAAAGTGTCTAGGGATCAAGCATTTTTATGCGGATTTCTTGAGATTGAGATGTGGCTTTGTAATAAATTTATGATTTTATAAATTTATATGGATCCTTTTTGGTGCATTTCATAATTTGAATCAGGAACTGTCAATCAAATTCGAGTAAAAGATGAAAATCAGCTGCCAATATTTTCCCTATAAAAACATACAACGCATTGAAGAAATTATTAGTGCTACTGTTTCCCTACTACTGATTAAAACCAACGTTATTATGGAGCGGCGACGTCATTTAAGCAGGGAAGAAATGCTCAGAGCCGTGGGAATGATAGAAGCTGGTTCCCGGCAACGTACTGTGGCTTTAGCTCTGAATACAAGTCAGAGTGTTATCAGTCGACTTTGGACACGTTACCGAAGCACTGGTACCGTGGCTGAGCGCCATGGAGGACGGTATCGCTGCACCACACGGAGACAAGACCGATACATTCAAATCTTAACTCGAAGAGCTCCAACAATAACCGCCATGATGTTAGCCGTGAGGCTTCATCACTCTTCAGGGAACTTAATTAGCGACCAAACAGTCAGAAACCGCTTGCATGAAGTGAACCTTCATTCCCGAAGACCGCTACGGGTACCACCTATAGCAATGCACAATCGTAGGATTCGATATCAATGGGCTCTTGAACACAGAAATTGGGCAGAAGAACAATGGCGTTTCGTGTGCTTTTCTGATGAGTCTCGTTTTGGTATGAGACCGGATACAAGACGTATACGACACTGGAGAACCCCTGGACGCCAACAGCGATTAAAATCCTGCCAGGAAGTCCATCCTTATAGTGGTGGAACCATCATGGTATGGGCGGGTATTTGGATCGGCGGAAGAACTGAGTTGATTTGGATCAGAGGCAACCTCAACGCTCAAATTTATGCTGAGACGATTGTATCAGACGTCATCGTTCCTCTACAAGTGCAAATCGGTCCCTTATTTCAGTTAATGCATGATAATGCACGACCGCACACCGCAAGAGTTGTAAGACAGACTCTCGCCGCAGCTAACATCAATGTCCTGCCCTGGCCTGCTCAGTCGCCAGACTTGAACCCGATTGAGCATGCATGGGATATGCTACAGAGAAGAGCTCTGCCGAATATGGAGGGTATCCAGTTGCAAGAAGACCTTTTTTTGTTGTTGCAACGAACATGGGCGGCCATTCCACAGCGTGATTTGGATGAACTCATTTTGAGTATGCCAAACCGATGTTCTTGTGTTGTTAGTGTTCGCGGTAGAAACACGGATTATTAATTGTTTAAGTTACCTAATAAAATTTTAAAGAAAACTGTTATTTCAGTCTTTTTTTCGAACTTTAATGTTAGTGGTTCAAATGTCAAAAATCCCTTTATTAGGAAAATGGCAAATTTCTTTACTAATGCAAAGGTGACTTGGTTTATCGTTACTGTGACAAACGAAAACACTTTATTTGATGAATCCTTAAAGAAATTTTTAATTAATATCAATCAGGAGAAAAGTTATTGCAAAAATATATGTTGATCCCTAGACACTTTTGATGTGTGTATTATACATAGAAAACACCCAAACTCCGAAACAATTTTTTGCAGATCATACAATCATTTGGTCCTACCCGGGAATCCAACCCGAGATCAGCAGTAGCACACGCTAACCATTAGTCCAACAAGGCAGTATACATACATATTTTAAGTATGGGGCAATCTCTAGAGCTACGGTTTGAAATATGTAATTGACTAAGTTCCACCATTAACAAGCAATTTTGTGCGACATTTTAATCGTCAGTTATTTACGCGCAACCATAACTTTTCCATGACTGTGATATAATTAAGGCTCTGAAGTATTTTGTTTAATATTTAATTGGGGAAGCTTTTGAGACCAAGTTTTGTGGTTAATTGAGTTTTTCTGTTCAAAGAACTTCTTTACGATTGATTAATATTTCTATGGTTTGGATAAGGTCATTTTGAGGGTTCTGTAGTTCATTTCTCGGAACCTTAATGGTTTCGTTATGTCTTCGGTTTACCGGCTTATGTGTTTTGATTACGTCGACAAAGTACTATAATGACATCACAAAAAATATATATTTGGGGGACCTGCCCTACACGTAATGTGGGGATGATTATTTTCTCATGTCTACCCCATCGTGTGGGGTATCATGATAATGCTGGAGCATCTCACCAGGTCGCCATAGTATGGGACATCATGGTGCATTGTTTGCAATCACAATAAGGATAGTGATAGTGAATGTATCTTGAGTTCCACTCATGCTGTCCTTCTGGCAGACTAGAATCACTTTGTAAGGCAGGTTCTTCCTAGTACTAGTAGTTTTCTGTAGTCCTATATTAGTTACTCATCATCATCATCAACAGTCTTCAACAGTCCACTGCTGGACATAAGGCTCTCCTTAGAAAGGAGGTTTTGGCCTACTATACCACACTGGCCAGACGGGTTGGCAAAGGGTTTATTTCAAGTTTTCCTTCTCTTGGCAGTGATGTTAGATGCTTATTTCGTTCCTTTAGTCGCCTCTTACGACACCCATGGAATGAATAGTGGTGACACTTTGTACTCAAGTAATCCTTTTTATAAGTACCACCAAACATATTACATTATTAAACGAATTCTATTCATATTCTGTTTCTAAAACATACAATTCAAAAGAACTAACGCTTTTCACCTGCACATTTTCGATATTCCGTTTTCAAATTTCACTCAAAAGGTATGGAATATCGTTTTAATGATGACGTAGCTTGACGTCACTTCCTCGCAGCATTTGTAGAATAAAAATTGGCCAAGTGCGTGTCTGGCCACGCATAGAATAGGGTTCCATAGTCACCCATAAAGTTAGGTAGATTCCAAATCATGTTCAATAGACAATTGTCATGTTAACTTATTATTTCTTTTTTTTTACCAAGTTTTCCAAGTGAGTGCATTTTACAAGTTAGGCCCCTATAACTTCTAAAATAATAAACTTACCAAAACCACTATAGCTTTCCTTGAGAGTTCAATATTTACTATCATGATTTTTTTGCGCTTTCAAGGTCGAATAACTCATAAACGGAAACTTAAAGCGAAAACTAGTTTTAGAAACCTCACGATGTTTTTAAAAGACTTATCTAATGATAACCCACACGCTCATCCCCACTTTACATGTGGGGGAAGTACCCCAAATAAAAATATTTTTTATGATTTTATTGTAGCACTTTGTCCACGTAATTACAAGACATATTTTTCCAAAGTAGCAAGGTAGGCGAGGACGGACGGACGGACATGGCGAATCTATAAGGTTTCCGAGTCATGAACTACGGAACCCTAAAAACACGTTACACTTTGTGTGTACACAGGTATATATGAGAGTGCCTGTACATAGGAATATACCAGCAGTATTGTCAATAAATTGGTACCTATTTAAAAATGTGCAACGAAAGAGTTGTATGGATTTGCTTATTATTTTTTTGCTTACTATTTGACCTTGCTAAAGTTATTTATGCCTTTGACAAACACCATCTCTTAAGATACGTGTTTTCCTAGTTTAAGAGGCAGGGCAACATGAAATTTATACAGATTGCTACTAAAAACCTCTGACTGATGTTTACCTCTACCCTAGTTTTTGATGAGTACTAATTATAAATACCTTTATTATATTTATTGTTTTGTAATCTATTATTCATGAATAAACTATTATTATTAATTGAAAATTATCAAAGAAATGAAGTCGAGATAAAAGAATGAAAATTAAGGTAAGATAGTAACTTTTTTACAACATTTTATCTCTTATCAAATTTCCAAAATGATTTTCATTGAAGATGAGAAATATTAGATATTTTCTATTAGTTCCGTAATACACGACTTATAGTTACGTCATGAATAACTAATTTATAGAACTGATAATAATTAATTAGAACATGTTCATGAGTGGAGACCGCCTCTCGGAAAACCTAGTGTAGGGCCAGATGCCGGAACGACGGGCGTAAAGGGCCAGTGGCAACTGGAATCAAAAAGCAATGAACTGGGCTCTGTGATATACCTTCAAGGAGGCCTATATCTAGCAGTGGACTGCAACGGACTGATGATCGTGATTGCAAGTTCAGTTATGTACTAACTATTATCAAAACCTTACCTTAATTTAAAACCTGAACTTTTTTTATAAAAATAACAAGACACTTGTTTTTATTACAATAAATGATAATATTACTTTTATTTAAATATCTTGATTCGAGACTAAAGAATTTCCACAGCTACTCAATCATAGGATGTAAACATAATTTTAAAGTAGTAGAGCCACGCTGATTTCAGTAGATGGCTTGACCAGGATGGTACTATCGTAGCACAGACGACCAATCCAAGTGAGAGCATTTCTGCTGTCGTGTTTCGTTGGTGAGTGCGAGACCAGAGTCTAGTGAAGCAGAAGCATCTCGGGTCATCGCAGCGTGGGTCACCATACGCAATTAATGCAATGTCTGCATTTGCAATGGTATGGTAACCACCAGTCTTGGATTCTGCTCATGTTTTTCATCAGACAGAGTAGAGTCACTTTGGAAGGCTCATATAAAAAATGGAATTCATAATCATCATCATCATCAACAGCCTACAACAGTCCACTGCTGGATATAGGCCTCTCCTTAGAAAAGAGGTTTTGGCCTACTATACCACGCTGTCCAGACGGGTTGGTATAGGGTTGGTTTCAAGTTTTCCTTCTCTTTGCATTGATTTTGTCTTGCGTAGTTTATCCTTTAGTCGCCTTTTACGACACCCGCGGAATGAAAAGGGGGGTGGTGACTTTTGTATTCTTAATCCGTCACCAGTTTTAATTTTTGAATATGACTATTGAAAGCGAAAGTTCTGTTTAAAATAGAAGGAATAAAAACAAAATCAATGACCGTATTATTTTATGTTTAATAGTTAATATTAGCTGTTACAACAGCCAAATGTTTTCTTGTTCAAAATAGCCGTAAATAAATATAAAGATTTTACTAATACTACTACTAATAATAGTTGATGTTTAGTAGAATATTAGGGTTAATTACTGAGCTCATTTGAATTTTAGGTATATTCTTTTTACCCGACCAAAGAGAAGCCAAAAGAAAGGTTTAAACGTATTTAAAAAGTCTTACTAAAATCGCTTTTTTAGTAGATAAGAGAATCGTGGCTAAGTTATGTTACTTAATTATACTTAAAAACAGACTACAAGTTTTAACTCGTGACTTGTGTCACGACAACAAAGACGAAATTTTCCAATATTCATTGGTTCTAATTATGTCGTTAAAAACTTTCCAAACAACACCAAAATATAATAAATATTTACAGACTACAACAGCGTAGTCTTTGAAGTCATTGTAATTAAAAACATTATTAGTGCTTTTTATCTAATAACTGAACCTATAAATTCACATTGTGTCTCAAAAGTATTATGTCTAATATTATTTTCATTGAAACAGTCATTCTACAAGAGTATTGTCAGGAGTCTTGAGCACTAACCTGTGTCGAAAACGTAAATTTTATAGTACTAAAACGTGGTCTGCATCCATTAGAGCAGTTAATGAAAATATTTCCTGCAGGCATTAGGTTTAAAACCTAAGTAAAGCTGAGGCCAGATGCTGAGCCAGTAATGAACGTTGCTGAGATAATATCAGCTGTAATCTTTTTAGCTTCCTATTAAAATGAAAATGTTAACATTCAGTTCATATGTAGTGACCTACAAGCATACCACAGGTCCTACCGCAATCATAGCGATCCGCGCACTGAGGCGCGCGAGCAAGCGTCGAAGTATAAATATGAGCGGGTGCGCCCCCAGACATCAGCCGCGCGCTCGAGGAGCGACAACGTGCCTGCGTGGAATATTATCGTGTACTGGCGGGTGAAGCGAATGTCGCGAGTATTTATGTATCGCGCGCTCGTACGTCATAGATCGACGCCCGCACGCTATTGGTCCTTGTAGTTTGAACGCTCACAAGCACTACCCCTAGTATAGCAATAACTTTGTAAATATATATAATGCATCCTGCCAATAAAATATTCATATTCGAATCGACTACCAAGCGTTTCACTTCTACAACACGACCTCTAAAGTGGTGACCCCGACGTGATGCCTGACGAAAATAAGACTCAAGATCCAGCCCCGCGAAAAATGCTGTGTGAAGAAGACATAGAAATGATCTCAGTGAAATCCCGAATACCTCCATTCTGGCGAGATAAACCACGCTTATGGTTTGCACAATTTGAAACTATGGTGTCTAACCAGAAACTTAGCGAAGAGGGCAAGTTCGGATTGGCTGTGGCTCAACTAGACAAGGCGGACGTCGAGCAAATAAGCGACATTATTTTATCATCGGCAAGAACGGGCAGATTCGAAGCGTTGAAAACAAGGCTATTATCTGTCTACGAGGAGTCCGAAAACAAGCAATTACAAAAGCTGCTTAACGAGATAGAACTTGGTGACCAGCGCCCTTCTCAATTGCTTAGGCGTATGCGTGATTTGGCCCGCGACAAGATGCCCGACGAAACCCTTCGAATGTTGTGGATGAGCCATCTACCGTCATCAACAAGAGCGGTACTGGCTGTTAGCGAGGAGTCAAAATTGGATTCGTTAGCGGCAATGGCAGACAAGATGGATGAGCAGACGAAAGAGGCTAACGCCGTGTGTTCTTGCAGTCACAGCAGCGTAACATCACAACAATCAGCATCATCGTCTAACGACAAGATATTAAATATGATTGAGGCGCTAACCAGAGAGGTCGCAACCTTGAAACTCGACCGAGCACGAAACTACTACCGTGAACCACAGAGGAGATACCGATCAAGATCCCGTTCAAAGTCAGCAAATCGTGATTCATCTATTTGCTACTTTCATCGCAAGTTCAGCAAAGACGCGTATAGGTGTCGAAGACCCTGTCATTTTGTAAACAAGACGAATACGACACAGGAAAACTAGTACAGACTTTAGCTGCGACGGGAGCCGAAGTCAACGACATATCTAAACACCGTCTATTCATAAAGGAGTTGGCATCCGGACTGCATTTTCTTATCGACACCGGAGCGAACGTCTCGGTATTACCCGTCAAGAGGGTACGTAAACAAAAGGTAACCGCACCCACCGAGTACCTATACGCCGCCAACGGTTCACAAATACCCTCATACGGCGAACATACGATGACGTTGAATATCGGATTACGTCGACCGTTTATATGCAATTTTGTCGTCGCTAAAGTGACCAGACCAATATTGGGAGCCGATTTTTTGCATAAACACCAACTGACAGTAGATATCCACGGAAGAAGGTTGATTGACAAACAAACAGGCCTTTCCGTAGTCGGTTACATTACACCTACGTCAGAACCCAGCATCAACACCGTGAACGACCAGCAGCCGTATCACGACCTGCTGGCTAAGTACCCGGACATCACTCGACCGTCCTTAAGGCTTTGTCACAGCGAAGTTGAACATCATATTGAGACTACCGGCCCACCACTATACGCAAAAGCAAGACCACTGCCACCGCACAAGTACAAGGAAGCTAAAAAAGAGTTCGACGCAATGATCGAGCAAGGTATTTGCAGGCCTTCAAAGAGCCCATGGGCCAGCCCACTGCACCTTGTGTTAAAAAAAGACGGCAAATACCGAGCCTGTGGGGATTATCGTCGTCTTAACGCAGTGACTGTCCCGGATCGGTACCCAATACCCAGGCTACACGACTTTACCTACAACTTGTTGGGTAAAAAATACTTTACTATCATTGATATGAAGAAGGCTTATTACCAAGTGAGGACGCGCGACGAAGATATAGCGAAGACGGCTGTCATCACACCCTTCGGGTTATTCGAATTCCCGAGGATGTGTTTCGGTCTACGCAATGCTGGCCAGACATTCCAACGACACATCGACAACGTTCTACGAGGACTACCTGTTTTCCCATTCGTCGATGATTTGTTATTGGCTTCAGAAACCGAAGAACAGCACAGAAGAGAGCTAGAAGAAGTGTTTAAAAGGCTTCAAGACCATGGACTTCAACTCAATGTAGCAAAATGTACATTTGGTCAACAAACACTCGATTTTTTGGGCTACACTCTATCTGCCGAAGGAATTAAGCCAACTGTCGGGAAGGTCGAAGCCATTAAATCATACCCACGCCCAGAAACAGTACAACAGCTACGTCGCTTCCTGGGCATGATAAATTTTTATCGCACGAATATCCCACATGCCGCCGAATACCAGAAAGAACTCAACGTCTATCTCAAGAATTCGAAGAAGAACGATAAAACGTTAATTAAATGGAGCGACACAGCGATACAAGCATTCGAAAAGTGCAAAGATGCCATTATCGACTCTGTATTGTTGTCATATCCATCATCGACACTACCTTTTGTACTCATGACCGACGCTTCGGATACCTGCGCTGGAGCAGTACTACAACAAAAAATTCAAGGCCAGTGGAGACCACTCGGTTTTTATTCTATAAAATTCAACGACGCACAAAGAAAATACAGTACATACGACAGGGAACTGCTGTCTATATACATGGCTGTTCGTCATTTTCGCCGGACAATCGAAGGCCGTGACGTCACCGTATTGACAGACCATCAACCACTAGTTACTGCACTACGCGCACACCATAAAGACGAAACACCGAGACGTACAAGATATTTAGAATACATCAGCCAGTTTGTCACCGATATACAACACGTGTCAGGGAAGGACAACTGCGTCGCCGACGCCTTGTCCAGAGTCGACACAATAACATGCCCATCGTCTATCAACTACGACGCACTAGCTAAAGCTCAAAAACAAGACGAAGAACTTAAACAACTAATGAAGAGCGATCGTTACACATTCAAGCAAATAGCACTGCCCGGTTCAACCACTCGAGTCACGTGTGAAATGACTACCCGGTCCCCTCGTCCTTTCTTACCACCGGAATTCAAGAAGCAAGCTTACGAAGCCCTGCATAATCTTAACCACCCCGGAGTAAGAGCGACGAGACGATTGATCACTTCTCGTTACTTCTGGATGACTATGAAGAAAGATGTCACAGAGTGGGCGAGAGCTTGCAACCAATGCCAGAGAGTCAAGATCTATCGTCACACCAAGGCACCAGTAGCCAGTTTCGCACCAGTCGACCGCTTATGTCACGTACACATTGACATAGTCGGCCCTTTACCGATATCGAATAACTGTCGTTACATACTTACGATGATCGACAGAGCAACCAAGTGGCCAGAAGCTCAACCTATCGAAGATATAACAGCAGAGAAAGTCGCCAACACCTTGTACGCGACCTGGATTGCAAGATTTGGCTGCCCCGTGACCATAACAACGGACCGCGGCAGACAATTCGAATCCGAGCTATTTAATAAACTGATGCATCGCATGGGCATACAACGCATACGTACTACGGCGTATCACCCTGAAGCCAACGGGTTAATAGAACGCTGGCACCGTACCCTTAAAGTATCACTCGCCGCAAGACTAAATACAACGAACTGGACGTATGAGCTACCAACTGTTTTACTTGGTTTGCGCGCCGCTTATAAGACGGACATTGGCACCAGTACCGCAGAATTACTATACGGTAAAACATTACGCTTGCCCGGTGAATTCTACGGCGAAACAAGCACAACATGCAACACGTCATCCTTCTTCATGAATCAACTAAGTGAGTCATTAAGAAAGGCACAGGTGCAACGAGAATCAAACAAAAGGACAGCTGTTTTCATTCACGGCGATCTATACAACTGCACACACGTATATGTACGTATCGATGCGATCCGCAAGCCGTTAACACCTACTTATAACGGTCCTTACCGCGTCATCGATCGCAAAGACAAATATTTTACCGTGCAGTTAGAGAATAAACGCTCGAATATATCTATAGATCGACTGAAACCTGCTTATCAATACAACACGGAAGAAACAAAAGAAGCACCTGTCAAGAACAATTACGTAACAAGGTCTGGCAGGATATCTAAACCTACTGTACGCTTCGCTGAGAGGGGAGTACTGTAGTGACCTACAAGCATACCACAGGTCCTACCGCAATCATAGCGATCCGCGCACTGAGACGCGCGAGCAAGCGTCGAAGTATAAATATGAGCGGGTGCGCCCCCAGACATCAGCCGCGCGCTCGAGGAGCGACAACGTGCCTGCGTGGAATATTATCGTGTACTGGCGGGTGAAGCGAATGTCGCGAGTATTTATGTATCGCGCGCTCGTACGTCATAGATCGACGCCCGCACGCTATTGGTCCTTGTAGTTTGAACGCTCACAAGCACTACCCCTAGTATAGCAATAACTTTGTAAATATATATAATGCATCCTGCCAATAAAATATTCATATTCGAATCGACTACCAAGCGTTTCACTTCTACAACACGACCTCTAAACATAAAAGACATGAACTACTTTCAATTTTGATAGCTTCTCTTTATGTTATATATCGAATATTACTTTTTTTTGACACATCTTAATTCTCGTTTACTTTTTAAAGTGATTTCTTTACAAAAGACCTAAATTATATCTCTACATATTATTATTGTAATCACTTGGCCATATAATCATATGACACTACTACTTTAGAAATATAATATAAATAGTAGAATATTTCCTTTCTCAAAATCCAAAGTATCTCCATGCCAGTGGTGACGGATTACAGATACAGAATACAAAGTGTCACTACCCCTATTCATTCCATGGGTGCCGTAAGAGGCGACTAAAGGAACAAAATAAGCAGAAGGCAATCTTGAAACAAACCATTTTTTTTTTTTTTTTTTACGTGTGGAAATCCCCGCGCACCGTCACCCCGTCGGGGGTTACGGCGGGGTGGTGTGTCGGACTCGAACCGACTAAAACCACACGGTGTGACCCTCTCTGCGCCTTTGTATTGGAAGGAGTCCAGGGAGGGGATTTCCTTCTGGACTCCAACCGGCGCCTGCCCGCACTGTTGCGGGCACCTACTCGTGTTTCGACTCTCTATTTGGGCAACGTCCGGTCACACGCGGACGCCGCCTCCTCGCGGTTGGCCTCTACTGCGGACGGACGGGAAACCCGTCCCGCCCATCCGCGGCCACTCAGGGCGGCATGAGACGCAGGTATGCGCGCCTCCGCCGCCCGGGGCGCCGGCGGCGGATCGGGTTCGATTGGATGGCATCCTCCCGGGCCTTCTCCGCCACCTCCTTCTGCAAGATTACGTCCTCGCAGAAGGTTGCGACCGCGGTAAAACAACTGTCGCTGCCGACCATCGATCTTATGACGGCCGGCAGCGAGAGATCCCCTCCGATGACTGCAGTGAGGACCCGGCGCTGCGCCGCCCAAGCGGGGCAGACCGCCAGCGTGTGCTGGGCCGTGTCCTCACTGCAGTCTCAGTGGTGGCAGGCGGGACTCGGTTCCCTCCTAGCGACCGAGTGCAGGTACTTTCCGAAGCAACCGTGCCCGGAAAGTACCTGCGTCAGCCGGAAGGAAAGGGTCCCGTGCTGCCGCCCTGCCCACTCCTCGATGACCGGCTGAAGAGCCTCCACGGCGGCGAAGCCAGCGCGTGGGGTCTCCAGCCGGAACGACCATCTCTAGTGGGGAGAAGTCGCCCTAGGGCGGAGGCAGTGCCCACCAACTTAGGGAGTTGAAACAAACCCTATACCAACCCGTCTGGCTAGCGTGATGTAGTAGGCCAAATCCTCCTGTCAAAGGAGAGGACTATGTCCAGCAGTGGACTGTTAAAGGCTGTTGATGATTGATGGAGCTGTGGTTTAACCGTGAAAATGTAATAGACAGACAGACAGATTTATTGAACAATTTAAAATAATAAGTATAGTTTTGGTTTATCAGCAGACCGATTACCGTAGTGCATGATCTAGATCCAACTGCTGTGTGATAATGTTAAGTTTGTTTCAAAGTTAAAACCGCTTTTGGAAATTCAGACCATCTGAAATATATTCCGCTTGATATACCAAACATAAAGTACAAGTATATGGAGTTTTACGGATTAAATTATTCACTCATGAATATTTCATAAGGGATGTATCAAAAATCTCTGACCAAACCACATTTACACTGGTTTTACATAAAGATCAGAGTAAACGAATAAAACAATAATCTTAGCGTAAAACCCACAAACGGATTTGAAAATCCGGTCATACATGTTTGGTAATCCGGACTCGGTAGTAAATTCCTTGCGCCCATTGAGAAGGGCTTCCGAAAGGGTCAAACCCGTAAATGTGTTTTTATCCTTTTTGTCCGTCGCTTTAATTTAATAATGAATTAGTCGTATCCCCGTTAATCTAACCTATGACGCAATTTGCAAGATTTTCGAGTAATTTATTTTCTACTTTTGAATACCTTTGAATTTATTTTTGAACTTCGGAACGTGACGTTTTCGTACACATTAGACATTTTGTAAATATAATGTTCTATAATTTTAGTCTTTAAACTTTCATTGTCGAACTGCGGCCTTGTTATCTATGTAACATAATAGTATAGTTTATAATAAAAAAAAAGTATTAGACATCTTTTACACACAACCCCATCTAGTCCCAAACTAAGCAGAGTTTGTATTATGGGTCTAGTATCCATAAAACAATATTAAAAGTAACTCTGTCTGTCTGTCTGTTACGTTTTCACACCTAAACTGCTAAACTGATTTTGATGAAATTTGGTACACAGATAGTCTAGAGTCTGAGGAAGGACATACGCTACTTTTTACCGCGATAACTGACATACACGCGGGCGGACCCGCGGGCGAAAGCTAGTAATAAATATTTCTGACATTTTACACAACCTCATCTAGTCCCTACGAACTAAGCAGAGCTTGTATTATGGGTACTAAACAACTGATATAAATACATAAACATACTTTTTTTGTAAATACATACATATTATACATAGAAGACACCCAGACTACGAAACAAATATTAGCAGATCACAAACATTTGGTTCGACCTGGGAATCGAACCCGAGATCTCTTGATCAGCAGCCGCATACGCTAACCACTGGACCAACAAGGCCGTCGATTATCTAGCTTGATATTTTAAAATTTTATAAAAACGAGACAACTCCTAGCCTAATCTACCATTTTGATCACTATCAAATTAATAATCCATCAATACTAGCCAGCTCCAAGTCTAGAACACCTCGATACTCCACCTAATTAGTAACCCACAAGTCAATTGCGTATAATTAAGCCGTTTTCAGATGGCTTGTTATTCTTGCTTGTGTTAACCCATGACGAGATTGATTCCTATGCAAAAATGTACATACCTAAACTGTTTGTTGCCTGGTTCCACCCGCACGGTCCACCTATGTAGGTGTATCACGGAAATTTATTTTGCTCATATTACACCTGGGAGTACCTCGGGGAATTATTTTTGCTCATATTATACCTGGGTGTACCTCGGGGAATTATTTTTGCTCATATTACACCTGGGTGTACCTCGGGGAATTATTCTTGCTCATATTACACCTGGATGTAACTCGGGGAATTATTTTGGCCCATATTACACCTGGGTGTGACTTGGGGAATTATTTAGGCTCATTTTACACCTGGGTGTACCTCGGGGAATTATTTTTGCTCATATTACACCTGGGTGTACCTCGGGGAATTATTTTTGCTTATAGTACACCTAGATGTATCATTGGTAACAGAGATTTCTCATAGTTCATCTGGAAATGCCACGAAAAGTTCTGCTCGTAGACCACAAATTAAGAAAAGTTCAGGTGAAGCTATTACAAGCGAAATAATTCGAAACAAAGGGATCTCTTAATAATTCATCATCAGGCGGCCATCTCGATCGTCCATATATCGACCCTAACCCTGCAAAAAGCACCTTCTCATATCTTAATCTTTAACTTTGACAAATATATGAATGCAGATCCTTTAGTATATTCATATCAAACACTACGAAATAAATACAAAAATCCTCATCAAACATAGCCATGTTTGTTACTTTCTGTCGTAGGCAGGGCGTAATGTGAATGGCAAATATTTGAACTAAATCTGTAATTCGGTCCCTAAGACGACAGAGGGATGAATGAGGGGTGAGGGGAAAAAAAGATTATGTTACATAACATTTCGATCCTGGGATACTCTAACTACAAGGGATTATTTCAATGACTAACTAGAATGGAAAAGTTCTAACTAAATTAGCAGTATATTGAGTTAAAATTAAAGGAATTTTTACAGAGTGGACCAAAAGTTCGTTTACATTTCAAATAATGACTTAAAAAAAAAGTTGTGTGAGATAAAGATTGTTTATTTATTATTAAAGTACACAAATGGAGTTTTTTTTTAATTACATCATTCTAAAGTGGTCCTTGACTATTTTGACATTGCTACAACCTGTTCGTGAAATGTTTTGCATTTTGTCTCGAATATTTCCCTTTAATTCCTCTAGGGACTTTGAGTTGCTGTTGAAAACTTTACTATTGTGTTATCCTCACAACCAGTCAAGGGTTTTTACGAAAAGACGCTCTTACAGGCTCGATGTTTTCGGGATCTCTCGATGTTTTAGGTCGGCCATCTATCATCGGCCACTTCTGTAACCATTTTCTAATCAATTGAATCGATGGAGCTTTATTTTTACGCTGTATGTTGTAATGAGCGCAAAATTTTCTGCGCTAGAGTAAAAGAATAGTTGTTGCGGTAGTACTCGCGTACACAGAATGAACGTTGTTTAACACCAAACGACGCCATAGTACTGAATTTCCATTAGCCGCTTTTGCCTCTCGTAGCCGCTCCGACCCACGTCACTGCTCGTTGCAGCTACCGATTCAAATATAAACGAACTTTTGTCCACAAAAGTACAGGACTTTTGTGTCCTAAAAAGATGGGAGAAAATTTCCATAATGTTGAGTATATAAATTATACGGCATTGTTGCATTGTCTTCATTTGCAATCAGTAAAGTGACCATTACGCATGGATTCTGTTCATGATTTCTATCAAGCAGGTTAGAGACATCCTGGCAGGCCGATTTACTTATAAAAAAACAGTGATTTTGGAGTCAATAAAAACATATGCCCCTTTCTAGATCTTTGAATGGTTTTTCTATTTGAAAATTCTGTCATTCTTTTATAGCCAGGTCATTTCTGCCAAATAATGGTTCTTCTTCGGCTAAGTACTAGCCAAAATACGTTCAAAACAGTTTCCAATAACACAAAAATATTATCATATAGTTCTTAATTTATCTCACAATCAATTTAATGAAATATACCAGACCTTTCTAAGTCCAAAATTTATAAAGAAAACCCTTGATCGTATACATCTTAGAGCCAGACATAAAATCTAACATTAAACAGAATGCGAAATTTCATCAGAAATATTTAGGTACTCTAAGTTGAAACTTTTTCTTTTTCTTTGCTATCTCTTACAGTAAGTTAGTGTGGGGATAAACTTATTTTATCCATTGTATAACTTATAGCAACGTTTATTATTGAAGTATTATCTCTTGAATATATTTTAAGTTAGTGGGTTGATCTTGTTTTGTTAGTTTACGATCTTTTTAGTATCGCAGTAAAACGTAAAATTAAGATAAGTTTAGTTTTAAAAAGAGTATGAATTTTTAATTTATACTACTTAAGAGTATAAGCAGATAATTTTTATACAATTTTTTTAAAATATCTTTTGATTAATTTGATTTCGTTTTAATCGTTAATAAATTTATCACCTCTAGAAGTAAGGAGGCTACAATAGTGTGGGTCGCCATCGCCAGACTCACGGAACGTAGAGAGTATGGTTGCCCCCACTCTTGGATTCTACTTAAACTTTGGGTAGAAATTTCATATCAATCAGTGCAGTGGTTTTTGAGTTTATGGCAAACATCAGACGCGGCGAAGGACTTCACTTCATAATAATATATGTACAGAAATAAGCAAATTAGTCATGTTTGTACTTTACACGTAATAAATAATAATAATATTAAATATTTCTGACATTTTACACAACGTCATCTAGTCTCAAACTAAGCTGAGCCTGTATTATAAACACTAGACAACTGATATAAATACATAAACATACTTTTTTGGAAATATATATACATATTAAACATAGAAAACACCCAAACTCCAAAACAAATATTTGCAGGTCACACAAACATATGGTCCGACCCGGGAATCAAATCAAATCAAATCAAATCATTTATTCTGCAATTAGGTTACATGAACACTTTTGCAAGTTACACTTTTTTTTTGAGCAGATGAGTTCGGCCTTTCCTAACTGGACTAGCCCTGAGAAGAAAGGACGAAACAAACTCAGGGATCACAGTCTCTTTTAAAGTCCAGACAATATTCTTAAATGCAAAAGACACATATAAAAGTGATAATTACAATTTGAGTCACAACTATAATAATTAAAGATAATAATTTAAAAAATATCAACAATGGCAACAATTTAAAATAAATTAAACATTCAAACTAAACAGCATGTGCAGAATGGGCAGCTCAATCCCAGGCGTTTTTATCATTAATATATTCTGCTATGGTATAATACCCCTTTGCGGATAACTTAGATTTAATACTATTCTTAAATTTCCGCAATGGCAAATTCCTAATAGCAATAGGGAGTTTATTGTAAAAGCGTATACATTGTCCCATGAACGAGTTGCCTACTCTGTGGAGACGAGTGACGTGAACACAAAGATTTTCTTTGTTTCTGGTATTTACCGAATGAACATCACTGAGTTTAGGAAACTTTGCTAAATTTTTTTGAACATAAATTAAGTTTTCGTATATATATTGTGAAGATACAGTCAGAATATTTATCTCTTTAAATTTGGAGCGGAGAGAAACTCGAGGGCCTAATTTATAAATGGCTCGTACGGCACGTTTTTGTAAAACAAATATGGCATTAATATCTGCGCAGTTACCCCAGAGTAGGATACCGTAAGTCATTATGCTATGAAAGTAACTGAAGTAAACTATTCTAGCTGTATCAACATCAGTTAAATGTCGAATCTTTTTTACAGCAAAGGCCGCTGTGCTTAGCCTACCGGATAGTTTTTCTATTTGGGGACCCCATTGTAACTTAGCGTCAATAGTTTAGCGAATCGAACCCGAGACCTTTTGATCAGCAGTCGCTTAAGGTAACCACTAGACCAACGAGACAGTCAATCTTGAGATTTGTTAAATATCAAGTTTTTTGTAAAATAATAAACATATTGATATTAGTTTAGGAATTTTCTAACCACCGATGTATAAGAAAATATAACTTCTTAAATTTTTAAACAACAATCGTTCGTATTAGTCAATTTATCAACAACTGTTATTGATAACAAACAAGGTATGTAAGTGACGTGTGATAAACGAGACTCTCTGCGTGGAGACAGCTATTTCCCTGAAGGCTATTTTTATCTTCGATTTTTCGGCTATTTGATGGTTCTATTGAAAGTCAAGTAGAAAATGATGACCGTACTTGAATACTTTTAGCGATTCTATAATTTTTTATGAACATTGATAAATACCCCGGTACTTTGTCGACGTAATTACAACACATACCTATTCATGCAAAGTTTCATCTTTCTAGCACTCACCGTTTAAACGGTAAGTCGAGGACGGACGGACGGACGGACATAACGAATCTATAAGGGTTCCAAGTCATAAACTTCGGAATCCTAAAAATCGGCTAAGTGCGTATCAAGCCACGCTCACAATACGGTTCCGTAGTCACCCATAATGGATTTAAAATCATGTCCAATAGATAATAGTTATGCTTGTTTATTATTTGGTTATTTTGTACCATTTTTCCGAATTAAACATATTTTACAAGTTAGGTCTCTCTCATGAATTAACAAAGTTATGTATGCCATTATAGTTTTTCTTTAAAGTTCTTCACATGTTGTGTATCAAAATGAATTTATGAAGTTGTATTTCAGTAAACAAAATCAAGGCATTTTAAAAAATAAATTCAAAGTCGTAGAGTAGTTAAAAATAAACAACTAAACATCCAACATCAAAAACAAAAAAAACATTTCATATTGAATTGTAGCAGATTTTTTGTCTCGTAAATATACGATGTGGACTCTTCAGCTGAGGGAATTCCGACGCTAAAGAAATGATATATGGCAAAATGCTAGTAAATCTGACAAGAAATACAATCTCCCCATCTCTTGCTATTTCCTGACAGCCGAGACGCCTCTTGCGAGACTCTCTCGACTCCTGTTTACATTGGACTGTTTATAATGTCATATTGTTATATAATTTATGGTTTTTATTAGTTTAAATCTTCATATGAAAAGCAGGTTCACTTAATTTTGTTTTAAAAGGTATGAAATGAAGTCACTTCTTATTCTTGTTTTATCTTTTAAAGTCCGCAACGGATTTTTATGCAGTTTTACCGAATAGAAAGAGTGATTCTAAAGTAATTTATATGTATTGTATACAGTACCTAGGCGACCGAGTTTTGCTCTGTTATCGTACTTATTGTCTAACAACGCCGTCTATTGGGTAACCGTTGGGCAGTAGTGCACCAGGCATGATCACCTCGCCTGGTCGGAGCATCTTCCCTTTTAGTTGGAGGGACACCCATTCCTCTTTACTCTCAAGTGTTCTTCTGTTGTGTTGCTTGGAGTACTTACTAATCATTAACCAACCATTTGACCGACGATTTGAGGAAGGTGGCTGCCTAAGACCGGGATGGTTAGCGTTTCTTGGGGGAGACCTTCGTCCAGCAGTGGACGGCGATAGGTTGATGCTATAATAACCAACTAAGTGTAAATGAAAGGGTAGTATAAATGTCGCAAGCAATGCTAAGAGTGATAAAGAAAACCGCAGAGCTGGATGCGAGAA
Organism: Phragmatobia fuliginosa; assembly: GCA_932526445.1. Lineage (NCBI taxonomy): Eukaryota > Metazoa > Arthropoda > Insecta > Lepidoptera > Erebidae > Phragmatobia > Phragmatobia fuliginosa. The sequence continues at coordinate 19,994,877 of OW052069.1, read as the reverse complement.
GCCACAAAACAGATCAAAGTAGTGTGCAATGGGAGAGTCCTATGTCCAGTAGTGGACTGCAATAGGATGATGATGAAAATAATAAAGTAATTTGATTAATATTACCAATTAATAAACACTAAAATTAATAATAAGATTGATAAATAAAATTGGAGTGCCTGTATATTATATAAAATGATCAGTATTTTAGACTAGCTTCGTTCAGCGGCGTCACTCGCGATTTACGACAATAACTCAGCCAGTAAAATAAAAAAAAACATGCTTTAAAATATATTTTAGAGTTGATAGCTCTCGTTTTTATCAAAATATAAGAAACAACATTCTCAAAATACTTTAAGAGCTGAGCATATTAGCGACCATAATGTCCAATGTGTATTTTTATATAACACTAGCTGTCCCGGCAGACGTCGTTCTGCCCTTATAAGATTCCCTTAAAAAAGTCTTCAATAACTGAATTGGTTGTGAAGGAAAACATGTGGTGATGATAATTGCGAACAGCGTGCGTATTTGGTACGCATTTGATGAAGCAACTGAATCCGCAAGTGTTAAATCCCAATGAGAATCGTTCTCCAGTAAATCCAGTACTTGACATGCTTCTCGATATGTTTGGCATTGGTGGCCATTCACAGTTTTCAAATGCGCAAATGATTTTGGTCCACGTACATTTACCAACAGCAGTCGCAAATAAAGACATTCATCATTTCTAAGATGAACAGTATACATGCGACCTAGTGCATCAGAGGAAAACACCTGGGGCCAATCTGGAACTGGGGTTCCTTGTTTGCGACGTTGGAATTTCTTCGTTGATTGATTCCAAGTGTAATACTTTGGCATTTCAACGTACATCAGCGTCGCTGCAAATGGATCTGCTTCACACATTGGAAAGGAGCTAGTCAATGTTGTCGATGGTGGTCTCTCAGCTCGTTGTGCCGCATTAGCCTCAGTGAAGTAAACTCTTTGGCCATTTTCCAAATGCACTGCTAAATGTACAACTGTGGGATATCTTTCATGAATTTGAAATTACAATAATCGCCACAATGCTTCATTAGTACTGACTGGGACTGCCCATTTGGAAGTTGCTGATTTCGTCATTCGCATTTTGCGACGCAATACCAAACACAGCCTTGTCGCTGCCTTTTGTGACGTACTTGCACAAATATTTGATTGATTTGGCCGAATGACAACTCTGAACGTTTGCATATGTTTCGAAAATTATTGATAGCAGCGGGCAATATGGTACAATGAATTCATTCCGATCTCAATCTCTTGATTTTTAACTTTAACTTTGATAGTTCGACCATTATCTTCTTTTGAACGCCGACGATAAACTGGATATCCATCGTTCGCTGTGACTGTTTTAGCAACTAACGGTTGCGGATATCTTTTTGTGCACTTTCCATCAGCCATGCAAGGCGATAATGGATTTAATGCACAGCACGGTCCATGCACCATCTGTGTCGTCACAATGTCCTGTAGATGGGGATCAGTGACTGGATCAGGAATTTCAGCTGATATGATGTCATCCACTTCATTTGAATCTAATTTGTTCAGCAACCAAATTAGGATATGAGCATGCGGTACTCAACGCTTCTGCCATTCCACCGAGTACATATAACAACGTGTGTCACCAAAAACTCGATACTTAGTAAGCACATCCAACATAACCTTGAGTTTTTGCTGAAATACTCTGGCGATTATGTCATGGCGATCTTGCGGCTTTTGGCCCGGTTCCAACTCACGTTCAATTGTCTCGTTTACACGATGCATTATATTGCTTCTTCGCTGAACGACAATGTCTTGCGATTTAGTTGGATCGCCAACAATAATTGCAGCAACATCATTAACGGTGGGTGCATTGAATCTTCGCACGTGTTCACCTGTTGGGGTACAATCCGCTGGCATTCGTTCCAATGCTCTTTTGAACATATTAACTACAGCACTAATAGCGTGAAAAAATGCTTGCAACTGTTCAGTAATTCGTCTCTTTAACTGTTGTGTTCCCTGTATATTGCACCGCATATTCAGCTGATGGTCCATCGACGAAATGAAATATATTTGCAGAAATTGATGCGGTTCATCTAGTGTTGGCACCATTGAACCATGCAAATGATATATTTGTCCTTGTATTTGTAATTGCAAACAATCATTTGTTGAAGAATATGGTGTAACTTCTGATCGTGTGATGGTGTAGTGTGTGGTGTATATGTAGTTGTTATGTGTTGCAATTCATTGTATTGGTGTGAGTGATTGATTATCTGTGTTGTATCTTTTACCTTGCAAGTCGGCATGAAGCCGCCTTCTCGAATGATATTAGCTCCAAAGGAAGTCATGCGAAAGCAGTTATTGTATTCAAGGATGTGTTGAAGAAAATGGCTGGAATCGGGATCACTTCCATCGAACAATGGTTTCAGTGGCTGTGGTGGTGTAAGTAATGGATCCAGTTTGACTTTTCCACTTGCGCAGCACAATCCAGCCGTTTCTCTTTTGAACTTTAACGCATTGCAATATCGGCATATAGTCGTCATTGGTCCAATATCTAAATTTTCATGATCACTGTAGTTCGCAGTGGGATCATATTGGAATGCCAAGCGATTGTATGATGCCAATGATCTTCGTGTGCTCACGCGTTGTCTCAATCGGGCATTTTCTCTTATTATATTTTGTCTTTCTTTGCTTAACACTTGATGCTGGCTTGCATGTCTTGTGCGGCGGCCGATGTTCGCACGTTGTCCTCTAGGCATTTGGGACTATGGACAGAGTGGTAAATTTAACCTCTAATGCACGATCCACATAATTTAAACAGTTCAACTTTAAAGACACTTGCCTGCTGTTGAAATTGAATAAAAATTTGCACAATACACGTGATTGATTTGATGGTTTCCAAATTTTTTTACTTTTTCTTCACAATTTCACAGTGAACACAATACCGGTTTATCACATGAAATTAACTGAGCAGAGAACAATGAGTAGCTGTCAAACAATGTATCACGCACCGGCGCCATCTACTTAAAATATTGGTTTGTAGTACATGTTATGTATCAGAGATGGCGCTGTATTTATAAAAAGATTTTTCCGCTTTTCTGTTGAAATTTTCCTGAATTTTCTTTGCTATAAACCTCACGTAGCCCGAGACCTTTCCAACGAATGCAAAACCGTGGAAATCGGTTCATGCGTTCTGGAGTTATAGCGTCAGGAAGGAAAACCCGACTTATTTTTATATAGTAGATTGGTAAAGGCATCCTGAAACCAAAGAGAATAAACCCGTGCTTTTATTGTCTGTGGCTCGACCATAGTGTTATTTCCCTAGTTGCACATTGCTTTGTGTATATTGAGTGTATGATATTGACCTTTAATAATTAGAGTTATATTATTACTAAGGTGTGGTGCTTTTATTTATTTACAAGGTGTGTGTATCTGCGGTTGTTGATGTACCACCGCGACAAACGCCGCAAGGCAAAATTAGTCTAAAAAGTAGACTAAGATATTACTTGTATTATCAACTGTCTACAAGTGAAAATCTCATCTGAATCGGTCTATCAGTTCCAGAGATTATCTGGAACAAACAGACAGATAGACCATTTTTTTTTTTAAAGTCGGTTTGATGTTATTACCGTATTCAATTTCATATTAACTTAGTGGAAGCAGGGGGGTGTCACTCCGCAGTTTAGGTATAGTCGGCCGGCTGCCTGCCGGGTCAGACACGCCGGTCGAACAGACATCGTCAGAACAGTTCAGAGTTACACGATAGAAAGAGACGCAATTGTAGGTAAATATAATCGTAGTGATTCGGCACTGTCCGATCTGAATTGAACTTAATCTTTTGACACCGAGGGTATCTATAACTTTAATTTGCTTTTCGGAGTGAGTCTTCTGTGCTGGTACGATTAAGTATTCTGTGGTGGAAGGTGGTTAATGACAAATTAACGGTCTCATTAATCTAGTGGATAGCGTATGCAACTGCTAATCAAGAGGTCTCGGGTTCAAATCCCGGGTCGGGCCAAAAAGTGTTTTTGGCTTTTTCATAGGAAAATTCCTAATAGCAGCCCGGAGTTTGGAAGTTTGGAGGTGATACACGCCCGTGAGAGCACGTAAAGTTGTAGGTACCGATTGGCATGAACATCTATGGCAATCGTTATTGGGAAGTCAATGCCCTCAAATTTACTGATAACTAGTTCAACCTTCGAATTTCAGTTCTCCCTCAGGGTTGCGGACGTCCGATACCAGTCGCTCCGTAGAAAAACTGATATTTAGGTAAAAACGGTTGAACTACAACCCCAAGTAATATTGGAAATAAGGCTAGGAAGATGATGTTAATTTCAAATTAAAAACAGACACTTCAAATTGATTTATTTGTAAAGATGACAATTTCTACATTCCTAAATTTTTTTATATCCTGGATGACTAATTTATCAACGCGTCTAGCTCAGACAAAACTTGAAATTTAGATTTTTGTTCATTTGCCTCCCAAGAGGGTAAAATAAATAATAAACAGTTGTGTGTTAGTTCATCATTTTCAAAGGTAGAAACATTAAATAAGAAATAAATAAGCGAGCGAATATGTAATAAATTTTATAATTAAGGTACTGATGGAAATGAACAACGAATCTTAAATTTAATTATTAGCTTTTGAGACTTTCTTTACGAAAAGTCTCCAGAGACGTTTCCTATATCAAAGAAGTATGAATATAATAATTAGAGATATTTAAATCCAAAAAGATTTAATATATTTTGCATTAAAAATTTAATTTAGAAATTGTAATGATAAAATGAAGTGTGTGAATGAAGTGTATTTGACATAAACCAACAATGGGACCTTGAAAGACGATCTCTTTGTACCGTTATTAAATTTATATCTCCGAATAAGGTGTTACGAACACTGTCTGTCAGTGTCGAAATGTATTATAACTTATTTATTCGTCAGGCGGATCATCCCTATCCCTACTAGTCCCTGCTAATGTTATAAATGCCAAAGTAACTCTGTCTGTCTGTTACGTTTTCCTAAACCGCTTTAAAGATTTTGACGAATTTTTGTATACACATAAATGGAAAGGACATAGGTTACTTTTTGCTGCGATAACTGACATGGATGCGAGAAGCCGAGGATCGAACCAAGTGGCGTGCAATTGGAGATACCTATGTCCAGCAGTGGACTGCGATAGGCTAATGATGATGATGATGATGAACTGATATAGACGCGGACGGGGCCGCGAGCAAAAGCTAGTGATCAATCGTTATGAAATTCTTAGAAAACATCCAAACTTCGAAACAAATATTTGCGGATCACACAAAGATTTCAAACCCGAGACCTCTTGTTCAGTAGTCGGAGTTTGGAAGTTTGGCGGTGATTCACGTCCATGCCTCGGAGAGCACGTAAAGCAGTCGGTCCCGGTTGTCATGAACATATATGAGAATCGTTATTAGGAGGTTAGTGCCCTCAAATTTACTGACAACTAGTTCAAACTTCGAATTTCAGTTCTGCCTTAGTCCGACGCTGGTCGCTTCGTGGAAAAACTGATATTCAGTTATAACCGATTGAACTAATAGCCAACCCCAAATTATATTGGGAATAAGGCTAGGAAGAAGAGCAATTCTGAAAGACATATTTCAATAAAAACCAATTCAAATTTCATGAAATGTTTGTGGGGATCTACAATTAAACGTTCATGTATGTGTATAAATAAAAATATGAACGCAAAAAAATAGGGCTCGTCCGGGATTTGAACCCGGGACCTCTCGCACCCAAAGCGAAAATCATACCCCTAGACCAACGAGCCAGTTATAGCATAAATTGAAATACTAAGTTAATATCTTGAAGAAATTATATATCTTTCTGTTTGAAGTGGTTTATTATGACTACCTACGTAGAATCCATCGCATCGCATTTATAAATACAAGAGTCATTACTCAGACAGCAGGTTTGGTGCCAAATAGTGCAAAACCATCTAGCTAATGGTCAGTATAACGAGCTTTATCAGCCCTCGGACGGGAGAATCTACATCTTCTAGAGACTGGGTACATTTGGGAAGATTTATTTTAAAAGTGCAAACCGCTGATATGTGCATAATTTTATTTGTTATGTAGGACACACATTTTGGCACGATAAGGTTGTCTTGATCGCCTTTAAACAATGAAAAGATTTTTCTACGTAATTGAGTAGCTATTGCTTCTGTATGTATGTTACGTGAAGTCATTTGAATATAGTGTTTTTGTGCAGTTGGAATGGATTATTTAAAAAGCTTGCGGTATAAAATAAACTTTGGGTAAAAGTCGTTAAAGATTAAACACAGCAATTAATATATAAGAAATTAAGGGATGGAGAAAAACACATATTTTAATTACTTTTTTTTATTTACAAAAAAGACAACTCCCGCATTAGGAATATGAATTCCTGTGTCGCGGGGGACTTCACAAACATACATGAAACGGACACAAAGAACACCCAGACTCAGAACAACAATTTGTGAGTCACACAAAGTGTTATTCCACGTGGGATTCGAACCCATGACACTTGGCGACAGTAGAGAGCGGCGTGGCGACCCCTTAAACCAATAGGCCAACCGTGCAGTCAGTATATATATAGTACCTTAAGATAAAATATCTATGGTTATTGTTATTGTAAAATTGATAGTAAATGCAAATCCTACAGCATTTCATACACAACATCTGGAACTCGAGGGTCAAGATACACAAGTGAGAGTGACCATCAGTTGTAGCCTTAGTCCCGCAGTTAATACGTCACCTTATTAGTAAAAATAAATACCTGGATAGATTTGAATACAATTATATCAATGTCAGTCTAGGAATCCTTGATAAGAATTCAAAGAAGGGAGTAGAGCCACGAATTTGTCGCCTCGACCGGAGCAGTACTACCCTCACACAGAAGACTAACCTAATAATGACAGCATTTTGTTCTCGTATTTCGTTGGTGAGTGTGAGACCGGGGGTTCAATCATTCTGAATCATTCTCCCGGCTTCCGTAGGATGCAGAAAAATCTACTAGGCCGCCATGGAAAGGGTCACCATGCTGCATTGCATACTCTCACAATGAAAATGGTGATCCCTACTCCTGGATCTACTCATGCTTTTCATCAGGCAATGTGCAATCACTTTGGTAGGCTATAAATATATTTACATAAAAAAACCAAAATAAGTAGCAATTCCAAAGGCACAGTTGAAGATTACAACCTCTTACCGTATTAAGTAAGAATTTGCAGTAAACTGTATACAGCCCTAGCTGTATCTGTCGACTGCACTCACTCGTAACTAGGGAACTAGTTATCCGGTCAACGCCAGGCAAATTCTTGACCAAATCACGTAAGTTGCGCCACTGAGTTAAACGGTCGTGACAGATGCTGTACAGTCAGTGACCTATGTGTTCGTTTAGGTTATCACTTCACTAACTACAGCTCTAAAGTTTGACTGAGTGAATTATGTAAAGCGGTTGTCTCACATTCAGCGATGAAGCGACTGTTTCTTTTAACATTCTTTTGAAGTTATAAATGGTAATGTGTTTTGCTAAAATATAAACCCTAACTTCTTCTTCCTAGCCTTTTTCCTAAGATTATTTAGGGTCAGCTACGAGTTCAACCGGTTTTACCTGAATATCAGTTTTTACACGGAGCGACTGGCATCAGACCTCCGCAACCCTGAGGGATAACTGCAATTCTGTGGTTAAACTAGCTGTCAGTATATTTGAGGGCACTGACTTCCCAATAACGATTGCCATAGATGTTCATGACAACCGGGACCGACGGTTTAACGTGCTTTTCGAAACTCGTGAATCACCGTCAAACTTCCATACTCCGGGCTTCTATTAAGAATTTCCTGTCGGAAAAACCCAACAACACTTTTGGCCCGAACCGGGATTTGTCGCATACGCTTAGCACTCGACCAACAAGGCAGTCATAAACCTTAACTGTCTCTCAATATTCTCTCGTCAGTTTTTCAATAAAATAACCTTCCTAGTCGAATGCCCTGTGGAGGAACGGGTGACGTGTTCCTCCAACACAAAGGGAGGATCCTCCGACCAGGCGAGGTGATCGTGCCTGGCGGGCCACTGCCCAACAGTTGATGTTGGGATGTTGTATATATGCTCATCGGCGCGAGAATATTACTTTCGCGATGCAGGATTAGTAGTCACTCCGTATAGATCGTTACGTGTTTTCTACGTAGTTCAATGTTCCTCCGGTAGATGGCGCTGTTGTATGTTTTTGCTTGCGCTGAATGTGGAAGTCGCCACATCACTCCCCTCCAAGACCGGAGGTCGATATAATGAGACAGCTGTCTGTGCTCTGTTGTGGAGCTTGCCAGTGCCAGGAGTGAGCAGTTCCAGTGAGTCGGAACTGAGTGCCGCTAGTTCCAGTGAGTCGGAACTGTATGCCGCTAGTCCCAGTGAGTCGGGGCTGAAGTCCGCTGATCCCAGTGAGTCGGAATCGCTTGCGGTGCGCGGTGCTGCGGTGAAGTCCCCAGTGAGTCGGGGCGGTTGCTGCGTAGTGGCTGGCTGCTGCGTAGACGGGAGAGGGATGCTCTTCTTACGTGGACCGTAGGTGCAGAGTGCTGTGCCCAGACGCTGTTGAGGCCGTAGGGGTAACCAGGTTGGAGCGGTCGCGTCCTGCGTGTGGTATCCCTGTTGAGGCCGAGGTTGCTGGCTGGCTGAGACATCGCTGTGGGAGTGAACAAGATGGCGCTGCTGATCTGCTAATTTTGAAGGCTGCTTCCAATCACGTCGGGGTCACCACTGTGGAGGAACGGGTGACGTGTTCCTCCAACACAAAGGGAGGATCCTCCGACCAGGCGAGGTGATCGTGCCTGGCGGGCCACTGCCCAACAGTTGATGTTGGGATGTTGTATATATGCTAATCGGCGCGAGAATATTACTTTCGCGATGCAGGATTAGTAGTCACTCCGTATAGATCGTTACGTGTTTTCTCCGTAGTTCAATGTTCCTTCGGTAGATGGCGCTGTTGTATGTTTTTGCTTGCGCTGAATGTGGAAGTGGCCACAGCCCTAACCAAACAAAGGGAGGTGGTTTTGGGAGTCCATCAATCTCATTCACTTGATGAAATACTTGCCCATACTGGTTTCCTTTAAAGTAATTATGGCTGTGGGTATACGAACCTACATAAAATAGGACTACTGACCATAAAGCGTACGTATCTGTCATACTGAAACTATTTTTTAAATGTATAACATTCAGTGATATTTTAGGGCCACAGCACACTAGCTACTTTTAGCATTGGCGATTGGCAACTAGTCGCTTTCTAGAAGCTAAATACGGCGACCGATCGCTCCACACAGCACACTTATAAACGCCAAACGCGGAGATTGAGTTGCTTTTAAGAAGCGTGACACAGCATCTTAACGCTACTCTTCGCACTCTCGACTAACATCGATTTGGTGTCGAAAAATAATAGACAACACTACAGACGACGCGATCAAGCGATGCCTTGATCGCGTCGGCTGTAGTGTTGTCTATAATTTTTATGTAGTCGCAAAATCGCCGATGAAAGTAGCAAGTGTGCTGTGGCCCTTAATCACGTTTCCCGCTACTCGCTATCAGTGAGCAAACAGCCTTGACTAGGTCTCGCTTGTGAAACATCAATGTTAATTATGCACGCCTCTTAAATTAACTGTCCATTATCATCTAGTATGCTCTCATTTGTTCAAGCAGTTGACATATATAATTGAGTAATTATGCAGTTTGAAATATAACTTAGGCTATACCTGAAATCAAACATCCTTGGGAATGTTATCATTTTAAGACAGAAGAAAGGAAAAAGGTATAAGATTGATGAAGGTTGGGTACTTAAATGACGAGTCTGGCGGACCACAACTGATGTTGGATAGTTGAGTCTATGCGAGAATTTCTATCTCGCGATTCAGGATTGGTTACTTAGAAGTCCAGTGTATCTTCGGTAGATGGCGCTGTTGTGAAATTAGAAGTCTAGAAATGGTCTGGAACTTTAGTTTGAATCAGCTGCTGCTCTGCTGTTAATACAATCTAGTGAAAATATTTAGAATATTATTTTTATTGTTATTTTAGATTTGCTTAGTATAAAGCTAGTAGGTGTTGGATGTTAGATGTACAAAATATTTACTGTGTAGTGATAGATTATGAAGTCTTGGTGTCATCTTATGGGTGTCGTATAAGATGACTAACCAAACTACGTGGAATAACATCACTACAAAGAGAAGGACAACTTAAAACAAATCCTATGCGTTCCGTCTGAACAACTTGGTATAGAAGATCAAAACTTCTTTTCTATGAAGAGGTCAATCCAGCGGGCGGCGGAGGCGCGCATACCTGCGTCTCATGCCGCCCTGAGAGTGGCCGCGGATGGGCGGGACGGGTTTCCCGTCCGTCCGCAGTGGAGGCCAACCGCGAGGGGGCGACGTCCGCGTGTGACCGGACGTTGCCTAATTAGAGAGTAAAGTTTGAGATGGTGCCCGCAACAGTGCGGGCAGGCGCCGGTTGGAGTCCAGAAGGAAATCCCCTCCCTGGACTCCTTCCAATACAAAGGCGCAGAGAGGGTCACACCGTGTGGTTTTAGTCGGTTCGAGTCCGACACACCACCCCGCCGTAACCCCCGACGGGGTGACGGTCCGCGGGGATTTCCACACGTTAAAAAAAAAAAAAAAAAAAAAAAAAAAGCTGTTGAACTGATGTTGTGATTTATATTAATTCCTTCCTCCTTTGTTTTCTCCTTAATGTTAGTACATAAGACTTTGCCCTTACGTTCTAAACTATCCTCTATTCACTCTAAAGGTTCGCTGAAGGAAAACTCAGGTTTGGGTTAAGCTCGTCTTTGTACGTTAAATCTCCTTGTAGCTTATATGTATAAGAAAAAGAATAAATGAAAGAAATAAATAATATTATAATCTATCACTGACTGTTACACTTTCATGGCTAAACTACTGAAGCGATTTGAATGAATTTCGCTATAAATATACTCGATAATCGATTCGGACAATAGACTGCATGGTTGGCCGGTCTAAGTGACCGCCACGGTGCTTCATATTGCACCAAGTGTTGTGAGCTCAAATCCCACACGGTATAACACTTTGTGTGATCCAAAAATTGTTATTCAGAGTATGAGTGTTCTTTCTTGTATATTTGTAAAGTTTTCCTAATGCAGGAGTTGTCTTTTAAAAAAGCAGAAGAATAAAGGCTACTTTTTCTCGCAATAACAGACATTCACGCGGGCAAAGCCGCTAGTAAAAGCTAGTATTACTAAAAATCATTTTTCAACGTACTGTGTTAGAATATATGTACTGAGCTTTTAACCCAATCAAGATTATGAAGCACTCAAAATGTTGCCAACGTCGGCTGTCCTTGACAGGTGACGTTAAGTCGAGTTTATGCTTCAAGAGAAATTTTCCAAGTTCGAACATGTACTGGAGTTCACTTTTACTTACAAACTCTGATGAGTGCTTCGTACAGTGGTGGTTGCATTACAATAGATGTTGCTGTTTTTAACAAATGAAAAATGTGATTTCTCTATGGAAGAAACATGTCACAGGGAAAAGCCATGCTTTTAGTACTTCTTCTTCCTAGTCTTATTCCCAATATTATTTGAGGTCGGCTACTAGTATAACCGGTCTTACCTGAATATCAGTTTTTCCACGTAGCGACTGGCATCGGACCTCCGCAACCCTAAGGGAGAACTGAAATTCGTAGGTTGAACTAGTTGTCAGTAAATTTGAGGGCACTGACTTTCCAATAACGATTTCCATAGATGTTCATGACAACCAGTACCGACGGCTTTACGTGCTCTCCGAGACACGGGCGTGAATCACCACCAAACTGCCAAACTCCTGGCTGCTATTAGGAATCTCGTAAGAAAAACCCAAAAACACTTTTTGGCCCGACCCAGGATTTGAACCCGAGACCTCTTGATTAGCAGTCGCATTAGCTATCCCCTAGATCAACGAGGTATGTTTCTAGTACATGTGGATTAAATCGACTACCGGATTATCATAGTTTCTTAGAAAACTACATGTATTTTAAGGTTTTAGTTCAACGAGTATTATGGTACCTCACTCATATTCAATATTCATATTACCTCCTTAAAGGATCATTAACCTTCAACAGTCTAGGCGTAGGCTTCTTCTGAGCTAGGAGGTTTGGGTTAGCTTAAAGTTTTTTCTAATTGTTTTTCTCTTTCCAATGCTGTTACCCTGGATGGTTTGTTCTCTTTGTCGGCTCTTATGATGAATACGGGATAAATAAAAATGGTGATTCTCCGAATTCATAATCCTTTACCACAAGGAGTGCCTTCAACACACTCAGTACTTGGAGAAACCTTTTAGGGGATAATATAAGATCTTTTAAGATAACAGCTTTCAGTCGGTTATCGTCGTAAAAAGTAGCCTATGACCTTTCTCAGTCTCTAGACTAACTGCAAACCAAATTTTATTTAAATAGGTTCAGTGGTTTTGTCGTCAAAGACGGACAGACATTGTTACTTTCTCATTTATAATATTAGTAAGGATAGTAAGGATTTTTCCCTCCATTAACGCAAAGTAAAGTATATATAAAATAACTGTTTTTAGAGTTTCGCAACTTTTATAAAATTAAAAAGGTTACGATAACTTCTACTTCCCGACGTTTCGAACGGGTTATACCGCTCGTGATCACGGGTAGACAGATTTTATTGCGAATAAGTCCCGTTTACAGCAAAAAACATGAATTTAAAATAAATTCAAATTGAAGCAAATACCTTGAAAATATACAGCCATTGTATACATTTATATATTTATTTCGTTCACCTGTCCCGGCTTACTTTGTTCCAACGTTATTTACCCCACGTTTTTAATTCCGCCGGGTAACACGGACAAGGGGAGCACGTTAATTAGTTCCGATCCTTTTTTAAATACAATTCCCATGCTGATCCGGTTCATTTGGCGAAAGAGGTAATTAGCAAGGGATCTGACTGCGCCCTCGTTTATGCAAAGTCATAACATAAAGACAAGTTGTTTATTTATGTGGCCTACAGTGTACCATTATAAAAACAATGTTTTTAGATTTCACGGTGTTAAAATAACATTATCAGGAATTGCCTCCATTGGTGGTGCGGTGGTAGCGAGCCTCGGGTTCAATTCCAGGGTTGGAGCAAATGTTTGTGTGATTTGCAAAAATCTGTTTTGCAGTCTGTATGTTTTCTATGTATAGTATGTATGTATTTAAAAAAAAAGTATGTTAATGTATTTATATTAGGTGTCTAGTACCCATAATACAAGTTCTGCTTAGTTTGGGACTAGATGGCGTTGTGGGTAAGATGCCCTAAATATTTATGAGAAACGAAATATTAATTTATTGATATAATTCTAACACTATGAAACAAAAAGTCAGCTATATCGAGATTTCAAAGTTTAATGGTTAAAACGACCATCTTAATAATTACCTGTTTAAATGTAATACTTTCATTTTGATTTGAGGGTGTCCTAAAGTACTGGGTTCTGCATGCAGTGAAAAGTAAAATCGGCCCAGGAACTCTGTATATAGTTAAGCAATATTTAATGAAATTTAAATAAATAATAAATTAATATTTCATACATCTAAATGATATATAAATATAAATAAACATTTCCCGACACCTTACACACAACGTCATCTAATCCCAAATTTAGCAGAGCTTGTATTATGCTTACTAGACAACTGATATTAATACAAACATACTTTTTTTTTTGGTAAATACATTAATATTATACAAAGAAAACACCCAGACTCCGAAACAAATATTTGTGTATCACACAAACATTTGGACCGACCCAGGAATCAAACCCGAGACCTCTTGATTAGCAGCTGCATATGCTAACCGCTAGACCAACAAGGCAGTCAATGAAGAACATCAATAATAAATATTGAATTTTATAGACTCGATAACGAATTGGATAAAATATAATCTAATATCTAATAACAATAATCTAAAATCAATCAACAAAGTGCTAAAATAAAATCACAAAATATATATTTTTAGGTTAGCTCCCCTACACGTAAAGGGGGGATGATTTTACATCTAATCCATCAAAATCAAATCAAAATCAAATCAAATCATTTATTCTGCAATTAGGTTACATGAACACTTTTGCAAGTAAAACTTTTTTTGAGCAGATGAGTTCGGCCTTTCCTAACTGGACTAGCCCTGAGAAGAAAGGACGAAACAAACTCAGGGATCACAGTCTCTTTTAAAGTCCAGACAATATTCTTAAATGCAAAAGACATATATAAAAGCGATAATTACAATTATGTCACAACTATAATAATTTAAAAAATGTCAACAATAGCAACAAATTAAAGATTTTTTTTTTAAATATGTAATGTAAATTTAACTATAAATTATCGTCATATCAACATAAATTTAAACATTCAAAATAAACAGCATGTGCAGAATGGGCAGCTCAATCCCAGGCGGTTTGATCATCAATATATTCTGCTATGGTATATGGTATGGTACATCGTGTGGGATATCGTTAGATAGGTATTTTAAATGTGTGCGATGCATTTTATAATTGAGTACTGAGAAGACTATTAATTTCATCATTGCTGGATAAATAAATATTAAGCAATAGTTGAGTCCCTTGGTATTATTATCTGCTGCTATTGTTGTGAGTCGCGAGTAACGCTGCGGAGTAAAACAAGTCTCAACGAAAACAGCCTAAGCTAATCCTCATATTATAAGCTATCTATCAGCTAAAGTTACATTAAAATCTGTCCAGACATTAGAAACATACAAACAGCCAAAAGTTTGAAAAATGCTTTTTTGATTTAATGACCGTATACTTTCAATATGCATTTAGTAAATAACTGCTTAATTGATATTACAAACAGACATATTTTTTATTTCAAATAAACCAATACAACGGCACTTTTGAAACGTCAAGTAGTCAGTCAGTAGTCAATCCTGAAGCTAATCGTCTGTTCCAATTCGTAGATCCTATGGAGACGAACAGACAAGAAACTCCATGGACACTCTTTTCCAACATTGTTTTTACAATTTTTGGTTACATTGTTTAAAGCATTTTATTAAATGTGAGGACAATGTAACGATGCAGATATTTATACAGGTAGTGACCAAAAATAATTAAACAATAATATAATATAGACGTTGTGAGATGATAAGCCCCGACTGGCGGCGCCCGTATCATTGTATATAATATAATTACATATGTATATCGTATAGATGTATACATGAAACTCGATTTACTTCCATGGAGTTTCTTGTCTGTTCTTCTCCACAGGTTCTACGAATTGGAACAGACAATTAGCTTCACGACTGACTACTGACTGACTACTTGACGTTTCAAAAGTGCCGTTGTATTGGTTTATTTGAAACTAGCTGCGCCCCGCGGTGTTAACCGATTATCATTATGGTTGCTATGCAAAAATGTTATGCATAGCAACCTGTGAAGTTTTGACAGGAGATAAACAGTGATACATTTTGACATCTACTATTTAATGTATTTTAATAATCACCTAGCTTTCGCCCGTTTATTTCGATTATTGCAGTAAATAGTAGCCTATGTATTATTCTGATATATAAACTATATTATTGTAAAGTTTCATCCAAATTCGTTCAGTAGTTTTTGTGTGAAAGAGCAACAAACACACATACACACATTCAAACTCACAAACTTTCGCGTTGATAATATTAAGTAGGATAAAAATGGTTTGATTTGATTTGATTTTTCTAGCCGTACACATATGACTTGATATGACATACATAATACATTTCCTGTAGACACGGACCCTACTTTCTCTTCACTATACTTTGATATAAGTAAATGTGAGTAATTATGACGCAACTGAGACAGTAACCCTAGGTCCAGTTGAATATCTATGATTCACAGAAATATCGAGAGTTGGTTAAAAATAAGTTGTGTTACCTAAGTTCCGGTTAGTTATGTATAATTACTTGACCATGTAGGACATATACTTAGTGTTTGTGTATATGTATGTATGTAAATGCATGTTTATATATGTACATACATATGTATGTGTATATTTGCAGTTTTAAATCTAGAATTGCTGTTATTTTTTTATTGTTATTTTTAAAATGCATTATTCTTTTAATATAGGTTATTTATTTATTTTTATATATTGTCTCGCCGTTAAACTGTCTTGTTGGTCTAGTTGTTAGCGTATGCGGCTGCTGATAAAGAGGTTTTGGGTTCGATTCCCGGGTCGGACCAAATAATTGGTGAGCCACAAATATTTGTTTCGGAGTCTGGGTGTTTTGTATGTATTATACGTATGACGTATGTATTTACAAAAAAAAAACATGTTTATGGATTTATCTCAGTTGTCTAGTATCCATAATACAAGCTCTGGTTTGTTTGGATGTCCGAAATAGCTATTATGTATCTATAAATAAATGCGTTTGGCGGGTATTAAGTATACAATTTAGATAAATAACCAAGAGTTGATTTTAAAATGCCTTGTATCGCGAACCTCACAAAAATTAGCATTCCTACTACTTAAAATAAGGTACCATATTTTTTTTACCTAACTTCACCTAATTTATATAATTTAATTAAACTAAAAAACCTGCTTGGCGTTAATATTAACTTAGAAAAACGTTTAAAAAACATAAGTTATAGCAAACAAAATAAAATATACTCGGAGCAACCATAGATCGTAGATCGTTAGATAAGCCCTTACGCGTCGCGGAATGGTCATAGTTTCGCACGTTTCGTACGTCATCACTCGTCATAGAATAAATAAAAAAGTGATAATCTTCTGATTTCTGAAGTATTATACCTACACAGTACTGTAAGGAATCAGGTTAGGAAGAATGATAAAAATAATAAAAAGATGAAGTTTAGTAATGAAATACAATCATTTATTTGTCATTGCTATTTTAAAGTAGATATTAAAGTATTCAATTCCAGTTTCATAAAAAGAAACAGTGCCATATAGAGATCGTTTCCTTCAGAACTGTAACTGTTCTGTTTAGTATATAATCTTTGGCAGCCGGCCGCTTCTCCACCCCTCACGCCTCTCCTTCGTCCCGCTAAACCGCTCGAGACGTGTGTTTTAAATAAATCAAAATAAATTGTTTACAAATACTTACGCATGAAAAGTAACACCTTTTTCTTTATTTGTGTTTCGGGTTGTATTTTTACACTTCCAAAATGAACACGAAGGCATACTAAAATATTTAAACACGAAAAAAACTTAAAATATTTTTTTTAGTCCGCGTCCATTCACAGCATGCAATTGTCGGGTACTAAGACAAAAGTAGTGCGCGCACTTCTTTGAGTGATGATATAAATTGGGCGCCTTTTAATATGGAGCGGCCCATCTAACGATCTAGATCTATGGGAGCAACGATGTTTTTAATGATATTTTCGCAACGAAGACACTTTTAAATGTAGTTAAACCCAGTTAAAGTTGGTCCACGTTTTTCGTTTTTCGACTTGAGCTTGATACAACAAACGCTCGGTAGGGTTCCGTGAATGTTTTGTTAAAGTTAAATCCTTTTACAAAATATTTAGACCTTTTATTTTGTGCTTCGGCGTCATTGATATATAAAAACCCTAGATGCACAGTCTCAAACAAAAGTCGCATACGAAACTGTCCCACTTAGTCATTGATGTATAAAAATATCAATGTGGGTAGTTTTAGTTAAGCTATAAACACATCTTTTGCACATTCAACCTTACGCGCATTGTTTAAAGTTTTTATTACAAAGTAGCGTACAATGACCAATCAAATTTTATGACCGAAGCTAGCCGGCAGGACAGGACATGGAGTGAAGAGGAATATTTGTATATTTTTTTTATTATAATACATTGAGTTAGTATTTTAAGAGTTAGTTAAATTGTTGTTTTTAGACTTTCGCGACTTTTACACATACTCATGTTTTTACTGTAAACGGGACTTATTCGCGATAATATTATATAATATATAAGGTATCAGTATAATATTATATATAAGGTATCGTAACCTTTATAATATTATCGCGAATAAGTCCCGTTTACAGTAAAAACATGAGTATAGTTAAATTGTGTTCTAAGCCCATAATTATACTTAGCGTAAATATGTTTTTGGGTAGGACATGTGTACATCAATGAAACGAATATTAACTCTTAAAATCATTTATTTCATTTTTTCATATCATATCAGTGACATCCTGTAAAAAATAATTATATTATTTGAATGTAGGTACGAAATTATTTGATAAATTCATTATTTTTCTGGCTAACGACTACTTACCGTTAAACTAGGAACAGCCGTTTTAAGAAGACGTTTTATGCCTTTAGCAGTGACATTCATATCTTCGTCCAGAAAATGTTCAGAACAAACGACGCATGCACTATTTGGCTTAAAAAAATTGTATGTCGCGAACCCATAAGTTGTCCCCTAATTAATCGATATAATAGGTAATATAATATTTACGAACTTTAATAATAACACCGTTTGGACGACCTCTTTTCCTTTTGAAATTCGATTAATAACTATAATAATATTATTATATATTTTGTAACGTATACATACTTATTAAAAACTAAATACAAAAAAGTTCAAATTAAATAAACTTATATATAAAAATTAAACACAATAAAAAAAAATCGACTCCATTAAATTCAGAACAGGGTCGTTTGGATTATGCGACTAAAATAAAAGGTTGTGTAATAGTCGTTCTTACACTGAAAAAGCGGCCATTGAAATTTGTCGTATTATACTTGGACCGTTAAGTGAAGTTTTTAGACAAATTAAATCAAAATCACATATTGCTTCCGATATTTAGTCATAAAAACAACAAAAACAAATTAACAAACTCTTTTACTCACCGAAAATACGATATCCCATCCTTTTTTAACGTTCTTGACGTAATATTTTTACAATTCCGCATCGAACACTTAGGCATTTTTAACGAGCGCACAGAGACGCGAGCGACGCGAGACTATTTGAAATATGAGCATCATTTTCAATAGTGCGCTTATTTTATGAGGACGGTTTTGCGACGCTGAGTGTGTATCTAGGGTTTTTTAATACATCAATGTTCGGCGTTGCGTTTTTCCGATACACCTAAAAGCAAAGTTTTATGTGTGTTTTTCTACTTTGTGAAGGTTTTGATTTTCTTGGAAATTTAAAAAAAATCTAATGTAAGCAACATATACTACACGCACGGTTTAACAGATATGTATGAATGTGTCTGGCTGATTTCAAAAGTTGTACAAGCTTAATCATAATAAACATTATTGAGTCATATAATCTCATTATTTCTTTCTTATCATATTTGTCGTCTAGTATTCACACTACTTTGGTCTCTCATGAATGAACTGAAATTAAGTCTTAATTTCAGTTCATTCATGAGAGACCAAATTAGTAGTCTGAGCGCATAGGTGTTGGTTCATTGTCTAAGTTTAGTTAATTTTGGTAATGACATTTAATCTTTCGTATGATGCTGATGACTTCTTGCTTGTATCGTATGTATTGTAGATTTTATAGTTTAATGTATAATTGATTCCTTAAGTTATTAAACCTATAAATTTAAGTCTTCGAATAGTAAAATTATTCAAATACAATGAAATAATTTCTAGTACTGAGAATAGTATCTAGATACGATTTATTGTCTAGGACTTCACATGAAGTTAAAACCGTCTAACACAATAAAGAAATAGGCGATTAAGGTTTAGGAATGATAACTAACATTTTGATATTTTGTGTCATCAGAAACTTTTCTCCGTCTGGCGGTTAGCGTATGCGACTGCTGATCAAGAGGTTTTGGGTTCGATTCCCGGGTCAGGCCAAATATTTGTGTGATCCACAAATATTTGTTTCGGAGTCTTAGTGTTTTTCTATGTATGATATGTATTTATTTCCAAAAAAAATATGTTTAAGTATTTATATCAGTTGTCTAGTATCGATAATACAAGTTCTGCTTAGTTTGGGACTGGATGGTGTTGTGTGTAAGATGTCCGAAAAAAATGTTTGATTTAATTAAAACTTGTTTGAATATGGTATTTGTCGCGGTGCTGCTGCCGTTGTGGTTCTTTGTGACACGGGAATACCAAGATCTGTTGAAATCCGTTCCATTAAAATATTTAAGGACTTGCATGTTCATGAAAATCTCCTGTTGCTTTTGAAAGATTTTCAAGAAAACCATGACTACTACGGTAGTAACACACTGCTGCACGCAATAGGGGTAATACCACGATTTTTTTATCTGCCAATTAGAAACGTATTATTTATTACTCCTGTGTCGGTTATCGTAGTAAAAAGTATCCTATGTATGACTATATGGGTACGAAATTACGTTTAAATCGGTATAGTAATTTTTGAGTTTATCGCGAACAGACAAACAGACAGACGCGGCGGAAGACTTAAATTTGTAACATGTAGTGATTTAGGTCGCTTTGTTAAATTTATTTTAAGGGTCACAGTTGAGTTGTAAGTGTGATTTTGTAACAATCTGAAGAGTGTCAAGTTGACGAACTATAACAGTAGTTTAGTTTAAGTTAGAGATAAATAGAGTTACAATAAGTTTATTTGGGCCCTCTTTTATCCAAATAAATTTATTCTACGGAACCCGTGTACTTCAGTGCAACTCGAAGAGGGCTCTTGGTACATTAGCATAAATTAAGCGAAAGGAAATTTCAGTGTCGACACAAAAAATGTGTAACTTAAAAAATATGGCAATTTAGCTTAGCTTTAATTGCTTTGGGACTGAATTAATTGTGAGCGAGTTTCCTCTGTTTTGTTTTTTTTTTGTGTCTAACACCGTGAAGACTTTGAGTCTAGGATCCGTAAACATTCTAGATTTTTTACGGCATTTTAGCCCTGTAATATAATTTTGGGTCTATACCTGGATAATTACAGGCAAAATGCGCAGATAATGTCAGAATTTAGAATTGAGAGTAAAAGTAAGAATTTTAATTTACTGCCCCTTCTTAAAATACAGAAGACAGAAGAAAAATAAAGAACAAAACTTTCGGATATATACATAAAGAAATCCAGGAAATCTAAAATAAAATACATATGCGAAAGCTAACACAATAAATAGAAAAAGTCTAAATTAAGAAACAAAATATCGGCCAAGTGCGTGTCAGGGCACGCACAAAAAAGGGTTCCTCAGTCACCAGAAATGGTACGTGGATTTAAAATCGTATCCAATAGATAATTGTTATGTTTACGTATTAATTTTGTTAATTTTGTATGACATTTTACAAGTTAAGCCTCTCTGAACTAACAAAGTCATCTAATCCTTTATAGTTTTCCTTTAAAGTTCACTATATGGACCACCATCACGAATTCTTCCAGATTTTTTGAGCCCGCCGTTTAGCTTTTAGGGGCGGGGGGGGGGAACGCTCTGTTTTTACAAAAAAGTGATACCTAAATCAAAAAATCGTTTAGGAAAACCTGTTTGTTTTTAAGAGAGTATTATCAAATGATACCCCACACGATGGGGTAGCAGCGAGAAAAAAATACATCCCTACTTTATGTATAGGGGAGGTACCCCAAATAAAAATATTTTTCATAATTTTATTGTAACACTTTGTCGATGTAATTACAATACATATTCATGCAAAGTTTCATCTTTCTAGCACTTACCGTTTGGACGGTAAGTCGAGGGATGAACGGAAATTGCTCTTTATGAATCGATTTTCATTATCGATTTCATTCATAGGCTTCACTTTTAGGTAGGTAACGCCATAACGCTCACCTGATTTTATGAATAGTTCAAGGAAGAAAGCGTTAAGCAGCAGAGCTTTGTCATTTGTAATGTGTCATTGTAGTCTCACAAAACTATTGATACATACAAACAGCGCTTGAACGCTTATTTCATACTAGGCTTTTGTTCGCGGCTCCGACCACGTGTATGTCGGTTTTCGTTGTAAAAAGTAGCCTATATCCTTTCACAAGGTTCCATCAACAACGAAAGAAGAAAGAAAGAAAGAAAGGAAATACGTTTATTTTAATGTCACTGCAAACAGTCAAATAATATTTGGTATTACATGGCATTGCGTTATTAGTAATGATAATGGTGTACATCATGTAACCAGGTATATATTATTACAAGTCCAAGAGATAATTTTCTATTTTTACAATACATACATAATAAAAACACAATACAAACATTTGCTGTGCGGTTGCGTCGCAGTGTACATTAAAAATAGATGTTGCTCAGCATAATGCTGCACCACTTACGGTACAGCGCTGGTTTTCAGCAACACCTGAAGGTAATAAGTGCGTATATTAATGTTAAGTTTGAAATTGGTGTTTCAGAAATTTAACAAACTAAATGACGTACACGAATATTAGGCTACTATGAATAAGATAATAAACGGAGTAATGCTGACGATGAGGTAACTAAAATATATAACATACACACGGCGACATTAAGTTATTTGTTGGTTGAGTAAATATTTTTTTAGATGTATTTTAAATGTTAGAGTTGTATTTAATTTCCGCAACGGTGGAGGTAAATCATTCCAGCATTTTGTTGCCGCATATTTAAAACTTCCCCTTAACGCTGTTGTGCGATGAGTAGGTACACTCAGAATGTGAACTGACGATCTAATAGGATAAATGTAACTATCCTGTGTCCAACATAATTTATCAAATAAATATTTAGGTTTATGTCTCTTTATTATTCCGAATAGCAAGGTAGCAAAGTGCAATTTCCTTCTAGATGTCATTTTAAGGAGATTGTTGCTGTTTATGAATGGTGTGACATGGTGCACATGCATTCTGAATTCGCTGCAAGAGCTTCTCCGAACGCTTCAGTAGACATGGTCCAAACACGACGTCACCATTATTGAGTTTGGATAACACCAATGCATCAACAAGGTTCTTACGCAGGTCGATGCTGAGAAACTGTCGTATTTTATACAAAAATTTTAGACGATAAAAACAATTACCCATAACATTGTTAACATGAGACTCAAATTGCAGCTTCGGATCCATGATTAACCCTAAGTTGCGAAACTCAAACACTCTCTCTATTACTGCACGGTTGGCCTAGTGGCTTAAGCGGTCGCCACGCCGCTTCCTACTACGCCAAGTGTCGTGGGTTCAAATCCCACGTAGGATAACACTTTGTGTAATTCACAATTTGTTGTTCTGAGTCAGGGTGTTCTTTGTGTCCGTTTCTTGTATGTTTGTAAAGTCCCCCGCGACACAGGAATTTATATTCCTTATGCGGGAGTTGTCTTTTAAAGAAAAAAAAAAAAAAAAAAACATTATATTCCCTCAATGTTGATCTGAGGGTTTGCTGCTGTAATTTTATCAATTTGATTCTTACTACCCAAAACCATAAATTTAGATTTCAGAGGATTTAAAACTAGAGCGTTCTTCTGGGCACATTTA
The DNA here is from genome assembly GCA_932526445.1 of Phragmatobia fuliginosa. Classification (NCBI taxonomy): domain Eukaryota; kingdom Metazoa; phylum Arthropoda; class Insecta; order Lepidoptera; family Erebidae; genus Phragmatobia; species Phragmatobia fuliginosa. The sequence continues at coordinate 19,971,560 of OW052069.1, read as the reverse complement.
AAAACTCTGTCAAGGTCTTCATTTATTGCGTGTACAGCTGTTAGAGTGGAATCAGGCGTAGGCTCAAAAGATACATACATTTGTATGTCATCAGCGTACACAAGGTACTTACAAAATTTAATGCAATTTGTAATGTCAGCATTATATAGAATAAATAAAAGAGGGCCCAAAATAGATCCCTGTGGTACCCCTCTTGTCACAGGACGAAGAGAAGAAAGAATCTTGCTACTATCGTCTCTGGTAATCTCCACAAGCTGCGCTGTATTAGACAGATAGCTCTCGAACCATTTCACCGTGCCTACATCAAAGCCATAGTAGGAGAGCTTTGAAAGCATAAGAGATATATTAATACAATCAAATGCATGGGAAAAGTCTAAAAGGGTTAATAAGGTACCTTTCCCCTTGTCACGCGCTTCCAAAATGTTATCCACAACATCTAACGAGGCCGTGGAGGTACTACGCCTTTTACGGAACCCTGACTGAAGTTCCGGAAGCAAACCATTACCTTCTAAGTATTCACATACTTGAATATATACTACCCTCTCAAGAATCTTAGACATGCACGGCAGAATACTAATAGGACGTAGGTCCTTAATATCTTGCGGATTGGGGCATTTTGGTATCGGTCTGACCACAGCCAGTCGCCACAAGTGCGGAAAGGTATGACTTTCAATAGATTTATTTATTATCATCGTGATGGTCTTTAGTGACTGAGGCATGCTAAGAGATAACATATCAAGCGATATACCATCCACACCTTGAGCTTTAGATTTTAACTGTTTAAAAATCTGAAGTATACCTTGCTCATTCACCGTTTTCAAGGAAAAACTGCTCTGACAGTGTCTATGAAACTCGTAATATGTGAGATCTGAAATACTCACCTTACACCCACCAGGAACTTGAAGAAATACATCATTAATTTTGTCTGGATCACTAAAGTAGCTTGGTAGGTGAGTATTTTTTGGAGGAAGTATTTCAGATTTAAGATTGGCCCAGAGACCTTTAGGATCATTTATTTTATTGTTTATATTTTGTGCAAAATATGCCTTTTTTTCGTTGAACATAGCGGTGGATGTTAGCCTCTTTAAATCTTTATAATACAATTTGTGCGACTCCAACATAGTAGTGCGATAGGTATTAAAAGCTTTACCTCTCAGGCCGACCATTAACCGAATATTATCAGTAATCCAAGGCGCAGAACGTGTTTTAATTGTAATTGTTTTTAAAGGTGCGTGAACATCAAATAACTGTGTTAAACAAACGTTAAATGCCAGTACCATCTAATTGACATCAGTCATGTAGAGTCATCAGTCAAGTAAGAAATGCGTGATGTCCGAGTTCACTTATGTAACACACTGAAACATTACGGGTTCGAGCATCCGTGCAAATTACGTCGATAAGTGTTTGACTAGTGTGTGTATAGTGAGTGGGGGAATCTACAATTTGAGTCAATTTGAAATGCTTGAGAAATTCGTTAAACTTTTTCGTTGCTGTATGGTCTTTGTCCAGTAAATTGATATTCATATCACCCATAATAATTGTATGATCACAATGAGAAAAAGAACCAATACTATCTGAAATAGCATCGAAGTACGTGTCCACACTTAGCCAGGGCGGCCGATAAGCAGTGCCAATTACAATTTTTTTCTTATTGATACTTAATCTTAACCACATCTGCTCAACCTGAGGGTGAGTAGGATGAGTTATTACACGTACGTTGATACCAGTCTTAATGTAGAAGGCAACGCCACCACCACGGCCACCACGCAGATTAGGTGATCTTGGTACATGTCGCAGTCGATAGCCAGGCACCATAGGCGCTCGGCCCTCCTGCCCTGGCCGCAGCCATGTTTCATTAATTGCCATTACATCAACCTAAGTATCACAAGTATCCCTATTTCAAAATTCATCCAAATCTGTTTAGAGGTTTAGGCGTGAAAAACGTAACAAACATACAGACAGATAGTAGGGATAAAAATTAAGATTAATTTAGTAGCTTAAAAGTCACAAGGCCTAAAAATGTTGTTACAATATGAATAAATATAAAACAGCTCTCTATTTTTTGGTGTAAATATATATAATGTTAAAATATATTGTGCTGGCTAGAGGTAGAATTAATTAACATATATTTTGGCAGCGTTGGAAAAGGTTCTTAGGACGCTGGGAGTTTTAGTGTAATTAATATCTTTACTGAGTAGAAATAGAGCCGAGATTTTTAGTGCTAATAATCCCTGCATCCGAATTTTCCCTTATTTGGTTGAGCCCTAAGACTTTAAAAGTATTAATATCAAGAATGATGACATTATCACAGCGTTGCACTTGTGACTTTTTGGTCTTAAATTATTTGTGGAAGTCCAGAGAAGGTTTAAAAGGTGAATATATAAAAATGAATTGCATTTTTTTATTAATTATGGATTCCTTTTGTATGTTTTAAGTTTATTTTATACAAAAGTTTAGGTCTTCTACACTCGGTTCCAAAAATTACGGGTCAGTCACAAAAATTGAAATACCTCCAGAACTGTAAAAGCTAGATCAATGAAATAAAAAACAGAATAAAGACTTTTTAGTTGCGCTTCTAATAGCATATTATTTAAACTGGTTGATGAAAAAAACTTCATTAGAAAAACAAATTTTAAAAAAATGACTATTTTTAAAAACAAAATTTTTGTTTCATGTCATTATGGATGCTTTCCATTTCTATTCTGTCACAAAAAAAATTATTGTGAACGTCTTCCACGTGCATAATTATTATTCTGTGAGGTGAAGCATGGCAGTCACGCTAGAGGAATGTACCAGAATCCTAACTTTTTTGGAACTTGGGCGGAGCCAGCGTGAAACAGCCAGAAACATTGGTGTATCTTTGTCGACTGTTCAGCGGGTAGTCCAGCGGTACCAAGAGACCGGATCACACCTTAGAAGACCAGGAAATGGCAGACCAAGATGCACAACGGCCAGGGAAGACAGACAACTGGTGGCTACAATGCTCCGAAATCGTTTTCAAACTGCTGTTGGTCTAAAAACTCACTTTATTCGCTTTGGAGGTGGCAATTTAAGCGCTCAAACAGTAAGAAGACGTCTTGCTGAAGCAAATTTGAAACCATTGAGGCCCGCAAATGGCCCCAAACTGGAACGGGGACATCGAATTGCAAGACAGAGATACGTGCGCGAACACCTAAACTGGACACTAGACGATTGGTCTAGGGTAATGTTCACGGACGAGTCTAAATTCATGCTTTATAAGCATGATGGTAGGCAGTTGGTGTACAGAAGACCAGGGGAGCACTTCCATCAAGCGTGTGTGGAGGAAAAAGTGGCGTACGGTGGAGGCTCCGTACAAGTTTGGGCTGGGATTTCTGCTGAGGCCCGCACCGAGCTGGTGCTCATTCAAAATGGAACTCTAAATGCAGAGAGGTACGTGGAAGAGATCCTCAATGAACATGTAGGTCCTTTCATGGCCAGGATGGACCGGCATGGCATATTAATGCATGATAATGCGCGTCCCCATACCGCCAGAATTGTACATGACTACCTTGAAGAGGTCGGTATCGAACTCATGCAGTGGCCAGCGCGAAGCCCGGACTTAAACCCCATCGAGCACGCCTGGGACGAGCTTCAGAGATGCGTGAAAGGTCGAAACCCCCCACCAATCACGCTTCCCGAGCTCATACAAGCACTGGTGGAGGAATGGAAAGGTCTTCCTCAGCACCGGCTCCGAAATTTGGTGTACAGCATGCCTAATCGCCTGGAAGCTGTCAGAAGAGCTCGTGGAGGCAATACAAAGTATTAAATGAAGAAAGTGATGAAAAACAGCAAAAAAACAATCATAAAAAAAATGTAATCTTAAGAAAAATATGACTACTTTAGTTTTTTTTTAATTTAAGATTAATATTGTGGGTGTAACTAAGTTTTATTTTATTTTTTATCTGTATAATTAAATTCTCAATTGAACAGTCTTCGTTTCATTAGGATGGCATACGTAGTTCGGGAGATATTCGGGTTTATGTGACTGACCCGTTATTTTTGGAACCGGCTTTATTTATCTATTGATGCAGTACGAAGTCTGCTTGGTCAGATAGTTATACATAGAAAACACTCAAACTCCAAAACAAATATTTGCAGATCATACAGACATTTATTGTTTTTGTATTTAACTTTTTGTATTTTATTTTGGTTTGTAATTTTTGTTCTATTTGTTCTTTTATTTTCTTTTTGTGTATTCCTCGTTGTATCATCCTTAAATAAATAAACAAAAAAATACGTTGATAGCCTACTTATCTTTATACCACCTAACAACTTCAAAGGATGACAGAAAACCTCCAATGTCTAATGAAATCACTTCTATTTTTTTGGTCCACAAACTTAACATGCAAGATGTCTAAGAGACCAAACCTCTTAAGTTAGTTAATTATGACTATTATCCCGCCGTTCCCCCGGGATGTTGCCTTAAGTTAGTGTTGTAATTAGTTTGGTAATGTGTTAGGCCAGGTTACTTCTAAACATAATATTAGTGATTAGTTACATAAGGTCACTGTCGGAAGGAGACAGTGAAATATAACTTCTATGTGAAAACTGTTATAAATTGGTTAATTTTGGATGAATGGATGTTTGGTAATTAAGATAATTAGAGTCTAACGCACCTTTCTTTTGATATTCTCCCTAAAAAGGCGATACGAGTTTCAGTCGACTTTAGTTTCATTGAACTATTATTTTTAAATTATTTTACTTATAAGTGCAGTGCTATGTATTAGGTACGATTAGTACATCCAGTAATAGCGCAAATCTTAGTAAAAATAAAAATTTCTTTATTGATTTATGTTCCTCTGCCACGGTTACAAAATAGTTTTTTAATTCTGATAATGATTATATTTTTATATATTTCACGTTTTTGTTGCATACGTACATAAATAATAATTACACAAGAATTTTTAATTTAATTTTTAATTACGTGAAACTAATTAAATTTATTGTCACTTTTCTCCTTAGGCATGCCATTTTGGAATCGCTTCAACTAGACAATATTGTAACGTTTCGAATGTGCTTAAAGGGCTTTCTTGAAATAAAAGCTTTTTATTTTGATTTTAAAGTGCCAGCTAAAACCACTAAGGCAGCTTAGGAGTCTCGATTTACAGGTGTCTATAAGCGGTAGTAATCCCTTTTCCTCGTTTTCCCTTATCTTACATAAAAAAAAACTTTCTCATTAGTGTACACTAATTAACGATACACATGCGTTCTGTAATCCGTATAACAAAAGCTTCGGTATTGCACGGAAAATAGCATTAACGGGGAGGCCGGCAATTAGTGAACAAAAATAGCAATTGTAAAAAAGCCTATCTGTTATGCAGATTGCGTCGTGCATTTTTGGAACGAACCCATACTTTGTGCTACTGAAACAGATAACTGTAGTTACGCGAATTGATAGCCTTTTAGTAAATAAAATTATTCAATAGTTTTTTTTATGGATTGCAACTATTTTTTTTATGACTTGAACTGGTAAGTGTAATGCACATGTGATGCTTCGGTGATTGTGTCTGTGGAGGAACGGGTGTCGTGTTTCTCCATCACAAAGGAAGGATCCTCCAACCAGGCGAGGTGACCGTGGCTGGCGGGCCAGTGCCCAACGGTTGATGTTGGGATGTTTTATATGTTAATCGGAGCGAGAATTTCCCTGTCGCGATTCAGGATTACTAGTCTCTCCGTATGGTTCCTTTTCATGTTTTTCTACGTGGTTCAGTGTTCTTCCGGTAGTAGGCGCTGTTGTATGTTTTTCGCTTGCGCTGTATCTATCTATCTATCTATCTACTACTTTTATTTACTTTTCTTTTATTTTTTTGTAAAAGTTTTGATTTTGATTTTTATTAATGGGTACTGCACTTAAAATTTTTCTAGTACATTCATTCTAAATATTTTTTTATTTAATGAAAAAACAAAATCTCAATTTTGCAAGTTTAAACTAACAAGTTATGTGGTATTGTATTTTTTTTTATGCACATTTATATGCGCATATGCATTAACTACACAAAACAAAGAAACTTCATTTAAATTAGCCTGAATTGTTGCCTATCTTTGCTACTGTTTTCTTTTATCGTTGTATTTATCTTTGTTTGTAAAACGCCTGTGAAATTGAATCAAGCAATTTGGCGGCTACGGTATAATTTATGCTATTTACTTTAGGCTTTGTCACTGATAAGCCTTGCAGTGAGATTACATTACTGAAATAATTTCAGTTAATTGTAGTCAAAATTATAGCAATTATAATATAAAAAAAAGCTATAAAACAAACTACGACTTGTACCTAAATGAAATACTTTAGTGTCATCACTACGTATTACAAATAAAGTCCACCGCTGCGTCTGTCTGTCTGTATATAATAAACTCAAAAACCACTCTACTATAAATTAAACTTTGTACCCAGTTAATCTAAAACGGGGTGTTATGTTTTTTCGTTACGGTATTTCTTGATTCGGTCGCCGCGCTCAAAGCCCGCGATAAAAGCTATCCAATACCTTAAAAATCAAGTATATCTTTGTTAGACTTAAATACTAAAAAAAAACTCGAATTGGGACACCAATCTGCTCATTAATCTCCTAAAAGACATGTAAAGGAATTTCTTACCCTCACACTGGTTAATTATCTCTCTCAACTCAAAGTATGAGTTAAAAATACAAAACGATTGTCCCAGCTCATTTTATTTAACTACCACCATTACATAAAGCTTTGTCATAATATTACATGTAAAATATACAGTACCAGTACAAAGACGTTCTAATGTTGCCAGTTAAACAAATAACAATCCTGCACAACGAGAAATGTCCTCAGAGAATAGACTTGTACATTTAACTAGCATTTCTGCTCAATGTGTAAGTTATATTTTATTTCTTAAAGGAACTTCTAATTCAAATAATTCTCTAAAAAATCCGGTGGCTCTTCCAAAATAGGGAATTCTCCAAACTTGCAATCAGGCAGAATAGAGTCACTTTGGTAGGCTTAAATATAAAAATATCATAATTTCAATATTCATCTCAGGGTTATAAATAATGTATGCTTTGTAATGAATACCCTGTGGGGTTAGCAACCCGGTTGGCGGCAATAGATACTTATTACGTTGGACCAGAACTATATAATAGAGAGTTTTGACAAACAATAAAACTTACCTATTATTTTTCCTGAGATATCCGGAATCCATTTTGAGTTTAGCCTTCCGTTTTTCTTGTGTTTCCGGTCAAGCGAGTCCCTCTCTCTCTAACGCTAGTGGCGCCCTCTGCACGTTTTGTGCGTGACAACTTCCGTTTGTTACCTCGTGGATTGCGCCATTTTGCTTATCATTATACAACGTGAGTACCAGGTAGGAATTACCTGGATTCCGGATATCTCAGGAAAAATAATAGGTAAGTTTTATTGTTTGTCAAAACTCTCTATTATTTGTTCCGTCATCGATATCCGGAATCCATTTTGAGTGATGTGTTTGATTTCTCCTGGTACTGTAGGTGTTTGATGATATAATGTGTATTATGACTGAAAGGTGGGTACTACACGGTAGGTGCAGGGTAGGTACACACAAAAATATTAAGATTAGCCTGGATACAGGAGTTTATATTCAATCAAAACATTTAAAATTAACATTCACATTGGTTCAAAATATTGTGATAAAGAGACATTCTGGAGAACAACTCTATTTACCTCTTTAATTTGTTTATGATAATAAGTCCTGAAAGTATGTTCTTGTTTCCAATTTCCAGTAGACATAATTTGATCCATTGTATAGTTTTCTAGCCAGTTTAATGAAGACACTGCTGAACGTACTGATCCAGGTGACGCTTCTATCCCTGCTTCTCGTAGTACCGCCTTTACCCATCCTCCGATAATAGTTCTAGTAGCAGGTTTACTCTGACCTCTTGTAGTAATAAATAAAGCAGACCAGTCTCCTTCATTGCGACGACTTTGCGATACTTTTAATAATACTCGGACCCAGTAAACTATATCTAAATTTCTTTCTGGGTGTGATCTGATCTTCCAGCCAGACTGCTGATATTCGGCTGTGTCTGTCTTAGAACCAAAGACTGGCCACATAAGCAGAGAATCTCCATTGTCAATTAAGTGCTCCGAGTCGATCCTTAAAAGAGTGAGGTCGTGCACTCGCCGGCTAGACGCAAGCAAAAGTAACATCGCTACGCGTCTTGAGACTTGATAAAAACTTTTCTCATCTAAATTGTCAGCTATTAGGTGATCCAAAACGTTTCTAGGGTCCCATATAGGTGGTCTAGGATTTTTAACCCTCGAAACAGATATAGCTCTTAAAATTTGTTTAACTAAAAAGTTAGATGATATCTGTTGTCCACTGCTTTTTGTTAATGTAGATATAGCCGATTTATGGACTAAAATGGTCCGGTATGCCAAGCCTTCCGTATTGTGCAGATAAGCTAGGTATCGGGCTACTACCGCCGGTTCAGCACGTTTAAAGTCTATAGAGTGAGATACACACCACCCTTTCCACTTTTTCCATACTGGCAAATAGGTGTTTAAGGTAGATTTTCTCCAGCTAGTTAACATTAAGGATTTTTCTTCCGTTGTCCAATCTTTAATTAAATCTGCCCACCCTGAATCAGCCATGCCTCCAAGAATGTGTCTTGAATGTTCGGTGAATGGCGACCCGTTTTCGTATCTATTAGTACCCTTGGAAGGTCCTGGATCTGATGGGGCGGCTGGACCGCTCTCTGTTGTAAATCGGCTTTCCAGAAAGCCTTCTCCCATAGCGGTGCTATTAGGATGTATAGGCCTTGGGCCGTGTTGAGATGGGACAGCACTAGCGGTATTAGATTGGGTGGTGGAAACAGCCATCCCAGACTGTAATTCCAGCGATGGAGAAATGCGTTGTGTAATAGAGCTCTCCGGTCTTGTGGATCTATAGAGGCGTATGTCGGTACCACATGAGCCGTCCTGGAAGCAAAAAGGTCCACATCCGGCGTGCCCCACCTCTCGAAAATTTCTTTCGTCGCTGTTGGTAGAAGGTGCCATTCTGGGTTTATTTTGTTGCGCGATAGAGCGTCTGCTTCCATATTGTACCGGCCTGGGAGAAATCTCGCCGTTAAGTTCATGTTCAGGCAATCCAACAAAGCTAGAAGCTGTCGCGTTAAATTTAAGAGCTTCTTCGACTTCGTGCCCCCTTCTTTGTTTATGTAGGCCACAACTGTACGATTGTCCGTCTGCAATAGGATGTGCGAATTTTTCAACAGCCGATGTTCGTGCTTGATTGCTGCATATACAGCGTACAATTCCTTGCAATTGATGTGCCATGACCGTTGGTCTTCCGACCACTGTCCTGACAATGTTAACTGCCCCAGTTGTGCTCCCCATCCTACGTCGGATGCATCTGTCGTAAGCAGGTGTGAAAGTGGCTCCGCATGTAGTGGTGACGAGTCAAAAGCCGCTTTCACCTACCAACTCATCTCGGCAAGAACTAGCTCTGGAATCGCGACTCGTTGGTGAGGCAGGGATCTTGGCAGACGTCGACTGTAGTATTGCAGTGTTCGACAATGAAGCCTCCCTCTGCGAACGACGAACGAGGCAAAACTGAGTCTCCCCATTAGGGACTGGGCCTGTCTGAGGGACCAGCTGCCTAGCGAAATCTGTTTTAATAGAGCCCTGCGTAGCGTTAGGCATTTTGGTTCCGACAGGGACCTTGTATTGGTTTGTGTGTCCCAAGTAATACCCAGAAATTCTAGGCATTGTGTCGGAACCAGAACAGATTTGCTGAAGTTGATTGTCCATCCCAGGTGTTGCAACAGTGTTATTGTAAACGTCACTTGTTCCTGAAGCATTTCGTAGGATTGATTGGCCAGTAAAAAATCGTCGAGATACACCACGCAGCGAATACTGTGTTTTCTCAGGTATTCCGCGATCCAATTTGTAACTGCCGCAAAAATACCCGGGGCTGACGACAGGCCAAATGGGAGACAGGTCATTTGGTAGAGAGTGCCATTGTAGCTCGCCCTCAGGAACCTGCGGTGCTGATGATGAATAGGCAGGTGAAAGTAAGCTTGGCTCAAGTCTATTTTTACCATCCAATCCTTGCTCTGCAGAAAGGACGGTACGCGAAAGTGGCTGAATTTTTGAAAATGTCTAACGTTTATAAATTTGTTCAGTCGTTTCAGGTTGAAGATTGGTCGAAAGGTTCCATCTTGTTTGGGTGTTAGGAAGAATGTAGATAGGTAACTTGGGGATATTTCTGCTTTTTCCAGAACCTGGTCGTGGATCATACTGTCGATTTGTTGTGACATTTGGGTCGACTTCTTCGTGGCGAAACTGGAGAGGGCTTGCTCGCTCGGGTATATGAGTGGCGGCTTCATTATAAAAGGGATGCGAATACCCTCTAATAGCTTGCATATTTCTTTGGGAGCCCCCAGACTGTGCCATATACGCTGATATTGCGTCAGACAGCCGCCACGAAAGTGTGTCGAGTCATGCTCGACGATTACGGTTTTTAATTGGAGAGCGCGATTGAGGTAGTCTACCTTTGGTTTGTTGTCCAGGGTTAAAAGCTTTGCCTTTATTGCCTTTAGCCTGGTTAGACTTGTCCTTCTTGTTATTATAGGGACGAAATGTTTTACCCCTTGACTGCTTAGATGTTGAAGCTATGACTCTAAAATCATTGCTTTGGGTGGTTCCATTTGTCCCAGCGTTCGAATGCACTGGTATTGTTCTCTTTGTCACGGGAGCTATTAATAATTTATCGCCCCCCCCCTATTTTTTGTAAGTAATTGGCAAATAGTTCCGAATCAAACAAATATTCCGAGCTAGGTGGAACTTTGTTCAAACCCGCTTTAAAAAATTCATCAGGTATTTGTTCGAGAACTAATTCTCTGCGCAAACGTATAAAGTCCGCCCTTCTACCACAAGTTATTTGCAACATGTCGTCACTAACTTTCATAAATTCGGAGTTCTTGTCAAACATTTTCTCAACTTTTTTAAAAAGAAGTGACGGCGTTAAGTTAGTTTCTTTGTCGCCTGACCAATTTATTAAGTTTTGTAAGGTATTACGCAATTCTTCTCTTTGAATAAGCATTGCATGTGTAATAGCAGCAAATGAACGCTCTAATAAGTATAAGCGGTGGTCTTCGTTTTTAGGAGGGTCAAAACGTCTGAGTTCCTCATTTGCTTTTAGTTCTATAAATCCGGGGGTAGACAAATAATTCTTCTGAGTCTCAGAAAAGCGAATGGACTGCCAATATTCGGTTTTAAAATGTTGTAACACTTCTAACTTGCTCAGTAATTTTGAATTTGATTGAGGGTACAAAGGCTCTTTAACCACCGTAGTGTAATCCGAAATAGTAAGTTCAGAATTTTCTGAACCGCTACCCGGGGGTGGTTGTAAAATTTCGTCAATCGAGGAATTAACTATGGTTGTTCCTACTTCCCGCGATGACTCCCCATTTTTAGAGCACTGTATATTATTTATTTGATTTTGCGTAATCATATTCGTTAAGAAAGCTACTTGTTGCAACAAAAATTCATACTTCAAATCACTTACTTGTCGTGACCGTTTCTGTGGTCTTTGAGAATCGAGGTGCGTTTCCGAACCGTCCACAGAGCCCTGCTCCACACAGCTCGAACTCGAAGAAGAGGACTCCGACATAGCGCTGCTTCGCCTCTTCCTGGTTACGTTTATTCCTTCGTCGTTGTTATTTTCCATCGCAGAAGAGAGAGACTATTCTTATTTAAAACTTATAACGTGTTTAAAATTATTAAACTCTTATTTAAATTTGAAATACTTATACGGTTCTTGACCTGAACACTACGAAAAACGATGCTATAATGATAAGCAAAATGGCGCAATCCACGAGGTAACAAACGGAAGTTGTCACGCACAAAACGTGCAGAGGGCGCCACTAGCGTTAGAGAGAGGGAATCGCTTGACCGGAAACACAAGAAAAACGGAAGGCTAAACTCAAAATGGATTCCGGATATCGATGACGGAACAAATAATAATGATCTTTTAATATGCTTCTGCTTACCTCTTCTAGAAATTGCCAATTTCTAGTGTGTTTAGTTTATAATCAGTTTTTTTTTTAAATAAGAATGTTGTTGAACATTTATTGAAATCAGTTTATTAATAACATCTAAACCAAGTGAATATTGCATTAAACTCACATCAGACTACCCGTGACCACGAGCGGTAAAACCCGTTTGAAACGTCGGAAAGTAGAAGGTATCGTAACCTTTTTAATTTTAGTAGTTTGGCAATGCATAAAATGAAGACTTAAAATTAAATATTTAGTTCATCAAATGGTTGTATTTAGTCTTAACCCAAATATTTGCTTCAGGAAATATTCTAAATGTTGGGAATAATTATCATTGAATTATGATTGGATTGTGGAGACCCAAGTATTCAGTAATTTATATTACGGTTTACCTACCAAATAGTTTTAAGATTAAAGTGGAACCAATTCAAGTACCTATTCTTTAGAAAACGTGTGATAAATATAAGTACCGCTTTTTAAGGCCTTCTGTATATGGGGCTTCATTTTTTTGTGTTAGATCTGGTAGTGTAGTGGGAGCGCATGCGACTGCTGTGCTTGAGGTCTAGGGTTCGATTCCCGGGTCGGACCAAATATTTGTGTGATCCATTTGTTTCGGAGTTTGGGTGTTTTCTATGTATAATATTCATGTATTTACGAAAAAAAAGTATGTTTATGTATTCATATTAGTTGCCTAGTACCCATAATACAAGTTTTACTTAATTTGAGACTAGATGGCGTTGTAAGATGTCCGAAATATTTATTTATTATTTACTAACTGAGCCCGTGGTGTTACGTGTGTTTGTTGTTGTAACTGCAGGCAACGCCGCGAGGTGAAGCTAGTCTAAAAAAAGTAGCCTAAGTTACTCCTTATATCATCAGCTATCTGCCAGTGAAAGTCCTTTCGAAATCGGTCCAGCCGTTCCAGAGATTACCCGGAACAAACAAACGGACAGATAAAAATTAAAAGGCAGGCATATGCATACATACATATGCATTTAGTAAAAAGCGGTTATTTTAATATTACAAACAGACACTACAATTTTTTTTATTTGTATAGATATGTATAGATATAGATTATTATTATTTGTGTCGTTGGTCCGAATTCAATAATCTACTGAAAAACACTTGAGAATTAGATATAAGATGTCAGTGAACCGATCGCTATTCTAAAGAGACAACAGATAAGTTTCGCTTTATTTATTTTTTCGTGCTATCAGTTACGACTTTCTAGCTAAGTAATAAATCTTTGAGACTTAAGACTAGATAAAGAGTGACTATCAATAAATCTTCTTATGAAAGCGCTATTGTCAGATGAATTTGTCTAGATGAGGTAATTTTAATTTGAAATTATCTGTTGGAAAAATTATATTTTGTAGTTCAACTATTCTAAAAGATACCATATGATCAGTTTATTTATTTATTTCAGACATCTTACACACAACGGCATCTAGTCCCAAACTAAGCAGAGCTTGTATTAAGGGTACTAAACAACTAATATAAATACATAAACATACTTTTTGTTTTGTAAATACATAGGTACATATTATACATAGAAAAACACCCAGACTTCGAAACAAATATTTATGTATTACACAAATATTTGGTCTGACCCGGGAATCGAAACCGAGACCTCTTGATCAACAGCCGCATACGCTAACCACTAGACCAACAAGGCAGTCAGTGAGTTTTTCCTGAGATTTTTCTATACTTAGGGTCCTTTTTTTACATTTATATGGGAAAAGCCGGGGTTGTACCCTTTCCAATAAAAAAATTATGATCGAAATCGGAACACTGTAAAAAACTAGCGTTGTACTCATATGGTACTCATATATTACAATCAGTGAGTGAACCGTCTATGGTCTACTGTTTTCCTGCCCTTAGGGTTGAAATAATTTTTTCAAATTAATATGGGATCATTTCCAAAGTATGCCCTTTCTAATGAAACATAATTATTAAAATCTGACTACTCTGTAAAAACTGTACTCCCGGGTCGGGCCAAAAAGTGTTTTGGGTTTTTCTTAGGAAATTCCTAATAGCAGCCTAAGAGAGCACGTAAACCGTTGGTCCCAGTTGTCATGAACATCTATGGCAATCTTTATTGGGAATTCAGTGCCCTCAAATTTACTGAGAACTAGTTCAACCTTCGAATTTCAGCTCTGCCTTAGGGTTGCGGAGGTCCAATGCCAGTCGCTCTGCGGAAAAATAGATATTTAGGTAAAACTGGTTGAATTAGTAGCTGACCCTAAATAATATTGAGTTAAGTCTAGCAAGAAGAAGGATTACTCTGTAAAAAGTTATGTAAAAAGTTATGATCGAAATATGCTAAAGCAAGGTTCCTTCACTTGCAATGAGTGACAAAAGAAAGAAATCATGAATAGACTGAAAAATGTAAGCAGTAAATATATTACATAACTAAGTTTTGCCGTAAAATCATATCCCTCTAACCAAAATGAACTACAAACTGTTATAATTCCGTTAAAACCATCCTAATTATATTGTTATCCTGTGTTTAGTGTAAGCTCTTTGCCTGACATATTTCACATATTATCATCGCTATGCTATAACAGTCATAACCGCCACCCGGAGTGAGTCCCACAAATATGTAAAACTCTTCATGTATAAATTATTAGTGCAGATTTACTGTTCATATTTAATATTTAGAGTTGTTTTTATTGTACTCGATAGATGGCGTTAGGAGCGATTTACATCGCACTATCGTTTGATTGCACGTCAAGGTATAATAAATAATAAGGTACTGAAGTTTCATTTAACCGTTTATCCGTATCCGTATCACGGGGCTTTGGGGTATCCTGTGCCGATATTGTACATTTACAGTTATTTAAGTAATGCATTTAGAAGTACGTGTTATAGGCAAGATAAGAAAAAACATAAAAAAAAATACTTGAAACAGACACAAATAAGATCTACTCAGATTTAGATCATTTATGTTGTAGATCAATGCACACTACGCCATTAATGCAGTTCTAACCACGGGAGATTTTTAAAAAGTTTTAGCCTTGCCGAACCAACAATTTTTTTTTACCATGCGAAAATCCCCCCAGATACCACCAGACAACTAGAGGTTATGTCGGACTCGAACCGACCAGAAACCACACACCATCCAGGGTACTAGAAGTCGAGGAATCAGGTGCACCTTCGAAAGGAAATTCCTGAAACCCCGACACACCTTAGGTGGGCCACCTAAGGTTTATAAATGCCACCTTCTGTGTGGGAAACCCTACTATTCCGTTCTGCTCAAAATATATTGCTACTATAGGCAAAATAAATATCTATGCAGATCTTCTTATCGTGTTCATGACAACATTACAAATCGGTCATCTGCTGGAGGTAGTTTTTCTGCCAAGGAGACGAAAGTTGAACAAGGAAATCTTTCAGGATATATTAATTTTCTGGCTTTGTTGTGTGTTAAACTGTTGTTGCGTCTCTGCCTTTCTGCCTTTCAGTCTTCTCAACAGATGAAATGAATTCTGATCGCACACTTTATATCATAGGTATTAAACGGCATATTTCAATAATAATTTTAATTATTACAATTAATATATCTATTAATATATATCTTCGCTGATCTTCGCAGAGGGTGGGCATTATTTATGTATTTAATATATATAGAAACATAAAGCTAAAGTAATGAGTAATACAGCTTTAGTATATTTTTAAGACTGCACATTTTTTTATAAGAATAAGTCAATTTATAATTTCATTCATTGATTCATTGTGCCTTGTACACCAGCCTTAATATCTTCCGTAAAAGCAATCGGAGTACACCACACCGGTAATGTACGCAACGCGTCTGAATAATAAAGTGCTATTGAGGGTATCGATCTACTTCCATTACGCATTTTAATTATCTACGTAATTAATATGTAAAGAAATGGTAAATTTTAATGCGCTCGGGAATTCAGCCCATCGAATCGATAAATGGAACACTAAATATATATTAATATGTTAATTTTCTGTAAGACAAACACATATTTATTTTTAAATTTACCTACTTGAAAAGTCATTAGAGTCTGAAACATCTAAAACCCCAAAAGATTCCTTGCTTTCCTCTATTTCTTCTTTGAAATTCAACTTTTTCTTACTTCTCTGTTAACAGCAAAACAAAATTTATCAATAGTTCGTGTAATAAAAAGTTGTGAATGAATTTAACACAGTGTCGTCAGGGCACGAACACATTAAGTTGCGGATCAATTTATGTTGGGTGGTTTTAGGGCGGCTATTGTTTTAAGCGTATATATTACAAGGATTTATAAATAGTGAAAGATTAGGAAATAAATACAACAAAACTATAATTCCATTATATGTATATAGTCATTAACAGATGAATTGACGCAGTCACAACAAACTGTTTAGGGCAAATTTTAGCCAAATTGACGTAACTTCGGAAAAACTTAGAATTCTCTTTTGATGTGACAACTTCTTATAATTCGATGGAGCCGGCTGCACGCACGAAAAAACATGACTCGTTCGCTCGCTCTGACGCGTTCCATTTAAGGCTTTAAGTGCAAGCGAGAGCGCGGAACGAGTGACAAAGGAAAATGCAATCATTCCATCAGTATTTTGTTTTGACCTTGTCACATTCAACTATCGTCAGTAAACCGACTTTACAGACAACCGATTTTTTATATTTGACTCTAGTCTCGCTTGCTTCTGCATCATTGCACCTCCGGACTTGCACTAATAAACGCAACACAACAATAAAAATGCTCTCATTTTAGGTTGGCTTTCTAGTATTGCCCCGGAAAAACCGGACCATTGGAAAAGAAATCAGGGTCACTCTAGTCCTTTGGGGATTCTATTAATAAATATTATGTGTTTATTAAAAATTGAAGCGTTAGTTGGAGACCCGAACTGAGTGGTGGTATATAGATTCGAGCACAGAATATCAGTGAGCAAATACTTCGTTATATTTTATGGAGTGAATCATGTACCGGAGATCCATTTACACTTCACTTAAAAACATATGCCTCTCCTTAAAAATGAAATTTTTGCATGCTATACCACGCTGTCCAGACGAGTTGGTACTGGGTTTGTTTCATGTTTTCCTTCTCTTTGCAGTTGTACTACGTAGTTTGCTTTTAGTCGATACGAAACTCGAAATTCTTACCAAGAGGACACAAAATATTTAATGATATTTAGTATACGATAATTTTCAATAACAACTATCGAGGATATAATTATTATTATTCAACAGTTCATTCTTGTGAAGTAGGTAATAGCTGAGTAAATGTTTAATTTACGTTTGATTTAAAAAATAATCTATGTACTCGTATTATTGAAGTGATCGCACACAACAACGGCGACCCTTTACAGAGTTTTATACCTCACGTATTTGACGGAGTTCTTAGACTACCTCTTTGTGGATAAAAGTAAAACTTTACTCGTGTTTACACTCGACTCGCACACGACTATAGCATTTATATTGGTGTAATAAAACCACTTTTACTGTAAAAGCCACTTTCGTACTACTTACGTTTCAATTTAAACTTTGTGTAAGAGGTTTAAGGTTAGATTTCGTATAAGAAAATGAGTTTTCAAACATCAAGGGTATTTTATAATGCTGTCCGTTACCGTGGATTCGTTTTAATTCGGTCGGTTAATCTGCTAAGAGATTTGATAATCAGACTTTTATCTCTTTTTGTGGCCATTTCTTAATTATGAAGTAGCACTCGGTGAATTCCCTTTGGCCTGAAGAGTAGGATAGAGAATAGGAGTATAAGAATTTTGTTTCTAGTTGAAAATTTTACGAAATACTTGTGATACATTTCGATTGAGTTGTCATTGATCTGAGTGATGTTGGCAGTATTGGGCGAATGAAACTTGGCACCTTAGAATATGTGTAATTATTCTAAGCTTGGCACATATATGACTAATAGTGAAATGTCGATTTCTTCTTTTTACTAAAGAAGAAAATAGACATTACTTTGAATGAATAATGTGTGTGGTTGGATTTGAAAGTCTTATTGAAGATTGTTTAAAGTCCAATTATTACTATTTAAATATATCTATTTAAATATAACTGTTTTAAGTCTCGTGCGACTTTTACACATACTCATTTTTTTATATACGGGTCTTATTCACGATAAAATTATAAAGGTTACGATATCTTCTACTTTCCGACATTTCGAACGGGTTATACCGCTCGTGGTCATAGGTAGATTGCCCGCGAATAAGTCCCGTTTACAGTAAAAAACATGAGTATATAAATAAATAAATAAATATTTCGGACATTTTACACACAACGCCATCTAGTCCCCAAACTAATCAGAGCTTGTATTATGGGTAACTAGACAACTGATATGAATACTCAAACATACTTTTTTTTTGTAAATACATACATAATATTCATAATATAAATATAGTTTGGATTAAAACTGGTACGTTAAGAATGAAAAGTTAAGTATTTGTAAATATAATGCTCTTTTATATTAAAGCCTACCAAAGTAACTACTTCACCTCGTTGAAATCATGAGTAGAATCCAGGAGTAGGGGTCACCACCCTTATTGAGAGTGCAGATAATGCAGCACGATAACCCACACCATGGCAGCCTAGTGAGTTGTTCTGTTTATCGGCCTCTGGAGGCCTGAAGAATAATGCAGAATGATTGGGCCTCCGGTCTCACCAACACTTATCAACGAAATATAATAGCACCAATGCTGCTTTTGACTGCCTTGTTGGTCTAGTGGTCAGCGTATGGCTACTGATTAAGAGGTCTCGGGTTCGATTCCCGGGTCGGACCAAATATTTGTGTGATCCACAAATATTTTTTCGGAGTTTGGATGTTTTTGTATGTTTAAAGTATGTTTATGTATTTAAATCAGTTGTATCATGTTGTACCCACAATACAAGCTCTGCTTAGTTTGGAACTAGATGGCGTTGTGTGTAAGATGTCCGAAATATTTATATTTATATATGTATGCTATTTTTAGTTCAATCTTCTTTGTGAGGATAGTACTGGCCCGGTAGAGTCAGCCATTCGTGTTGAAGTCAGCGTGGTTACTACCTTTAATAAGCTTAGACGCTTGTTCGAAGTTATTTCGTCGGTTACATAATCATCTATCACAGAGATCAAACTATATTTTCTAGAAGATGCCTTGCACACTCAACCCAGTTAAACACAAATATGTATAGTGTTAAAAGAATATATTGCTTAGTTCGACCTAAAAATATAGCATATAAAACAAAAAAATATGACTCTATAAAACCCAATCCGTTAATAAAAAAGAAAATATTCAATCGTAAACGCCCTTTGCATGTACCCTTGAGGGCCAGTCGAAGTAATTTAGCGGCACTCTCGAACGTACCAAGCTGTTTAGTCCTCTCTGGAGGGATCTTTATAGCCCCGTCTAATGTAATTAATAATTAAATGGGAACTATATATAATTGCGCGTCTCTAGCCACCTGAGACACTCAAACCACAAGCTAAACGCATTAAAATTGGAGTCTCTGTAATATAAAATGAATAGTTTTTTACTAAATGCATATCAAAGAATTTAAGGTGCTAACTTCAAAACGACAATTTTCAAAAGTTTTGTCAGTCTGTTTGTTCCGGCCAATCTCTGGACAGCATGGCCGATTTTGACGAGACTTTCACCAGCAGGAAGCTGATGATTCTGGTTGTAAAGTTCATATGTTCGATTGCTAGTTACAACAAATACTTAGGTATATAATGTACCCGAAAAGATTCTGTGTCTGGGCAAGTTGTTTCATAAAAACAATTAATTGGGTTATGCAGTCGCTAGTTTTACCACGAAAATTTTCGTGGTAAAAGGAAGCTTTCTCAGGCCCCAGACTGTACCCAATTTCTTTAAATTGGTTCAATAGTTTCGGCGTGAAAGGGCGACAGACAGACAGACAGGGTTAATTTCGCATTTATAATATTAATAAGGATTATGTGCCAACAACAATAGGTTATCGCAGTTTATTATGTTCAGTATGGGCTTATTTGTTTTTAATAAGTGAAGAAATAAAAACAAACCAAACATTTTAAAAGTGTAGTAAGTTTATTGACAAAACAAAAGGGAATATAGTGATATTTGACGTTAGATTATTCTTTTATATTATATAAACTTAAAATCTGTTATTTTTGTAGATGACAATAAACAATTCTTCTCTACTGTATATGGACCATCTGTAAAATAAGGAAATTGTATTAATATAGACAATAATTATCAGTATTTTTAAATAAATAAATGAACATAAATATTGTACAAAATCAACAACCCATAATGTCCAACTGCTGGGCTCGGGTCTCCTCTCAGGAGCCCTCTCCTCCTCCTCTCAAGGCCATACGTCCTCATGCTGTTCGAGTGCGGGTTGAAGCCTGGCAAGACACTAATCTTACCGTTGTAAGTTTTAAAGCCTTCCAGAAGGCTTCCAACTAATCTTCACCACTGCTGCCTTATGAAAACAACCGGGACCGACTGCTTAACGTGACCTCCGAATCACGGAAACGTTCATGACATATCTTGTCCACAAACGGTCACCCATTAAGGTCTGTCCAATAGGTAGGTCCAATTATTTTTGTATTTTTTTTTTTCAATTTAAAGCCTATCAAGGTGAACAAAGTGATGAGTAGATTCTAAGAGCGTGGGCCATCATACTCCCTGCGAAAGCGACCCATTATATAGCTGCCTAGTGAGATGCTTTTCCACGCCCCGCTTAAAGAAACCGTTATCAGAGTGGGCGGCAAACACTTTTAATATTTTTTGGACATCTTACACACAACATCATCTAGTCCCAAAGTAAGCAGAGCTTGTGTTATGGGTACTAAACAACTGATATAAATACATAAACGTACTTTTTTTTTGTAAATACATACATATCATACATAGAAAAACACCCAGACTCCGAAACAAATATTTGTGGATCACACAAATATTTGGTCTGACCCGGGAATCGAACCCGAGACCTCTTGATCAGCAGCCGCATACTCTAACCACTAGACCAACAAGGCAGTCAAACACTGAGCTGGTAGTGATTATCTTTACCCTACCTTTTTCTTGTAGTTTGATCATTTAATATTATTTATTTAACCTATTCGAGATGTATCCATTACAAGGAGGTCTGATAACATTTACATAACTTTCATTAGGATCAGAGAACCAATCAATTCTTGATTTCATGGCAAAACATCTTATATTCGGGTCATTGAATCAGAATACATATATTACCTTCTTGATACCACTCAGTCGATGGAATACCACTGTTGAGTCGAGCTGCTACTATAGCTTCTCTCAAAGCCAATGCTATTACCACTGCCATACATATTGGTGGTTCACCGATACCTGTAAAACATTGAGGTAAAAAAGAGTCCTTAAAAAACAATTAAAACAAATGTGTGAATAGTCTTACATTTAGCTCCAAAGATTGCTTCCTCACTGTACGAGTTTTTCTTCAGAGATACCCTCCAGTCCTGAGGGATATCTCTAGCAAGTGGAACATGATAGTTCCAAGTGCGATCCGTAAGCAATTCTCCCGTCGGTGCAAATACCAGATTTTCACATGTCCAATAACCCAAACCCATCATAAACGCTCCCTCTACTTGTCCGATATCAATTGTGGGGTTAATACTCTGTCCAGCATCTTGACACGTGTCAACTCTTATAATTTGAAACTGTCCCGTGAGCACATCTAATTCCACCTCTGCTAGCGTCACTCCGAATACATTTAACATGTGCTCTTCATCAGTTCTAGTAAACCCGTGCGCTTGTAAGTCAACATTGTCTGTATGTGCTTGTGTTATCAACTCTTCCCAAGTTGGATTGTTCATCTTGTCTCTTACTGGTTGGAGTCTCCTTAGAAGTTCTTCACAAGCTCGTTTTACTCCAACACAAGTATTAATTGAAGTGACACTACCTCCAGATAAACTAACATTTGGAGCTATAACCGTGTTGTTCTCCTTAACAATAATTTTTTCAACAGGTATCTTAAGAATATAAGCGGCTACTTGAACAGCTCTCGTGTTAATTCCTTGTCCCATTTCAATACTACCAAAGGTTAAAGCTACAGTGCCATCACCACGGTATACTGACAAAGTGACATAAACGTTAATGCCTCCCATTGGTGTCCACCTTAATAGAGCAAATCTCAAACCTCGCTTTTTCCATCTATTATCATTGTTATATTGAGTAACAAACTCTCTTCTTTTCTTATAATCAGAACTTATTAAAATATTGTTGACCATGTCTTTAAGTTCTCCATACTGTTCGGTGTCTAAGTTTGCTAACCTGACATCCAAGGGATCCAAAGATAGTTTGTACGAAATTTGTTCCATAACCAATTCAGTCATGGCAATGTGTTCAAGTGTCCCTGTAAAAAAAAGTTAGATACTTATATCATAAATAAACAACGGTTTGGAAAATACTAGAAATCAAAATTATGATAGTTTCTTACCAGGTGCCCTAGCCCAAGTATTTTTAGCGGTATCAGTAAGAGAGTCGAAACTTTTGTAATTCCATCGCTCTTTTTTATAAGCGTTATTATATATTCCTTTGCCAAGTACAGTGAATGTTTCATTGACTTTATATCCATTATCTTCATAAATATCGTAATTAAGGTATTGAATCACTCCACGACTGTCTACACCAGCCTTGAAAATTACAAATACATTATTTAATATAATCAATATTATTAATTTAAGCATACATATTCTGAATTCAAGTATCGGATACCTCAAAATCCATAGCACAAGGGAGCCTCTTGCCGACAGCTCTCATATTGATTGGCAGTGATTGAATGAAACGGCATGGCCTGTTCAACTTAGTAACCGCTAAGGCACTTGCCACCGCGCCTTGTATACATCTAGACATTTTGAATCCGTATGCACCTCCACAACGTCGGTTATGCACATCAATCCTAAGTTAGAAGAAATTTGCACTCATTAAGTAATTATTATTAAATCTTTGAGTCAACCATATTATTTTATGAATGAAAACAAACTAAACAAAGTAATTTAAAACAGATTTTCATATGAATATAAGAATCTTTCGACCTATCTGTATTAATTTGCATTTTAACTAAAAGTAAAACAAAATCATGAAACTATAATTTTTAACCGACTTCAAAAAAAGGAGGAGGTTATCAATTCGTCGGTATTTTTTTTTTTTTTTTTTTTTTTTTATGTATGTTCAGCGATAATTTCGTCGTTTATGAACCGATTTCAAAAATTATTTTTGCATTGGAATGGACGTAGCTTACAGGTGGTCCCATCGTCACCATATCGGGATCTGATCATGGGATCCCAAGGAAATCGAGGGAACTCCTCAAATTTCATAGGCACAATGTCGCGATTTGGGTACTCGGAATAGTTTTTCATTGAAGTCGGTTCCTTTTTGTTAAAATTATATTATAACAAAAAGGAACCGACTTCAATGAAAAACTATTTTTTTATATATTTTTTTTATTTATTCTTTATGTACAGGTGTACATAAAGAATAAATCTGGAAAAACTATTCCGAGTACACAAATCGCGACATTGTGCCTATGATATTTGAGGAGTTCCCTCAATTTCCTTGGGATCCCATGATCAGATCCCGATATGGTGACGATGGGACCACCTGTAAGCTACGCCCATTCCAATGCAAAAATATTTTTTGAAATCGGTTCATAAACGACGAAATTATCGCTGAACATACATAAAAAAAAAAACCGACGAATTGAGAACCTCCTCCTTCTTTTTTTTTGAAGTTTAACCGACTTAGAATAGTACTTAGGATAGTAAGAATTGTAAATTTTAGTAGTTTTAGAGACTTACCTATTTTGATTCATTTTTAAAGCTCTAGATATCATCAACTGTACACCCTCTAACCATTGAGTTGCACAATATACATCTAGCCCTTCTTCAGATGGCCTTATTACACAAGTCAGTGTCTCCATAACGAAGTGGTACTGTCCGTAAATTGAATTTTCACCCGTAACAGTAAGAGCGATGTCAGTACCTTTATCTGTTGCAGTTTCTTCAGAATTAGGAATAGTTCTTTCTGAATTACCTATAGTACGTCTTACATCCAGTACTGGAGTTTGGACATTAGTGTATGTTGCTGTAACTAGCTTTGCAGCTTTATCAGCAATATATCGTTCTTCAGCTACTACTATTGCTATTGGTTGATTAAAATATCGGACATGTCCACTGCATAACACTTCTTCATTAGCGGAATAAAGAAAAGAATCAGGTGGAGTGAAGGAGTTCTCTCCTGGTATGTCTTTTGCGATATATACAGCAATGACTCCTGGATATGCCTGTTAATATATGTAATGTAAGTATATATATTTTACATAAATCAACAAATGCTTATAAGTATCTAAATGTTTTCTCTTACCAAAGCTTTACTAGTGTCAATGTTTACTATGTCTCCTACGGCGACAGTGCTTAAAGCAAATGCACAAAATACTTCATCAGCGAATCTTGGTAGATCTTCAGTGTAAAATGCTTCTCCAGCACACTGGATCTAAATAGTAGTTGAATTTATTTTAATCATGTTTTAAGAAAATGTAATTAAACGATATCTATTATATGTAATTTCGTAGTTAACACGCTAATTTGTATATTAAGTTAATATCTAAAACACCGTCCTTGGGTTGATCCGCCAAAGTTATTTTGAATATTTATGTATGTACTCGTATGTATTATTATATAGTAGCTTCGCCTCGCAGGCCACAGCGGGTAGGAGCTATCCGCTGTGGAATGTATGGAAAAGTTGAAACATTTTCCGACATCAATGGGAAGAGATCCTTAATGAAAACTAATTAATGTAGTTGCGTCTTTGCATTTGCAATATGCATCGCTGGAAGAAGTGATGATAGTGATAAGAAGACTATGTATTCTAGTATCGTCGTTAGATCGAAAGCTTTCAGACGATGTATTTACCAGAGCTTCCACTTTTGTGATGGGTTCATTCAACGGCCATTCCGAAGGTTTGGTATCGAAGACTTGATGAGCTCTAGACACAGGGCGATCTTCGTCCAGATTTTTTGCCCCAGATTGATAATAAGGTTTTACACATGGAGCTAACTTGAGTAGACCCTAAAAAAGGATTTTGCTTTTATCAAGATTGGAAAATTATAAATTGGTGCATAATTAATTAACTTCCGAAGGTATGGCTGACTTTAGTACTATTAAATATGATTCAATTTAAATAAATAGTATTTTTCCTTCCTTAATTCTTACTACCTCTGGAGTAGTATTTTATTATACAACAGCTCTGCCCACGTGTAATTATGTCGATTATCCTTGCTCAAGAAACATAGTATCATAATCGCAGCCGAACGCAGTCCACTGCTGGACATAGGCCTATAATTATAGTATAGCAGTAATTTTATTGAAATTATTTCAGCGGTTTAGACGTGAAAGCGTAACGGACAGAGTTACACTTCAATTAATAAAATAAATAGTATGTGGATTTTGTGTATAAGTTTCAATCAGAGCAAACTTCAAATCCATACAAAGATAGTATACGTGACTGAGTTTGGACGTCATGACATGTACTAAGGCGTAGTTTTCCCAGGGGAATGAATAATACAGACTGCAGACATATTAGAAATATCATTAATTATATTAACAAAGTGAACCAATAACCCATATAGTTAAAACAATAATACTTACCTTATAAAAGAGCCCTAAAGCAGCTTTTTTTCTATATTCCACTGTAGGTTCAGGTGGATTATCTACCACCACGAGCTCTTGCTCCATGATTTTCAAAGCAGCTTGGAGTGTTTCATTGGTGAAAAGTTCCTTCCCCTCTAAATATTTTTCAGTGGCTCTAGCACGGATAAAGGATGGAGATAGTGCACCTATCACTATTCTTGCTTCTTTTACTGTGTTGTTAGATGTGCGTAATTTGTACATAAATCCTGCATTCACCAATGCGTGAGCGTTTTGGGATCGCGGCATTATCTGAAATTTTATTCGATTTTTTAAAGTTTTTTTTTCAATTATATCTAAAAGCTGAGTCTTCTCGAAACACAAAAATAAAGCAATATTTTGTTCGGAAGTTTGCCAGTGTTCTTTGTAATAAAATATGCAAATTAAATCTTATACACAACGACATCTAGTCCCAAACTAAGCAGAGCTTGTATTACAGGTACTAGACAACTGATATAAATATATAAATCAACATCACCAGCCCATCTCAGTCCACTGCTGGACATAGACCTCTCGCATTGCACACCACTTTTGGGCTTCTTGCGTCTAAACATATATTATTATACAAAGAAAACTCCGAAACTATTGCGGATCCCACAAACATTTGGTCCGACCTGCGAATCGAACCCAAAACCTCAAGCACAGCAGTAGCATACGCTCTCACCAGCGCCACCGAGGCAATCGAAAGTCAAAGTCGAATGCAATTTACATACCTTGAATGTTACCAATTTATTGTCATTAGTAAGTGGTGGTAACATTATATTTCTTATGATGTAACCTCTCATATCTTGCTTGAGAAACTTTTGCAATGTTATAGTACGATTGAAATTGAAACTGTTCTCTGAAAATATACAAATATTAATTTTCATTTTTTTTTTTATAATTCAGCCTACCAAAGTGACTCTACTTTGCCTGATGGAAAGCATGAGTAGAATCCAGGAGTAGGGGCCACCATGCTCAATGTGAAGGTAAACAATGCAGCATGGTGATCTATACCATAGCGGTCAGGTTAGATAATTGGGTTGGATTGGGCCTCCGGTCTCTCACACTCACCAACGAAATACAACAGCAAGAATTCTGTCATTATTAGGATGGTCTTCTGTGTGAGGGTAGTACTGGCCTGGTTGAGTCAGCCTATTTGTGCTGAAATCAGCGTGGTTCTACTACTTAATTCACATACAAGAGTGCCCTAGATCTCACTAAATAGATTTTTATTAGCTAACATCGTACAAATATTGAGGGAAATACGTACGTATTGTTACTCGAGCACCAACCGTTTCCAAGAGCAAAAAAATATCCGACGAGAAAAAGTTATGTTGATGTTTAATCATCAAATTGCCAGCTATTGATCCCACCTAAAAGTATAATAATAGAAGTTTGAACAAATTCTTTACAGGTAAATATTAATTTATTTATTAATTATACATACGTCAACATTTGTGATAGTACTTCTAACATAGACTTATGAAAGGTAAAGTCAGCATACGCAAATAGACTCGAGAAGATTAACTACCAATTATTAAAGTAATAGTCCTAATTTTTTTTAAATGTTTTATGAACCAATTAAAAAATGTATACAGAAGAAATGTAATATTATGTCAAATATTTCAGTGTTTTATCTTTGAAGTCATCATCCTCAAAAGCCTTTAACAGTCCACTGCCGAACTTAGGCCTATCCTAATAATTGCCCCGCGTGGTATGGTAACTGTTAGGATATGGCATATTAAGTAATTTGTTCCTCAGTCCCATCTTTACGACGCCCATGGTTGTGTGTAAGAGTGGTGGGACTCTGTATTTTAATCCTTTACCACACGAACATCTTCTAAGTAGTAAAACAAATAATTTAGAATAAAAAATCCTAACAGATCTAATTTTGGCACTAATCCCATTATATTGTTAGAGGGAAATCGTGGTAAATTTTGACAAACCGATACTATTAACACATAGCTACTTTCTTACATTTCTCACTGGAATATGCGCCACGTTTAGAATATGGTCATATAATTTTAACAAATAATCAAAGTATTCTTCTTTGGCCACTTTTTGCAGTATATCCAAAAAATCCGTCAGCGTGGTATTAGCATTTACTATTAGGTTCTGGTCAATGCTGTAGCCCTTTAGTTCTTGTACTCCGGTGATGTCTATGAGGACACGAGGATATTCATCTATGGGGTATACTCCTGAAATTATTTAATTAATGTATTTTAAATCCATATCAAGAATATATATTTCTATAGTAAGGCAGTAAAAAAGATGTCTTGTCACTTTTGAGTGATACAAGGACAAGCTCGGTATCCTGGGCATGGATGTTTGCCGGGATCTCAACCGACGGGAGTACATTGAGAGCGTCACCAAGGCGGCCTCGCGGAAACTAGGTGTACTCAACAAGGTGAGACGGTTCTTCACGCCGGGGCATCTGTGTCTTCTCTACAAGACCCAAGTTCGTTCCTGCGTGGAGTATTGTTCTCACCTATGCGATGGATCTGCGCAGTACTTGCTTGACGCTCTCGACCAGTTGCAGCGGCGAGCAGTCCGCATTATAAATAGTCCCGAAACCACCGAGTTCCTTGAGCCTCTGCAGTTACGGAGAGACATCGCCTCTATGGCGGTCCTCTATCGCCTTTACCATGGAGAGTGTTCTGAAGAGCTCTTCCAACTGATCCCTCCCTCTCCCTTCCTTTACAGGACAACACGTGCTGGACTCAGAAGTCACCGCTTTAGAGTGGAAGAAATACGCACCAGAACAAAACGGTTCGGCTCTTCTTTCCTATGCCGAGCAGTCAAAGACTGGAACTCACTACCAGCTTACGTGTTTCCTTCCCACTATGATCCCGGGTCCTTTAAGCGGGGCGTGAAAAAGCATCTCACTAAGCCGCCATAGTGTGGGCCGCCATACTTACTGTCTGCATTCGCAGCAAGTGTGGTGGCCCCCACTCTTGGATTCTGCTCATGCTTTCCATCAGGCAGGGTAGAGTCACTTTGGATGGCTTATGTATAAAAAAAAAAAAAAAAAAGATACCCTCTAGAACTGTAGGTGGAGGGGGAGGACCAGTTTTCTGATAGAACTTCAGTTATCATTAGCATTTGTGGAATTCAACTTTCAATTCAACGAAAACGACGTCAATATCTGTTAGATATTATCATAAATAACTATATATCATAGATATATAGTTATTTAATAAATAATAATAAATAAATATTTCGGACATCTGACACACAACATCATCTATTCCCAAACTAAGCAGAACTTGTATTATGGGTACTAGACAACTAATATAAATACTTACATACATTTTTTTTAAAAGACATACATATTACACATAGAAAACACCCAAACTCTGAAACAAATATTTGTTGATCACACAAACACTTGGTACGACCCGGGAATCGAACCCGAGACCTCACGACCAGCAACCGCATACGCTAACCAATAGATCAACAAGGCAGTCCAAATATATTGTTTGGGTACGTGGTTCACGAAAATTATATAAACGATGTATGTATTTTTTTAAAAATATTAGTCATACTGATATAGTATTACATCAATTAATTAACGAATTTTGTTTCAAATGTGCCTTATTTCAATATGAGTCTATTTGCCTCCTTCCTTCCATGCTATAGTTTTCATAAAAAATGTTTTAGTTGCAGGATAACCTCATTTACAAGTAAAGCAAATAGAGATATAATATTTGCACCATCGATCAATGACGGAATATTTGTTCAACTGAGAAAATGAAATGTCATCCTAATTGGTACAGGTGTTATGAAAAAATGTAAACATGAGTTAAAAAATATAGAAAATTACAATATTTAAAATATACAATATTTGACATACGGGTAATGTGTTTAAGAAAGTCAAGGAGCTAATCAATCAACCAACAACCCATTATGTCGTACTGCTACGGCCAAGTCATACGTCCACACGCTGGCCGAAAGAGGCCGATGACAGTTTGGTCACGGCCCGGGGGGCTAACTTCCAGGAGGCGGCACGCCTGGTCACCACAGGAGTTTCCCTGGTGGTCGGGTGCATCGAGGCGCTGGGTTTACGGGTGGCCCTGCATAAGACTCAGGCCATTTTAGTTCATGGGCCCCGTCGTGGTCCACCCGCCGGCGCCCCCATCGAGGTCAACTCGGTCCTCGTACCAGTCCTGACCCAGATGAGGTATTGGGTTTGGTCCTCGACAGTATGTGGCTCTTCGACGAGCACTTCCGACATCTTGCTCCTAAGCTGGTGGACACTGCCTCCGCCCTAGGGCGACTTTTGCCCAATTTGGGCGGAGCCAGTGTTCTGACTGTGCAGCTGTACACGGGGGTTGTCCGGTCGATTACACTTTAGGGTGCACCGGTGTGGGCGGCGGCTCTGACCGCCCAGATCAGGGCGCGCCTCTGGCGCCCCCTGAGGATATTTTTGATCAGAGCCATACCTAGGTACCGCATGGTGTCCATAAAGTGGCGTGCGCCTTGGTCGGAATACCTCCGTGGGATTTGGATTCGGAAGTGCTCACCGGAGTCTGACTTCCGTACGACTTGGCGGAGAGCGGTTTTCGCACTCCGCCCGAGGACGGACGTGAGTGGCGTGAAGCCGCTCTCCGAGCCACCATGGTGAGATGGTCGTTCCGCCTGAAGACTCCACGCGCTGGCTTCGCTGCCGTGGAGGCTCTCCACCCGGTCATCGCAGAGTGGGCAGGACGGCAGCACGGGACCCTCGGAGGACTCGGTGCAGCATACTCTGGCGGTTTTCCCCGCATGGGCCACGCAGCGTCGGGCCCTCGCTGCAGTCATCAGTGAAGATATCCCGCTACCAGCCGCCATAAGCTCGATGGCCGGTAGCGACAGTTGTTTTACCGCGGTTGCAACCTTCTGCGAGGACGTAATCTCGCAGAAGGAGACAGCGGAGACGGCCCGGGAGGATGAGGCCTCTCCCATGATTATATCTAACTATATTGTCCTAAAGTCCCCAACCCGCACTCAGCCAGAGTGGGGAGGTATGGCCTTAACCCTCTCCTGTGAGGAGACCCGAGCCCAGCAGTGGGACGTTATGGGTTGTTGATTTGAGTTGATGATATTGTCCTAATCTTGGTTTACAGTTTTTATTCTTTTGATAGAAAAAAAATGTTGTGTATCAGTCATGCGAAAGCCAAAGAAAATGTTATCGTTTCATAAAAAAACTATTATTAATAAATGTAAACGACGCACTATCACGACTACAAAAAGTGATAATAAATGAAGTTAATTACCTCGTCTGTCTGGAAAATGTCGTAAATGAAATATAATTTTATAGCTTTCAATGATAAGATATGATTTGTCACGATTCGAAATGCAATGAAGAAGATCTTTATCTTCGACGAACTAGAAAAGGGTTAAATTATCACATTTTGGCGAACTATAGTTTTAGTGGCAATTATGATAACGTTAATCGCATATACATATATATAAACGGATACGCATATTTACATGTTGAAAAGAAACATACTTCATCGTCATCATGATCAGCTAATTGCAGTCCAGTGCTGAATATAGTCCTCTCCTACTATTATAGTTATACTATATTTTTTTTATTATATGTATATATATAAATAACTCCAAGACACCGAGCAAAAGATTCATACCGATGTCACTCATTTTGTCCCAGGTGTGAATCAATGATCTCCTGATGCTGATAATAACTATCAAACTTTTAGAGCGTCCTGCTCTGAACGTCGTATGGTCGTAGTCCTACTAATATAATAAACGTGAATTTTTGTGAGTTTTTATATGTGTTTTTTGCTCTTTAACGCAAAAACTACTTAACGGATTTGGATGAAACCTTACAGTAATATAGTTTATATATCAGAATAACACATAGGCTACTTTTTTCTGCAATAATCGAGGTACAGGCGAGCGGAGCTGCAGGCGAAAACTAGTTACAAAATAATAATAAAAATTACCTTTAGCAGTGTTCCCGCATACCAACATATAGGAATCAGTCCCTTGTTTCGTTAGGATGCTAAATATATCTTTAACAGTATTAACTTTAAACCAGAGTTTATTATCTTTCAACGTTATCTCTATTTCATTAGCTTCAACATCTTCTTCATTTAAAAAGCACCAATCGATATCTTCACAATTACTCTTATTGCAAGATTCTCCAGTCTTTTTGCAAATTCGTAAGTCTTCAATATCAGCTAACTGAATTTGTTTTGGCGCGTCTTTGGCGAACTTTTTGAATGCCTCTAATATTGGCCTATAGCCAGTACACCGGCAGACGTTACTGGCTAGAGACTTCTCTATTTCCAACATGGTTATATTTGGTTTACTTTGTAGGAGGCTGCGAACAAAATTTACCATTGACAAATAAATTGCCATGCAGACCATGCATTAACTAATATAGTAATATTGAATCAATGATGGCCTTAGCAGTAATGATCTTTATTCACTAGAATGATGAACAGTTTTAAGTTTTGTGGGGTAACATTAATTAATAAACCGGAATACTTCGTTTTCGATCACTGCCATTTCACCTCTGCACAGACAGTTTTTGGTTACAAAGTTTACAAGCAAATACACTTTAAGTTTTTATAACATAAGTGTGTATAAAGGATACATCTATAACTGTCCGAAGATAAAAGGATAAACCTATAAATATCTAAAAAGAAAAGTATCACAAACCTGTACATAGACATAACCCATGAAGGTGAGCAATATCCACACTGCGAACCGTTTTCCTCAGCTAAGGTTTTTTGCAGGGGGTGGTAGCCTTTTTTCCGGTTTCCTACCTCCTCAACTGTCGTGATCTCCCATCCATGACACGACGTAATTGACACCATGCACTAAGAAGAAGAGAGTTTATTTATGAAAAAAGTAAGAATTCTTTTTCATCCTCTTCCTAACCTCATTCCCAATATTATTTGGGGTCGGCTACTAGTTCAACTAGTTTTACCTGAATCTCAGTTTTTCCACGGATCGCCTGGCATCGTACCTCCGCAACCCTAAGGGAGAACTGAAATTCGAAGGTTGAACTAGCTGTCAGTAAATTTGAGGACACTGACTTCCCAATAACGATTGCCACAGATGTTCATGACAACCGGGACAGGCGGCTTAACGTGCTCTCCGAGGCACGGGCGTGAATCACCGCCAAACTTCCAATTCTAGGCTGCTATTAGGAATTTCCTAAGATAGACCCAAAAATACTTTTGCCCGACCCGGGTTTAGAATCCGAGACCTCTTGATTAGCAGTCGCATACGCTATCCACCGGACCAACGAGGCAGTCTTTTTTTATATAAATCTATCAAAATAACTCTGCTTTGTCTGATAGAGAGCATAAGTAAAAACATAATAATAAATAAATCATAAATCCAAGAGTGGTGACCACCATCTTCATTGTGAGATGCTGGTGATCAAGAAAGACAACAGCTCGCATGCTGTCATTTTTATGTTGGTCTTCTATGGGAGGATAGTATCGACCAGGTCGAGCTTACCTATTCGTACTGAGATCAGCCCGTCTCTAATCTAATATATAAAATTCTCGTGTCACAGTTTTCGTTGCCATACTCCTCCGAAACGGCTTGACCGATTTTGATGAAATTTTTTGTGCTTATCCGGTATCTATGAGAATCGGCCAACATTTATTTTTCATACTCTTAGGGCGCGAGCGGAGCCGCGGGCATCAGCTAGTATAGTTGTAAGAAAGTAATGTAAAAAGAAGGACAACTTGGAAAAAACCCTAAACCAATTCATTTGACTGTCAAAACCTACTGTCAGGGATTCAGAATCGGACTATCGAAGCTGGTGATGAAAAGAAAAAGAAGAGAATTTAATAAGAAGTAAACTTGGTAATACCGAGTTGACTGCATAACTTTCTCCAGATGGATTCTTGATGTTAACAATACAACCGCCGCAGCCAGCCTCCCGACACATGTACTTTGTTCCTTTGAGGTCAAGGTCATTTCTGATGTAGTCCAAAAGAGTCACGTGGGAGCTCACCTCACCACCAACTACAAATATAACTTTTTACTAGTAAATTTACCCTAAATATGAGTCATAATTATTAGAATTTAACTCTACAGTTTAAAAAGATAATCCTGTTTAAATAAATGTGAAAAAGTAACTGTGAAGTTTTGGGCATCATACATTATTAAAAAAAATTAAGAATAATCGTCAAAGCATACACCAAAATAAATATCGAATGTATTCCATTTTAATTTAATTATAATATAGACCTAATTTTAATAGAATTAGTTTTGTGTGAAGTTTAGAAATTAAACTGTTAAGTGGAAAAATATTCATAACACACTGGTTTAGTATAAAAAATATATATAAATAAAAGAGAATCAGGAATCTTATTCTATTTTTTTAATTGTATAATTGTGTTATGATGATATGTGATATGTTGTGATGAACTTCTTGAACTATATAATCATAGTTCAAGAAGGTCATCACAAAAACCAAAAAATAATTTTTACCTTTATACTTTGCTCCGTTGACTTTAAAATTTATTTGATTCATTTCAGGAGGAAGACCACAACGAACCTAAATAACTTAAAAAAACATATTACAGTTAACACCTTAACTTTTGAAAAAACAATTAGACTCAGACATAAATAAATAACACTTACAAGTCATAAAAACTGCAGATAAGATAATGGTTTGGATAAAATTAACAGAAAACCAGTTACAAGCAACGCGATGTTGTATTTGTTCGTTTCGAAATTCAGCAACTGTCTTTTGTAACATGCGGTTGGCGTTTATTTGTTTTTAAGATTCCGTAGTTGTGAGTGGCATAATTTATAAAGTTTAAACTGTGTGGTGACGGATTAAGAATACAAAGTGTCACCACCCCCTTTCAATCCATGGGTGTCGTAAGAGGCGACTAAGGGAACAAAATAATCAGCTAACATCACTGCCAAGAGAAGGAAAACTTGAAACAAACCCTTTACCAACCCGTCTGGCCAGCGTGGTATAGGTCAAAACCTCCTTTCTAAGGAGAGGCCTATGTCCAGCAGTGGACTGTTAAAGGCTGTTGATGATGATGATGAAACTGTAATTAGGTTCAAAGGCACTTAGGCCTGAATTTAGTTACAATCTTACACATGTGGAAAAAATTATGGAAATTCATAACAAAGTACGAAGCAAATAGTTTAATGTAACATAACCTATTTAGCATTCTTAATTTAAAGGTAATATTCGGCCAACTTCTTCTAGACAGAAGAATTTCTTCTAAACGAATTCTTAAAAAATAAAACTTGGATCATCCTCATAATTTTGTCATCATTCTGATTTGCATGATTACGCCTCCTTGCAAGAAGGTTATGGTCTACCATGCCATAATATTATAATTATGCTGGTTTTCGGTTTATATAAGTTTTCCCTCTCTTTCCAGTGATGATGTCCTGTTTTTTAGGGTTCCGTTGCCAAATGGCAAAAATCGGAACCCTTATAGATATGTCATGTCTGTCTGTCTGTCCGTCCGTATGTCACAGCCACTTTTTTCCGAAACTATAAGAGCAGATGTATGTATTCTGTATAGATGTATTCTGTGAACCGCATTAATATTTTTACACAAAAATAGAAAAAAGCAATAAATTTTGGGGGAATCAAATGATATTGAGGTTTCTAATCTAATATCGTTTTTTCTAAACTCAATGGTTTGCGCGAGAGACATTTCCAAAGTGGTAAAATGTGTGTAACTTCTAAAATAAGAGAACGATAAATCTAAAAAAAATGTATGATGTACATTACCATGCAAACTTCCAACGAAAATTGGTTTGAACGAGATCTAGTAAGTAGTTTTTTTTAATACGTCGAAAATCATAAACCGCAACTTACATTTCTTTTAATCAAAACATTATTATTAAAACATCGATAAAAGTTTCAACGAACTTCAAAAACTTGTATGTGATATTACTTGCTGCTACGGAACCCTTCATGGGCGAGTCCGACTCGCACTTGGCAGCTTTTATTTTGTTATTTAGTCATGGTATAGCTCTATATCTGTATATCCTCAATTGTCTCACATTTTTATTTTTTCGTAGATTTTTTGAATTCATCAACAACCCATGACGTCCCACTGCTGGGCTCGGGTCTCCTCTCAGGAGAGGGTTAAGGCCATACGTCCCCACGCTGGCCCAGTGCGGGTCGGGGACTGGTAAGACACGTTGTGGCTATGTAATCTTGCCGTTGGATGTTTTTAAACAGCCCGAAGGCCTCCAACTAAGCTACACAACTGCTATCTTATGACAACAACCGGGACCGACTGCTTAACTTGACCTCCGAATCACAGAAACGCTCATAATAACATATCATGCCACATACGGTCACCCATCTAGGTCTGACCGCGCCGTCGTTGGTTACCCTCGGTGATTGTTTCTAATCACCTAAGGCCACAGGGCTATGAGATTTTTTGAATACTGTACATAGATTACGCAGTCTAAGACTAATATAAATCAAGAAATTTGATAATCTATTACTACGTCCAGAATAAGGCATGAACCCTTCTTCACTTCATCATCATCAGCCTATCGCAGTCCACTGCTGGACATAGGCCTCTCCCATCGCACACCACTCTGATCGATTTTGGGCTTCTCGCATCCAGCTCCTGCCAGCCATCTTAACTCCACTCCACCTCGCCTGTGGGCGTCCTACACTACGTTTACCGAGACTAAAATTTTCGATGGTTTTAATTAAATAACAACTGTAAGTACTACAAACTTGGATTATATTAAATGCCCAATAATAAAGTTTTCTAGGTGATCTTTAAAATACTTCTATTTATTTAATACAAACCTTTAAATGTGTGTTATGTCACGCTTAGTTTAAGGTTCATGGTTCGATAACTACTGTTTTCTGTAGCAACAACTATCCAAGTTTTATATCTTAATATTGAGTAACGATATGATGAGAAAATAGTCTATTGTATCATAGTATATATGCGACTGAAGCTGCTTGAAAATCTGATTCTAAATATTTCTATATTTCGAATGAAAACCAAGTTGTTTGTCTGCGTCACTAGTCGTGACTCACGACATGTTTTAAATTTATATAAATTACAGAATGTACAAATTCATAGAATAAAAAATAGTTTTAAAAAACTAAACAAACACGCTTTTAAACTAAAAAGTAGAAAATAATTTTAATGTAATAAGCGTGCGTCGAAGTTATTGAAATATTTACAGATAGCACCCCACTCTTTGTTACATTAAAATTATTTTTGTTTATTTAGTTTTTTTAAACTATTTTGTAGAAAAAAGACAAAAATTCTAATTTGTTTAAACATTTTTTATGTTATTTTTTTCGTTTTTTTTTTCAAATTAGTGTATTGTCATCATTCCTCGATAAATCTACCAATTTTGAACGAAATTTGTCTGTTTAAAGTGGGTCAAAATCGCACCCAAAGGAGTCGGTTACAAACATACAAACAAACATACAGGTGAAGCTAATAAAATGCGTGTAAAAAGAATTTGCAACACTACTAATATCTGTTATCTGTGGATATTCGTCGACTGTAACTTGTAATTTGTGTGTTTACGTCAATCCGGTTATAAGGGTTTGTCGATAAGAAACCAGTTTGCGCCAATTTGAAGTCGCTATTGCTCCAGGAAAATGAATTTTATTTCCATTCACCAAACTTTAAATTAGATAGCCACAAGCTGATAGTTGCAATATAGTAGTGCTATTTGTTCGCACTCTTATCTGAATATGAACGTTATAACATCAGAAATTAAATTCAAATTCTTGTGGACTTTTGATTACACCAAAGTGACAAAGAGGAATATTTTTCTTGATTTTTACACTGTCATAATTTTTTTATCTTTAAATACTTAATACTATAGGTTAGTCAACTTGTGGAGGAAATCGTGCCAATTGAAAACAAAGGGAGGATCCTCCGACCAGGCGACGTGATCATGCCTGGTGGGTCACGGCCCAACGGTTCATGTTGGGCAGTTGTGTATATGATAATTAGCGAGAGAATCTCTATATCGCGATTCAGTATTAGTTACTGCGTGTTTCAGTGTTTATTCTTTCTAGTATTAGGTTCAAGTTTCCCTTTCTTAACAGTGCTCTTATCATGCCCAGTTTGCTTCTTTAATCAACTTTTCGGACCCCCTCAGGATAAAAAGGGATTAAAAATATGGTTTGACTCCACCGCATAAACCGTTTTCTTAAATCGTTACCAGACGGACATAAGATACGTTAAGCATTTGCAATTTTGCACTACACAAATTATTATGTCATAAATTATGTAGCAATTCTAACATTGTGACAATCAAGGGGAAAAAACCTGTTAGTCATACTATAGTATGATAATCTAAGATAACTCCGATTGAGTTTTTAAATTTACTATTTTGTAGAAGACTAATTAGTTTACAAAGGCCTTAAAGAACAGTTTTAGGTAAGGCGTATCTGACACATAAAAAAGTAACATATTACTTATGGAAAACCAAATAAATGTGTATGTGTGTGTATTGCGGTGATCATTGATCAGTTTCATCAGGAGGACTTTCATCATATCAATATTAGTAAAACTTTCATTGCTATTTATTACTAGATTGATCTCGAAATAATTAGTAATGAAAGTTTTACTAATAACCATGGTTAGGTTTAAACTCATATGATTCCTTTTAATGATTTCACTGGTTGGGATTGGAAATAAAGGTTTTGTGACATACGATTGAAATTCCAGAAAGTAAATATTAATCGCTTTAAATTCACCCATACATTATTTCAGTAGTAAGTATTATTTTATATTCAATATTTTTAAAGTAAAATTATTAATAAAAAATGTAATTCTTTTGAATAAAAGTTTCATTCAGTAGCCCTGATCATACGCTGTGTCGTGTCAAGTCCAGAAAATTGTACTCTGCCTGTATGGTGGTCACATAGAATACCATAAAAAGGATTTTCTATTTATTAAACTTAAAATCTGTTATTCTCGTTGCAGACAGCAAACAATTCCTTTCCACGGTATGTGGGCCATCTGTAATACATTGAAAATGTTAATGCTTGCAGAAAATTATTTAACTTTAGGTGTCTCAAATAAATATTAATAAATAAACATTAATACATATGGAAAGTCTAACTACTTTAAATAAACTAAAATTATAAATAACAATACAAGTCTTGCCTCTAATAGATTTATAAAATGATTTAGTGAATTAAAATACTTATAACATGATTTACCTTCTGGATACCATTGAGTGGTCGGTATTCCAGCATCGAGTCGAGCTGCTACAATGGCTTCCCTTAAAGCGAATGCTATTACCACTGCCATACAAATTGGAGGTTCGCCAATAGCTGTAAAAGCAAGAATAAAATTGTCACATTTGTAGATATTCATAAAATTTTATTTTATGCTGATATAATATGTATAATAAGTCTTACATTTGGCCCCAAACACAATATCATCGCTATAAGAAGTTTTCCTTAAGTATACTCTCCAATCTTGAGGAATGTCACTAGCCAGTGGAACGAAATAGTGCCAAGTGCGATCTGTGAGGTTTTCTCCTGTAGATGCATACACCAAATGTTCCGATGTCCAATAACCTAAACCCATCATAAAGGCTCCTTCTACTTGTCCAATATCCAGTTCAGGATTGACACTCTGCCCAGCATCTTCACATAAATCAACTCTCATTATCTGAAATTGACCTGTGATCACATCTAATTCTACTTCTGCAAGCGTCACACCAAATACCGGGTAACTATACATTTCATCGGTTCTAGTAAATCCATGTGTCTGTAAATCAACATTTTCTGTGTGTGCTTTCTTTATTAACTCCTCCCAAGTAGGATTTTTCATTTGGTCTCTTATTGGTTGTAGTCTCCTTAAAAGCTCTTCACAAGCTCGTCTTACACCAACAGTTGCAGTCATAGAAGTAATACTACCATGAGTTGAACTCACATTTGGACCTATTACCGTGTTATTTTCCTTGACAATGATTTTTTTAACTGGAATATTAAGTAGGTGTGCAGCTACTTGAATAACTCTCGTGTTTATGCCCTGTCCCATTTCAATACCTCCGTGAGTAATAGCAACTGTACCATCCCCATAGTAAACTGATAAGTTGATGTTTAAATTTATTCCTTCTTCGGGATACCATCTTAAAACGGAAAATCTTAAGCCTCGCTTTTTCCATCTATTATCACGATTATACTGGTTAACAAAAGCCCTTCTTTTCTTGTACTCAGAAATTGAAATGAGATTGTTGATCATTTGGATTAAGTCCCCATATTGTGCAGTATCTATATTAGCTAACCTGACATCTAATGGATCTATGGATAGTTGATACGCTATCTGTTCCATCACTAATTCAGCCATTGCGATGTGTTCTAGTGAACCTGGATTGAAAATATATAAGTGACAACTTTAATATAAATATCCAATATGCTTCACAATTATTTTTAAATATCCTAAAATCGCTCATAGCCAAGTGACTTAGGTGATTGGAAAGTTAGGTTAGGTTCGGTTAGGTTTGTGACGTGATATATGTTATAAGCGTTTCTGTGACTCTGAGATCACGTTAAGCTTCACGACTGTTATCTTCTGATAACAACCGGGACCGACTGCTTATTGTACGGAGGTCACGATAAGCAGTCGGTCCCGGTCCCCATATCACGGAAACGCTCATCACATATAATGCCTCAAACGGTCACTTAGCTAGGTATTGACCACGCCGTTGTTGCTTGGTAATTATTTTAAAATACCTTGGCCACACACACAAAAATTTACATAATTTATTTATACTACACCTGATCGAAAGAGAACGTTAGTCTTTTCCTTGACGTGATTAAGCGGGAGGAAAAAATGATTGAAAATCCATTTCTTACGTGTTATAGCGAGAGAGAAAGTTGTATGGATTTTCATTTCTCATGTGTTATCTTATCTATGACTCGCGGCTGCCCAAGGAGTTTTCATATAATTTAAATATGGAATCTCCGTGCCACTGACAACCTTTTGTGAAGAATAAAAAAAACAAAAGAAGCGCGATATATTGGTCAAATTCTAAGCTAAATTGTGTTTTACTTGGTGTCTTACGTTTTGATTTTATTTTAAAAATACTTTAAATGTTCCTCATAGTTGAAGTATAAAGCACTGTGTAGCACTCGGGTGCTGCGACTTCTCCCTCGCTAGTGCGCATTACTAAATCGGTCCCTTTCCTCCCTCGGTGAACAATGTACTACTTTAAGCTTAAAGGTATAATTAGTTTATTTCTCTTCATAATAATGTAGAAGAATTCTTACACGGTGCTCTAGCCCAAGTATTTTTGGCAGTGTCGGTGGTAGAATCGTAAACTTTATAGTTCCAGCGTTCTCTCTTATAAGCGTTGCTGTATGATAATCTACCAAGCACAGAAAATGTTTCATTTATTTTGTAGCCATTGTCTTCGTAAACATTATGATTGATGTACTGAATCTCTCCACGTTTATTTACGCCAGCCTGTAAAATTCAATTATATTTACAGAACATATGTATTCGGCTGCTGTATTCGGTCTCGGGTTCGATTCCCGGGTCGGACCGAATGTTAGTATAATCTGCAAAATATTTTTGTTTGGGAGTTTTTTTTATGTATAATATGTATTCTATGTATTTACAAAAAAAAATGTTTTTATATCAGTTGTCTAGTACCCATAGTACAAGTTCAGCTTAGTTAGGGTCCATGTGTCAGATTCCCGAAATGTTTATTTATTTTAGTAATAAAAATTAAATAGAAACTAAAAATCTTACCTCAAAATTCGTTGCACAAGGTAGCCGTTTGCCAACAGCTCTCATATTAGTACGCAAAGACTGAATGTATCGACAAGGTCTGTTTAACTTACTAACGACCAGAGCACTTGCGACTGCGCCTTGGATACTTCTTGATATTTTAAAGCCGTATGCACCTCCACAGCGGCGGTTGTGTACATCAATTCTGTAATATATCACTTACTATGAAATGTTGCTAACGTCTTTAGCATCATCATCATCAACAGTCTTTGATAGTCCACTGCTGGAAATAGGCCTCCCCTTAGACAATAGGTTTTCGCCTTCTATAACTTTTATAGTGAATCAAAAATATTCATTAAAACAGGGATGATGTTAAAATACTGTTAATTCAAATGAGTTTTGTAATACAGAATGAAATCTATCCTGCTGAATTGAATGATAAAACATTAAGAATTTGTGCCAAAAACGCATAATTCTTGGTTATAAAGATAAACATACCTATTTTGGTCCATTTTTAAAGCTCTAGATATCATCAACTGGATGCCATCTAACCATTGTGATGCACAATATACATCTAATCCTTCATCTGAAGGTTTTGTCACACAAGTCAACGTCTCCATAACAAAATGATACTGTCCATATATTGAATTATTGCCTCGAATTATATCAGTGACATCGTTGCCTATTTCTGTAGCATTTATTTCATTCCTAAGTGTAGATCTTACTGGATTACCTTGCGTATATTTCACATCTATTAATGGGTCTTTAACATTTTTGTATGTTGCAGTAACTAACTTAGCAGCTGTGTCAGCAATGTGTCGTGATTCAGCGACGACTAGTGCTATAGCTTGATTATAATATTCCACACGTGTGGTACAAAGTATTTCTTCATCGGAAGAATAAAACGGTGTATCAGAAGGACTAAAGGAATTTAAGCCTGGTATATCTTTTGCTGTATAGACGTCAATGACTCCTGGATAGGCCTGAATAAGTCAACAGATATTTTTTTTTATGTTTTTTATTAAAAAAATTACAGAAGCAAATGTTGGTACTTACTAATGCTTTGGACACATCAATATTTACTATATCTCCAACAGCAATTGTGCTTAAAGCAAATGAACAAAACACTTCATCAGAAAATGATGGTAGATCTTCAGTGTAAAATGCTTCTCCTGCACATTGAATCTGTAACGAATATTTTTATACATCCTTCAGTTATTTCTTAATTTAAAACAAAAACGATATTGTTGTTAATTACCAAAGCCTCAACTTTCGGAATGGGTTGGTTCAAGGGCCACTTTGATGGTATTGTATAAAAGACTTGATTTGCTCGAGATACAGGTCGGGTGTCGTCCAGATTTCTTGCTCCAGAATCATAATAGGGGCTTACCGAATGCTGTGGAAATATTTTAAGGAGACCCTGAAATATGACACGAGAGAATTATTTTTAAAATTTTCAATACCTTTTCTTTTTCCTGTAATATACAGTGTTACAATTTAGTTCTGGAGTTATAAATAGAATTAAAGTAACGGAGACGAATATTTTTAGCTCTTAATAAATATTTTCGGGTACAAAACTCACTTCACTTATGATAAGACAAGCTGTATTTCCAAAATTGGGTACTTAGTGCTACTAGTTTTGTATTTAAAATTTTCTGCCTCGATAGTGCAGTGGTAGCGTATGCGACTGCTGTGCTTGAGGTCTCGGGTTCGATTCCCGAGTCGGACCAAATGTTTGTGTGATCCTCTAATATTTGTTTTGGAGTTTGGGTGTTTTCTATATGTTTTAACAAAAAAAAAGGATGTTCATGTATTTTTCAGTTGTCTAGTATTCATCATACAAACTCTGCTAAGTCTGGGACTAGGTGACGTTGTATGTAAGATGTCCGAAATATTTATTTAGGGTTTACACATTGTGGTTACAGAAAACTGGTTACCTTATAGAAGAGCCCCAGAGCAGTAATTCTTCTATAAGACACTGAAGGTTCAGGTGGATTATCAACCACCACCAGCTCTTGCTCCATAACTTTTAAAGCCGCTTGAAGAGTCTCATCAGTAAAAAGTTTCTTTCCAACTAAAAATCTTTCAGTAGCAGTGGCTCGAGTGAAAGATGGTGCAAGAGATCCATAAACTATTCTTGCTTCCTTCACTATTTTTAAAGGGCTATGTAGTTTATAGAGAAATCCAGCGTTGATTAAAGCATGGGCGTTCTC
The DNA here is from genome assembly GCA_932526445.1 of Phragmatobia fuliginosa. Classification (NCBI taxonomy): domain Eukaryota; kingdom Metazoa; phylum Arthropoda; class Insecta; order Lepidoptera; family Erebidae; genus Phragmatobia; species Phragmatobia fuliginosa. The sequence goes on along the minus strand of OW052069.1, from coordinate 19,927,989 downwards.
CGTTCGCGGCATGATCTAAGAAAATATTAAACATTAGAAAAATGCCCGTTTATCTTATGCATATATATTTTTGATAAACTAGTTTCTTAGTATTCTTAGTTAAATTAGTTTTGGCACTGAGTCTGTTAAAATATAGATTCTTATAAAGTATTTCCCAAAAATAACAAAAAATGATACTAATTTGAAACTTTAATGTTGTGTAATATAGTCATATGGTCAAGGATTTATGCGATCAGCCAGCCATAGACAGGGAAAGGCAGTCGAAACATTGAACATTTCTAAGTGTGTAATAGTTCTTATAGAAATAATAAGGTTGCCTGGATGAAATTGCTTTTAGCAATAAGGCCGCCCTTTGTACACTCAATATTTGATCGTTGTGTTCCTTTCTTGTAACTCTGTAATTTAGTGTGCAAATAAAGAGTTATCTATCTATCTATCTATAATTGTCACTTAAATAATGTAAGTTACAATTTCTATTTAACATCTATTCAGCATCAAACCTTGAACCAATTGAAAGCCAATCACAGAAAATATTCTAATCAAAATATTAAAAGGATTCTAAAGGACGGAAAAGCACGCACTCGTTTATCCATTTCACTACACCCAGTTCACATAAACACAATAATGCACACTCAAAACACAAACACACACCACTTATACTGACTATCCCATTTCATTTCGTTGTTTAAAATACGTAAAATTATGTTTCTGTGCCGTGTATTAGGTATTGCAGTCTACTTTTTCTTCATTTTTAATTTCCAACAACAAAGCTTCAGTAATACAGACTGCTCCTATTCATTTATTCAAAAATAAAACTTCGGTATTTCTGTGTCCATCAATAAAAAACCTAACATGACGCAGTGGGAGCGCATGCGACTCCTGTTTTTAGGATCTCGGGTTCGATTCCTGGGTCGGACCAAATGTTTGTGTGATCCGCAAATATTATTTTGTTTCGAAGTTTTTATGAAAAAATATGTACAAATTATGTATTTACTAAAAAAATGTATGTTTATGTATTTATATCAGTTGTGTAGTACTCATAATACAAGCTTTGCTTAATTTAGGACTAGATGACGTTGTGTGTAAGATACCAGAAATATTTTTATTTTATTTATTTATTAAAAAAACCTATTCATTAAAACTAGTCTTAGTTTTAATGAATAGGTTTTTTTAATAAATATAACTTATATATCGATTTATAATATTTTTGGATAAGATATAATAAACTCCCGGCTGCCTAGAAGAAGTGCAATAAGTGTCTAATTAAGTGTTTTCAACTGGATAACACTTTTTTATTTCCCTTATTTAAAAACTAAGTAAACGTGACCCAGAGATAAATCATTACTTACTTTAAAAGTCACTAATTGATAATCCTTATTAAGAGGTGGCAACATAATATTCCAAATGACATAACCTCTCATATCTTGTTTGAGAAACTGTTGCATTGTCAAAGTTCGCTTGAAATTGAAACTATTCTCTGTAAAACAATTTAAAAGACAACAAGAAATTCATAAAACATTAAAGACATATAAATAAAGAAGCTATATTTAGTAAGCAATAAAATTAAAAACATACGTATTGTTACTTGAGCACCAACAGTTTCTAGTAGCAAAAAAATGTCCGAAGCAAAGAAATTATGTTGATGCTTGATCATCAAGTTTCCAGCTATTGAACCGATCTAGAAATACATTAATATTAAACAGTGCAGTTAAGAATTCTTAAGATTACTCTTGTAATATTCTTTTACAAAAATACATAGATATCGTTATAGTAAAAGTTCGAAATATTGACTCGGTGGAAAACTATGTAAGCAATTATTATTAGGTGTCAAAGTATGAAATTGCCGATTTGTACTGTAAAAGTTAAATTCGTTTTTTTTTTTCATTTAAGATATTTATTTAATCAACAATCTATCTACCATTATTATCTAAACATTGCTGCCATCTAATAGGGAGGTCATTTATGCCTTTGCGATTGAACTCTAATTATCTAGATTCTACAAACTGTGTGAAAGCATTGTGTACTGTCTCCTGGAAAGAAAACTTTTTATCACGTAGAAAATTGTCCAAATCACGATAAAAATGCTAGTCCATTGGAACAAGGTCTGGCGAATACGGAGGGTGACGAATGGTTTCTATAATTGCAGTTCCTGTAGAGTTGAAACGACTTCTCGTACTGTATAAAGTCTCGCGTTCTTCTAATTTCATTCTATTTTGAATCTAAACTTACCACTTATACCAAAACATATCTACTTACATTTCTCACTGCCACATGTGCGACTTTTCTAACATGATCATACAATTTCAGCAAGTAATCGAAATATTGTTCATTGGCTACTTTTTGTAGTATATCCAGAAACTCGGTAAGTGTATTATTTCCATTAACTATCAGGTTCTGGTCTATTGTATAGCCTTTCAGTTCTTGAACTCCACTCACATCAATAAGTATCCGAGGATATTCGAATATGGGATACACTCCTGAAAGATTTAACATTTAAGACATAAATTAACTAGCAATGTCACGCCAATTTCAGCACGAATGGACCCGTTCGACCGGGGCAGTACTACCCTCACACAGAAGACCATCCTAATAATGACAGCATTCTTGCTGTCGGGCAACGTTGTTGAGTGTGAGACTGACAAGACAAAGAGCAATAAACATACATACTCACAAACTTTCACGTTTATAATATTAGTAAGGATTTTTCGAGCAGTACAATAAATATTGCAAGACGAGGATAGCAAGTGCTCTTTGCGACAGACCTTTGTTCTGCAGTAGTATCAATAGCTTTTGTTTTAATAATTACCTTTAGCAGTGTTTCCACAAACTAACATATAGGAATCAGTGCCTTCGCTGATAAATATTCTAAATATATCTTGAACGGTATTAACTCTATACCAAAGTTTGTTGTCTTTCAATTTTATTCGTATTATATTGCCTGGAATGTCTTCATTATTTACGATACACCAATCACTTTCATCACAATTACTTTTGTCACAATTTTCTCCTGTTTTTTTACAAATTTGTAAGTCTTCAATATCAGGCAGCTGCACTTGGTGTGGTGCATCGCTTGCAAATTTTTTAAAAGCTTCTAATATTGGCCTATAGCCTGTACACCGACATGTATTACTGGATAACAATTTTTCTATTTCCAACATTGTAATATTTGGATTGGATTGTAAAAGACTGAAATCGAAAGTCAAAATATAATGTCACAGTCAATGTTTCATTTATTTTGCTAAATTCTATTTATCTTTGTAAATATTTAAAGCTAAAATCACAAATATTTGGTATCACAAATAAAGAACCCGAGACTTCTTGATCAGCAGCTGCATACGCTAACCATTAGACCAACGAGGCGACCAACGAAAAATATGGTGTATTACTTCCTCTGCTCATCCCTTGGGTGTAGGTAAACTTTGCAGGAAAACTTTACAAGGAGAAGGAAAATTTGAAAAAAAACTATACCATCCCTTGCTAATATAGTCCAGTCAATAAAAGCTTAACTTTGCCATTTTGGTTGAACACCTGCAACCAACGCCAAAATTTCCGTAAGTCTTCGTACATTAATATACTAAAATTGCAGGGTGCTGCAATACCGGCAAATGGTGCAAATACATTGCAAAAGGGTGCAAAAACAACATTTTCGTCTATATCTCGCGATTGGCTGGAAAAATAAAAAAAGATCCTACTACCAAATTGTAGGAAATTAAATCCCTTACAAAAACTTGGAAGCGTATTTTCGCGTATCTCTCATAGTTTTTGCAAAAAATGCATTTAAAGGTGCAAAATGAAAAACATGTTACTATTAATCTTTTTTTTTTTAATATTGAAGTGACTAGTAGTACATGTTTCATTTTGATTCAAATGATATGTTTCGGGCATTTTTTTTATTTATTTACACCTTTTTTCAGTTACCTAATAATCTTGGCAAAAAAAATATTTAAATTTTATTATATGACTAGCTGACCCGGCAAACTTCGTACCACTTCAGAATAATCATTAAAATATTATGCTTAGTTATTAAATGATACTGATAAATTGACAGCAGTGCCACCTAACGGGCCCCGGCCGGTACCGCCGGTACCTTTGTTCCTGCATTTTAAATCTGTATTATCTTCAAAAATATTAATTTAAATTACATACTGTAAAGGGTCATTTTAATCTATATTAGATGCACAAAGTATTTAAGGTACTTTATTGGATAAGGATTAATACTGTATTGCTTATAATCGTTTCGTAAATAATCCATTATTTCTAGTAAAAAGAAAGAAAGTATTGTAGAACTTCTTGAAGTGTACAATACTGCAGTACATTATTTTGATCTATCTCGTAGGGTACAGCCAGCGTTTGCAATGTCAGCGTAAAAAAATGGGTTTACTTACGACATCACATTAAAAATTATCAATGTTTCTCTACTTTTATGCATGTATTATACATATAAACCTTCCTCTTGAATCATTCTATCTAGTTAAGAAAACAGCGTCAAAGTCCGTTGCGTAGTTTTAAAGATCGAAGCATTTATACGGACAGTCAGAGAGTGGAAGCGACTTTAGCTTATACTATGTAGTGATAATTTAATTTTAGTTTATTTTTATTGCATTGGATTCAGAGCAAATTTCATTTGAAACGTATATTTGCAGTATATATTAACTCTCCATTTACCTGAGCTATTATAAATTTAATTTCAGGGGGACGTTTATAATAATATATACTGGCGGAGAAAGAGCGTGGTATATTTTATATTATTCTTTCTACTACTATTCTACTCTTTTGCTCCCACTGATTCCAATTTTCTATAGTAAGAGTCTTCAATATAAGAGTGAATAGGTAGAATAAGACAAATATGAGACCCTTGCGCTCGACGTAAATAGTCCCATTCAAGATCTATAGGATAGGATCGAAAAATAGGACCCATGTGCTCGAATAAGACCATACGTTTCCTAACAAGAGCGAAAGAGATAGAGATTCAGACAAAAATGAGAACCTTGCGCTCGACGAAAATAGTACCATTGAGAACACACATACATGCCTTTGCTTTTTCTATCTCGCTGAGCGCAATGAGTAAGACTGCAGCAGAAAATGCTCAACTAACTGTTTGTCACTTACTGTCACTATACTCCAAACTGTCGTTTCAGGGATATTTCGTTTTTGTGCGTCTGTCCAAAAGTCATTTTTTACAAAATAAACTTGATTCACTGTTTTCAATTTAAAGGAAACAATGAATCCTTCATTTTTATGTTCTATTTGTATGAAGAAAACGTAAGATGCAACAATTGTTGTGAAAAGTATGCAATCCTCTCAGGATTGCATAATGATGGTAGTGATTGGTATGGTAAAAGTGAGGACCTCAGTGAAATGGCTAAAAAACAATTATCACTGTATGTGCATAAATTTTACAGGACTAAATAAACTCGTTACGAAACAAAAAGTTATCTACTACAGGACAAATTCCCTGATAACGTTGTATCAGAAATACCTCCACTATTAACTTGCTTCATACATAAATTATTATTAAATGATGATAATATCGTGTGAGATGAATGTCCTATTATCCCAAAAAAAGATACTATTGCCTATAGTATTATTTCAGAACTTCGTCCTAAATCTTTCATTCGTTTCTTCAACTAGCTGTTGAGACATACATTTATCGAAAAACAGAATCGATGTTAGTTATCAACATACTAAGCAAACTTTGTGTTTGCACATCATACCATAATATTTAGCTTCATGAAGCTTCATCAATAATTTAACCTCAGAAGACTATAATTACTGATGCTTTCCTTCAATATGTCTTTGATAATACTGACCATAATACAAGGTGGGCCAAAAGAAATCACCCTATTTAAAGATGCTCTTATATTTGCAAATGGCGGCTAACGTCAAATCTGTTTTGACATTTGTAAACTAGACAGATGTAGAATACAAGTGAACAAGCCATGGAGCGATACACTCTCCGCGGAACGCGGGATAATCGTGTCTATTCTTTTGCGTAACAATTCGTCTGTGGTATTGGCGCAGCGCGAATTCCATCGCCGATTCCCCGGTCGTCCGGCAATAACTGCGCAAACACTGCGCCGTTTGGCCAGGGACCACAAGAGACGCTGCCAAGAGTGGCCGGCCCCAGAGCGCCTATTCTGCCAAGAATATCGCAGCTGTTGCTGAGGATGTCGAGCTGTCGCCAGAAACATCGACCGGACGCCGTGCCTCGCAATTAGCCATCAGCCGGTCGTCCCTAAGGCGAATTTTGGTCAAAGACCTGCGCAAGTCCGTGCGTCAGCTGCTGCCTGTCAACCACCAAACGCATGTAGCCTACGCCCATGCGATTCTCAATCTCGAGGACGAAGTAGACGATTTTTCGACCAAAATAATAATGAGCGATGAGGCTCATTTCCACCTCAGCAGGTACGTGAACAAACAAAACTATCGCTTCTGGGGCACCGAAAATCCACGAGTGTATCACGAGGAGCCATTATAATCGCGAAAAGTGACTGCATCAAACGACAACAATGAACGGTGCGCGCTATATGGCCATGTTAAACGAGTTTTTTCTGCCACAATTGAATGAATTCGGACTGTGGTTTCAACAAGAGGGAGCAACGGCAAACACTGCGCGAGACACAACCGATATTCTGAAGGCGGCGTTCCCGGGTCGCCTCATCTCTCGTTTTGGAGATTTGCACTGGCCAGCAAGATCGCCCGATTTAACCGTTCCAGACTTTTTCGTTGGGTTTTTTGAAGTCCCGTATTTATGTGAACAAGTCTGAGACCCTGGAAGCCCTCAAGGACAACATTCGACATGAGTGCGAGAATCTGTCGCCCGAAGTAATGAAAATTGAAATAAAACGAGCCCGTATAGCAATCGATTGTGGCTGCTCCCATTTGGCCGATATCATTTTCTCGACTTTACTAATAAAATTCTAAAGGTTAAAACATAATCAAAAAACAAAATCGAAGTTTTTCATTTGAGAGCAAAATTGAGAGCCAAACAACAGCGGATGACTTCTTTTTGCCCACCTTGTATAAGAACCTCAGGTAGTCAGGAGACTTTTCATTGTTTAGGAGGCATAGCAGTGTACACACCAGCAAGTAGTGTTTGATATAAAAGAACTCCAATCAAATGTAAAAAAATCTGCAGCGCAATTAGCATCTACAACAGATATCACCGATGAGATGTATGATGAGAGATTGCCTTCTGGATTAAAAACATCACCTATGCAGATCCTAGTAAACTATGTTTAGGCATTTCACCTCTTGTATCACCATCGTATTTAACATTTCTATCAGGCATATTACATGCCTCCCGTTCATTAGATGACCATCCTCTCAAATTTGCGCTGAATACGATGGAAAAAAAAATATAAAATAAAAATATCATTTAATAAAATTGAAATGAATTTTTTGTCAAGATTATTAGGTATATGAAAAAAGGTATAAATAAGTAGACAAAAATATTAATTAAGTCCCAAGGAAACATGTAGGATCGCTTCAAAATGAAAAAAAAAGATTAATAAGAATATTTTTACAATTTTGCACCTTTATATGCATTTTGTGCAAAAACTATGAGAGCTACGTGAAAATACGTTTCCAAGTTTTTGTAGAGGATTTAATTTCCTACAATTTTGTAGTAGGATTTTTTTTTATTTTTCCAGCCAATCGCGAGATATAGACGAAAAAGTGATTTTTGCACCCTTTTGCAATGTATTTGCACCCTTTGCCGGTATTGCAGTACCCTGCAATTTTAGTATATTAATTTACGAAGACTTACGGAAATTTTGGCGTTGGTTGCAGGTGTTCAACCAAAATGGCAAACTTAAGCTTTTATTGACTGGACTAATAGGAGACCATGTGTTTATGTTGGTTATGTCCAGTAATGAACTTTTAAGTAGTTCTTGATAAAAGGTTTGAAAGAAACGATAATGTATGCTGATAATGAATGCTGGTGGTCGATGATCGATATTGAGTAAATTTGCAGAATTTTGCCAACAGGAAATTGTTGTATCTGTTGCATTACGCCTTGACAGACTCAAATATTGAGTAGGGTTTGGGTAGATATGAACTTATACATATATGCAATACATTTGGATAGAATTGGTGACTTACAGAAGAGGATGCTAAAGTTGATGAAAGGTCTCAAAGAAACGATAATTCATTAGGTCATAGTTTCATTGGAATATATAATTTAGTATTATCTATATGTACAATATACAATAGATTTTTTTTTACTAAATTCATATCAAAGTATTTACGGTAATGACAACCAAAATTGAATTTTTAAATTCTGTCTGTCTGTTAATTTCGGGTAATCTCTGGAACGGCTTTACCGATTTTAACGGGACTTTCACTGACAGATAGCTGATGATATAAGGAGTAACTTAGGCTAATTATTTTTAGACTAGCTTCACTCCACGGCGTTACTCGAGATTGACAACAATAACTGCGGGTAACACTGCGGAACTCAACTAGTTATAGAAGTTTAAGTGACTTAATGTTCTATTTTTAGGGTTCCGTTGCCAAATGGCAAAAAACGGAACCCTTATAGATTCGTCATGTCTGTCTGTCTGTCCGTCCGTATGTCACTGCGCCTTTTTTCCGAAACTATAATAGCTATACTGTTGAAACTTGGTCAGTAGATGTATTCTGTGAACCGCATTAAGATTTTTACACAAAAATAGAAAATAAGCAATAAATTTTGGGGGTCCCCATACTAAGAACTGAAACTCAAAAATTTTTTTTTTCATCAAACCGATACGTGTAGGATATATATGGATAGGTCTTCAAAAATGATATTGAGGTTTTTAATATATTTTTTTCTAAACTGCATAGTTTGCGCGAGAGACACTTCCAAAGTGGTAAAATATGTCCCCCCCCTGTAACTTCTAAAATAAGTGAATGATGAAACTGAAAAAAATATATGATGTACATTACCATGCAAACTTAAAACGAAAATTGGTTTGAACGAGATCTAGTAAGTAGTTTTTTTTAATACGTCATAAATCATTCCGCAATTTACATTTCTTTCAATCAAAACACTATTAGTAAAACATCGATGAAAGTTACAACGAACTACAAAAACTTTTATATGATGTTACTTGCTGCTACGGAACCCTTCATGGGCGAATCCGACTCGCACTTGGCCGCTTTTTTTTGGTGTGTATGTACAATGATGGTTACGTAATACGTTACAGTTTTCGAAATAAGCAGCAATTTGGTTTTAAAAACCCTACAAAATAACAATTTTAACTAACACTAATTTACCTGTACATAGACATAACCCATCCAGGAGAGCAATACCCACACTGCGAACCATTTTGTCCGGCAAGAGTGGTCTGCAGCGGATGGTAGCCCTTCTTCCTGTTGCCCACCTCTTCAATCGTTGTGATATCCCACCCATGACAAGATGTGATTGATGTCATGCACTGTTAAGATACATGTACTGTTTCTTAATTTGTTTTATAATTTGAATTACCTGATATTATAACTTATTTAATTCTTTAATTACTAATTATATGTTCAGGGATTACAAGTTTCAAAATTAGTCACAGAGCTAAGGCTTCGTTAACTTTTTAAGTTGACTGATGAAGCTAGGTCTCGAATAGTGAACCATAGATTTAGTTGCTATTTCATAAAAATACATTTTTGTTGAGGACTGCTTCATTAGTGACCGTCTTTATGGGGTTCCAAGATCCGAAGAGCATTTGCGTCCCGTCTAAAAAGATAATGTTTATTCTATCATAAAGTGTAGGTACCGAATTGACAGCGTAGGACCCTGCTTTTGTTTGATTGACATTCACTATGCAGGCTCCGCAGCCAGCTTCACGACACATATATTTGGTCCCCTTAAGGTTTAGGTCATTTCTGATGTAATCCAAAAGGGTCACGTTGGAGCTAACCTCGGATCCAACTGAAAAGAAGAATAAGGGAACTTGAAATTGTGTTTACTAATAAGCATGCATGCACTGTAGTGAGCAGCTGTTTAAAATAAATAAAAGATCTTAGCGCTGGTTCCCACTACGCCGGACCGGCAAATCTGCCGGAAACCGGACACCGGACAGAGTGTTTACATTACACCGGAGCCTCAGACAGTCAATCAAGTACTCAGCTCAGTTAAATTTGGACCTGTGCATACAATGGACGACGAAATTGTGGTGTTGTGGTGGTATGTTAATAGAAGGCAAAATAAAAGAAAACATTGGGTACGTTCTATTTTCGAATGACAGCAACCACTTTTGACGATTACTAAATCGTCAAAAGTGGTTGACGAAAATGAAGAAAATGCGAGCCAAATGATGTGAGGGGAGCGCGGGCGGGGCGAGGGGAGCACAGGTGCTGCGAGCGGGGGACAGATTACCGGCACAAACTCGTTCACATTACTCCGGTCCGGTATTTTTACCGGACGATCGCAGTGACAAAGCGCACGGTAAAAATGCTGGACTCGGCAAAAATGCCGGACCCGGGATAATGTAAATAGCTTCATATAACTTGTACAGCCACTAGCCCTTCCGGCAGTTTTACCGGCCCGGCAAATCTGCCGGTCCGGCTTAGTGGGAACCAGCGCTTAAAATTTTACTTCCTCAAGGTCTCTATTAAGAGAACTTGTTAATACGTACCAATCATTACTTTAAGTACTTTAAAAAGGTATCCAATTATGAATTCTTGAGAGAAAAAAAAGCAAAATTCAAAAAACTCACATGTCAAGTCGGCCTTTCCAGGCACAACGTTACATTACTGATACTAGTTCGCTCGGTACCAAAATGTCATTCTTACGGAAAACAAGTAGCAAGAAACTCCATAAAATATGGAATAGCCGATACACATTGTGATACTAGCTTTCGCCTGCGGCTCCGCCCGCGTCTATGTCGGTTTTCGCGGTAAAAGTAGCCTATCTACTTTCTCAGGCTTTAGACTCTCTGGGTAAAAAAAATTTGGAGCTGTATTTGAATTTATTACAAACAGATAGACAGACGTGTCAGAGGACTTTATTTTACAAGGAGTTTTCAGTTGATATGAGGGGCCTTACTTATCAATGTATGCTGGTGGTGGATGTCACATTCACATGGGACCTTCACGTGAGTAATGTTTGCAATAGGCTTCGTTCCATAATGAGAAAATTGAAAAATTAACAGAATGTTGCCAGTAGAAAATTGCTGTATCTGTTGTATTATGAATTGGCAGACTCCAATATTAAGTACCGTTGTAAGTAAGTTGTCCGTGTGGTGGCGGATTAAGAATACAGAGTGTCACCACCCCTATTCATCCCACGCGGGTGTCGTAAAAGGCGACTAAGGGATAAACTACGCAAGACAACGTCAATGCAAAGAGTAGGAAAACTTGAAACCAACCCGTCTGGCCAGCGTGGTATAGTAGGCCAATACCTCCTTTTCAAGGAAAGGTCTATGTCCAGCAGTGGACTGTGAAAGGCTGTTGATGATGATGATTATGAAGTACGGTTTGGGTACACATATACTTACGTTTTCAACCCATTTCAATAAAATATATGACTTACAGCAGGATGCTACATTTGCTTGTAGATTGAAAACCAAAGAACATTTAAACGGACATTTCAACAGATTATTTAAAATATGTAACTTAATTCAACTCCAACCTAAAGTTAAGTTGAATATTTTAGTTGCACAATTAGGTAACAAAGAGCACAAAATCCAACGAGAACATGTTTACTGAACTCGTCTAGCCAAAAAACAAATTCCGAAAATTACGAACTGTGCCGTATGTGCCAAAAAAATTGCCCCCAGATTTATTAAAAAGAGTGGACTCAAAATGTTAATATAAAAGGCAACTCAACAAACATTACTTATCGTTGTGTCCATGACTGATCACTGCATCTCCAATCAGAAAAATGATACCCCACACGATGGGATATCATAAAAAAAACTTCCCCACTTTACGTGTAGGGAAGGTACCCCAAATAAAAATATTTTTCGTGATTTTATTAAAGGACTTGGTTGACGTATAAAAACACATCCATGCAAAGTTTCATGTTTCTAGTACTAACCGTTTGGACTGAAAGCCAAGGACGAACGGACGGTCGGACATGACGAATCCATAAGGGTTACGAGTCATGAACTACGGAACCCTAAGAATGGAACCTAACTTATATGTTATTAAATAAATGTAAATATTCAACTGCGCTCGAATCAACCTACTGACGCTTCAATCAACTTAATTTTTATGCCAAACAGCTCGCATTCAAATGGAAATGTCCGAAATCATCGTTTACTCTTTGAATTAATTCATATTATATTTTATTATTGTTTAAACTTTTACTACTTTTAAATGAATTAATTAATAAACAGATATTATTTACAATTAATTAATTATTAAATTAATAAACTAATATTATATTAATATTATTAATTAATTAATTAAAATACCTGAATGCTCTATTCCATTGATTTTAAATTTGATCCGACCCATGTTAAAGTACGCACTGTTCAAGCAAGATCTTCACATGGACTGGTGTAATTTACCAAGCCGCATTTATTTGTGTAATACGTGTAAGTCATATATGTACAATCGTCCCTGTATAAACATGGTGTTTACTGTTTGTTTGTTCATTGCGATATCATTAATGATCTCTTTTTAAAAAAACAATAAGGAATTTGTAGATTTCATAAGATTTCCTAAAATAATTTTTGTTTTTAATTATACATACAAAGTTTTAGACCAACCATCACTTTTATAACCTTTATATTCAATTTTTATTTTAAATTAAAGAGCCAACAATCAGTTACAGATGACGTGAATGGTGAATGGCACTCTCTAATATTGTGAACTGATTCAATATTAATAACATACTTTTAAACGAGAACAAAACTAAATGAATTAGATTTTTTACACCTGAGTTTAAGCAACTCAAAACCAGTGCTCTGATAAAGGATTTGGACCTTGTGGAAACCACTAAGTTTTTGGGTAAACCTCCTGACTCCAAACTGCAGTGGGGCCCACACATTGATGGATTGTCGAATGGACTCAGTTCTGCAGTGTACGCGGTTAATAAAATTCGTCAATTAACTGATGTAGAAACAGAGTAGTGTATTTTGACTAATTTCATATTGTAATATCATATGATATTTTGTTGTGGGGAAATGCGGCTGAAATTCAAAGTATTTTTGTGTTGCAGAAGACAGCTATTCGTGAAAATTACAATTTTAGCTATAGTTAGCCGCTGAGGGAAAAAAATAATACAAATTGGTATCATGACAGTCGCATCTTGGATACATTTAGCATAAATTAGCTTATGTAAAGATAAAACATTCATTTTTTTAAGAAGTTAAGCGACGTTCATGATATCAACGCTAGAAACAAAGATAAACTCGTGTTGCAATCACTAGATTACAAAAAGTAAGCAAGTCTTTCGACGTGAGAGTGTGCAATTTTATGATAAGATTCCAAGCAAAAATGAAGTATGAAGTATTACCAAATTAGGTCAGTAATAAAACAAAAATTTTGTGAAAAGTCTTACAGTTATAGATTTTATTATTTATAACATATTTACAGTTTTAGATTATTTAAATGATAAATTTACTTGGGATTGATGCTGCTCACTCCCGCTTTTACATTTTTTGTGTTTGAAAGCGATGGATGCATAATGTTGTGTTTTTTTCGAGTAGCCGAGGATCGAAATAAATGGCGTGCAATTGGAGAGGCCTATGTTGAGCTGTGGACTGCGATAGGCTGATGATGATGATGATGTCATTGAAATTCTTTGTAAATATGAGCATAGTCTAGTCTTGTAATATAAGTTTATGTTTTGTATATTTATGGTGGTTTCGAGTGTTGCCACAGTCTACCTAAATGTCCTGCTGGCGGCAGTGTAGTGCTTCGGGTCGTTAATCTTGACGAATCATCATCATAATGTCTCACCGCTGGTCTCCTCTCATGAGAGGGCTAAGACCATACATCACACGCTGACTGAGTGCGGGTTGGGGACTTGGCAAGATACGTTGTGGCTACATAATCTTGCCCTTGGACATTTTTAAACCGCCCAAAGGTTTCCAACTAAGCTTCACGACTGTTATTTATTTATTTAAACTTACTGCACATGTTACTGCACTGCACTTAGGTAGTAGAGCCACGCTGATTTCAGCACGAATGGGCCGGCTCGACCCGGCCAGTACTACCCTCACACAGAAGACCATCCTAATAATGAGAGCATTCTTGCTGTCGTATTTCGTTGGTGAGTGTGAGACCGGAGGCCCAATCATTCTGCATCATTCTCCCGCCCTTCGAAGGGCGGGAGAATGATGCAGAATAATCTAACCAGGCTGCCATGGTAAGGGTCACCATGCTACATTGCCTACCCTCACAATAAGCATGGTGACCCCTACTCCTGGATTCTACTCATGCTTTCCATCAGGCAGAGTAGAGTCACTTTGGCAGGCTTAAATATAAAAAAAAAAAAAAAAGTTGTTTAAAGACGGACTTAATGCCATAAGGCATTCTCTCCCAGTCAACCTTCAGGCGATGTAGAAATATGATGCGGTAGTTGCAAGGACTGAATATTTTTTCATAAATAAAATTTACAACATTAAAGAAATTACGAGATAAGCTTATCTTATGATAACAACCGGGACCGACTGCTTAACGCGACCTCCGTATTACGAAAACTCTCATAACATATCATGCCACAAACAGTCACCCATCTAGGTCTGACCGCGCCGTCGTTGCTTACCGTGGGTGATTGTTTCCAATCACCTAAGGCCACTTGGGTATGACCACTTTTAACGCTTACAGTGTTAGCTTTAAGTAACTTTTAAAATAAATAAAAATATTAATAATAGTTTTAAAAAACTAAACAAACACGCTTTTAAACTAAAAAGTAGAAAATAATTGTAATGTATTGAAGCGTGGGGCGACGTTATTGAAATATTTTTAGAAAGCACCCCACGCTGTTTGTTTAGTTTTTTAAAATTATAATTTTTTTCCATACTTTTTTTTTTTCAAATTCCTGTATTGTCATCGGTCCTCGATAAATCTACTAAGTTTGAACGAAATCTGGCCGTTTAATGTGGGTCAAAATCGCACCCAAAAGAGTTGGTTACAAGCAAACATACAGGTAAAGCTAATATGAAGCGTGTAAAATAGACAGAGTTATACGACAGGCTATTAACAAAATAATATAATTAAATTTCTTAACATTTTCAGGTCATTAACCTTTCCCATTTAAACGGCTCTCACTTGAACACAAGTATTACATGGCTGCATAAATACTACCTCCGCTTTGAGGAGGTAAATGTTTCCTTCTTGTAGTTAATGAATACCTTGTAACAAATAATTATTATAAATACCTCAATAATAGTTGCGCAGTAAACTGGTGTAAAATAATTAAACCCTCCATTATGCTTGACGAGAAGCCGTCTCAATTACATACACTAGTATTTATCGTTGAAGAAAGCTGGGTTTTGTTTAAGACTAGCTTTCGCCCGCGGCTCCGCCCGCGTGTATTGCGACTATTGAAGTAAATAGTAGCCTATGTGTTATTCTGACATACAAGCTATTTTACTCTAAAGTTTCATCTAAATCCGATCAGTAGTTTTTGCGTAAAAGAGAAACAAACATATTTATTTTACATTTTTCCTACTAAAATTAGGGTCATCTTTTCATGTTGAAGTAGGAATGCATGTTGTTTTTGCACTTTTGCATTTTGCACTCCCAGACTAGTAATACGTATTATTTTTCTCAGACTTATTATAAACACACTAGTTTTGTCTCGCACCTTCGCCCACCTGTTATTTTGATATATAACTTTGATTGCCTATCTCTTCTTTTTCATAACTTCCTTCTGTTAATGCTCGCCTGCGCCCGCGCGCCCCTGAAGGAACGCACTATACCAAATTTTATCTTCCTGCGCCCAGTAGTTTCGGTTGTATGTTCTCCGACAGTCATTAACAGTTTTATATATATTAAAGACACCACTGATGTCGTAAACGTAATTTGACTCTCCTCGGTTGAACCTTTCAAGAGTTTTCTTACACCATCTTATGCTTTGTGATCGTCGGAAAGCAGATGCGGTACCCAACGGCAAACTAGCTTTCTCACACCAAGCACTTCATGCAAGATCTTCTGAATGGTTGTCCCTGAGATGCCTAATAGAGCGTCTATCCCTCGATACGTCACATGACGATGTTCGAGATTTAGTTGTCTCACAGCAATGATTTTATCTTCAGTGAAGGTGGATTTTGGGCGTCCTTCGCGAGATTTGTCACTAACACTAGTATGTCCACGCTGCAATTCTAAATACCAGCGTTCCACAGTCCGCAGACATGGGGCTTCATCACTGAACACAGATGTTAGCTCTTAAAAACACTGAAGCCGTGTCAGGCCTCTTCAAAAGTTATAAAAAATTATTGCACGAACATTTCCCTTAGAAAGATTCATTTTCGTACGTAACCTGACAGATTCCAATCGACGCTGTGACCAAACAATAGCATTAATCCTAATACTTTCAACTGTTTTGATATTCAGAATTTAAACACATTCGAATATAAAACTGTTCCAAATTCAAAATTGCCGGGAAATATGCAAACGACAGAACTTAAAAGGCTTGCCTGGTACTATAGAGAAGCACAGGAAACATCTTGACAAAGTATTTAGAAGGACTGTACGGTTGGCCTAGTGGTTTCAGCGGTCGTCACGCCGCTGTCTACTGCGCCAAGTGTTATAGGTTCAAATCCTACAAGGGATAACACTTTGTGTGATCCACAAATTGTTATTCTGAGTCTGAGTATTCCTTGTGTCCGTTTTTTGTATGTTTTTTAAAGTCACACAGACACAGCAGTATATTCATAATTTGGGAGTTGTCTTAAAAAAAAAGAATAAAGAAGAAGAAAGAATAAAAGAAGAAAGAGAAAGAATACATTAGAATTTTTAAGTCGTGAAGTCATGAAGTCAATCGGTAAGATTGGAATTAAACCACTTACTGAGAAGGTCAAGGCCATTGTGGAGTACTCGAGACCTACTACAGTGGAAGATCTTAGAAGATTTTTTGGTATGTTAAATTTTTATACTACACACACACATATACCAACAAGATTATTCGGCAGAGAAGTAGAGTTACCGACATCGCATGAAAAATCAGTACGCTAAAGTGGAAGTGGGCCGGACATGTCTTCAGACGAACTGATGGACGCTGGAGCCGAAAGGTGCTAGAGAGACATCTGCAGACAGACAAAAATTGTAAAAAAATATTAGTAAAAAGCGGTTATTTTAATATTACAAACAGACAGTCCAATTTTATTTTATTTTATGGAGCATAGATATTTTACTAAACCTATCTTAAAAGCGTGTTTGTTTAGTTTTTTTAAACTTTAAAAAAAATACTTTGTTTCAATAATTTACTAATTTGTTTTATAATTTTTTTTTTTAAATTAGTGTATTGTCATCGGTCCTCGATAAATCTACAAAGTTTGAACGAAATCTGGCCGTTTAAAGTGGGTCAAAATCGCACCCAAAGGAGTCGGTTTCAAACATACAAGTGAAGCTAATATAAAGCGTGTATTATTACTATATCAATATTTTCAAGAACTCAAGAATCTATATAGCAAAAAATTGTACTCCTTTTCACGAAAATTGCGTGGACGGAGGTGTATGGTATTTCGCACACTTATAGTTTATATGAGAGGGGGGGGGGGGGTTTTTAAATGGGCACAAAAAATACAATAAATCAATAAATAAACACACACACACACTACCATGTATTTGACTGTAGCGTAGCCTAGGCGCGATCAGTGATTAAAGAAGGTAAAATCTTTGACAATAGAACCTTGACAATGTGGCCACTTATAATGCAAATTAATTATGGTCTTGCCAACCTCTGGTATGTTCTTAATCTTTCTTCCGTACATAGAGAATATATTTTCTTGATAAATATATTTAGTTTTTTTTATGGAACTTAAACTAAAAACTAGAAAATAGTAATTTTAATGTAACAAAGCGGTTTCTGAAAATATTCCAATAACGTCACCCCTCGTTATGTAACATTAAATATATTTTCTATTTTTTAGTTTAAAAGCGTGTTTGTTTATTTTTTTAAAGTTGAATCACCACATGAAGCATATTAGCTACACAGGTAGGTCTCATAATACAAGACTCACTCCTCCCTTATATTAACTAAATAAAATGACCGAAGTAATTCATCAAGGGAACCCTTCGTACCCTTTTAGTCCCTCTCCGCATGACAGAATATAAAATTTTAATTAAAAAATATCTCGCAAAGTGCATTATAAGATGGAGACTCAATTATGTGGAGTATGTGAGGGTTCGGAGAGCTTTTGAAATGTTTCTGTGCTACGTGTTATATTATCATCGTAATAAGTACTAGCTGAATCCCTCGGCATTACCTGCAGTTATTGTTGTAAATGGCGATAATGACGCGTAGTGCTGCTAGTCTATATAGAAGGTTCTACACAAGATTATCTAAAATCTTAAACGAGCAATATTCTTATATTTATATTTCTGTACCTTAGAGTTATACAACATTATGTAAGTGGCTAAAGTCAAATTTTATAGGAGAGGCAAAAATGCGCGTACTGAAATTTTGAATGTAATTTTGAGAAAGTTGTAATAAAGACAGAGTAATTAACTTAGCTGTACTTTTTATAATAAATAGAGGGAAGTATCATGAATCACACATAGTTACGATAAGTTTATCAATGATCTAACATCATTTTTGAGATCCTATAACCTGTTAATATTTGTGTATCTTTTCTGTAAATATTTGTGCATTGTATATCTCTTTTCATACACGACGTAGGACTTAATGCTTTATACCATTATGTAGTACTGGTTCTTGCGATTTCAATAGTATAATAATCGTAATTTCGACAAAATGTGGAGTTATTATTGTATACCTCTGAGGTACAGATTGAAATTTGTGATATTGGAAACGGCTCTAACGATTTCGCTGGATTTAGAGGGGACAATACTTGGTTGGTGGTTGGTACTCCCACACTGCAACACTACCTCTAATTGAGAAAATAGATTGCGTTGTTATACAAAACATAGGGTTAACCGAGCAAAGCTCGGTCGCCCAGATATTTCAATAATTATAATATGTAATTAGCTAATCAGTTCTTGAAATGAAAATATAAAAAATGCATAAATTACGTCTCTCGTCACATAAGGAATTCCGTTAGCAGACAAAATACTGACTAAATTCATTTTATCTAAAATTTATTCTTCTACTACAATAAAATAAAATTTTACTGTTAAAGAAAAGACCAACGTCTTCACTTCTAAACTAAAACCGATTATACAAAGCTTGAGAGCGGCGTGTATAATTCCTACTTATAGTTGGATTGCGAGTGAAGTATTAATTGTGCCCGACTGAACGCAAGATGGCGCGCCCAGAAAAGGCTGTTTTCACGCTGAATAGACGATTTTAGCGCTGGTTTTTAGCGGAAAGAGTTATTTTAGCAGATGCTGAGCAGCTGCATAGTTTGTAAACTTTAGCCTTCCATTTTGTAAAGTAGGGTATCCTTTAGCATTCATGTGTAAAACGAAAACAATTTATAGCTTTTTGTTTGCCTTTCTATTCACATATTTACACAGAAAACTGTCTTTTTGACAACAGTCATTTTGAGTTGTATAAAATAAATAAATATTTTTGGACATCTTACACACAACGTCATCTAGTCCCAAACTAAGCAGAGCTTGTTATTATGGGTACTAAAAAACTAATATAAATACATAAACATACTTTTTTATTATTATACATAGAAAAACACCCAGACTCCGAAACAAATATTTGTGGATCACACAAATGCTTGGTCTGACCCGGGAACCCGAGACCTCTTGATCAGCAGCCGCATACGCTAACCACTTGACCAACAAGGCATTCTAGTCTAGTCAAGTATGTGATGGGATCATATACTGGTCTAGTTTTCTTTAATCTGCTTTCCTTGAATGGTATTTTTTATTCACTTTTTGCTTTGATATAAGTTTTATTATTATATATGACCTGCCAATGTGACTCTACTCTGCCTGATGGAAAGCATGAATAGAATTCAAAAATTCCCCTCACTGCGAATGCAGGGACACATAGCGACCCAAATTATGGCACCCCAGTGAGATGCTTTCTCACGTCCCGCTTAAAGGACCCGGGATCATAGTAGCAAGGATAACAGTGAGCTGAAAGTGATTTTCAGTTTTAAGCTGCTTGGCTAAAGAAGTGCCGAGCTATTTGGTTCTAGAGCGCATTTCACGGCCATTTTTACATCATCATCTTCCGAGCCTTAATTATTTATTTTATTTGGGGTCGGCTACTAGTTCAACCGGTTTTACCTGAATTTCAGTTTTTCCACGGAGCGACTGGCATCGGACCTCCGCAACCCTAAGGGAGAACTGAAATTCGAAGATTGATCTAGTTGTCAGTATATTAGAGGGCACTGACTTCCCAATAACGATTGCCATAGATGTTTATGACAACCGGGACCGACGGCTATACGTGCTCTCCGAGGCACGGGCGTGAATCAATGCCTAACTTCCAAACTCCGGGCTGCTATTAGGAATTTCCTAAGAAAATCCCAAAGACACTTTTTGGCCCGACCCGGGATTTGAACCCGAGACCTCTTCATTAGCAGTCGCATACGCTAACTACTAGACCAAGGAGGCAGTCAATTTACAATACAATTAAAAAAAAACTTATATTATTACTGCAACTTGAATTTATTATTATTGTAGCTTAAAAAAAATTAAGCAGTCGTCTATATATCCTTATTTCCAGTACAGCAGTACTAAATTTTTAAAAACAATAAACAAAGACTTACTAAATATAACTAACATTCAGACCAAAATTTAGTCGCTCTGGTACACCAGCTTAACGGTGTATACATGTCTGAACCGTCGCTTTAATTTCGTTAATGTAATTGTATAGCTATTTCTGTATTTCATTAACCCAATTCAAGCTGAACTCATCCAAGCCAGGGTCTGAGAAGGGTAAACAAATATTCTCTTACTATGTACTTATAAATCTTCCTCGCTGAATAATCGCAAAATTCACTCATACTATTGAATAAAATCGTAAGTTTTGCGATCACAGAGATAAATAAAGGAAGGTGACTGAGTGCGGAGGGTAAGGGTACACTTGAAGACCCAACCAATAAATGAAAAACGTTTTCTGAATATATTAAACGTGCATTAAACGATAAAAAAGTCAGTGAAAATAAGATGAAGGATATTTTGGCACCCAAACCTACAAAATTGACCTCTTCACTCGATAATGGGCAGGGCTCGGAGGCCTGAGGAGTATTCATAAATAATATAGCCCTCTAGTTGGAATTCATAATGGAGCTGAGAGTGGACCTCTTCAAAATATTAATATATAGCTTTCAAATGTTCGTCAGTGCTTGGATAGAATATTATGAAGAGTTCTCTTGCTTTTGAAGTTAAATAAAGACCCTTCGACGCTGACAGGAGAATTATAAAATACAAAGTGAATTTAAATCGTTTAATTCCATTGTTGAAAACTGTTTGCTTTATTAGTGACAAGTAAGTATTATTTGATAGACTTGTTACGTGAACAAGGTGAGAGGTATTTTGAATTATTTTATATTTATATATTAATACAGATTATTTTAAATTATTATGTCCTTAACAACAAGAATGAAATATTATACAAAACGTCGTACTGTAAAGCTTTAAGACTCGTAATAATATCATCATCATCATAAGCCTATCGCAGTCCACTGCTAGCCATAGGCCTCTCCCATTGCACTCTCACTCTTATCGATTTTTGGCTCCTAGCATCCAGCCCTCTTACGCAGGTCGTCACTCCACCTCACCTGTGGGCGTCCTACACTACGTTTACCACTCCAGAACTCTTCTACCCCAACGGTCATCAGTTCTGCGGCTAATATGGCCAACCCACTGCCATTTCAGCTTGCTAATCCGGTGGCCTATGTAGATGACTTTAGTTCTCTGACGGATCACCTAATTCCTAGTAGTAATATAGCACAACATAATAGCCTTTGGTATTGCTATATAGGTGCGGAATATTTAATTTTGATTCATCATACAATTATTTATCCTAATTCAGGTAACTGCTTACGAGCTCAGGGGTTGGGACCAGAAGAAAAAATCAGCCCCACAAGTCACTCAAAAATGGAAAAATAATAAAAAAGGCGCCTGAGATCTATAATTATATACTTCTTGCATTACAACAATTATTACTCTCGAAGAGGTTTTCAATTCGACAAGTATATTCTTTTATTTATGTAAATTCATAGCTTTTCACGAAGTAGTCCGAGTTGGATAATTATATTTTTGTTTGAAAGGGTACCATCCGAAATTGGTCTCATATAAATTTGGAATAAGAATACAATTTATATTCATTAGAAAATAGTGGATACAAAAAAGCATGCATATTCATCTACGACTGTACTCTCTTTATAATATTTTGATCCATCCTAAGTTTGCCTGGAAAAAATTGCTTTTGGCCGCCCTTTGTACACTAGAATTTGATTATTCTTTTATGTAACTGTAACATGGTGTGCAAATAAAGAGTTATCTAGCTATCTATCTATCTAACCCTAAGGGTAACAAAACAGGAGATGAATCTTATTTTGATGATTCTTTTTTTATTGGAAACACATAGAAGTTACTCCCATATAATTTTGGAAAAATAAAACCAACCTTAAGGGTAGGAAAATATGAAATGATTGATCTCTCACTGATTGTTATCTATCACTACGTATAAAGTTTTACAAAATTGTTCAATTTAAATAATATTTTTTTTTATTGAAAAGGGTAGGTACGACTCGGGGTTAGTCCCATATAAATAAAATAAATGATTTTTTTAATTATATAGGTATTTAATTATTTAGGTATGGTTAATTAAAAACAGTTAAAGAACTAAAAGCAGGAAATGATAAACTATTATTACTTGAACCATTATATTGACAATTAGAAATTATCTTTAATTTAACCACAGATAGCAGTGGTTCATTTTTTACGAAAAAGTTTTTTTAGATTTGCTTTCCTACATGGCGTAACTCGCATTTTCTAGAAACAACACTGCGGGGACAACATTCAATAAAATGGGCTGAAGGTTTAACTAAATCGTATTTATCCGACCTAAGCACATTGGTATCAACAGCAGCGATCAAACGAACGAACGAACGGGTGATTAAACATCATCAAAAAGTTATGTACCCGATTGATTTCCTCATTTAAATTCTCTTCTAGTACTCAATTAAATCAATTTAAAACAAATTTACCACAAAATACCAAACTGACCATAAACGTCCCTAAGAGCATTATGTGTACTCAAAATATTGTTAGTTCAGTATTAAACGCATTGAACCAAAAACTTTATCAACTTGTGTATTTGATGGAGCGTTTAACTTTGATTTGGACGCAAAGTGGTCTTTAATAGAGATAGGTCTCTTTACTCATTCATAGACATATTCCCTTGAAATAAGATTTCGGGTTTTGTAAGCAAGGGTAACATTTTACTATATTTTTGTTCGAGAATATCATTTTCGAATGTTATTGCAGTAAAAGGCTTTTTAGATTAAGTGGTGTACAGTTTTTTCTTACATGTACGACATTTCCTGTTCTAAAAGAATATGGCTGGTTAGTAATACATATTTATGAAATATCACTTTGTACTGAAATGACTTTTGAATAAAGAGTTTATGCTTTCTCATTCTGTGAAAAAAAACGGAAAAATTCCCCGTACCGTAAAGTAGTTTTCTAGTGCAGTAGTTATCTTTAAAAATCAGATCTCAACAACACTTATTTGTGGATATTTATACAGCCCTTTTCAAATAAGATTTTAGCAGAAATTCAACAAAAGATTTTGCATAATAAGGAAATCTACGAGTATGTAGCTTTTGTTTTCGATTCAATTGTGTCTGACAATTACACTCAGTATGTGACAGAAATTAAATTTGTTTTGTGAAAGGTTTTGTGTATTTCTGGTTGTCAATTAACTTTGACTCGTAGGCATACGAGTAAGTGGCAAAAATTTATTCATGTCGTCAGCGAACATAGTTATACCATTATAAATATCTGTGCATTCTGATTTTAATATAATTTCTGTTGAAACGGAGGAAGCTGTTAGCTAAGTACCTCCAGCTGTTGCACCTTGTTCAGTTGCTTTGTCTCTTTAAATAGCAGCTTGCCTTATGTAGTGTTACATTTGTCATAAAGAAAATATAAAATATGTACCCTTATGTATTACAGTTAGTAAGTTCACCAGACCTCCAGAGTCAAAAAGTAATAAATAAACCACTTCAGTTGAGATCAAAAATCCATTTGAGGCTGAAGAATTTGAAAAAAAAAACATTAAATCGATGATTACAACTTCAATAAAGAGTTCACTGAAAGTGTCTGTTGATCTGTACTTAAAAACTACTTAGCGAATTTGAATGAGAATTTTATGGTAAAAGCAAAACCAAAATAAATTATTATCAGCTTTAAAGCTGCACTTATCGAAAATAAAACTGTTTTCAATAGCTGTATTAATATACATGAGACAGCTTAGGATAATTTTGGTTTTAAATATAAGGTCGTAAGTTTGCAAATCCTGATCGAGATTATTATAATGTCACTAGTAACTGATAACGCTTTGGTTGATTGATCGCTAATTTGCTAATTTTGTGATATCTTTACTTATATTTGCAATTAAAGTAAATTTGAGGTGGGTCGTTGAATGGTTTTATAGTCTACAAAAATTATGTGGAAATTGACAAGTCGATCAGAAAGCATACATAAATATTATAATAATATTCAGAAATAAGGAGGCCTTTTTAGTCAGATTTTAGTGACCATTTTAGTTGATCTTTGATATCAATTTCAATTTTTAAGGAATGATAGTAAAATTGCCTTTGTAGCAATTGTTTAGAATAGACAATGAGGAATTAAATAAAAATTTGTACTTTTTAAAATGCTGATTTGATTATAGGAAAGTAGGGAACTTTCCTCTTTCCTCGAATCAGATTTCTAAACAGTACAATTTCTTTTAATTCCAGAAAAAAATTATTAAATTAAATTTTAAAATATAAAAATATTGAATAAACAACGGGCAACAGAAACTGGGTTTTTATCTAAATTGATCTGTCATGGTGAGTAAAATCTGTATGACCTCAATAAGATCTCTCATTTTATCATCATCATCAACGTCCCCTATCGTAGTCCACCGCTAGACATAGGCCTCTTCCATTGCCCACCACTGTGATTGATTTTGGGCTTCTCGCATCCAGCTCCTTCCAGCCATTCTGCACAAGTCGTAATTCGAACTCTCATTTATTCTGGACACGAATATAAACCAATAAGTACCGGAATTTTAACCACCGGACTATCTCTAATTTCTATTTACAGTTTTGATTTATAAACTACCTTGTTTGGCATCATTTAGAGTTGGCAAGAACTGAGACGAGGTTCTTCCCTACAATTTTAAACAATCAGACTAACAATGTACTTCTGTGCCAACTCTTAATTTAATATAAACATTTGTTGCAACACACTGAAAAATAAACATTAAAATACTTTTCTAATAGCAAGCTAAATTAATGGTGGTATATAGTATATATGCTGACCTGTGTAATAAAAGTCCATTCAAAGAAAGATCAAATCATTCTAGTCTCTGTTTTGAAATACGACTTTGAAAACTGTCGAAATTAAACATTAAGTTATACATTTTAACATTATTGGTAGAAGATTCACACTGATTTCAAGCACGAATGGGGA
The DNA here is from genome assembly GCA_932526445.1 of Phragmatobia fuliginosa. Taxonomy (NCBI): domain Eukaryota; kingdom Metazoa; phylum Arthropoda; class Insecta; order Lepidoptera; family Erebidae; genus Phragmatobia; species Phragmatobia fuliginosa. The sequence continues at coordinate 19,902,279 of OW052069.1, read as the reverse complement.
GGTTCGAACCGGGCAGTACTACCCTCACACAGAAGACAAATCTAAAGTACCTATATATATAATAGTATTTGTACTGTCATCTTTCGTTGGTGAGTGTGAGATGGGAGACACGGCCTCCAGAGGTCGGGTGAACGATCTAACGTCTCTCTGGTGAGCTTAAATACTAAAAAAAAATCTTTAAATTAAGTAATGTCACGCATTCTAAGCTACATCAACTAAGATATTGTCGTTTTTTTCGATATAGTAGTCAGCCGGCTCGTTGGTCTAGGGGTATGATTTTCGCTTAGGGTGCGAGAGGTCCCGGGTTCAAATCCCGGACGAGCCCAAGTTTTCTTTTTGTACAATAACTTTATCACTCGATTAAAGGGCATTACTTAGAGGTACTTTCTGGTCTATCCTGTCTTGATTTTCAATAATATATTATATTTATGGTCATTAGATCATTAAAATCATAACAATCGACAATTACTACAAATAAATATGTGCTTGTTTGAACTCACTATGATGCAGAATTAATTTCATAATATTCTACAAAGACTGCACTTTTTACTCTTTAAAGGAAACTTCACTTTGTAGAATCCTGCCATATCAGAGCGAGCAGTCATCGATAAAGGTGAGAAGCCAGCACCTAGTACACTTAAGCCTAATGAATTTTTAGCTTAATACCGCATTCATGGCTCCTCGGATTGCTCTATTCATTACCTCTTACAACAGGTGACTGACTTCAGCTGGTAATGGAATGAGCTCTTTGCTAAGTCTTCATTTGACTGCTGTGAATGTTTTTCTTATCCCAATAGATTGTAATTTAATTCAGAAACATACATTCAAATATAAAACTATAAACTATAATAAATATAAACTATAAATGCGTTTGTTTGCAAGGTTGTTTAATTGTTACGTGTTCACGCCTGAATGCTATTAAACTGATTATAATTATAAAAATATTTCACCAATATAATGCATATCATCAGAATCATCATCATCATCAATCATCAACAGCCTTTAACAGTCCACTGCTGGACATAGACCTCTCCTTAGAAAGGAGGTTTTGGCCTACTATACCACGCTGGCCAGACGAGTTGGTAAAGGGTTTGTTTCAAGTTTTCCTTCTCTTGGCAGTGATGTTAGTTGCTTATTTTGTTCCTTTATATCATCAGATATTATCATCAGATATTATCATACATTATCATCAGAATAATGGCCACTTTTTATTATTATGACAATTATGCAGGCATAGTCGTGGAGAAAAGCTGACGTATATTTAACCAAAATGTTGTCATACGTCAAATTTCTGCTAGAATTAAAAAAACAATTATTTTGTAACCAAAATTGTATAGAAGATATTGTAAAGGCGACACTCTTTACTAAATTACTATTTACTGTTACCAGCCTCACTCTTGAATTCAATTCCAATTTCAATCTAATACGAATCCCATTCCAATTTGCGATAATAATATTTTTTTAAAGTCAACTTCCGCATTAAAAATATACATCAAGTGTCAAAGGGGGCCTAACAAACACACATTAAAACGGACATAAAGAACAGTCAGACTTAGAACAAAATTTTTTGCATAACACAAAGTGTTGTACCACGTTGGATTTGAACCCGCGACACTTGGCACAGTAGGCCTTAAAATCTAGAGTACGGCTGCTATTATGCTGTGGCAGTAGCCCTGATAAAGTAAAAGTTAAACTAATGCAATTACATATAAGTGTTGGAAATAGGTAGGTGTGTGGTTGTTTGCTAACTCAGTAGCTATAGGAGTTCGAAATTAGTAAATTTTGTCTACCTGTCTGTTTGTTTGGCCTAATCTCTCAAACGGCTGAACCGTTTTTGATGGAACTTCCTCTGATAGAAAATTCATAATATAGCGATAGAAAAATTATTTCAGTTCAAAATTAAAACCAACAAACTAGTGAACAATTTTCGCTTCAAAAACAATAAAACCTGTTTAAATCTGTAAACCTGCAATGGGGCACACTAGCCATTAAAACTAGATTTCAAAGCAAAAATGCAAGGCAACTCCACTCCTCAATTTAATTTAGGACTAGCTATTTTAGGAGATCATGGTGACACTCTAGTTGACAGTTAAGCATATTGTCTGATTCAAGTCTCCCTTCTCTAAGCAGTTTGCATGGTTACCATTTACGAAACCCATGATATTAGTAAGGTTGGTAAATTGTCTAGTAGTTAGCGTATGCGACTGCTAATCAAGAGGTCTCGGGTTCAAATCCCGGGTCTGGCCAAAAAGTGTTTTTGGATTTTTCCTAAGAAATTCCTAATAGCAGCCCGGAGTTTGAAAGTTTGGCGGAGATTCACGCCCGTGCCTCGGAGAGCACGTAAAGCCGTCGGTCCCGGTTGTCATGAACATCTATGGCAATCGTTATTGGGAAGTTAGTGCCCTCAAATATACTGACAACTAGTTCAATCTTCGAATTTCAGTTCTCCCTTAGGGTGCGGAGTCCGATGCCAGTCGCTCCGTGGAAAAACTGAAATTCAGGTATAACTGGTTAAACTAGTAGCCGACCGCAAATAAACTTGGGAATAAAGGCTAGGAAGATGAAACTCCGAATTCTTAATTCGTAACTTTATTAAGTACACCTTTACTTTTTTTAAACCAATATTTCACGTATCTGAATACTGATTTATTAAATAAATAAAGGTAAGGAGGTAAGTAAATCTCTTTAAAATTAAAGACAAAGGTCGGATTGCACTGATAGGATATATCACTCGCATGTGACGTAGCGCGCTGAGAAAATCTCTCGCTGTGAAATATTGCTCTTTGTTCTTCAACAGGCGCTGACTCTATTTTATACTATCAGTACTTGTATAGATATAATTATATAACATTTAATACTAAAATTTGTGAGATTTGAAAATCAGGGAAGAGCCATACTTCGGCTCATAATAAAATAAATAAATATTTCGGACATATCACAAAACGTCGTCTAGTCTCAAATTAAGCAGAGCTTGTATTATAGGACCTAGGTATTTGCAAAATAAATAGTATAATTATGTATTTATATCAGTTGTCTTGTACCCATAAAACAAGCTCTGCTTAGTTTGGGACTAGATGGCTTTGTGTAAATTTTTTATTGTAAATTATTATTGCAACCCTTTACGTATCTCCTGGAATTAGAGGAAGAGTTTGGCCTTCGGTAATTTTACCTAAATGATTAAAAGCCACAAAAGACCGTTGCGTAGTACCGATTTTCGGTAGGTAAAGCCGTAGGTATTACTCAGGTTGACTTGGCCTATTGGTATTCAATTATGACAAGCATTGTATCGTTTGTTTGTGATATACTACTAACAATCTCAACGGAGACCTGCCAACTATGTAAGCAGGTTAAGCAAGCAGGTTAGATGAGTGACCATTAAATAAGTAAATAAATATTTTCAGACATCTTACACACAACATTATCTAGTCCCAAATTAAGCAGAGCTTGTGTTAAGGGTACTAAACAACTGATATAAATACATAAACATACATTTTTTGTAAATACACACACATTATACATAGAAAACACCCAGACTCCGAAACAAATATATGTGGATCACACAAATATTTGGTCCGACCCGGGAATCGAACCCGAGACCTCTTGATCAGCAGCCGCATACGCTAACCACTAGACCAACAAGGCAGTCAATGTGTGAAATGATACCAATAGTATCGGCATGTCTATTGTCTTTAGTCGGTCCAGGTTGTTATCATAGGATAACAGTTGCGAAGCTTAGTTGGAGGCCTTCGGACGGCTTAGCCATAACGTTGTCCTACCAGTCCCCAACTTGAGACTAGTCAAGATGGCCAGTCTGATCGGAGACCTTCTAACAATGTATAAGAAGCGCAATCTCAATTATCTTAGTCTCATAATCCGATTTGACGGTTATCAGACCTTGGAAGTCTGAAACAATTGAGCGTCGTTAGAAAGAATTACATTATTAAAAATAATAAAAAAACTGCCTCGTTGGTCTAGTGGTTAGCGTATGCGACTGCTAATCAAGAGGTCTCGTTTTCAAATCCCGGGTCGGGCCAAAAAGTGTTTTTGGGATTTTCTTAGGAAATTCCTAATAGCATACCGGAGTTTGGAAGTTTGGCGGTGATTCACGCCCGTGCCTCGGAGAGCACGTAAAGCCGTCGATCCCGGTTGTCATGTACATCTTTGGCAATCGTTATTGGGAAGTCAGTGCCCTCAAATATACTGACAACTAGTTCAGTCTTCGAATTTCAGTTCTCCCTTAGGGTTGCGGAGGTCCGATGCCAGTTGCTCCGTGGAAAAACTGAAATTCAGGTAAAACCGGTTGAACTAGTAGCCGACCCCAAACAAACTTGGGAATAAAGGCTAGGAAGATGATTAAAAATAATAAAAAAAACATCAACAGAAGTATTATCATTTTAATAATCTATCCTAAACATCACTAAACCCTGTAAACATAGATATAAATAATAGCCGTTACTGTCTTCGGATTATACCTACAGGTGAAAACAATCCGCCAACCGGACAGGCGTTCATTAGTAGTAAATCAATGGAAACGCCCGAAACTATTAGCCTTCGGCCTTCTCCCCTGACCATAGACTAAACAGCTCAATTGAGATGAGATATCTGTTTACAGATATAATGAATTATAGTTAAGAACAGTAATTCAATTAAAAGGAAACATTTCAGAGGAATTTCGAGATAGTATGCGGAAGAATACATATAAGTACGAAGAGAAATGTCACTTTTCGGTATGGTTTTTTTTTTCGCACATCTTACACACAACGCCATCTAGACCCAAACTAAGCAGAGCTTGTATTATGGGTACTAGGTAACTGATATAAATACATAAACATACTTTTTTTTTGTAAATACATACATATCAAAACACCCAAACTCCGAAACAAATATTTGTGGATCACACAAACATTTGGTCGGACCCGGGAATCGAACCCGAGACCTCTTGTTCAGCAGCCGTATACGCTGACCACTAGACCAACAAGGCAGTCAATAACAGAATGTCATGTAAAATGAGAGAATTACAGAATGTAATGTAAAATGAGACACTCACAGCCCAGGTAAGCAATGACGGCGTGGTCAGTACCTAGATAGGTGACCGTTTGTAGCATTATAATGTTATAAGTGTTATGTTATTTGACTTTAAAAGAGACTGTGATCCCTGAGTTTGTTTCGTCCTTTCTTCTCAGGGCTACAGTTAGGAAAGGCCGAACTCATCTGCTCAAAAAAAAAGTGTAACTTGCAAAAGTGTTCATGTAACCTAATTGCAGAATAAATGATTTGATTTGATTTGATTGAGCGTTTCGTCCCAGTCGTCATCATAAGATAACAGTTGTGAAGTAAAGCTGGAGGCCTTCGGGCCGCTTAAAAATGTTCAAATGCAAGATAACGTAGCCTCAACGTGTGTTGCCAGTGCCCAACCCGCACTTGGCCAGCGTGGGGACTTTAATCTTGTCTTGAGAGGAACCCTGAGCCCAGCACTGGGACATTATGGGTTGTTGATCTATAAATTATAATCAAAGACCAAAATATGGTAACGTATATAGCAATGTCATTTTATTACTTCCTAAGATTGTTTTTATTTTTTACTATCTGAGCCCCGCGGTGTTACCCGCGTTTGTTGTTCTAACCGGGGGCAACCTAAGTAACTCCTTATATCATCATCTATCTCCCAGTGAAAGTCCCGTCGAAATCGGCGCAGTCGTTCCAGAGCTTACGCGTACAAACAGACAGACAGACAAAATAATAATAATAATAATATGCATTAAGTAAAAAGCGGTTAATTAATTATTACAAACAGACACTCCAATTTTATTTATTTGTATAGATAAGAGTCTGCTAAAGTGACTTCTAGAATCCAACAGTAGTGAACACCATAATAGTTGTGAATGCATACGATGTAAAATGGTGACCAGCACTATGCCAGCCCGTATATCGACTAGGTGGAACTAGCCCTTTCACGTTGAAATTATCGTGGCTCTGCTTACTATAAGACGTGTGTTTTTTTTATATTTAGCCATCCAAAATGACTGTACCCTGCCTGATGGAAAGCATGAGCAGAATCCAACAGGGGGGGCCACCACACTTGTTGTGAATGCAGACAATAATGTATGGCGGCCCACACTATAGCGGCTTAGTGAGATGCTTTTTCACGCCCCTTTTAAAGGACCCGGGATCATGGTGGGAAGGAAACACGTGAGCTGGTAGTGAGTTCCAGTCTATGACTGCTCGGCTTAAGAAAGAAGAGCCGAACCGTTTTGTTCTGGTGCGTATTTCTTCCACTCTAAAGCGGTGACTTCTAAGTCTTTACACAACACCCGTGTATTTGTAAATCTAACAATTACATTCAAATACAAAGGCAACAAAATTCAAAAGCCCTTCCTTAGATTTAACTTAAAAGCTCACTGCAAAACGTTTTATATAGATTTTATTATCTGCATAGCAAGAAAATACGCTCAATTCAAGGGCGCGTCGCGTCGGTTCAAATCAAGCGCGAAGAAGGACGTCCTTTCATCTTCTTTCAAAAGCGTATTGTTGTGGAGCGACGGATGGAATATTGAGGTGGTTTTGTGTTTTGCCTAAAGTCGCGTGACCTCTGGGTGAATTGAATTACTTTTTATTAATATAAATGAATAAGACGCTGTTTTAGGATATTTTTGTTTGTGTTGTCACGAAGTTTAAAAACAAATATTTCGGACATCTTACACACAACGCCATCTAGGCCCAAACTAAGCAGATCTTGTATTATGGGTACTGATACAAATAAACTGACAAGTAGACAACTGATTTAAATACATAAACATACTTTGTTTTTGTAAATACATACATATATATTATACATAGAAAAACACAAATATTTGTAGATCATACAAACCATTTGATCCGACTCGGGAATCGAACTCGACACCTGAGACCAGCAGCCGCATACGCTTACCACTAGACCAACAAGGCAGATAAATGTTATTTACTATTCTATGTAATTTATATGCGGTAGAAGTAGGAGCGAGAGGTATACCAGCAAAATCTCTCTATAACCTTCTGAAAGACCTTGGCCTGTCGAGAACTGCAGTAAGTTCTATTTTAAAACGAGTATCTAAGGCTGCAATAACAGGTTCCTACCAAAATTGTCTAGGCAGGGCTGGCAACTCGAGCAGTGAAGGTGAGCGTTGATGCGCATCTCCAAGAATGCCTTCTTAAACCTACGAGTAGGTCGCAAGTCCTGGGAACTGCTCTGGGTTTCTCCCTGTGCCACACGATGTACCTGGCACCCGCACGGTGAATCCATGGAATGCTAAGAAGTTCGTCTCTCTCTTTCATAATGACAAGAAATGGCAAAGTATAGTGATATAATTGAGGTAATAATTGCAGGTACTAATTTTAAACAAAGCAAGCATCTGATCAGGCGGCCATTAGTGACCATGCTGCATTGCTTATATACCCTCATCATGAGGAATGTGACCCCTACTCCTGGATTCTACTCATGCTTTCCATCAGGCAGAGTAAAGTCACTTTAGGTAGACTTAAATAAAAAAAGGCCGGGATTAATTTTAATTTAAGCAATTGTGGTCACCAATCCGAATTCTGAATGTAAAACTTAAGTCAATTTCAAATATTAGTGTTTACCAAAACTTTTGATTACTGAAATTCCTATAATGTACGTGGTGTCTACGGCTGTCATCGTCAGTTCTACTGTTACGGTGAGCACTAAACATCAGTACTGCATTGGTTCATGCCCAATTCGGTGAATGCTGAGAGATCACCCATTTTATTTTAAGCACGGCTTACAGCCCTTATTGACATTGAATTGTGTATTGTTATTTTTTATTATTATCTATTAAATACATTAATTTTTGTTACCTAGTCTTTTCATACCTTTGCTAAAGAAACGAGTATTATGACACTTCATCAGTTGCACGTCATTTGACAATAACATTTGACATTGTCAAAGTTTTTTAAGCCTAACAAAATTTATTGGTTTAAAACTTTCTAATCTACATTAGAAATAGCCAATAAATATTGTAGGTACTGCATATATTACAAAATACATAAATATACTACTACAAATATAACAATATACAATATACTTACATAAATTATGTTCATGAAAATATTTGTTATTTAAATTTTCCATTTTATGTTTTCTGTAATAAATTTACATAGAAAATGTAAAAAAAAAATTTTTTTAGGAATATCTGAAATAAAGTATGAAATGAAAATAAGGGAATTGGTGTTTTAACTTGGCAACTTGAACATCTAATTTAATTGTTGGTTTTTATGAGCGCTACTAACTTTGAGAACGATTTAAAAAGATATAACTTTAAAATTTATGGCATTGTTGTTGTTTGTGGCATACTCAATTCATATCTGTTTGCTGTAAAACTAGCAATCCCGTTCATTTAGTTTAGTTTTTATCTAGAAACTTATGACTTATTGAATGCATATTGCTGTCTCGTTGGGAATTGCAAATATTTTCTTTGAAGCGTTACAGCAGTGGTTTGCCTGAGACAAGTTTTTCAAGGATACCGTTTCATTTCATGGTAAATGAGAATACAGATGAGAATAGTGGAAGGTCTGGGAGAAGTATCATCGAATGCAAGTAATTTGCTTCATTTCGAATGTAATAGGTATATAAATCTTTTTGAGAAAAGAAGAGAATTTCTTTGTGACAAGAGGCCCATGTACAGGTGAACCATTGAATGCTCTTGATGTTAATGATGATGATATGTAATTTTTCCTAGAAACAGCAGGTGCGATAAGGAAGTCACGGGTCAACCTGGCTGTGGGGCACCATAAATGATTATGTGACGCTGATTCAAGAATCCTATCATTGTATTTTAGAAATAAAGCACTCCTTTCTAAATAATCTATAGATTTACTTTACCTGATTATTCGTAATAATAGATTTTTGACCAAGTGCGTGTCGGACTTACGCAGAAAGGGTTTTGTACCATTACCCACACATTCCAAGCATCTACCAATTGACGTTATTACAGTTTTAGTTATAGGTCTACGTTTTTACCCTTTGGGTGCGAAACCCTAAAAACTAAATTCATGTTTACTTACTAAACTATTGAAACTTTTAAATCCGAAAATATAACTCAATATAATCCTTTAAAAGTCTTTTTATATCTACAATTCAGAGTTATCAAATAAGTATAGGAAGAACCAGTTGAAGACATTTTCTAGTAAAATAGTCTTAAAGTACATTAAATGGGTGTCCCGGGGGATGTGATCCCTTTCTACTCGGACAATATGCTCGGAATTGACTTCGGGATTCGAGACAACTCGACCATTATCCGAGTGTGGTATGACCCAAAATATAAGTTGAAGCGGTTTGTAATGGTTTGATTGTTCATACACATGTAGGTACACTCCAATACTACTTTATCACACTCACCCCATTATCCCCGATCATCATCATCATCAACAGCCTTTAACAGTCCACTGCTGGACACAGGCCTCTCCTTTGAAAGGAGGTTTTGGCCTACTATACCACGCTGGCCAGACGGGTTGGTAAAGGGTTTGTTTCAAGTTTTCCTTCTCTTGGCAGTGATATTAGCTGCTTCTTTTGTTCCTTTAGTCGCCTCTTACGACACCCATGTAATGAATAGGGGTGGTGACACTTTGTATTCTTAATCCGTCACCACACGGAATACTACACAGTTTATCCCCGAAAAATACTCAAATTTATAGATAAATGCGAATGTTTATTCGCATTTATCACATACACACACTTATTTACATTGACTTATATTCTAAATTGACTTTGTGTGCTGTCTGCAGTAAACTGTACAGTGAACTGTTTCTCATTCTACTGTCTACCAAAATACAGGCTTTAGTCTAGTTTGGGAACCAGTGATAATATAGTAATGAAAATCTTAGTGTATAATTCCGTTAAAGACCATGAGTGTAAATTAATTCTAAGACAAAAAAAAAATTATTATTATAACGTAGACAGTATTAAATGATCACTTAAAATTAGAAGAGATCGTGTATCTCCGTAACTGCCTCGTTGGTGTAGTGGTTAGCGTATGCGACTGCTAATCAAGAGGTCTCGGGTTCAAATCCCGGGTCGGGCCAAAAAGTGTTTTTGGGATTATCTTAGGAAATTCCTAATAGCTGCCCGGAGTTTGGAAGTTTGGCGGTGATTCACGCCCGTGCCTCAGAGAGCACGTAAAGCCGTCGGTCCCGGTTGTCATGAACATCTATGGCAATCGTTATTGGGAAGTCAGTGCCCTTTTTTTTTTTTTCTGTGCGGAAATCCCCTTGGATACCACCAGTTGGTGGTTATGTCGGACTCGAACCGACCAAAACCGCACGCCGTCACAGGTACCAGAAGCCGAGGAACCAGGTGTACCCTCGCAAGGAAATCCCTGGGACCCCGACGTACCTCGGGTCACCTACAGCTTGTAGATAGCCCCCTCCTGTGAGAGAAACCTACTGCTCCATCCTGCTGTATCCGTCCCTACATATCTGCCAACATGCGCATAATGCTATGTGAATCTCTGATACTATCCAAGCTGAACTATGCTGACACGGTGTTTGGGGCCTGCCTGCTCAGTCGAACTGAGCGACTCATCCAGCGAGTGCAAAATGCATGTGCACGGTACTGCTACAACATCCCTCCCCGCTCACATATCACTCCCTTTTTAAACAGTGGAAACCTTATGAAGATGTCATCCAGACGAAAGCTCCACCTAGCTACCTTACTTTTTGGAGTGGTGCTAACCGGTAGACCGCATTACCTGCACAGCAAGCTGTCATGGTCCAGAGATCACAACAGGTATGCGACTAGAGCATCGTCCTACCTCATGAGTACTCCCACACACAGGACTGCTGCCTTTAGAGGCAGTTTCAAACTGGCCGCAACCCGCTGCTGGAATGATCTGCCTCCGCCGATCCGTACTCTAACAACAGTCGAAAGTTTCCATATCAGATACAAGAGATACTTAATTGACATCCAAAAGCAACATAACGCCTGAGTGAGTACTAACATCCACCGATGACAATCCTAACGATGACGCCGTGCATAGCACACCACAAACATCTCACAAGTCACACAAAACCACGCATATCACCACACAGCACATCAATCAAGCACCTACAGTCACGACTTTTATTTACATACATCTAAACTTTAAAACTCCCACATTTTAAAGCATCAATAGAAACGGCCCTCATACGCGGCTTTCTCTTCTTTTATAACAGACTGAAATAAAAGAAGTAGAGGCCCAACAAATGTTTGCGCAGCTCGCACAGATCATATATGAAAATATTTGGTCTGTCGCTGAGCCTCAAGCTGGGAACGTGTAACATTTTGTACTAACCATAAAATATATTCTTATTAATACTCATTTATTTTTCAGATAAACACACTTTACATAAATACACACCACCGGACACGGACAGACGACACCGGGCGCAGGCCCTATCATAATACCAGCGCTGCAGTCACTCTGACTACAGCAATATGCTGAGATAGGCGCCTTTTCTGGCATAGCACAGGGCAGAATATTGCTTTTATTCCATATCTGTTATTAAACCGTGTATAGCTTTGTCCAGTATATGTCAGAATAAACGTGTTTTCTTTCTTTCTTTCTTTGCTCCTTTCCCGACCAACTGAAAGGGGGTGCGCGCTTCTTGTAGCGCTTGCACCGCCGCCCCGGCCTGTTTCTGCTAGGGTGAAAGATGGCCTCATCCGCCAACCCCAGGCGGGCGCTTATGGAGGATGGAGATCGGTTAACGATCTCCGGCGCCTGAGTCGTCTGCGGTACCTAGCCCGTTCCCGGGCTTGGCGGACCGGGAGAGTTCTGAACCTCTCCCGGACTCTCTCCGCCATCTCTTTCGCAAGCATAACATGCTCACAGAAAGAGACGGCGGAGTTCCACGCACTCTCGCTCCGTATCATGGCCGCAATCATGCTACGGAGCGAGAGAGTATCCAAACCGATTGCCGCCACGAGGTCACGCCTCGGCTCCTCCCACGCTGGACATTCTACCAACGTATGGAGCGCCGTGTCAACGGTTCGGCCATCACAGTGGTGACACCCAGGCGTCGGCTCCTTCCGGATCAGACACAGATGATCCCCGAAGCATCCCTTTCCGGTGATCACCTGCGTCAACCGGTATGAGAGGCTGCCGTGATGGCTCTCGAGCCAATCCTCCATGTCGGGTCTTACCGCCGCAATGACGGCGTGCCCAGCGCTCGGTTGCCCAAGTCGTTCCTTCCACTCCTCCACGAGGACCTGGTGGAGCTGGGATTTCTGAGTTTCGATTTCTCAGGATTCTGACACAGCTCCCGCGCCTCCTTATGCCACTGATAAAGTGCGGCAAGGGCTCTCGCCTCCAGGTCTCATGGTGGAGTTCCGGCCAGGAGACTCGCCACCTCAAAGGAGATTGTGCGGTACCCCCTTATGATTCTGATGGCCAGCACACGCTGTGGTCGTCGTAGTAGTGCCGCATTACTGGCCTTCAGAGTTTTCGCCCATACTGGCGCCCCGTATAGGGCCATGGACCGCACAACTCCTGCGTAGAGTCTCCTGCAGGAGTCATCGGGTCCCCTCATGTTGGGCAGTAATCGTGCTAATGCACACGCTGCACCCACCAGTTTCGGGACCAGACTTCGGAAATGATGTCCGAAGTCCCATCGGCCATCGAGCACGAGCCCCAAATATCTCATTGAAGGCTCGATGCCGATGCGCATGCCTCCCACTATGAGGCTGAGTCCATCGGGCGGCTTACACCGAGGCCCGTGGAAGAACAAGGCCTCGGATTTGTGCAATGCTACCTCAAGACCCAGCCGCCGGATTCGCTCAACAACTTGGGCAACCCCGGCCGTGGCCCTCAGGGTTGCCTCGCGGTGCGTTATACCATGCGCCGTGACAAGCGTATCATCCGCATAGCAGGTGACGGTGACACCGTCCAAGAATTCACCGCGAAGCACCCAGTCGTAACCAATGTTCCACAGGAGCGGCCCTAAGACTGACCCCTGCGGAACACCGCACGACATTTCACGCCGACCGAGACCGGTCCTACTTGAGTAGACGACGGCTCTCTCCGAGAGATAATCCCCAACTATGCGGCGGAGGTAGAGAGGCACTCGGTGATATATCAGTGCCTCCCTGATGCAACCCCAAGGTAAAGTGTTGAACGCGTTGGCGATGTCCAAAGACACTGCCAACACCGCTTCACCCCGAGAAACTGCTTCCTCCGCCAGGGTCCTCACGCGCATGATAGTATCCACAGTGGAGCGCCCCTGACGGAAACCGTACTGGTTGTCCGCCAGATCTGGCCCTACCCTGTGCAGATGCTTGACGAGGCGATGTGCAATCACCCTTTCAAAGAGTTTGCATACCTCGTCAAGCAAAACTATGGGCCGGTAGGCGGACGGCGAGTCCGCTGGGCGCCCCTCCTTACGGATGAGAACCAGTTTCCCCGTCTTCCACATTTTCGGAAACTGGCCCTGTACTAAACATGCGCTGAAAAGCCGTCTTAGTCGGGGTTCGAGAGCCGGCGCCTCATCATCTAGAGCCAGGACCCACGCTCGGCCTGGAATGCCATCGGGTCCTGGGGCGGTGTTTTTAGCCTTGAGCCGTTTCACCGCCAGCGCTAGTTCTACCCAAGTGACCTCAGGCACGTCGTCGTCATCCACGTTAGGCGCTACAGGCGTCGTAAGCGGAGCCATTTGTGGTGGAGTGTGCTCCACCACTCTCGATGGAAACAATGAGGCAACGATCCCCTCAAGCAGCGCTGGCTGAAGACACCGGGTTAGCGGTGGAGCCCATGGGCGCATCTTGCCCCTAACCATGCGGTAAGGACGCCCCCATGGATCCCGCTCCAGTGTCTCCAGTAACTCACGGCGGGCATCACTCTTGGCCTGCTTTATCGCGACTTGAAGGGCCCTTTTGGTGACCTGGTATTCCATCAACAGCTCCGCCTCTTGGACTACCGCATCCTCGGGGCGGCGACGCGGAACCTAGACCACTGACGGCGCGCGGTCACACAAGCCTGTCGTAGCCTTGCGATCTCCGGTGACCACCAGTAGACCCGGCGCCTCGCAGTATTGGGCTGGACCCTAGGCATCGCCGCATCGCAGACGCGGGTCATGGCCTCCCGGAACCATTCTGCCTCGGCATCTACATCAACAGGCCCATCTCGCACAGGGGCCCAGGCCTGTACGATGGCGGATTCCAGGAGGAGCTCCCGATTTAAGCGCTTGAGCGCCCAACGTGGCTCGGGTGGAGCTGTTATAGTGGGCGCGCCACTCGTGGGAGCGGAGACTTCGAACCGAATGTATCGATGATCCGAACCCGTCTCCTCCCCCACAACGACGCGCCAGTCCTGAACACGGCGTGCAAGCGAGGGGCACGCGAACGTTATGTCCATGATTGAGCTGCCCCTCGCCGTCACGAACGTGGGCACGGCCCCCCGATTTAGGGCAACAAGGCCGAATCTTTCGGCCCAGTTCTCTAGTGCCCTGCCCCTTGGATTCGTGCGCCGGGAACCCCAAGCCTCTGACCAGGCGTTAAAGTCTCCGAGCACAAGAACCGGGTGTGGGCGACAGGCGTCGACGACGACGGCTAACTGAGCGAGCCATTGCTCATACTCGGTAATGTCTCGGTTCGGCGTGAAATAAGCAGCCACGACCGCTATATCCCCAACTACCGCCGCTATGCAGCCCCGTTCCCTTGCAACAACGGCGAGAGGAGGGGTGCCGGCGGCGGTGCCGCGCACCAGTGCCGCCGAACCATCTAGGTCGGTCTCCCAGGCAGCCCCGAGAAACCGGTGGACGTATGGCTCGGCGACAGCGGCAATGTGAATGGACCACTGCGCCATGCTCTGGAGCAGAAGATCCTGGGCGATGGCGCCGTGACCCACGTTCGCCTGGAGAATCCGGAGGTGTAGATCCATTATTGGATTTCCATATCCACATTCCGCCGCGCATCTTGCCGCTCTCTGCTGGCACCCTCCGCACCCTTTAAGGGGCGATTAAAAGGCCGGTCTCCCGGCTTCGGTCCCGACGAGGGGCAGGCCTTACTGCCAACTCGGTGGTCAGTAGGCTTGCTCTCCGCTGCACACCTAAAACACCGCAGGGGAGAGTTGCAACTGTCTGCCTTGTGACCGGGATGGCCACATCGGAAGCAGAGGTCACCTACGGTGACCTCTGACGTGCATTGTACCACTGCATGCCCCACCGACAGGCACCGAAAGCACCTTGCCGGCCGGGCCTCCAGAAGATGTGTCTGCGCTCTGCGAACCCACCAACCAGGAGGATTCGTTTGTCGGCCAGCTTTTGGGCCGCCGCGATAGGGCAGCTGACAATCGCTGCCCCCTGTCCACTGGGGCCGAAGCGTATTACTCCGGCCTTTACGTTGTCGAGGGGGCAGCCTCCGGCCTCCATTACAGCTAGTCTAAGTTCATCCGACGTAACGGAGTCATCGAGGCCAGTGATGCGTACTTCCGCGCACTTAGTGGGCCTGGACACACGGACGTCAGTTGCATCCAGTGACTCCCTCAGCTTAGCCGCTAAAGCGTCTGCTTTGGGGCCACTAGCGGCGCCCGGAATCTCGAGAAGCCGGGCTCCCGTTCGTGTATTTTTACATCGGACGCCCGGTATCTCGAGGGCCTTGAGGTCAACCTTTGCCTTGACCTTCGCCAAAACCTCGGCGTATCCTAACCCTCTTTCCACCGCCTCTGTCGTTAGGGTAACAACAACAGCTGTGGACCGTGGTACGCGGAGTTTCCTCGGCGCTCCCTTCGCAGCCGCAGCGGCCTTTTTGGCTTTTTTCGCTTCTTTCGCTTCTTTCCGCCTCTTCTTTTTATCCCCGGCTACCAGCCAGCTCCCTTCGCAAGGGCGTTGTGCGGTGACAGCCGGGGCGTAGGTTGAGGATAGAGTCTTCCCCTCTTTTTCCCTTCTCTCGATGGCCTCAGGTACTGTCGTAGCCACTGGCTTGGCCACCCCAGCTACTGGCTCGGCCGTTTGGCTCACCCTAGCGGCGGCCGCGTAAGTTCTCCCCGGTGTTGATGAAGGTGGACCGTAATGAGCGCTTTCTATAGCAGAGATGCGCTTCATCAGTCGCTCCTCCATTTCCCTCATCAGTCGGACTATGTCGCACGATGTCTCCGATTTTGATGACGCCTGTTCAGGATTCCCTGATCCCCGGGACTTCTGGAGTAAGAGGTCGGCTACGCCAATTGCTTTCTCAATCTGTTCCACGGGGTTTCCGACCGTGCGTCGTAGCTCCTCCAGGCTATTATCACTGCACTCAGCATCTGTTGAACCCATCTTGTCTGCTGAGACTTTTTCACAAAGGGCCTTCAGCAAGTTTTCACCCTCGGCCCTCTTTGCTGCTGCAGACTTTCGTTCCTGGGCAACACGTCCAGTCTTAGGAGGTCGGCCTCCACCCCGAGCTCCTCGGCGACTTGTAACCACTTTGGATGATCTGGCTTCGTCGCTAGATGCCGACTCCTGTTGGGTTTTCTCTCCTAGTTGGGGCTGGCGCCTTTTTCGCTATTGCGAAACTCGTTTGAACTGCTCTGCAGCAGATACTAATGGGGTACTCGCACCACTCCCTTCTGATGCAGTGTCGGAGTCTAACATGACCCCACGTCTTTCCGCGTCCTTCGCGATTATTTGGTCGCCGGATTTACCGCTCGGCGACGGGCGGTTTAGGCAGTGGTTGCTCCCCCCAGAATACGATTGGGAGCTGCCGGAGCCGATTGGCTCCGGGAGGGATTCCCCAGGCGCAGTGCGTCTGGGACCCTCCTGGGTAGGTAGATCCTTTATTTTGCCCATGCCATAATTCGAGTTTATTGTCCTCCGACAATGGGACGCCCTCGGCACTGGACTCCCTCCAGTGACTCAGCCCATTGCCAGGCGTCAGAGCTTGGGCTTAGGGATTTTTTATAGAGGTTTACTCCTCGCGGCTCTGTAGAGCCACCGGTCCTGTCCGTTCAGGATTACGGCTGGGCCGGACGGGGTCTGTACCAGACCGGGTCCGCCCGCCCCAAAGTTTTTAAAAAGGTTGACTTCCTCGTAGCCCCCGAGGAGCCGTCGTTCCTGACTGCTGCCAATCAGGTTTACGACTTGGCCGGACGGTGGTCTGCATCAGACCAATGTCCACAAGCTCTGGACAAAGCCAGCGCTTCAGAACCCGCCCGCCCTCTAGCATGCTCTCTGCTATGCCCTCCGCTAAACGGAGGGACACGCAGAAAGCCTTCGAACAACCCACACGAGGGACGTTCCCACCACGGCCTGACTTGGCCGTAGGCGGCAGCGCCTTTCCCGCTTAGGAGGAGAGGCGCTGCCGTCTCCGTTGCCCAGGGTGCACCACGAGGAGGTTTCAGACCCCACACCCCGGGAAGTCAGTGCCCTCAAATATACTGACAACTAGTTCAATCTTCGAATTTCAGTTCTCCCTTAGGGTTGCGGAGGTCCGATGCCAGTCGCTCCGTGGAAAAACTGAAATTCAGGTTGAACTAGTAGCCGACCCCAAATAAACTTGGGAATAATGGCTAGGAGGATGGTGTATCTCTCGTAATTTGAGCCACACCGAAATAGAAAAGTAGAATCGCGTTGTGCTTGGTCGCTTTGTGATGCCTACAATGGTAGTGCAGTATTACCTCGCAGATATAAGGCTCACAATGCTCAGCGCGATTATATCATTGTGTGGTTATACCTGAGCATCGGTTATTTATTGGTAGCCGTTCCTGCCTTTGTGTGGTTAAATAGCGAAATAACTTGAAGCCGAGCTTCGTTTATCACAATATTCTTCGGTTTTATAAAATAGGTGTTTAGTTGTGAGTGGATTTATTCGACTGAATGTGCAACAACTTTTTTCTACTACTGTTTGCAACCATTTTTATGATGTTTGGAGTATAGTCGTCATATGCAACTTAATTAAAACACATGAAGATTGATGAGAGATGACTGCCTTGTTGGTCTAGTGGTTAGCGTATGCGGCTGCTGATCAAAGGCATCAGGTTCGATTCCCGGTTCGGAAGTACGCTCTTTTTTTTGAAGGTTTGAAGGTCGTATCGGTCCGGAAACACCGCAGGCGACAGTTCATTCCACAATTTCGATGTGCTAGGCAGGGAACTTCGGGAAAAACGCACTGTTGTGGACTGCCAACCATCTAAGTGATGGGGATGGAAATGCTGTCGCCTGGGACGATGACGGAAAGAAGCGGCAGGTATTAATTATTATTAATTTATTATTATTTAATATGATTACGTTGCTTAAATTTTATTTCATACTTTTTCAACGTCGGTGGTTTTTATCGTACTTGGGTTAAGGTTTTTACTTTTGACTATTTGACAAACCAAACCGACTGTAATAAATTGTCTAAACAGAAATTCAGACCATGGAAAAATAACATTTATCAGAAGAAATACTGACAAAGTCTTGAGCAAATGCTATTAACAGAATAAATTTATATATGTCGCATCAGGGGTGGCCGAGATGCAAAACATCGGGTCTTCATCATGATCCGACATAGTTTTTGATAAATGTGGGCACTGACTTGGATACTCGAACGAAAGATAATTTAAATCACAACAATAACTTTATTTTACTAACGGTTTTTACAATATGGAAACAGACACGTGCGTTGGTACTGAGCGTATGCCAAGACTGTCCGAGGTAGAATGACCACCGCCATATCTTCCCGCCAGTCATCGCTGCATCCCCTCTACCGACGATCGTGTCCAAGCGGGAGGGCGCCACTTGCGTTTCCGTTGACGATTTATTAGTTCACTGAAATAATTCTTAGATGGCGCTGTCCGTCGCACCATAGCATCAATCCACGACATTTCCGGTAACGATTTATTAGTTCACGATCAATCCACGACACGGCCATCTCTGACTAGCACCCGTCCTCGGGTGTAGTACCTGTGGACAAAAATGCTCAAACAGTAAACTGGCTCGGCTATCCTGCCAATAGAACCAAAGGTAGCAGTTTCTCATTGGTACTTAGTTTCTCCTAAATCTAGGTACAATCATCAATTTTCATGACTTAAAATAATTAAGTTTACATAAACAGTGCTCCCTGCACAATATCATTCATTGCAAAAGATCCGACCAACAAGTCAAAATTACCAAGCAAGGTAATTCTATCAGTTCTGTTATTCTTTACCATAATTCATAAGCAATGCATACTCAACTCCTGAATCTTTCACTATCATCGCACCAACGATTTGTTACGGATCTGCCGCCACATATGCTCCACACATGAGGGGCTCCGCGCACCAACACGGACAAGAATCGCCCCAACGACTCTCAAAGATCTCACGCAACATCTGCTCCAACACATGAAACGCTCCGTGTACCAACACGGACAAGAATCGCACCAACGACTCTCAGAGATCTCACGCAACATGTGCTCCAACACATGAAACGTTCCGTGCACCAACACAGACAGAAATCGCACCAGCGATTCCGTGTAGATTTCGAGTATGAGTATACAAGCCATTCTTACAACTGTGACATCTAGTTCTCGAGGAACTTGGTGATCGGGGATCTTTCTCACACGATCATGGGTACCCCCCCATGATTATTTGTACGTTCGCTTAGAGTCAAGCGCCTTTGGTAAGTATCTGTCCCCCTACATGAATAATCTTAAATGGACCTGGAATGTTTGATTCCTTTCCTCGTTTTCAATCAAAACACAATCATTGATCGCTAGCTTAGAAACCAATTATCATAATTTTCATAACCATAACCAATTATCATAATTGGCATTTTTCTCAATAATCTGTGTCGCTTGCTCTCTAATCTCATCTAAATTAACGTCAGTCACCTCATCATCAGCGGTCACTAAACCAAGTGGCCGTGCTTCTTTTCCTATCATCAACCCGAGAGGGCTAGATTTAGTCACCCCATTAATAGTAGAGTTAATAGCCAGCTGAACCTCTCAAAGCGTCCTGCCAAGAGCGGTCACGACTAGTCTCGTAATTTGTAGGGTACTTTTCACACTACCATGACCGATACCTGTCAAACTGACAGTGTTATTTACCCGCTTTCCACTAAGCTTTGACGCAACAAAATCTTTGATGAGAGAGCATTCGGCACCAGAATCGTAATAAAATGAATATGACCCACCAGTGATCATCAGCGTACCGCTGGGATTGCGTTGTTCGCCGCTGCTACAGGCACTGCTTCGCAACTGCTTGCGCCTCCTGCTGCGCCAGCTCCTCCACTGTTGCCACGTAGACATTTCGTTGCGAAATGTACGGCGTTGCCGCGTCGCAGTTGTGACATTTCACCGTTGCCGACTGAAACTTCGTTTGATTTATTCCAACACGGCCATCCTACGGGACACACGTCTCTGTGTGTTACTCTGAAACAAAATTCAATAAGCAGTATCATATAGCTCTGTCTCTCATGACATCAAATCAAGACAATTTCAGAACCCTTAACATCAAACCAATGATTTTCTCATCAAATAATAGCAAAAACAATAATCGATACACTCAAAACACAACTGACTTGATTATCACGTTGTCTCTCTCACTAGAGACATCAATCGTACTGGGCAAACCAAAATACTTAAGCTCTACATGTGATTATTTTGCTATACCATAGCACAGTAACCTCCAGTTACTCATTTTTGTGCGAACCCCACATGGGAACGCCGAGTCTTCCCAGGACTCCACCCGACAACCTCTGATACGGTCCAACCATCATGCAAACTTAAGTTTAACACTCCTCAAAATCACAACTACTTTGTTCTACATCGATCTCGTCAGTTATGTTCTGGTAGTCCGGCATCTGTTTTTTTTTTGCAACTTGTCATGAGCGTATTTAAAGGTACGATTACAGTTACGGGCCTTTAATAGATAGCTGTCACTATGACAACCCGTGTCATCCGTGATGAGACACCCTAGAGTGATACAGCACCCAGAACACCACCCAAGTTTGCTTACCTGATAATTATCATTTAGCTCATGTTCCGAAATAAACAAAGAGAACACTGAAGTAATTTACCCAGTTTCGTGTTAGCATCCGAAGCATATACTTTGAAGGAATGAAAGGAAAATGACCTTAAATTTTTTTTTTACTCATGGGTGCAAGCGTGCATTCAAGCGCCCACAGACAAGGGTCTGTCTCTAAGTGTTAAATAGCTTCAGACTCAACACCAATAAAAATAAAGGACTTCCATCACCCGCCATATACTGCTACACGACAGAGGCCAAAAGTTTGCTTGTCGTTTTCACGCATACATATCATAGACCTTAAGGATTGCTAACTATGAATGTGTGACAAATAAAAACTTTTTCCTGAGAGCAAAGCTGTAAAAACAGATCCATACTCTCGTATGTGCTCTCTCAAAGGCCTAAATACAGTAGCAACACTGGCGTCACTCACTTCTCTCGAAGAAGGTTGAGCACGTATCCAGCGTTCATTTGCTACACGGAGAACAGAACAAAGATTTTACTTCCCTCAGACAGTGAGTAGCCGCAGGTTGCGCCTCGCGCACAGTACGAGTCGGCCGTATGCTGCATGTCACGCAGACGACGCGCACACCGCAGGTCCACATCTCACGGAGCGGCGTGCAGACAGCAAGTCCGCACCTCAGCAGGCGGCGAGTAGACCGGAGATCCGCGCTGGCCAGGCACCAGGCAGTGGCAGACAGCAGATCACAGCACGCGCTCAGCTCGCGTAGACAGCGAGAAGATGCTGTGATAGGCATTAGGCTGCTTACGATTACCGTCACTAGTCTGCAATAGAACGACAATATGATGACTAATCTCTGTCACGGCGGTCAGTCTCAACGGAGACAAGCCACTTACTCAGAAGGCACCGTAGTACACAAGCGTGTGTAAACACTCAAAACTGAGGAAGGAATGATTTAAAATAATCAGCAATAGATCACTTCAAGCTTTCAATAATGTCTTTACAAACTTGCTCGTCATCCCGTGTAGTTAAAATTTAAGGCCATTAAACTTAACACATAAATTAGCCAACCAGGCACAGAAATTGTCCGATGACTAACAGGACTTAGTATTCTTGCACCGACTAGTGCTTAAACCTTATAAAAGCTCGGCCTAACCTGACCCTTATAAATTGTCTCACAAACAACACACTGCTGTCTAGCAAACTTAACACTTTAGAAGTTCATTGAAAACCTGGCACTTAAGGATTTTTAAAATCTTCCGTAATGTCTAATCACAGATTTGCGTGGTTAAGTAGACGTGCTACTAAGATCGATAGACAACGCAGTCTTTCCCGCTGTCAATACTTAGCAGTGTGGGTTACCTGTTCGTAATGGTGTACACATTGTCTCTGTCGTTCTAAAATAACTCGACAAATCACACAACGTGGTGGGTATGTCTTGGCATACTTGGTGCGTTAGTGAAACTTTGTTTGATTTTACGTAAATCGATTAAAAAGTTACTTTACTTTTAATTAAAAGGTTAGCATTGCATTAGACAGACACTATAATTACCACTGCTATTTATTCATCACCCATTCGGTAAACAATGCGTGATCGTAATAAGGAACGCCTAGTTTATTATGCACAGGTGGGGTAGTTATAAAAATTCGTTTTCATGATGTCAAAAAAAAAAATTCACAATATAAAACTATGATAGAAACAGAGCATGAATTTAGTCTTAAAATTCAATCAACTACGATTACTATTAACACCTTTTTTAAGCCACAGCTTTCCAGCAGCCTTAGGCAATTTCTTGCACGCGTTATCGATCGTTTCATCGCTTTAAATTGCGCCCACGATTTATTTTCGTAAACTTAAACAAAACTTGATATGAAAATATGATTCGATCTTACCAGTGTAGTGTTAATTACAACTCACAAGCTTTTCAGTAACCTCACTCATTACCGTGTCGGCACTGGTGAACTGCATTGCACCTCTATCACATCGCACTCTGTCGATCCCGTACAAAGAAGGTCCATCGCTTGGCACAATCTTTACTACCTGGAAAGAAAGCGTTATACACACGAACACACTGAAACATAGCGTGAAGTACCCGCATTATTTTTACTTTTTTATTTTTTAATGTACCACACGTATAACAACATTCCTGAAAACTAAAACGATTTCAATTCGTTTTTAACTGTTACTCAAAACCAGATATGGACTACATGTCAATTTATGATTTCTATATACCGGCATCTTTAATTAACTTTCCATTTTATTTTTCTTGTTGTTGCCGTTAGTTATTTTTGACCAAAACTTTATCGATTTGAATGAACTGATTTTTTTTTTTTTAAAAAAGACAACTCCCAAGCAAGCATTAGGAATACAAATTCCTGTGTCGCGGGGGACCCCACAAACACACATGAAACGCACACAAAGAACACTCAAAATACTTTAAATAATTTAGATAGCGAACAGCCTTGAACACATGGTAATCCCAACTTCTGATGTCGCATCAGGGGTGGCCGAGATGCAAAACATCGGGTCTTCATCATGATCCGACATAGTTTTTGATAAATGTGGGCACTGACTTGGATACTCGAACGAAAGATAATTTAAATCACAACAATAACTTTATTTTACTAACGGTTTTTACAATATGGAAACAGACACGTGCGTTGGTACTGAGCGTATGCCAAGACTGTCCGAGGTAGAATGACCACCGCCATATCTTCCCGCCAGTCATCGCTGCATCCCCTCTACCGACGATCGTGTCCAAGCGGGAGGGCGCCACTTGCGTTTCCGTTGACGATTTATTAGTTCACTGAAATAATTCTTAGATGGCGCTGTCCGTCGCACCATAGCATCAATCCACGACATTTCCGGTAACGATTTATTAGTTCACGATCAATCCACGACATATATTTAAAATGTACAGGTAACGCCCTTTCTAATGATACCAAACACGGCATATTTATCACAAATTAATTTCTAAGCACAGTACTTTATGACCGGTACAGGGCACCATATTATCTTCAGTAACACGTCATATAGCAAATAAGTAGCGGACGAACAAGACGCTTCTAACGATACCTCATTTTTCTAGTTCTAATAAGTATTTGAAAAGCTATGAGGGAGCAAATGAACATACATACATACCTTCTCCGGTATCCTATCCTGCGAGGTGACGGATTAAGAATACAAAGTGTCACCTCCCCTATTCATTCCACGGGTGTCGTAAGAGGCGACTAAAGAAACAAAATAAGCAGCTAACATCACTGCCAAGAGGAGGAAAACTTGAAACAAACCCTTTACCAACCCGTCTGGCCAGCTTGGTATAGTAGGCCAAAACCTCGTTTCTAAGGTGAGGCCTATGTCCAGCAGTGGACTGTTAAAGGCTGTTGAAGATGATGATGACATATCTAGCGTGTCAAAATCATATCCCTCCTCTAGCTTTGCCGTAGTCGGGTAAAAATCACTTAGTATGTACATAATTTAGTAATAGTTCTCTTTAACTAAGTACATAAATACTTCATCCTGAACCCGTAATTTAACATTAACGCAATTATTTACGCAACTGTCTATACATTTACTTACGATCCAAGAAACGCCCACCAAACGGCACAAAATCTCGAAGCATCAATTAATGAAAACCTATTTAGGAAATTGTAATCTATCTAAAAGAAAAACTAATAATAAATAGGTTTACTTAACATTAACACAATGAATAGGCAATGCAAACCAAAAACCTTTTTTTTTCCAATTCTCTTAATTTTGGTAAAACATTTTCTAAATTACTATTTTTGTATGTAATGTACTTAGATAAGGTATAATTTTAGTGTGTTTTCTGTACCGAGCGGTTAAAAACTGGAACTCACTACCAGCTCATGTGTTTCCTTCTTATTATGATCCTAGGGTCTTTAACAGGGGTGTGAAAAAGCATCTCACGAAACCACTATAGTTTAGGTCGGCATTGCCATACTTCCTGCATCGCAGGCAGTCTGGTGGCCCCCGCTCCTGTATTCTACTCATGCTTACCATCAGGCAGAGTGGAGTCACATTGGCAGGCATCAAATAAAAAGAAACATTAAACTAAGAATCACTAGTGATTAAAAACCCCGACACTCCCGACCTTATTCTATTCAGATAATTTTTCGGATTTATGACATTCACATGATAAAAGTCAATTTTTGGTGATTTCTGGTATTGTTTTGAAGAGTTTTCAAGAGTTCCGCGCCACAGGCCACGAGCTTAGTGCGGAAACCGTCGTTAAGTTAATATAATGTTTAAGATAAAAATAAATTAATAAATTATCATAAATTGCGTACTGTAATATCATGGTATAACTCCGTTCAATAAGGAGTCACTACCAATATAAGTTTTACCTTTTAAGTATTTCAAAAAACGTATTTATATATAGATGTAATCATAACTCAATCAAAAATGGCGATAGAGTACTTTAATATAATTAAACGAGAATAAGTGGTTTTTATCCTGCTGGCAGTTTAAAAGCTCATTAGTCTGTTGAATTATGTACTCTAATTATATTTAATTATGTTTTTAATTTAAATGTGGTGGCTCGTTAGTTACCGCATTGAAATT
This sequence comes from Phragmatobia fuliginosa, assembly GCA_932526445.1. NCBI lineage: Eukaryota > Metazoa > Arthropoda > Insecta > Lepidoptera > Erebidae > Phragmatobia > Phragmatobia fuliginosa. The sequence goes on along the minus strand of OW052069.1, from coordinate 19,876,808 downwards.
TCCTTCTAAGATCTGAAATTAATTTTGGGAATTACGAAAATTATCTTTTAATATGTTAATTCTGTAAAACCGACCGACTTGAAACTGCTGTAATATTTAATATGAATAATAATATCATATGAACAAAATCGAGATTGTCAGGCTTTATTATATTTCATTAGTCTGATAACTTAACACTTTTCATTCAAATAATAAATATATCGTCTTCTTCTTCTGAAAAAGACAACTCCCGCATTAGGAATATGAATTCCTGTTTCGCGGGGGACTTTACAAACATACATGAAACGGACACAAAGAACACCTAGACTCAGAACAACAACTTATGAATCACACAAAGTGTTATCCCACGTGGGATTCGAACCCACGACACTTGGCGCAGTAGAGAGCGGCGTGGCGACCGCCCAACCGTGCAGTATATATACATTCCTACTAATTTAAAAATGCATTACTACTAGGCAAATAGAAATAACTACATTATATTTCACAATTACAAATCATTTAACATCCTCCAACATCCTCAATTCCTCATACATTAGAACTGAGAATGTAAATCACTTAGACTGGCTCCGTACGCAAACAAGCAATCCGGAGACTACCGGGATAGAAGTTGTTAAGCCGTCAGCTCTCATAGTTTCCCCCTGAAATAGTTTAAATTAACTTGAATGTAAAGTATTTCACTTTGGAGAATACGCTGATAGTATATTATTAGAAGTATATTATTTTCGCTTACAGTACGTTTATTTTGTACATAGAAAACAAAAATACCGCGAGTTTTAATATTCCAATTCGTTTGTTAGTTTAAAATGTTTTTTAAATTGGTAAATCCCGTATGTATGACAATTAAATATGTTTCTTTAAATTCTTTTTAGCCTTATTCCCAATATTATTTTGGGTCGGCTACTAGTTCAATCGATTTTACCTGTATATCAGTTTTTCTACGGAGTGACTGGCATCGGACCTCCGCAACCCTAAGGGAGAACTGAAATTCGAAGGATGAACTAGTTTGTCAGTAAATTTGAGGGAACTGCTTTCCAATAATGATTATGATAGATGTTAATGACAACCGGGACGTCAGTCCCGGTTGTCATGAGAATAAATTGATTGCTAGAATGATATGTTCACCGTATTTAAAGAAACATATTTGGAAGTTTGGCGGAGATTCATGCCCATGCCTCGGAGAGCACGTAAAGCCGTCGTAAAGCAGGCTTTACGTGCGGTGAACATATCATTCTAGCAAGCAATTTATTCTCATTTTGAAATAGCTAGGATAGAAAAAATTAATAATAATAAAAAAAAATAGATCAAAACTGAAAATTAATGCAAATTAGCTTTGTTAGGTATTCTCAGATTTCTTATTTTTTTAGAAATACTGTTATTAACTACCAAAGCCATAAATTTTAGGGAACGGCAAAGAGCACCTTAGGAGCCGAAACGTACTTCTCATTTTAAGCATTAACACGCTTATAACACATTTTAGAGAATCTTTCTTGAACAAGGTCTGAACACACCGCTCCGGTAATAGGTATGTAAACCGTCACTGAATAATCAAGTGTTTTTGAGAGCTTCGATCTCGTACCATCTCGTTTTTTACCTTTATGAGAGGTGGGAGGTTGAGGAGGAACCACAATACCGAAATGGCATGTCAATGAATATAAAATAAAAGTGGTCTCGAATAATTTTATTATTCATTTTATTACATTGAATGATTTGAAAGTGATAAATTGTGTTTTATCTTCGATTTTAACAAATTTCAATTTGTTCTTTAGTTTCTTTAAAACTTAAACTGTCAGATTTATAAATTCATCCAGGTAAAAAGCTTGAGTGGAAAAGTTTAAAAATTGACATTTTTTGTATACTACTTAAAATATATCACGTTAATTTATTTTTATGATTCTTATATTCATCTAAATTTATGAATAAAAAAGATTTCTCAGGAAATTTTGTACAAAAATTAAGTTCAATATTTATATTTTACCTGACCAAAGTTAGCCATTAAAATAAGTCTATTCAAATTAATACAGAAATCGTAATGCATTTGGTGTCAGTGACGAAACACTCGAAGCTTTCAAAGCTCTCAGAGATTTCGCTCAAATATATACGTTTATTCAGCTTTTTAGCAATTTAGACACATTGCAAACTGGCTGACTTGCTTTTGATTCCATTTTTAACCGACTTCAAAAAAAGGAGGAGGTTATCAATGAAGTCGGTTCCTTTTTGTTAAAATTATATGTTATGTATATTCAACTATCTTATTTGTGTATTTAATAAATACTTGCTGTCATTCGTATTATTTATTTAGGTCAAACTTTAAAAGCATTCCTGTTAACATGAAAAAATCCAACTCGTTCTATTCTCGGGGGTTTTCGATGCATTTGTGGCGTAACACCGTTTATTCGGTTGGATCGACTACTTGTTGCATGGCGTTATTATCTGCTTTGCCTGTTGCAAATATATTGATATGTGTAGGTATATGTTTATGGTATGCAGAACTATACTGAGTAACCGGTAATCCTGTATCGGGATATGGAAGTTCTGGCGCCAATTTGCGTGTATACAACTTTCCGACATCACACGTTGGGTCATAGGTGGCGTGGCACCCTTAGGGCCGTGACCGAAGAGGCAGTGAGCTGCGGTGGAGTGGTGTTGGCGGTGTCCTCGGACATCGCCAATGCCTTGAAAAGTCTGTAATTCGGCTGCGTCAGGGAAGCGCTCCGCCATCACGGAGTGCCAGAGTGCAGACTATTTAGAGGAGCGTACCGTCATGTACGAGGACTGAGATGGTGCCTTAAGACGCAGGACCATGTCGTGCTATGATCCGCAGGGGTCTGCCCTAGGACCACTCCTGTGGAACATGAGATACGACTGGGCCCTACGAAGGCGTCTTCCCCCCGGGCTGGGAGTAATCTGTAGACAGACAGACAAAAATTTAAAATATCCGTTTTGGATGTAAGTACCGTAAATACTTTGATATGCATTTAGTAAAATACTGGTTATTTGTTATTACAAACAGACATTCCAATTTTATTTATTTGTATAGGTGAAGACTTTGGAAATAATTTACTTTTACTACAAAGTACATATTATACAAAATCTATTAGAGAAACTACCCAGCCTCCACTCGCTATTATACATAATATTCTAATGTTCCACCAAAATTTAAGTTCCCTTCACAAAGGTTACAAGCCCTCAGGTAATCCAACCCCTCTGGATCTGAATATTCATTTGAAGACTAAACAAATTCCATATATTAATGGAATGGACACTCCTCGACCCGGGTAGTGCTTACATCTCGGACCAGCTCGCCCATTTGCATTCCTGTCAAATACTTAGCATTCGCTTTGCAGTTTAGATGTTGGATCTTCGTAATATTTATGTTATTTGAGCGTCATTTGGGACTTTGAATGTAATACTTATTTGATGTGATGTTAGAGCGGCAAGGGTCTTGCTTATATTGAATAGTTTAAAGATTGGGAGGTTGTTGAAAAGTTTCGAAGCATGGATAAGTGTTAAATCGACCGAGTGCGTGTCAAGCCACGCATAGAAAAAGGTTGCGAAATAACCCATAATGGTACGTAGATTTAAAATCGTGTTCTTCTTTAAATTTGATGGCATTATTTTTAATCACAAAGCTTAACCTTAATATTTTCATCCTTGCATTGTATCCACCACCATCAACAGCCTTTAACAGTCCACTGCTGGACATAGGCCTACTTGCATTGTATAATATAACTATATTAGACTAACTATATTAGATATTCAAGGCCTCATAATCAAGTGGCCTTAGGTGATTGGAAACAACTATCGAGGGTAAGCAACGACGGCGCGGTCAAACCTAGATGGGTGACCGTATGTGGCATGATATGCTATGAGCGTTTCCGTAATTCGGAGGTCTCGTTAAGTAGTCGGTCCTGGTTGTTGTCATAAGATAGCAGTCAAGAAGCTTAGTTGGAGGCCTTCGAGGACAAGATAACGTAGCCAAAACGTGTCATGCGAGTCCCCAACCCGCACTCAGCCAGTGTGGTGACGTATGGCCTTAAACCCTCTCCTGAGAAGAGACCCGACCCCAGCAGTGGGACGTTGTGGGTTGTTGATGATGATTGATGAAATTAGATATTTTCCTCTTATTACCTTTTTCAATTTTACTACTGTATTAAAACTGCTAATTACTTTGACTACTACGCGGCGGCATACGGCGATACTACGTTAGATATTAATGCAACCTGGCTAAATATAAGAGCACGTTACGAAAAGTTACAAAATTTATAATAGTTTTGAGTACCATCTAGATTATAGTTCTCCAGCGGTTCTGTGTGTTTTAAATAAACTCGATTGCATTTGATAGGGTTGGGTTACTTTCTCTTCAGCTTTGATATATCTCTTAGACTCTCACTTTTGGTATCAACTGAAAATCCACATGGTTCATTGTCATCATCAATAATAATAATAAATGCAGCAGCTACTATCCGGGCTTAAAGTTTTCCATATAAAAATAAGAAGTCCTTGTATATTTTATTTAATTTTTGCCTTTTAATGACAACTCTTGAAAATAGTAGATTTTTTTGCTGTTTAGAATTTTCATTTGTTTAGGAGACTTGTTTGGCCTTGGTCGTAAATTCTAAACTGTATGCTGTACCTGATATCAGTTTTTCTTCGGAGCGTCTGGCGAACTGAATTTAAAGGTTAAACTAGATAACAGTGTATATGAGGGCACTGACTTTCGGACATGTTACACATAACGCCATCTAGTCCCCAAACTAAGCAGAGCTTGTATTATGGGTAACTAGAAAACTGATATAAATACAAAAACATACTTTTTTTGTAAATACATACATATTATACATAGAAAACACCCAAACTCCGAAACAAATATTTCCAGATCACACAAACATTTGGTCCGACCCGGGAATCGAACCCGAGACCTCTTGATCAGCAGTCGCATACGCTAACCGCTAGACCAACGAGGCAGTCAAGTCAATAACGATTACCATCGATGTTCATAATACCCGTCAGCGTGAGTTTACGACATCAGCTCAAAATAGTGGCAAAACACTTGCGAGTAACCAACCCATCTGATCGTTTGCATTTTTACTTACAAAGAAATGTATAAAGGCATGTTTTCAATAAAACGAATAAATGTAAAAACAGAATATATTTTAATCAGCATCACAATTTTGCATAGAAAGTCAAACACTACTAACAGTGATCGATCTCATGATATATGTTACTCCAGGAAGATTCAATAACAGCACTAATTACATTGTAAATTTGTAGCTTTAACATCAGCTGTTATACCCAACCTTTGCGTTAGAGTAATCGAAAACCTTTAGGATACGAGTTCACCTAGTACCGAAGTGACTATTTTTATGTTAGATTAGAAATCTGAGCGCTGGACCAACTGAAATTTGCTAAGCAATAAAAAAATATCATAATGATTGATTGATTATGAACTATTAGGGCCACAGCACACTAGCTACTTTTAGCATCGACGGTTGGCGATTTTGCGACTGCATCGATGCTGCATCGCGTTTTAGCGACTTCCTACGTTCGATCGTGGTATCGGAAACGCGCGTTTTAGCGACTGCTCAGATGCCAAATCGATGCTACCGGCATCCGAATGTGTGCGGAGAGTAGCGTTCAGCTGCTGCGTCGCGCTTCTAAAAATCGACTCAATCTCCGCGTTTGGCGTTTTAAGTGTACGGTGTAGAGCGTTCGGTCGCCGTATTTAGCTTCTAAAAAGCGACTAGTTGCCGATCGCCGATGCTAAAAGTAGCTAGTGTGCTGTGGCCCTTAGGAGTTTTTTTCATGTAGGAACACGCAAATATTTGAAATCATGTTTGTGCATGAGCATAACTGTGTAAGTGTCATCTTCACAATTCTTTGCCATATAAAATTATATAAATTTAGACTCAGTCCGGTGTGTTCAGATACGTTCATTTGGTCAACATGCAAATTTCTATTAGAGCAATTAATTTACAGTGAAATATACTTCTGAATTATATGATAATGTAACTGATTTTTATAGGACTCAAATTATACTACTACTCATAAATAAGCAAGGCAAGGCAAGCCAGATTATGAGCAAGTTGGTTGCCTGGAAGATATTGCTTTGAGCAATAAGGCCACCGTTTTGACATTTTATTTTTTGTTGTTTTATGACTGTGTATTGTTTGCAAACCCTGGTGTACAAATACAGACAGACAGGTGAGCTAACCACGATCGAAAGCTATAAATTCATAAATATAGCTTATATTACCTGTGCTGTTATTGAGCCCTCCCTTAGATGCGATTGAAATGAGATAACCAAACAAAATATAATATCAAGTTTGCTAATGCTTAACAAGATATGTACAGTACCAACATTATTATAGTCTTTATAATATACATAATAAAAGTAATATTTCTTTGGAACATTGGCTAACCAGCGAATACTAAAACATTTCAAGCTGGATAATGAATAACATCTCTTATTATTTATAAATATTAATTTTCTATCTATTTTACAGATAGACAGACAATATGTCTTATTTATTTTAAATTTATTTAAGAGTAACTAACAGTACCTACTATGATAACACGGTTAAACGGATTCTTATAAGGAACCCTGTTATAATTTTTATATTTACAAATTTATTTTATATAATATACAACAATAGATACATAAGACAGATTTCTAATATTATTGTTTCGTTCATATCAGTATTGCTTAAATAAATTTACATTGAGCCGCATGACACAAGTTGAGCAAATTAAAATTATGTATTGTTTACTTATTCACTACAGTACACACTCGACAAGCATTCGAGTTGTAAGTTGCATTTCTAAAAATTATTTTCGTAAAGTAATGTAACAGATTATTTACATAGAACTTTCGAGAGCATATTGTAGTTTTAAATGAAATTTATTCATCCAATTCGTGTTAAGAAAATAGTAACATATCGATAATTTTAATAGCTTCATTAGACAAGAGGCGGGACTTGATCGATAGCGTCACTTTTTTCTAAACGCGAATGAACTTAATTAGACTAAAGTGATCGGTATTATTGCTACTAAACAGTGTCACTATCAATTAACAAATTAATTTTAAATATCAAGTGTCATATTGAGCAAGAAACTCGAGCAATATTCAACTGGAAGATCATTGATTGCAACGTCTAAGACTACACTTTTATTATTTATTCTACAAATAATACGACTAGTTTTATAATCTAAAAAACAATATTTGATATGATATACATTGTATTTTACTAATATTGGTAGCAATACCTTGAAATTTCAAATCTAAATAAATTTTCTTCTTGGGTTTTGAATCACTTTAGAGGTGGATTTCGACGATACTTCTAACTTTGACTGTGTGGAATTCTGCTTTTACTTTACTTTTAACTTTGATCATCATCATCATCAACAGCCTTTAACAGTCCACTGCTGGACATGGGCCTCTCCTTTGAAAGGAGTTTTGGCCTACTGTACCACGCTTGCCAGACGGGTTGGTAAAGGGTTTGTTTTAAGTTTTTCTTCTCTTTGCATCGATGTTATCTTGCGTAGTTTATCCCTTAGTCGCCTTTTACGACACCCGCGGGATGAATAGGGGTGGTGACCCTCTGTATTCTTAATCCGTCACAACACTTTTAACTTTGTGGACTTTATATTAATAACAAGTAAAATATATAGTTATTAATATCTAAAAATATTATAATAACCATTTATATATATTAACATTTTGATATATTGTTTTGAATTTCATATAGAAGTGTTGCTACCAATTCAATAAGTAATTTGGCAAGTTATTACAAACTACCTTGTCAAATCTCGCAGTGCAGTGCAGTCACAGAAGTCTATCTTCTATCGACATAATCAATTATTTACATAGCTAATTTATCTATTATTAATTTATTTACAACTATGACTAGAGAATGTAAAGAGAGAGAGAGAGGACAGTGGAAAAAAATTAGAGGAGAAATACAGACAGGGTTGTCAATAACATTTAGAAGTAAGAAGATTAAAATATATGTAAGAAAAAAATTGTTTGTAAGATGTCAACAATGTAAGTATAATATGTAGTACTGTACTATTAGAAATAAAAGCTATTATTGTAAGACTAGAAAGAGGAAAGGAGAAATAATTCCCAAACGGGAAACATGAGTAAGAAGTAAAACAGAGGTGACTAGAGATGGGTTTCTGCCCGGGCGGATTGGGCACATTGAATAAGCGCCCGATAAATGCCCGTAAATGCCGAATAAATGCCCTTTACCTGGGCAAAAACTTCAATTTACATTTTATTAATTTAAATTGTGTGTAAATATATGTGTATGCAGCAAAGAGTAATTAACAAAAAAATATGATATATTCCTGGATATAAATATGTTACTATTTTAGTTTTTTCTTTAAATCTATGGTCATACTGAATATGCATATAAAGTTTCATAAAGATCGGTCAAGCCGTTTCGGATTAGTATGGCAACGAAAACTGTGACACGAGAATTTTATATATTAGATAGTTAGTAATCTGTGACATAAACACAGTATTTTTGTTTCGATAACAATAGTCGATAGTATATACCTATTACATGTAAAACTGACATAATAGACCAGGGCAGAAGCGTCTTAAAATAATAAAAAGTGAACATAAATTGTAGTAGGATGAAAGTGATGAAACCCATTGGAAAAAGAGGTGAATATTACAAAAATGGAAGGAAAAATTATTTACGGGCGATCTGAGGTCGGGAAGGGGTAGGGGGGAGGTTTTCAGGGTAAAAACGGTTTATGTCGATTTCCGGCAAAACTGCAAATCCTATGAAAAAAAAACTTAAGGCAAAGTTATAGGTAATAAAAAGATCTACAACTTTTGTATTTGCACTTTTTTCACATAACCTCAAATTTTATGTGAAATATTCAAAAAACCAAGTTTTTGGTTTTTTCTTTTTATCTTTTACAAATAAAATTATTTTTTTAAGAAATTTTGTGAAAACTTACCTTTCTATGTCCTGAATACACCGTAATTTATTTGATTTGAAATATCTATTTTTTCACCTCATTTTGACTTAATACCGAAAAAAACTTGGTTTAGGAAAGACCTGTGCTGAGCGGTTAAAAACTGGAACTCGCTACCATCCCACGTCTTTCCTTCCCATTATGAACCCGGGTCCTTTAAGAGGGGTGTGAAAAAGCATCTCACAGACCCGCTATAGTTTGGTTCAGCGTCGCCATACTTCCTCCATCGCAGGCAGTGTGGTGGCCTCCTCTCATGCTTACCATCAGGCAGTGTGGAGTCACATTGGTAGGCATCAAATAAAAAATGTTGTAAATTAAGACATGATCTTGCTCAACCTACCATTATTCAACTTGAACGAGTCGGATTCAGAATTTGATGATTTTTTCGATGATGTTTATGATGATAAGAGTCAAATTAATACGTCTCATGATGTTCAACCATCCAAATCAACCAGTCGAACCGAATTTTTTGATGTAACGTCTAACATCGACTTAAATGACGACGATAATGAAATAAAAGATTTATTTTTATTCTCTTTATTGACACTTGACATACAGGGTGAATTTTTGAGACGGGACAGTAAGGCTAGGTACCTTAACCGTTACAGTTACAGGAAAACGCTTTTAGGAGACTCCATAATTTTTTAAGATATTCTAAACTGCATTTACAGATTTTGGAAAAAATGTACAGCCAGCAAGAAAATGGTCATTTTAAACAAAAACTTTGTTTGATGCCAATCGATCCTGTTTTTTATTAGGATCAAAAGTCTCTACTGGACCGACTGACTAGAAATGTCAGAAATCGCAAAAAACTTTTTCCATATATTTGTACGGAAATAAATCATTTTAATATGTATTTTAGACACAGACAACAGATAACAATCATTTAAATGATCTACGAAATAAATTGGTCAAAATGACCGCCGTTTTAACGAAGACATAAGTACACTGGTTTTTGTACTGAGCTAGTGGCAGCCGATAATTTACTTGGATAGATATCATTTAAAATCGTTGTTGATGCATCTTTTGTATTAAGCGTATTTTGTAAATAATAGAAAGACGGAATCTGCATTCGTTTGGTACGCGAGAAAGTATCGACTGCGACTAGTATCGTGTGGTAATGGTGGAGTTTTATGAAGGTACTCTTAATTCTGCCGTGTATAACGACGTCATTTTAGAGAATCTCCAAAAGCAGTTGGATGTATCTCTTGTCAGAATTGCGAAAAGTTTATTTTCAGCAAGATGGCGTTCCGCCACACTACAGCCGCGTATTTCAGTTTGAATAGGCAGTTCGGGTCACAGTGGATAGGTACACATGGTCCAACCAAGTGGCCACCTCGTAGCCCCGATCTATCGCCTCTCGATATTTTTCCGTGGCGCTATCTAAAAACGAAGACTACAAAAAAATACAACAGTATTCAGGATGCATTAAATATGCATTAACAAGGATTTTAAATGATATCTATTCAAGTAAATTATCAGCTGCTACTAGCTCAGTACAAAAATGAATGAACTTATGTATTCGTGAAAACAGCGGTCGTTTTGAGCAATTTATTTCGTAGATTAATTAAATGTAAATTATCTAAATGGCAGTTATCTGTTTTCTGTGTCTAAAATACATGTTAAAATGATTTATTTCCGTACAAATGTATGAGATAAGTTTTTTGCGATTTCTGACAATTCTAGTACTCAAATCTCAATCGGTCCAATAGAGACTTTTGATCCTTATAGGAACCAGGATCGATTGGCATTAAAAAAAGATTTTGCTTAAAATGACCATGTTCTTGCTGGCTGTGCATTTTTTCAAAATCTGAAAATGCAGTTCAGAATATCTTAAAAAATTATGGATAGTCTTCTTAAAGCGTTTTCCTGTAACTATAACGGTTAAGGTACCTGCCCTTACTGTCCCGTCTCAAAAATTCAGCCTGTAAACTGTTGAGGACTGATGGTAGTCTCCAAAAATGCCTGTTTCATAAAGCGCATGACTCTCGGTCGCGTATTACCAGATTCATAGGCAATTAATTTGGAGATGAGTGTCTTGGACTCAGCAATACGTTTTATTCTACACTGCCAAGCTGCCACTTATTATTATTAATATCGTTCTCTTTATTAAAATCAAAATACTTATTCATTACATTTTTAAATATATAAATCTAAAAAATACATTTAAAAATATAAAAAATAACATCGAATGAAAAAAATAAAAATGATATTATTATTATTCTCTTTATTTCATAATATTTACATATAAATTACATTTTTAAATATAAATATAAAAAGTACATTTAAAAATATAAAAAATAGTAGACCATCGACTTCGGGTACAGGGACCAAGAAACCGGTGGTTAGGGCTCCAAAGACAGGAACCTCCTCACTATACGTGCCGTGTCAAGAAGGACTGCCTTCTGCATCAGACCCTTGATCCAGCCATCTAACGTGAGCCTCTTAAGGTGTTGGTCGAGGCTCTTGGCTATCAAACCATGAGCAGAAACAACTATCGGAACAATGATCGCCGAATCCACATTCCACATATCGACAATCTCGTGAGATAAATCCAAATATTTGATTTGTTTTTCTTTTTCAACTTTCACGAGATTTTCGTCATGAGGAACAGCGATATCGACAATCATTGCGCGGCGCTCTAATCGATCTATCACCACAATATCAGGCTTATTGGCAACAATAGTCCTGTCTGTGATAACAGATCGATCCCAATATAATGTAGCACGACCATTCTCGAGAACTGGGTCGGGCTCATACCTGTAGTATGGCACCTCCAAATTCACAAGTTTGTATTTAAGGGCAAGTTGTTGGTGTACGATCCTGGCTACTTGGTTGTGTCTGTGCAAATATTCACCATTAGCAAGACGAGAACAACCAGAAATAATATGCCTGATAGATTCCCCGGGACGGTGACATGCCCGACATATGTCAACCGTACCATCCTTCAGGATATATTTTCGATAGTTATTCGTCATGATAACTTCGTCCATAATTGCACAAACAAAACCTTCGGTTTCTCCAAAGAGATCACCATACCGTAGCCAGGAAGTCGATGCTTTAAAGTCTATATCGGGCGTGTTCAAAGCCCGATAAAACCGACCATGAAGCTCTTTGCCCTTCCATACCTCCTTGCGATCATCAGTACTAAGTACTACAGGTTTGCGCCAATTCTCTTTAGCCAGAGCGAGTGGAGTGAATCCGTTATCCACTGCAACCACATTGCGATGCACTCCCACATCGGTATTAAGAAAATATTCTCTGAGATTGTATATCTCGCGATTATGCAGGGTCTTGATATTTAAAAATCCACGACCCCCAAACTTTCGCGGGATGTACAATCTCATAACCGACGAACGTGGGTGGTGCATTCGAAATGCAGTCAGTAAAGTACGGACTCTCCTGTCAAGGGCATCTAATTCAGTTTGAGTCCATCTAAGTATACCAAAGGAATACATCAGAACCGGCATGACCCAACCATTGTAGGCTCGCACCTTGTTACCCCCAGATAAAAGACTCTTAAGTACTTTTTTCAGGCGGCCAAAGAAGCGTTCCCGCAACGTTTGTTTCATATCAGATTCTGGTATTCCCAAGGACTGTGAAAAACCTAGATACTTGTAGTCTTCGGTGGCAGAAAGAGATCTGAGTTTTGTAGAATCTGAAAGTTCTATTCCTTCAGATTCCACAATTACACCTTTCTTCACATACATGACTGCACACTTGTCTACACCAAATTCCATCTTGATAGAATTACTAAAGTTTTCAGTGACCTTCAGTAACGCTGTCAATTGTAATTTAGTGGAGGCCAGAAGTTTCAAATCATCCATGTAAAGAAGGTGAGATATAACTTGATCATCATTCTGTAACCTATAGCCCAACCCTGAACCCTCTAAGAGAGTGCTAAGAGGGTTCAAAGCCAGACAAAACCACAAGGGACTCAAACTGTCACCTTGAAAGATGCCCCTCTCGATCTTTATAAGTACGTCGTTTGCCGTAGTCTGGCGACATCCAGGATAGCGAAGGACTGTCCTCCATTGCCCCATACATGACTTCAAGAAAGTGCATAGAGTTGTATCAATTTTATACAACTCACCTTCAAAAGCCATGAATGTGGAACCGAGTCATATGCCTTCTTGTAATCTATCCAACATGTCGCCAGACTTTTACGATTACGACGTACCTGTTGGCTAATGGTCATGTCTATGATAAGGAGCTCTTTAGTGCCACGGGTCCCACTTCTGCATCCATTCTGAGAAACGGAAAGTATCAAATTATTATTAATATGTGTAGTAATTTTGAGTCTCAGAATAGATGTCAGAAGTTTATATAAAGTGGGTAAACATGTAATGGGCCTAAAATTTTTGGGATCCATGGCACCACCAGATTTATAGAGTAAATGGGTTATACCAGTTGTTAAGAATTGTGGTAACGAACCCGAATCCAACGCGGCCTGGAAATGAGATGCCAAACATTCATGTGAGCTTCGGAACCACTTAAGCCAAAAGTTGTGCAGACCGTCCGGACCAGGTGATTTCCAATTCGGTAATGAACGGACTGCACAACTTACATCATCTTTTTCAATTTTAATTGGTTCCATAGCTATTATAGACTCGCATGAATGTTTGATATCCCGTATCCAGTCGCCTTCTGTATGGGTGACAGGCACAGACCAGATGCTACGCCAAAATGCGTTTGTGGAATTTTCATCTGGTAAGTGCCTATCACGCTCACTAGGATCCGGTTCCTCCCATTTCCGGTAAACCCACTTCTCATTTCTCTGCAACATACGATTCTGGTTATACCGATCTGATCGTCTTTTATAACGTCTTATCCTGTTTGCCCATGCATAAACTTTTTGCTTCAAGAAGTCTATGCGCTCTGTGACACTTGACAAATACTGTTGAGGACTGATGGTAGTCCCCAAAAATGCCTGTTTCACAAAGCGCATGACTCTCGGTCGCGTATTTCCAAATTGAAAAGCAATTAATTTGGCGATGAGTGTCCTGGTCTCAGCAATACGACGTTCTATTCTATACTGCCAAGCTGGCAAAGTATTTTTAGGTCGAGTAGTAGTGACATGTTCACTAAATTTAACACCTGCTACTCGAAAAACAGCAATGGCCGCACAGTATAGAATAGAATGTGCATCACTAAGATCTTCGCTATTATCAAAATAATTTGATAATAACGAATCCAGAGCACCCACCAGCGCTAAATTGCGTTTATGAATGGGCAAACGGGGTAACCGGGGTCTGTTATTATAATTAACATGCCGATACTCCTGAATCGCATCCTCCAAAGCGCTCCTTATCCTATTATTACATTGGGTACTTACGGATATAACTTCACCATCCACACGTTCGTCAACATTTTCACTATGTTGTAAATGTGATACCACGCCCATATTACGCGACGAAGAAGGGATAGTCAAAGTATTCCGTAAGTCAGAGCGAATCCTTTCAAGTACAGCATCATCCAGCAGGTGACAGCGCTGTATAGCTCGTACTTGATCCGACAGTCGTTGTGCCGATACGTTGACAGCTGGCTCAAGCTCCTGAAACAAAGAGACTAGTCTTACACGGTACGCAGTAAGGTTCGTCCCCAACTTTCATTTATGGATTGTGTCCATTTCATGCGGCGCACATCACCACCGGTAGCGGGGGCCCTGTTCGAGGTCAGTGGTCCTCGAGATCCCAAGCTGGTCGGTGGCCGGTCTCTCCCCTGCCGACGTACTGGTATTGGCGACGTCGGCGGAGAGAAAAACTCGTCGCTGGAGGATGAGCTCGACGCTTCTGCAACAGCCAGAACTTCTGCATCCGGGGATGGCAAGGCGGAGCGGAGCGGCGAGTCCGGGGTTCTTATTTGTGCTTTCGCTCTAGCTCTAGTCAACATGATAAAAATTTTTTGAATCACTCAATAAACATTTTTGACATGACATATAACGTCATGTCTGTTGCGGACTGTATTTTCGTTTTAAATATTATTTTAGTCGTATTTTTACTGTATTTTTATTATAATTCTCCATGTTATTTATTTTATGTTTCTTTGATGAGTTTAAAGGTCTGTATATTACGAAATTATATAAGTTTTGAAAAAAAATGAGTGAGAAATTATTATATTTATTATACATATTTACAAGAGTTATATTTGTTAATTTTTTACGAATTTTCGACAAAAATAATGAAACGAACTGTGATTATTTGTGATTTTAATTACAAAAATGTATAATTAATAATTAATTATAAGTTCTAATTTACAACATAGTGACTTTCATTTAAATTAAGAAAAAATAGATTAAGAAAACATTTGTTTTTCACAAAACAAAGGTATTCGTTTTTTCTGCCCAGTGCTCGGGCATTTATTCGGGCGTAAACTTATTTATGCCCAATCTGCCCAGTTTATGCCTTTCCGCCCGTATTTGTTTTCGCCCTCGACCCATCACTAGAGGTGACTGAATGGCATTTGATAGTAGGTAAGTATTTATTTCGGAAACATTGATTACATTGTGGCCATTTTATTATGTGTAATATGTGACAAGTTATTCACCTTACAAAAAGGTATAATATCTTAAATACAGCCAAATTAACCAGACGTTTCCACAATTTGAAATTTGTTGTCAAGCAGACATTATTTATTTCAAGTCCGGTCACCACTTTGTTGATACCTGACATTACTATTTACGTAATATCCGACGTCAACTGTGAAATTTTATATTAAAAACCTGTAGGTGGGATTTTTTTTAAAATGTAAGCTAAGAAATAGGTTTTTTATAAGTAGGCTGAAAAAAATTATCTTTGGTATGATATTAAAGCTCACTTTATGAGGAAGTTTAGTATATACAAATTCTTCTTTTGGTTTTTTTACATGGAAACTAATAGGTAGGAATAATTCTGTACAGTAAAATACCACTGTAGCTAACACACTAGGTAATATCTGTCAATAAATAAATTATTATTTTGTAAAAACTTAACTATATCACTACAGCGTCTTTGCTATATAATTTACAACTTATAGCTAATAATTTTAAAGTTGAATGTACACTTATGCATACATTGTACCGTCTAAAAAAAAAGGTTTAATGATCAATTGAAAAATTTAAAATAATCACAACCTTAAAATAACTAAAGCTTAGAATTAATGCTTCTAAATTCTTTGGCATTTAATACTGACGACTAGAATATTCAGACTAGACGCAAGCTATACAAAGCTATTTTTACACTAAGTTATAATATAAATTATAGTTATTAAATACATTTGATATGCTATGTGTCTACGGCTAACACGACATCCAATTATTGATTTATCACATGAAATATTAACAGTTGAGTATTTTACAATTTGGCCGTCAAGTAGATCTCTTGGAAGTTAAAAATATAAATAAAATATCATTCGTTGCAGATTTTTATCATACATATTGTTTCTCTGACATATTAGCTTAAATATTATGAGGATGTGGCAATGATGACCACAGAATATATTCAATAAAAGGTTTATTTATTTCATTATCATCATCATCAGCCTATCGCAGTCAACTGCTGGACATAGGCCTCTCCAATTGCACGCCACTTAGTTCAATCCTCGGCTACTCGCATCCAGCTCTTACCAGCCATCTTGCGCAAATCATCACTCCACCTAACCTATTATTCATTTACTTGTTCCATAATTTACGAACACTGAAATTTTCATTTCTCATATGTGTTTTAATAGTTACTTGAACAATATGTACCTATAACAAAAATATATCAAAAATAAAAACATTTCGAGATCTACTGGGTGAAGACGACCAAATAATCCACGGGCTAGGTACCGCAGTGGAGTATTTTTCTAAAGGCCTTCCGGAACTCAGGGTTGAAGATGGTGTAAATAACAGGATTGAGGAACGAGTTGATGTAGCCCAACCACGTTGTGAGGATAAATACCGTCACTCCTGGATCAAAAGAAAGACCAATCTTGTCACAGATGGCTCCAAGGACTGAACACGTGAAGAACGGGGCCCAGCAAAATAGGAAAACACCTGGAAAAAAGATATGTATTAATTTCTTCGATCTTACTGGTAAAAACTGGAATTCCAAGGTACTGTTCTTTACTTTCATCATCATCATCATCAACAGCCTTTAACAGTCCAATGCTGGAATTAGGCCTTTCCTTACAAAGGAGGTTTTGGCCTACGTTGGTTTCAAGTTTTCCTTCCCTTTGCATTGATGTTGTCTTGCGTAGTTTATCCCTTAGTCGCCATTTACGATACCCGCGGGATGAATAGGGGTGATGAAACTTTGTATTCTTAATCCGTCACCACACGGATTCTTCATTTTAAAACTAACAAACAACGACCGAGACGTTGTGTTGTTGTTTTGCAGGGAAAGTTTTCTGAAGCTGCATAAAAACTTCTCTACTTAAAGTGTGGGGATTGCTTGTGTTTCTTGCCAGTTAAGCTGCTCATTAGTTGTGACCTCAGCTCAGCCAAGATACTTAAGCATATTTATGTGTTTTTCATGCAATTTAAGTATTTTACTAAATTTAAACAACAACTTTTTTACTGTATTAAATGCAACTAGCTACGGTGTTACGCTCGAAAGATGTTGTATAGGTACTAAGTTCATGTGCCTTTAGAAAAACAACCGCAGTTAAAAAGTAACAAGGGGCAAAGTAAGTCTAAAACGAAAATCTAAATTACTCCTTATATTATGAGCTATCGGTAGGTAAAGTTTCATCAAAATCGGTTTTACTGTTACAGAGATTAGCCGGAACAAACAGACCGACGAACATTTTATAAAATAATAACAGTTTCTGTTACTAGCAAAATTTATACAACTGCATTTTTAACCGACTTCAAAAAAAGGAGAAGGTTCTCAATTCGTCGGATACTTTTTTTTTATGTATGTTCACCGATAATTTCGTTGTTTATGAACCGATTTCTGAAATTATTTTTGCATTGGAAATGGCGTAGCTTACAGGTGGTCCCATCGTCACCATATCGGGCCCTGATGATGGGATCCCAAGGAAATTGAGAGAACTCCTCAAATATCATAGGCACAATTGTCGCGATTTGGGTACTCGGAATAGTTTTTCTTTGACGTCGGTTTCTTTTTGTTAAAAATATTTAGGTTAAATATTTTTATCTTCTGCATTAGTAAACCTACCTAAAACTATCGCTAATGTTTTGGTAGCCTTCCTTTCTTTTTTCGCGCTGGACTTTTCTCGTTTCTTCTTACTAGCTTTATTCGCTTTGTATATAGTAAAACGCGCAGTAGCTGCACTTGCTTTTCTTTCCTTCTTTGAGCTAGACCCATCCCTGAGGTCGAACGTACTGCCTGTTACTTGGTCGTCTTCACAACGGATTTGCAGGGAAACATTTCTGTAATGAATTTGTATAAAATTAGCTTACAATTACAAAAGAATACACATACTACATTTATTAAAACCAATCTTTGGGGACGCCCATTAATTACGTGATTTTTTTATTGGCATTTTTTAACCCTCCCTCCTCCTTGGTGATATATGGTGTAGTTTAAGACTACACACACTCCCACCTACATAGTATCTTTTTTTTTAATATTAATAAAATACGTGTATAAGTATCAACTAATTTTATTATAGAAAATTAATGACTACAATAATTACGTTTAGAGGTAGAGAAGAAAGGTTGTTGGTTTGACTGACATAAAAATAATGAAAGAAATGCCAAAATTGACAGAAAAAAATAAATATATATAAATACACGTGATATTTTACTACACCCCCCCCCCCCTCTTGTGAAATTTCGTGATTTTTTGTGACCCCCCCCCCCTTTAGAGCCTCACGTGATTAATGGACAGCCCCTTTTGAGCTTCTAAAAATGAAATGTTGTGATTCGAATGATGAATGATGGTATATGACTATTCTATAATAATATTTGATTTGTGGGTTATCCGGCCTATCCAAAGGCCAAAGTAGATTCCCACTCACTTCTACTCCTTTACCCAAAATCAAAGTCTTGTTGGTAATGATGTAAATATGTATTTGCTCTTATACAACTGTGGTATACATTAAACTATTAAAGTGATATGAGATATACATGTGCAGGCAAAACCTAAAAGCGTCTCTTTCTGGCGTACATCGTGCCATAGACGCGGGAAGCAGTGTTGCCAACTCTGTGACGTTCGGAAATGAACGCCACAGATTCATCATCATCATCAACAGCCTTTAGCAGTCCACTGCTGGACATAGGCCTCTCGTTAGAAAGGAGGTTTTGGCCTACTATACCACGCTGGCCAGATAATATTTGATTGATTGATATGAAAAAAAACTGGATTACGATGATACTAAAAAACTGCTAACAGTCATAGTAATATATTTTTAGTAGATAGATTATTTCTCTTAGAACCAGAGACGGTAGTGATTAAAAAAAATGTTTTCTATATCCCGTAAGGCAAGGATAGGAATAGAGTTCAGCAGCAGCTAAACTAAAGGTAGGCTAAAGATTAAAAGTAAGTTTCCAAACAATCGTTTTGGAATACATGACTGAAAGCTTACAACCGCAATACCTGGAATCCATTGAAGATTTTGATTTTCCATTCTTCTTCCACTTGCCATTATCACAGGCCATGTTCTTTAGTACTGTGGCGTCTTTTAATCCAGGTGATCCAGGTGGAGAGACATGTTCTCTGATTGTATCTTCAAGGTTAGATGGCGCATACCCTGAATCGTTGTTCCCATTCGGGTCAGGAACTGATTGCTTGAGGTTTCTTTTTGGTGTGCTGTACATAAAATTAGTATCAAATAAAATCGTACAACGAAATAGAACCTATTTTTTTGTGATTTTTTTGTAACTATTGCTGATTGTTAGTAACAGCAGGGGGGTGTCACTCCGCAGTTTAGGTATAGTCGGCCGGCTGCCTGCCGGGTCAGACACGCCGGTCGAACAGACATCGTCAGAACAGTTAAGAGTTACACGATAGAAAGAGACGCAACTGTAGGTAAATATAATCGTAGTGATTCGGCGCTGTGCGATCTGAATTGAACTTAATCTTTTGACACCGAGGGTATCTATAACTTTAATTTACTTTTCGGAGTGAGTCTTCTGTGCTGGTACTATTATGTATTCTGTGGTAACAGTCAGAAATATGATTTTGAACATATATTTAGAGACTGAAAATATCACATACTTTACCTAAAACGGTATTGTAAAATAAGAACCATTTGACTGCCTTATTGGTCTAGTGGTTAGCGTATGCGGCTGCTGATCAAGAGGTTTCGGGTTCGATTCCTGGGTCGGACCTTTATTTGTTTGATCCACAAATATTTTTTTTGATTCGGAGTCTGAGTGTTTTCTATATGTATATATTTACAAAAAAAAGGTATGTTTATGTATTTATATCACTTGTTTAGTACCCATAATACAAGCCCTGCTTAGTTTGGGACTAGATGATGTTGTGTGTAAGATCTCCGAAATATTTATTTATAGAAAATATCTAATTGTATCTGTGAATGTAATACCTGTGAGACCTATGGTTTTTTTGTGAGATGTGTCTTTCTCTAATAAAAAGTTCCATTTTCTGTTCAGCACTTAACGTTGTTTTATTATAACGGGTTTGAAATATTACGTAGGAGTTATAACTATTTATAGTTAGAGCTATTAATTATAATTACTAAACTAGACAAGACAAATGACTCGACATTCACTCAAGTGTAATTATTCTGGATAAAGCCTTTGAAACCACATGATAGCCCAATCAATATTAGCCTGTTTTTGTGCAATATTCAACATAAATTGATAATATAAAGAGCTGGCAGCTACACCTCGGACAAGGAATTAGTCTAGATATTCAAAGGGGGAACGCTGCCAGTATCTTCGGAACCCTGCCTAAAGGGACTCCTTTTAATAGTATATTTTAGTTATTATATTATATTATCAATTGTTCAAATTCATTATGTATGTATATTTAATATAGATTAGATGTTTTGTAATTATATAAACTATGGTAAAGAAAAAAATAATAAATATATATTGTGCTATTAAAAAAGAATTGATAATATTAATGTTATTTTATTTATTTAAGCACACCACACATGTATATGGGTGGACTTAATGACTTAAGCATCTTCCACTGGTCAACTTTTGGGTAATGTCATTAAACATTTGGAAGGTAGGTGCACCGAAGTTGAAGTCCGGTGATCAGGTTGCTTTAGTAGTTATTCTGTCACTTGGTATGCAAAACGATGTCGAAATAATTTCAATCAAAATCAAATCAAATCAAACCATTTTATTTCAAATAAACCATATAACGGCACTTTTGAAACGTCAAGTAGTCAGTCAGTCGTGAAGCTAATCGTCTGTTCCAATTCGTAGATCACTCTTTTCCAACATTGTTTTTACAATTTTTGGTTACATTGTTTAAGGAATTTTATAAAATGTGAGGACAATGTAACGATGCTGATATTTACACATGTAGTGTCCAAAAACAATTAAACAATAAATAGCAGTTGTGAGATGACCAGCCCCGACTGGCGGCGCCCGTATCACGAGCATGACCCATGCACCAGCCATCGTCCAGTTCAACCATATTGTAGGGAGCCGAACGACCCGCTACACACGCCACCATGGCCATTTATATATGATAACCATTTTTTTTGTGTGGAAATCCCCACGGACCGTCACCCCGCCGGGGTTTTCTATTCGGCGGAGCGGTGTGTCGGACTCAAACCGATTAAAAACCACACGGTGCGCTTCTTTTTTAGGAGGAGTCCAGGGCGATATCTCCCTCTGGACTCCTTCCAGCGCAGACCTCGTCTCTTGCAGACCCTCTATTTTCCATATGACCACCAGGACCAACCTTACCGAACTAACATAACGATCATTATAATACCCATTTATTTAGTCAGTCAGTAACTTCAGATGTTTAAGTGAATGTAATACTTACATGGCTGTTTCCTCAGCTACAGTGGCGAGCATAAATTCCGTAGATTTGTCATTGGGAATGACGTGGCACTCATCAGCATCGGCTTCCAGGTCTGCTGACCTTTTGTCAAAACTATACAAAACAAAAATATTAGATGAATATTAGGTTTTAGTCTAAAGCAGCATCGTTTTAGTGGCTAATTTGAACAAAAAAATGTATTATTTAGATTTGAATTGACTTGAAAAACGTAGCTTGTAAAAATACATCATAATATTTTCTCTTACAAATACATACAGATAAAAACACACAAATGAATTGAAAGAGAGTGACGTAAACATTGAAATATTTGCATTTAATAGAAAATCAATACTGAATCCGTAGTAGTAATAAGTGATAATAAAAAGTAAAGGTAAATTTTTGCGTATGAGTACTTCTAAACTATCCCTCTTAAGTATAAATATCGAAGAAGTACGTGTCAAGCCACGCAATAGGGTTCCGTAGTCACGACAACAATCATGATACGTAGATTTTAAATCGTGGTTGTTATGTGTTCTTATTATTATGTTATTTTTGTACAAAGTTTTCCAAGTAAACGTATTTTACAAGTTAGGACTTCATAACTTCGTAATTAAGAAAAATTTCTAAATTGTTAGTTATTCCTTAAAGTTCATCATAAATTTTATCAGATTTTTCAAGGCAGCCGTTTAGCTTTTGGAAGGGGGGACACCTCGCTTTTAAGTAAAATAACCCGGAGACGGATACCAAAATCAAAAAATCATCATGGCAACTTCTCAATTTTTTTAAAAGTCATGTAATAATACCACACATGATGGGGTCGACGCGAGTAAAAGAAACATGCCCACTTTAAGTGTAAGGGAGGTACTCCAAAAAATAATAATATTCACGATTTTATTTTAGCCCGTTGTCGACGTGATAAATCACATATCCATGCAAAGTTTCAAGTTTTTTAGCACTAATCGTTTGCAAGGTAAGTTGAAGACAGATGGACAGACGAACATGATGAAATTATAAGGGTTACGAATCGAGAACAACGGAACCCTAGAAAGGGTATTGCTTTAACTTAAACCACTGCAAAGGGCTTAGTACTTTAGGAAACCCTTAATGACAGATGAGGGTTACATGTTGTGATCAGAAAAAAAAAATGTTAACCTAATTTAAAAAAAAAAAAAAAATGAATCTTAAATTAAAAGCAAGAAGAACATTTTTTTATTATGTCATATTCTGCCATCATTTCCCGGAGAATAGTAATATTTATGTAAGTTATCATATTTTCTGTCATAACCCCAATTCACATGAAACTAATTACTCATAGAATAATGAAGTTAAATTACTTTTCAGTTTATTTAGACAGCGAGCTCTATTTGCTGTGATAATTATATGCCAACAGAAAATTAATCACGCATACGGCCACATAATCATATAAATAGTGTTTAATTGACTCGGAAAATATTCACAGTAAACAAATATTTAGTACTTTAGCTTTCGCCTACGTGTATCTCGATTATTGCATTAAAAAGTAGCCTATGTGTTATTATGATATATAAGCTATATTACTGTAAAATTTCATCCAAATACCTTCAGTAGTTTTTCCGTGAATAATATAAGTAAGGATTTTATACGTTGACTGTATCATAAGTTTAATTACTAGAACAAATTAATATGTGATAAATGGGATTGCGTGGAGAATATTTCGCGCCGAGGATCGTGATTTCGATTAACACTCAATGTCAATATATCAAAGCGATTGCCGAGTAGAATTTACATTTGATCTCGATGTTTTCACTAGGTTTTGCTTGTGAAATCATTTACGTGAAGCATTTATTACATTACTGCGTATGTTGTTTTTTTATTGCTTTGAAAATCCTACATTTTTTTTACAAAAAGACCCTTCATCAACAAACCATTACGTTCCGCTGCTAGGATCGTTTCTTCTCTCAGAAGACGGTTAAGGCCGTACGTTCTCACACTGACCGAGTCCCTGTTGGGTACTGGCAAGACACGTTGTGGCTACGTATTCTTACCGTTGAATGATTATAAGCCGTCCGAAGGACACCAACTAAACTTTACGATTGTTATCTTTTGATAACAACCGGGACCGACTACTTCAAATCACGGAAACGCTCATATCATATCACACCACAAACGGTCAGCCATCTAGGTACTAACACCGCCGTCGTTTCTTACCCTCATGCATGCAGCAACTATTTAAAATAATAAGTAAACTAAATAACTGCTTGCTCAAGCTCCTATTGCAAGTGCTCATTCACCCTAATTCATTTGTATGAGAAATTACATTTTTTTTCTTTCATGTACTTTCTGCTTACTTACATGCACTTCGCCACCCATAGATTCCTAATTTCCTCACCCTCAAAACGAAGTATGTTCTATTGCTATCAACCGTATGTTTTGAGGGTTGTACTGCCTCGTTGGTCTAGTGGATAGGGTATGCGACTGCTAATCAAGAGGTCTCGGGTTCAAATAAAAAAGTGTTTTTGGATTTTTCTTAGGAAATTCCTAAATCAAACCGGGAGTTGGAAAGTTTTGCGGTGATTCACGCCCGTGCCTCGGAGAGCACTTAAAGTCGTCGGTCCCGGTTGTCATGAGTATATATGGCAATTGTTATTGGGAACTCATTGTCCTCAAATTTACTGACAACTAGTTCAACCTTCGAATTTCAGTTCTTCCTTAGGATTGCGGAGGTTCGTTGCCAGTCCCTCCGTGGAAAAACTGATATTCAGTTCAACCGGTTGAGCTAATAGCCGTAGCCCCAAATAATGCTTTGAATAAGACTAGGAACAAGATGTATTATTTACGAAACATAAGAAATAAATTTCTCTTTTCACTGACCTGTCCTCATGATCATCTTCATTGCTTCCAGACCCAGTATTTGTAGGTCTGTCGTCGTGAAGTGCTGTCTCTGCCAGTCTTCTGGTTTGGGCCACATTCTCTATAACCACGGCTGTTGTAGCACCAGTTGTTGGGTCCCCAGAAACTGGTGGCTTCTTCGCCGCTCTCTGCTTTTTCGCACGTTTTCTTAAAGCCTGGTCGTGAACAAAATTTAAGTAAACTACTTTCAAAGTCATAACAGATTCTTTTGATCTGAGCCCCGCGGTGTTACCAACGTTTGTTGTTGTAACCGCGGGCAACGCCACGAGGCTAAGCTAGTAAAATAAAAAAAGTAGCCTAAGTTATTCCTTATATCATCAGCTATCTGCTATTGAAAGTCCGGTCGAAATCGGTCCAGCCGTTCCAGAGATTACCCGGAACAAACCGACAGACGGACAGACAAAAATTGTTTTAAAAATATATTTTGGCATATTATTATGTACATACATATGCATTTAGTAAAAATCGGCCAAGTGCGTGTCAGGCCACGCACAGGAAAGGGTTCCTCAGTCACCTATAATGGTATGTGGATTTAAAATCGTATCCAATAGATAATTGTTATGTTTACGTATTATTACGTTATTTTGTATGACGTTTTCCAAGTGAGCGCATTTTACCATATAAGCCTTTATAACTCCTGAACTAAGAAAGTCATCTAATCGGTTATAGTTTTCCTTCAAAGTTCATTATATGGACCACCATCACGATTTTTTTCAGATTTTTTGAGCCAGCCGTTTAGCTTTTAGAGGGGGGGGGACGCCCTGTTTTTACAAAAAAGTGCCCTTTAAAGTGAAATATCTCGCAAACGGATACCTAAATCAAAAAATCGTCTAGGAAACCCTTTATTGTTTCTAAAAGACCTATCTAATGATACCCCACACGATGGGGTAGCCTCGAGAAAAAAAAATCATCCCCACTTTACGTGTAGGGGAGGTACCCCAAATAAAATTATTTTTCATAATTTTATTGTAGCACTTTGTCGACGTAATTACAACACGTATTCATGCAAAATTTCATCTTTCTAGCACTTACCGTTTGGACGGTAAGTCGAGGACGGACGGACGGACGGACGGACGGACAGACGGACATGACGAATCTATAAGGGTTCCGAGTTATGAACTTCGGAACCCTAAAAAGTGGTTATTTTAATACTAGCTTTCGCCCGCGGCTCCGCCCGCAGGTATGTTGGTCATCGCGGTAAAAAGTAGCCTATGTCCTTTCCCAAGTTCAGTTCTATCTTCATACCAAATTTCATCAAAATCGGTTCAGTGGTTTAGGCGTGAAAGCGTAACAGACAGACAGAGTTACTTTCGCATTTATAATATTAGTAGTGAAGTAGGGATTACAAACAGACACTCCAATTTTATTTATTTGTATAGATAATTATCTATACTTAAAGAAAAAGTTCAATAGAAAATATTTATCTACACCAACAGCATCAGCCGCAAATACTCGACTTTAAAACACAAACTATTTTGTCACTTGACCTATTTTTGAACAAGAAAAATTATGATACCAATTTTAAAAGTATCAGATAAACTACATGTGCACTAAATATGTCTAGAAAACGTTTTTAACTTCCATTGTGTCGCTGTGTACGTATTTGAATAACAGCTATAACTTTGAACGGTATCTGTGTATGATATTTTGTTCTAAATAGTATCCGTGAATTTTTTTATGAATTTTTATTTTATACTAAACAAACAATATTTTAAAAATCATCATCATCATCAGCCTATCGCAGTCCACTGCTGGAAATAGACCTCTACCATTGCACACCACTCTGATCAATTTTGCGCTTCTCGCATCCAGCTCCTACCAGCCATTTTACGCTGGTCGTCACTCCACCTCGCCTGTGGGCTAGGCGTCCTACACTACGTTTGCCGACTCGCTGTCTCAGACCTTCAAATATAGTTCGAATAAAGAAAGAACTACTCAAAATTGACTTTATTATGAACTAGTTTTTGCCCACGGCTCCGCTTGTTTGGAGGTCCGTCATAGCGGTAAATAGTAGCCTACGTATTATTCCGATATGTAAGCTATATTATTGAGAAGTTTCATCGAAATCCATTCAGTAGTTTTTGCGTGAAAGAGCAATAAATATACATACATACTCAGAAACTTTCGCATTTATAATATTAGTAAGGAAGCTACGTCTCAATCCTTGAGCACTAAATAAATATTAGCACATCTCTCCACCTATGCAAGTTCTAAATCAATATCTTCAGAGACTTACTCCATTAGTCGATATAATGCTTAAGCCGTGCAAACAATCTACACGGCCTCTTGTTCATGTTGCCACGTAATCGACCCTGGTATTCTAATCCAGTTATTGGCAATCAGAATGGACACTGTAGGCCAATTGAAGAGGATATACATACTTGTTTATAGTAGTTGTATCAAGGTTTTGTTAATTTTTCTTATTTTCAACTTCAGTTTTGATGTAGATGATGATTTGACGATCAGGGTTTGTAAACAGTTTAAGAAATCTTTTTATTATGTCTTAGACAAGTTATAGAATTTAGATAAGATGTAAATTTACTAATTTATACTAACATTATAAATTCATCTGTCTGTCTGTTTGCCTGTTTTGTCACTGCACCGATTTCAATGAAATTTGGTATGTAACTTTGATTCCTACGCCTTTAATTACCACGGTAACCGACATACACATAATACACCTAAAAATACTTGCATGTTGCAGTTTCCAAATTAAAATTATACAGGGATACATTTTAACACAATTTATTAGCAATTAAAGAACTATGTAGAATATTTAGATCACTGTCTTCTATTTCTTTTTTTTTAAAAATCAATCAGTGTCCTCACCAATACAAGTCAGTATTAAATTATACTAAATATAACTACGGCTATAATACAAAAAAATTAACAAAACTCAACGAATAAAATCATAATAACTTTTATCCCCACCTATGCGTTTATTTAAACGCGACAAAGCAAACTTACTAAAAGTGTTTATTTATGTAAATTCAAATAAATCACACGAATTGAAAGTAATATGTTTTCAAACTGACCCATAATATAAAACACAACAAAAACAGCAATATTACATTTAACGAAAGCTGCAAAACATAATTAATAAAATGTACTAACCTTAAAAATATTATAATATAGGAACATCATCATGATGCAGGGTATGTAGAAGGATCCAAGCGATGAGTAGATAACGTAGTTTTGACTATTGAAGAGACACTCGTCAAAGTTTCTGTCTGGTGTGTCGTTCAAGCCCAGGACGATTGGCGCGCCGATTGCCGCTGAGATAAGCCAGACCAGCACTATGGTGAACCAGACTCTTCGATTGTTTTTGTGTTTTGCGTATTTAATAGGCTGTGTTACTGCTATGTACCTGGAGGAAAAATGCTTTTAAGAAACAGATCAACTCTATAATTCCCTACTCGAACTGCATCAGGATGCTCAAATGTTGAAAATAATCTTAACAAGGAAGAGAAATTTATAAAGATTTGTCTACGTCATAATTCATTATAAGTATGGTATACGTTCAAAATACAAATAACAAAAGCTTGAAATGATTCCAGTGTGATATTGCTCATTCAATATTTCAATAACAAAATAAATAAAGAGGTACATCAATCTAATGATTCATATCGTTTTCAGTGGAGAAATGCACATTTTTCTAGATGAATTAACTAACTTCTCCATCTGCTTATCGTAAATTTGATGTCAATTTTTTTTATCATAGTTTACAGATTGCAAAATTAGTTGACATCTAAAGAACTTACCTATCAACGGAGATGGCAACGAGGTTGAATATGCTTGAGGTAGACGATGTGACGTCCATGGCGATGTACACGTCACACACGAAGGCAGGGAGACCCCAGGATCCATTTACCTGAAACAATTCAAACATTTGGTTATTAACTGATCTTACCATAAATTTTTCTTTCCTTTTTTTTCTTTCAAAAATACAACTCCCGCATTAAGAATATGCATCCTGTGTCTCGGGGACTTGCCCAACATACATGAAATAGACACAAAGTACACCCAGACTTAGAGCAACAACTTGTGGATCAAACAAAGTGTCGTCATATGTGGGATTTAAACCCAAAACACTTGGTGCTATAGAGAGCGGCGTGGTGACAGCTTTAACCACTAAACCAACCACGCAGTCCAAATGAATTTGACACAGATACACCTATTCTTAAATAATATGACATCAAAAGAATAGTATCTATGGAATAACATTATAAAATGATTATAAATACCAATACAAACCAATAATAATATACGTAATTGAAATGTACCTGACATTTCAAACGAGTATATTGTTAGCTGAGAAGAGACTTGTGACCACGATTAGTTATTCAAGTTAAAACGTCAGACAGAAAAGTCAAATCGCATCTACGAATAAATAATATTCGTAGAATCGCATACATAATTACAAACCAAAACTGATTTGAATCACGCATATTTAAGTTCACTTTCTGGATCACTTCAGATCATGACATGTATTTGTAAGTCCCCAGGCATAAAATTGCAATAACTTTTAAAAAGTACATAAATAGATATCCACAATTTTATTGCATGTTGCACAATTTATTGCCAAAGCTTTTCTAAATATCAAAGTTGTCTGACCCCATTGTATATTAGACTATACTTAGTAGAATCCTAAAGCACGTCATGAAGCATGATATCCTCAAGCCAAACACGCAATGGAGTGTTAGTGGCTTTGAATACTTGACACTATGAGTCCACGTCGCGTTCATAAATCACTGCGACGTGACGCTGACTACAGTTTGTTTTCCTATTCCCATGGTGTGGATCTGCACAAAAATGAATGTCTTCCCAAATGAGCAAAATGATTGACAGCACAGATAATAGTGCTTTCAAATTGTTTGCTATAAATCTCATAAATGGGTGCACTTTTACAGACTACGTGATATTTTACCTTTTTATAACTGGTTTAATGTCGCTTTCTATTGGGAGCTATTAAAAATGCTCAGAGACTTAGCTTATGGTTCATCTCTTCCAAAAAAGCTTCTTATAAAATTTCTGACATCAAAATTATTATTGTTTTGTATATTGAGTAAGCTGAGGTGTAGAATTTTGCATACTTAGTAAGTATTTTTACACCTAAATATCTGCAATATAAAGTTGTATAGTACTTTAAATTGTAAGACATATAACAAGTAATCTTAAATTACATTATTATTATTAAATGTTTGTGTGATCCGCAAATATTTGTTTCGGAGTTATGGTATTTCCTATGTTGTCTAGTTCACATAATACAAGCTCTGCTTAATTTTGGAATAGGAAGCGTTGTGATTGATATTTCTTATAATTATTATATTTATTTATTATTTTATCATGATTGTAAAAGGCTGATCCATTTGGTTTTGAAAAATAGCATTTGGTCAAGTGAAATGAAATATTCTTACTAATATTATAAATGCGAATATAACTGTCTATCTGTCGCCCTTTCACGCCAAAACTGCTGAACCGATTTGAATAAAATTTGGTACACAGACAGTCTACAGCCTGAGAAAGGACAAAGTCTACTTTTTAACGTGGAACCGCGGGCAAAATCAAGTAAAGCATATAACATCAAAAACTCATGCACTTTTCGTGTTATATTAGGATGATTAGCGTGTGCCAATAAGTAGTCTTTCATGTCTTATATTCTTGTATAGTTTTGTCTCCCTTTATAGTTCTTTGGTCTTTAATCTTACAAATACCTGCATACTATCGTTATTTCGGCTCATAAATTATCTGGAATCCGACAACATACCACGCCCAATTCCACTTCGGTTTTGCGGCCTTATGAGAAACGCTTTTAGGCTACGGTGTTGTAAGTACTCTGTGTGATATTATACTAATAAATTAAGATGTGAGTTTAACACTATTACAGTTTCAAAACTAAAGAAATATTTATTAAGATTCTGTTTTATTCCACCAAAATGACAAGTGTTTGTTTGTGTTACCTGCATTTGAATATTTTGTGTGCTTCTGTTACATATACTAAACAGAGGATATTAATTTATCATCTGTTGTTTAAATATAAATTTATAAGTAAGATAGATATTAACTGTCTTTGTAAACATGTGTTGAAAAGTGTCTTCATAAACGCATGTATGCTGTTTTCTTTTTCTGCCACTGGTGGCGCTGTTGTTTCCTTTTTTCTGATTACAGACTGATCTTGTTCGTTTCGTGCTCAATAAATAGATGTGTAATAAAGAAATCTAAAGTAAAATTTACTGATATATTACCAAATCCTAATATTATCCTTCGTATTTCAAGACTTAAGAAAACTTTTCAGAATTTACTATAATACTATTAAGGCACATTTTACTTTTAAATGTATACTTTTTCCTTTCCTGTAGTCGGATTGACTGATTTCTTAAAAAAGGGTTGAAGTTTGCAATACTTACAATGAGGTTTTGAGATAGTTTGTTTCGATAACGTACAGTCTAGTTTGTCACAATACGATCGGCCTCGTGGTTTCAGCGGTCACCACGCCCGCTTTCTTCTTCGCCAAGTGTCGTGGGTTTAAATCCCACGTGGGAAGACACTTTGTGCGATGTACAAATTGGTGTTCTGAGTCTGGGTGTTCTTTGTGTACGTTTCATGTGTTTGTAAGGTCCTATGCGACACATCAATATAAATATATATCCCTAATGCGGGAGTTGTACTTTATAAAAGAAAATTATTTGTTCCTTCCAAGATAATTGTCCCTTTCTTCTGAAAGTATTATTATATCAAATCTAATGGAATAAATATGTTTCGGCAGCTTGGGTAGCCATCTTGACAAGAGCTTGATTTATGATGTCGTGGTTTTGACACTAGTTTTTTGACAACTTATTTTATATGATATGTTTTAAAAATACTTTAGATACAGTTGTACTAGAAGGATGGTACTCATACAAAAATACTTATAGGTATTGTGTGATGTCTGATACACAACATTATCTAGTTCTAAACTACACAGAGTTTGTACTATGGGTACTAAACACGTGGTATAATTACCATATAAATTAGACCCACATAGAAAACACCCAAACTCCGAAATAAATATTTGCAGAACATTTGATCAGCAGCCGGATACGTTAACTAGGTACTAGACCAACAGTTAATCGTCATCATCAGTTATAATACTGAATATTTTTCTATTACCTACTCTATACTATATAATTATCTATATCTATATATATTTAAAAGAATTGCTGTTCGTTAGTCTCGCTAAAACTCGAGAACGGCTGGACTGATTGGGCTAATTTTGGTCTTGAATTATTTGTGGAAATCCAGACAAGCTTTAAAAGATGAATATATAAAAATGAATTGTGTTTTTTCATTAATTATGGATTCCTTTTGTTTGTTTTAAGTTTATTTTATACAAAAGTTTAGGTCTTCTATTTATGGATTATGGCAGTGCGAAGTCTGCTGGGTCAGCTAGTTTTTGATAAAAATCTGCGCATCTTTTTAAATTAACGATTTCAATAACCTACTATATATATATCTACTATTGTAGGTAGCAACCAGCAAGCAAGGATTTGTTGGTCCGTGCCTGCGCGTTAATATTCATGATATTAGAAATGTCCCGCATAATCTGTATTCGGGGTGATGATTTGACAAAATTGGTACACTTACAATTCCGTTCGAAATTATTGAATTGCTTTAAAACGATTGAATTTTATTTGAATTTCGCATGGAACAATAAGCTATAAAAAAGATTGTGTCGTATTTCTCAGGATTTGTCACAGGGATCTGGAGACATAATGACAATACATAATATCACCAATGTCTAAAATAAACTAAATATTGCCTAAACTGAATTAAAACTCCATCTTGTTCTTCCTAGCCTTGTTCTCAATATTATTTGGGGTCGGCTACTAGTTCAACCGGTTTTATTTGAATATCAATTTTCCACGGAGCGACTGGCATCAGACCTCCGCAACCCTGAGGGAGAACTGAAATTCGTGGGTTGAACTAGTTGTCAGTAAATTTGAGGGCACTGACTTCCCAATAACGATTGCCATAGATGTTCATGACAGCCAGGACCGACGGCTTTACGTGCTCTCCGAGGCACGGGCGTGAATCACTGCCAAACTTCCAAACTCTGGGCTGCTATTAGGAATTTCCTAAGTAAAACCCAAAACTCAAAAAATATATATTAAAACTCCATGTAAATATGGAAGAGTTTCTTTCAAGATTTGCCAATAATCAAAGTAAGGGGTATGGGTATTCACAGACCTTTCTTTTTTACGAATACAGAAAATAAAATCCAACACATTACTGCTAACTACAAAAACCTGCATTTTCGGCGTATCATAAACAAATTTACCTAAAATATTCATGCCATTTTTGGCAATTGCAATACGTGTGGATGAATTATATAATATGCCTTAAATTATATCCAGAATGCCGCACCCAGGATAACAGCCGAACGATAAAACGACAAACAATGAATTGAAAAAAATAAATTTACATTGATGATATTGTGACTGCCTCGTTGGTCTAGTGGTTAGCGTATGCGACTGCTAATCAAGAGGTCTCGGGTTCAAATCCCGGGTCGGGCCAAAAAGTGTTTTTAGGTTTTTCTTATTAAATTCCTAATAGCAGCTCGGAGTTTGGAAGTTTGGCGGTGCTCCACGCCCATCCCTCGGAGAGCACGTAAAGCTGTCGGTCCCGGATGTCATGAACATCTATGGCAATCGCTATTGTGAAGTCCTCAAATAAACTGACAACTAGTTCAATCTTCGAATTTCAGTTCTCCCTTAGGGTTGCGGAGGTCCGATGCCATTCGCTCCGTGGAAAACTGAAATTCAGGTAAAACCGGTTGAACTAGTAGCCGACCACAAATAAACTTGGGAATAAAGGCTAGGAAGATGATATTGTGTCTGTCCTCACATGAAGCAAATTTAATACCTAATAGTAATAAAAGCTTTTAAGCTGAGCAATTGTAAGTTTATCTTGTCCATGTAAGGGTAGTAATGGGAGGTGGAAGTTTGGAAGGAAACACATTAAATAGTTGCCGTCCCTTTATAATGTGCTGCGACAGACGGTACAGCTGATGTACGCTTATTAAAAATTTATACCATACGACTTTAAAGGGTCTGGGAAAACAAAGGATATTATTGTGCTTGTTGGTGAGATCTGGTATTTAATGAGGGCTTTCTCATTTAGTACTCGTTTTTGAATATTTACATTTGGACGACTATACTTTGAATTAGGGTCTCTTAGGGGAATTCACGTAATAAGGGTTAAGTTTATTATATCCTTAACGGAACTTATTGCAGTTAACCGAGCACTACAGGAATTGTATCTAGTGTTTGCAATATAAGGAAGGATTTTGGTGTGTTCGTGGTGATTTTACTCAATTTTGATTTCTGAATGGATCAGCGGATTTGGATTCAGTATTAAATGACCGTATTATGACTATTTCATGCTAGGTTAGCTTTGTACGTTTATTTTACCGTTTAATTTATTTTCATGACATTGTTACATGGCGTTATATTATAAAATAAGACACTCCAATTTTATTTAATTGTATAGATAAGAGTATTCTTAGATTATATATTTTATCGTGAGAATTGATAGCAGAATGTGCCATAAATTCCCACAATTTGCTCACAACCAAGTAGTAATCGTATCGTATCTTATAAAATAGCACACCCACCTTAGGAAGCACAAACTAATAAAACGGACGACAAGACGCCACCCCTTACAATGGACGCACATAATGTCAGCCAGATGGCCGCCAACCAGAAGGTTGGTGTGACGTCACGGATTGCGCAATGTCTCGTTTGATTTAATAAAGTTGTTAAGAAGTATGTTTTTCGGCTGTTAAGATGGCATTATTTTTTTATTTAGTCGTAGCAAATATTTATCAGTTTTAATAGATTTTACACGCTTTATATTAGCTTCAC
This sequence comes from Phragmatobia fuliginosa, assembly GCA_932526445.1. Classification (NCBI taxonomy): domain Eukaryota; kingdom Metazoa; phylum Arthropoda; class Insecta; order Lepidoptera; family Erebidae; genus Phragmatobia; species Phragmatobia fuliginosa. The sequence continues at coordinate 19,842,133 of OW052069.1, read as the reverse complement.
CTGTATGTTTGTTTGTATGTTTGTTTGTATGTTTGTAACCGACTCCTTTGGGCGCGATTTTGACCCACTTTAAACGGCCAGATTTCGTTCAAACTTTGTAGATTTATCGAGGACCGATGACAATACACTAATTTGATAAAATTATTTCAATTTGCACAATAAGATTTTTGTTAATTTATATAATTTTCATGTACCATGCGCGACGACAGCGCCACGTGACAGGTGTCGATTATGATTGAACAATATTGTCACCGTTGTCAAGCAACAAGTAAATATTGTGAAGAAAATTAATTAAATCTTCTGTTATTTTACTATATTAGAAAATTTTGGACGGTGGTAGTTAGTAAAATTATTGCCAATAACATTAAAAATGTTATTTTCCATGGGAAATGAGTCTACTGGTGACTAAAACGGGGTTTCGTGCAATCACCCACGACATCATTTTTCAACCGGAGACAGACGATGTCTAACAAATCAATTTAATTACAGCTAAACACAATTTATCATGTTGAGAGTGCTTTGTGCGACTGTGTTTATAATAAGAGAGGGAAATGCAAGCACATTGCAGCACTTATATACTTCATAAATAATGACAACAGTTTTACGAAGATCAGCCAAGAACAACAATGTAATATATGTACATCTCAATGATAACAATGGGGTAAGCCAAGTGCCCGTCAAATTTCCAAGGAAGAATATTCTAAAGGAAAGTACTTCCATGAAATGTTTCCCACAGTAAAGAAACATAAGTGTGAACTATTTCAGTTTAATGTCTCTGATTTGAAGGTAGATTGTGCTTTAAAATTTGTCCTAGAAGCTGCTGCTAAAAGTAATGCTGAAGATATCGAAACTTCTGTTAGCAAAGTTGTCCAAAGTTTAGTCGAACAGACTGATAAATTATTTTATTGCTGGCATTTATTAACACTTGCACATTCTCATAACTTTACACTTACTTTTGCACGCGGTTTTGCACCTTTATACTCACAACCACTATCCATGACTGAGAATACTAGTTCTTCAGATACTACTCAACAGTTACTACAGCGTTACAGAAGAAAAGAACGCTTCATATGAGAAATTATACAGCTAAACAGTCAGAGGAAGCCAGGGCAGCTCGTTTGCAGCAAGTGCATGATTCTATGGCCCAGATCCAAGCCTCAAAATCAGACCACGCCAGAGAAGTCCGTTTGCAGCAAATGCGTCATTCCATTGCTGAGATTCGAGCCTCTGAATTAGATCAAGTCAGAGCTGCTCGTTTGCAGCAAGGGCGTGATTCCATATCTGAGATCCGAGCCTCAGAATCAGACCAAGCCAGAGAAATACGCTTGCAGCAAATGCCTCATTCCATTGCTGAGATCCAAGCCTCTGAATCAGACCAAGTCAGAGCATCTCGTTTCCAGCAAGTGCGTGATTCCATGGCCCAGATCCAAGCCACAGAATCAGACCACGCCAGAGAAGTCCGTTTGCAGCAAATGCGTCATTCCATTGTTGAGATCCGAGCCTCTGAATTAGACCAAGTCAGAGCTGCTCGTTTGCGGCAAGTGCGTGACTGCATGGCTGAGATCCGAGCCTCAGAATCAGACCAAGTCAGAGCATCTCGTTTGCAGCAAGTGCGTGATTCCATTGCTGAGATCTGAGCCTCAGAATCAGACCAAGCCAGAGCAGCAATGTTGAGGTCGAACATTGACTTGTCAAAAGGATTATTAAATGGTAACATGGGTTTTATTACAGAAATTATATGGCTAAATTTTCGCAGAGGTCAATTATCTGCAGAAGACATTCCATCAGTACGTATCGATTTCGATCCAGATGGTGTTCACGTAATTAAACCAATATCGGTACAATTTCCAGCAAAATACAGCTATGGAACTGCCGAGAGACGAATGTTGCCATTGATTCTGAGTTGGGCATCGACTGTCCACAAGATGCAAGGCTGTTCACTCTGTACAGTTGATCATGCAGTCATTTATCTAGGTTCTCGACTGTTTGCAGCTGGACAAGCTTATGTAGCACTTAGTCGTGGAAGATCTTCGGACGGAATTAGAATTGAAGAACTTGATTGCTCAAAGCTAACAGTTCAAACCTCATGTAACAGAGAAGCATTAGACGAAATGATTCGATTACGAAGTAACACGTAGTAAGACTTATCAATATCACTTGTTCGGCAATGAACATACCGTTAAGTCTCACTGTATACGTTGACGACTGAAAATAATTACAGTTACTTATTAACTATAAGATCACGGAATTAATAGTACATTAAAACAAACAATAGTTTAAAATTAAAAACACAAGCTTTTATAAATAAACCAAACTAAAAACTAGAAAATAAATAATAGTTTAAAAAAAAACTAAAAAAACACGCTTTTTATAGAAAACCAAACTAAAAAATACAAAATAAATTAAAAATAAATAAAAATAGTGTTAAAAATTTCCATAAATATAAATTAATAAGTGTAAATAAAGAAAAATGAATTTTATTTAAAATAAAGCGTGGGGTGCTTTTTAAGATATTATCAAAATGATAATCACTACTCATATCCTTCAATAAAATATTCATAACTATTGACACCATGCACCCCACGCTTTTTTCTAAGTAAAATTCATTTTTCTTTATTTACACTTATTAATTTATATTTATGGAAATTTTTAACACTATTTTTATTTATTTTTAATTTATTTTGTATTTTTTAGTTTGGTTTTCTATAAAAAGCGTGTTTTTTTAGTTTTTTTTTAAACTATTATTTATTTGGAACAAGGTACCTTTGAAAGTAAAGTTGAAAAAAGCTTAAATATAATTATAATGATGACTATCTTGATTATACCTCGTCTAAGAAATGAAATTTTTATTACATACATAGTTTTCACGAAGTCTTTTGTCCGTCTAGTGGTTAGCGTATGCGACTGCTAATCGGGTCTCAGGTTCAAAGCCCGGGTCGGGCCTAAAGTGTTGTTGGGTTTCTCTTACAGAAAATTCTTAACAGCGCCCTGGAGTATAGAAGTTTGGCGGTGATTCACGCCCTGCTTCGGAGAGCACGTCAAGCCGTTGGTCCCGGTTGTCATGAACATCGATAGCAATCGTTATTGGGAAGTGAGTGCTCTCAAAAATACTGACAAATAGTTAAACCTTCGAATTTCAGTTCTCCCTCAGGTTTGCAGAGGTCCAATGCCAGTCGCTCCGTGTAAAACTGAAATTTAGGTTGAACTACTAGCAATCCAAATATTATTAAGAATAAAGGCTAGGATGACGTAGTTTTTATTATTGTAATCTCATAAATTGTATATGATTGATAAAAACCTATCCAATTTAATTTAATTAAAATGTAGAACAATTATTAGCTCCTCTCCATCTGACATTAATTAAATTCTGACATCCACCGTCGCTATATCAATTGTACCTAAATTGTTCTTGAGTCCCAATTCGGCTATTCCCTCAACAATATACCGCGTCAAGTAATATTTATCAAGCTATTTATTCCATGAAAGATGGCAATTTAAGTACATTATTGTGCTTTCGTCCATAGTACTTAAAGTGCGATTAAAATTATCTAAACGGCTCATCAGTTGCACAGAGGTGATTACAATGTTTTATGTCGCTTTATTGCCTCAAAATTCTTTACTGCCCAGCACTTTGATGTTCTTCACAATACATTTAATATCAATGAGCTATTTGATAATGATGATAAGTGACGTATTATTTCTCATTAAATGCATTTTATTTAAGAGATACCTACTTTAAGGTAAGTCGCTTTAATTTTGTTTGAAATCGTCTCTTATAAAGTTACAATATAGCTATCGAAAAAACCACTTGTCACACACCATAAGTCTTGGAATCATTTTCAAAAGTTCCTGATCTATATCAGGATTTATATTTTTATTATTATATTGCAAATAATTCTGATATGGAACTATGGAAAGTTACTGATTGTTTAAGTATAAAAATCTGTTATGACGCTCTCCAAGACTTGTGCATGCAAAATCTATCCCTAGATAAATATTTGACAGGTAAGTTGACATTAAACTATGCCTTGCTGACAGGCCCATAAGAGTTCTTAGTTTTTTAATATTTTAGGTGGAATATTCAATTCAAGAGATATAGACATGAAACAAAAAATAACAGATAAATATATTAAGTGGGTTGCAAATAAAACGCAGCTGTTCAATTCTTTACATATTGAAGAATGCGTGGGCATCATTCATCATACGAGTACAAGGAAGCAAAATCGCCCTGAGAACATTCCATGCTGCTTGTGAGGTCAATCGTCGCTCGACTCGAATGCCTACAATCGTCGAGGTTCTTTGTACACACTCAAAAGGGTAAAGCCGATATGCAATCGAGGGCTTATTTTCTAAATAACTATCCTGCTGGACGTCGTTTAAGATCTTCACACCAAGAATATTCTTACGATTTGTTGTTAAGGTTTGTTCTCTTTGAACAGTTAGGTACATTTACTTTGAGAATTGTATGATTAGTATTTCAAAGAGAAGCAAGGGTTGTACGAGCATACCAACTATTTCATACTGAAGACAAAAATAATGTTTCTATATTGATCGTACTTTGCCCTTTCAATATCCTTAAAAATGTAATAGGTTATAAAGTTACACAGGCTTGTTAAAATGTATATATATATATATATATATATATATTTTTTTTTAATATTTTGGACATCTTACACACAACATCATCTAGTCCCAAAGTAAGCAGAGCTTGTGTTATGGGTACTAAACAACTGATATAAATACATAAACATACTTTTTTTTTTGTAAATACATACATATTATACATAGAAAAACACCCAGACTCCGAAACAAACATTTGTGGATCACACAAATACTCGGTCCGACCCGGGAATCGAACCCGAGACCTCTTGATCAGCAGCCGCATACGCCAACCACTAGACCAACAAGGCAGTCAATAGAATATAAAAATATAATAAAAAATATAAAAAGAAATATAAAATGTAAAAAATATATAAAAGGCCTAATTGTATTTGTGATTCTGTTAAATCACTACCTTGTTATAAGTTATTTGAAAACTCATCTGGTTCTTTCTTACATATAATTCATATTTAGAAAAGATATAACCTATTTATATTTTACTCGTCGAAGAACAGAGTGAAAAGAAATGAAAAGATGAGGTTTGTAAATTTAAAGTTCTTTAACAAAAATAATGTATTTTTAAGGAATATGTTTAGTGTTCCTAATATGTGAAAATATAACTTACAAACATGACAATGCAAATCAATTATAAACTACTAAAAGTCATAAACCCAAAATATAATACTCTATAGTTGAAAATACTACATACTACTGTTATGAATTCCATAAGTAAATACATATAAACATTAATGACATTGATAACCCTAACACAGCTTATCAAAATACAGCAAATGCGTAAATATAATAAAGTCACACTGATTCAAGTAAACAAGCCGAAAACGTCGCCACAACGAAATCCCGTCCATTTCTGATAACAGCGGCTACTTACAACCAATGAAAATGTAAAAATGTACCCAAACACTGATACCTACTGTTTTTATGTTGTATAAACGAGTCTTGAGGGAAAATGTTACAGCGAATATAGAAAAATGTTTGTGTCATCGTACTTTGTGTTAGAAGTCTATTAGTTATAGTGATTACTTGTCATTAGAAGAAAAACTGTTGAATAAAATTTTACATTGAACTGATTTTTGGTTAGTTTATTTGAAAACTAATTTATAAGTAGAAAAAAAAACAACTGTCACGTTGGTCTAGTGGATAGCGTATGCGACTGCTAATGAAGAGGTCTCGGGTTCAAATCTCGGGTCGGGCCAAAATCTGTTTTTGGGCCAAAAAATGCCCGGAGTTTGGTAGTTTGGCAGTGATTCACGCCCGTGCCTGAGTGAGAACACGTAAAGCCGTCGGTCCCGGTTGTCATGAACATCTATGCCAATCGTTATTGGGAAGTCAGCGCCTTCAAAACTAATAATTATTTCAACCTTCGAAATTCAGTTCTCCCTTAGGGTTGCGAAGGTCCGATGAAAGTCGCTCCGTGGAAAAACTGATATTCAGGTAAAACCGTATGAACTAGTAACCGACTCCAAATAATATTGGTAATAAGGCTAGGAACAAGAAGAATAAGTAGGAAAAAAATATTTTTGATATTTTATGTAAAAAAGGGCAGAACGAAGGCTTGATAATAAGAGCCACAATAATTTTGACCACAGAATCATTTTGACACCTTTAAAAAAAACAAATTTATAATTAGAAACTATTTTCAGTTACAATCGTCTCTAAAAGTTTTTTTTCTGAAAAGAGATAAAATGATACACATTTGAATAAATTATAGTCTTTCAGATAATCAAAACACGATTTAAGACAACCTTTTTAGAACAAGAGTTGATTTCCAATCGCATCTAAGAGTAAAAGGAAAATGTATTCTTATTACCATATTCTATATGTATGAAGCTATTACTATGAGATACATCGATAATTTGGAATATTATACATACATCATTTCTTATAGATAAGCCTGTCAAAGTGACTCTACTTTACCTGATGGAAAGCAAAAAAAAATCTAAGAGGAGTGTCAAAAATAGTTACTGCGTATGCAGACAGAAATATTACATATACAAACATTACATATGTAACATATAATCTAATCATTTAATGTAATTATATAATATCACGATAACAAGTCCACAAAGAACAATGACACGCAAAATACTTATACTTATCATAATTTGAATTTGCGAACAGTTTATTATCAATTGCACATGTGTCTGGCTGTGTTCAATATTTATCGTTAATTTTATAGTTCTCGTGTATAAATAATGTTACCAGAATTAGAGTTTGATTATAAAACAACAACAGAATCTATGGATAAATTTTGCCAAAAAGACATCGAACTGTTACGAGATTGGACTCAAAATCTAGACAAAACTACACATGTGCCAAAGGATTTAACAGAAAAACAATTAGTGTTATTTTATAATGCATGTTATGGTGACATTGTGAATACAAAGTTGTGCATAGAAAAATACTACCAATGCAGGAAAGAATCTCCAGAATTTTTCAACAATCGTGTGTTTAATGCTGATTTGTTGGCATCTACTGAAGTTTTTGAGTTCTCCGTTTTACCCGCATATTCAAGTGAAGGCTACGATATAATATACAATCGCCTACAAGATGATAGCGTATGGAAGTTTAATCTACTAAATGAGTTAAAATTGCTACTTATGACGGTCGATCTTTGCTTAACAAAACGAGGTCCCCGGCCGGGCCTTATTTTTGTATTCGATATGCAAATAAAATTCGGACACTTATGGAAAATTAATCCATTAACGGTTAGAAAGCTGATTCAATATCTTCAAGACGCTTTACCCGTTCGTATGCATGCCATACATATACTCAATGCAGAACCTGTTCTAGATAAATTGATGGGGCTTTTAAAACCATTCATGGATAAAAAATTCTTTGATAAAATTATATTTCATAACAAGAATGAGAGTCTGGATAAGTTTTACGAGACTGTGCCAAGATCTTCTCTGCCTCCGATCTATGGTGGTACACTTCCAGATACTCAATATCTTCACAAAAAGTGTTTAGAACAGCTTCAGTCACTAGAAATGTACTTTAAATTGGAAGAAGAACAGAGGCTTGCAGCATTATCTACCTGAACAGAAGATAAATTGTTTCAAGTTAAATACTACCAAGTTAACATTTTTGTTTACAATGTAAAAGTTCTCTTAATAAATATGAATTAAGTACTTCGTGCATTTGTAAATAGGTACATTCTTTCTATCTAACCCCTTATCAAAAGGTCATACAAAAATAAAAATCTACTTGGATTATTTATAAAGCCGGTTCCAAAAATAACGGGTCAGTCACATAAACCAATAACGGGTCAGTCACATAAACCCGAATATCTCCCGAACTACGTATGCCATCCTAATGAAACGAAGACTGTTCAATTAAGAATTTAATTATACAGATAAAAAATAAAATAAAACTTAGTTACACCCACAATATTAATCTTAAAATAAAAAAAAACTAAAGTAGTCATATTTTTCTTAAGATTACATTTTTTTTATGATTGTTTTTTTGCTGTTTTTCATCACTTTCTTCATTTAATACTTTGTATTGCCTCCACGTGATGAAGCCTCCAGTGATGAAAAACAGCAAAAAAACAATCATAAAAAAAATGTAATCTTAAGAAAAATATGACTACTTTAGTTTTTTTTTAATTTAAGATTAATATTGTGGGTGTAACTAAGTTTTATTTTATTTTTTATCTGTATAATTAAATTCTCAATTGAACAGTCTTCGTTTCATTAGGATGGCATACGTAGTTCGGGAGATATTCGGGTTTATGTGACTGACCCGTTATTTTTGGAACCGAGTGTAGTAATAGTCTACTTGTATTACCTTATTACTTCTGTTTTCTTTTTCAGAAATATTCGATTTAATGTCGCTTCTATGTCATCTTCATGACATGCTTTTATTGATGTCAATAAACATAGATAAATGGTATAAATCGCCGATGTTATCGATATGACTGACTGACTTGTTGGTTTAGTGGTTAGCGTATGCGGATGCTGCAAACATTTGTTTCGGAGTCTGGAAGTTTTCTATGTATTGTGTATGTATTTACAAAAACAAAGTATGTTTATGTATTTATATCAACTGTCTAGTACCCATAATACAAGCTCTGCTTAGTATGTAACTGGATGGCGTTGTGTGAAAATAAAGATGTCGAAAATATTTATTTCTTTTAATTATTATTTATTCCAGCAGTGGACTGTTAAAGGCTGTTGATGATGATGATGATGATGATTATTTATTCAAAATTTTGCAGGGAAAACATATTTTAACACAAAATCTTGTTTACATATAACAAAATGCGAGTCGATAAATATGTATGCTATATACCATATGTAATAGTATCCTTTTATATTGTATTGACATTCTCATAAATGTGAAAATAAAAATTGATAAAAATCAAAACAAGTTAGGCAGATCCAGATAATGCTTCCGATATTTATAGGGCTATAGTTTCACTTAGTTTACTTAAGAACTAAAGGGTCTGATGTGGTAGATAAGTAGAAACTGTACTTCTTAATTAATGTAATCGATGCCCGTGTGAAATGAAAAAATACTTTTAGATTTGCCAACATTTGGACTACCTCGGTCAAAATCAAAATCAAAATCAAAGCATTTATTTCAATTAGGCCAGTTACAGGCACTTTTGAATTGTCGAAACAAAAATGAAAATTAAATGTAGCTACAGTCCATATCACAAGACATAAAAACTGTGAAAGTACTGTAGTTGCCCATTCCCTAGCGTAGATCTCTATGGAGAAGAACGGGCAAGAAACTCCATGGACACCTTTTTAAATCAAAATGTTTTTTAGAAAATCTTGGTTACATCATTCATTTTGAGATGGTACATTATGTGAGAACGATGTAGCAAGACGTGCACGTTAAAAGTGTCCATAGTACAACAAAAATACAATTGAAAAATAAAATAATTAATTCAAATAAGCCGTGGCAACTAAGAGATGACCAGTCACAACTGACAGCGCCCGTTCACGAACATGACGCATGGATCAGCACAATGATAGCGTATACGACTGCTGTGCTTTAGGTATCGGGTTCGATTCCCGGTTCAGACCAAATGTTTGAGTGATCCGCAAATATTTATTTCGGAGTTTAGGTGTTTTCTATGTATAATATGAAGGTGTTGTATTAAGAAAAAAAAGTATGTTAATGTATTTTATATTAGTTGTCTAGTGCACATAATACAAGCTCTGCTTGATTTGGGACTAGATGGCGTTGTGTGTAAGATGTCTGAAATATTTATTGCATTATTTTGATTATTTTGATTTGCTTTTAATTTTTTTTGCAAATTCATTGTACATACATTTGTTTCAGTTATAAAAGTATCTAGTAGATCCTTAGGTTGATCAGATACTATTAGTAATTAATTGACGATAGATAGTAACTCTAAATTTACATTATTTTAATATTGCTTCATTTCCAAGCATTAGACAAAGTATAAATCTGAAATGTAACCTATCCAAATTATAAGAAAAACTAAAAGCCCCAAAAATCCTGGATTCGACGAAATCAATTCTGACAGAACGCATGTGGGCTTGAACTTACTTCAAAATTAAAAATAAAGGAACAGAGAATTGTAACGAACGGCTTCTGTGGTTAACTAACCGTGATTTTCCCCGGAACAATTTGATTACAACATCAGGAACATCGGGTAAATAAAGAGGATCACATGACAAAAGTGGTAATCCTAAACTTTGATCTTTATTTGCGTAATAATTGTATTAGGTAATGGCAATACTTGACTGCACGTTTGGCCTAGTGGTTTAAGCGGTCGCCACGCCTCTTCCTACTGCGCCAAGTGTCATGGGTTCAAGTCTCACGTGGGATAACACTTTGTGTGATTCACGATTTGTTGTTCCCAGTCTGGGTGTGCTTTGTGTTCGCATCATGTATGTTTGAAGGGTCCCCCACGATACAGGAATTTATATTCCTAATGCTGAAGTTGTGTTTCTAAAAAAAAAAAAATAATAATAAAAAATAATAATACTCAAATGATTTTCCTCCGCTTGACAGTAAAATTATTTATTTTGGAATCTATTTTTAGGGTTCCGTAGCCAAATGGCAAAAAACGGAACCCTTATAGATTCGTCAAGTCTGTCTGTCTGTCTGTCTGTCCGTCCGTATGTCACAGCCAATTATTTCCGAAACTATAAGAGCTATACTGTTGAAATTTGGTCAGTCGATGTATTCTGTGAACCGCATTAAGATTTTTACATAAAAATAGAAAAAAAATATAAAAATAGAAAAAAAAAACAATACATTTTGTGGGACCCCATACTTGGAACTAAAACTCAAAAATAAATTTTTCTACAAACCCATACCCATATCTATAGTAAAGTGTTCAAAAATGATATTGAGATTTTTAAAATCATTTTTTTCTAAGCTGAATGGTTTGCGCGAGAGACACTTCCACAGTGGAAAAAAAGGTGTCCCCCCCTGTAACTTCTAAACTAAGAGAGTGAAAAAACTATAAAAAATATAAGTTGTACACTACCATGCAAACTACCAACGAAAATTGATTTGAACGAGATCTGGTGAGTAGTTTTTTTTAATACGTCATAAATCGTAAACCGCAATTTACCTTTCATTCAATCAATACACTATTATAAAAACATCGACGAAAGTTACAACGAACTACAAGAACTTTTATATAATATTACTTGCTGATACGGAACCCTTCATGGGCGAGTCCGACTCGCACTTGGCCGCTTTTTACTAATATCATAGATTTATTAGTGATATTCTAACGGCAAAACCACTTAGCCGAATACAATTAGGTAAATTTGATTCTTGAAGAAGGATATAGGCTGCTCTTTACTACAATAACTGACCTACACGCGGGTGAACCAGCCCGTACAAGCTAGTTTCGAAACAATCTAAAAACAATTTAAATTTTTCTATAGCCCCTTTAATTTTGTTTCGACTTTCTGAAATTTGGAATAAATTGCCTGAGTCCCTTACTACTATGCAGTAAGTGACTTTCTTTCAGGAAAATAAGAATTGAGTTAGAAATTATTATTATTATAAAATTTTAATCAGTCTAAATTACCTATTTTATTATTAATTAATTCAACATCATCAACAGCCTTTAACAGTCCACTGCTGGTCATAGGCCTCCCCTTAATACCATGCAGTTCTTAACTAAACAGAGCTTGTTCTATGTTTACCTACTAGACAACTGGTTCAATCATATAATAGTTCTACGTTACAGGTATACATTGTATACCTATCACAAAATCAATCTATTCAGCTTCTGGCAATGCAAACCCAATCTAATCATACTTCTATACAATGATAGCTTTGCTAACTACATAAAGTCATAACTAGGTTATCCTTATCAGCCTTACATTACATTTTTTTATCTATGACTGCATAAGACAGTACTATAGTCGCTTGGCGTTTCTGAAATTATTTCAATAACCTCGTCCCATGCTTTGATAAAGTTAATTTTGGGCTTCTCGCATCCAGCTCCTGCCAGCCATCTTACGCAGGTCGTCACTCCACCTCGCCTGTGGGCGTCCTACACTACGTTTACCGAGACGCGATCTTCACTCCAGAACTCTTCTGCACCAACGGCCATCAGTTCTGCGGCTCATATGGCCAGTCCACTGCCACTTCAGCTTTCATTAAAATTATTTTCAACTTTTTAGTTTAAAAGCGTGTTTGTTTATTTTTTTTAAACTATAATTTTTTCAATCATAGTAACATTAAAACAAAGTAACAAACAGTAATTAGGTTAATTATGACAATAAAAGAACATATCTCAAAGAATTAAATACGTCATTATCATATTAAAACTATTAAAAAGATTTCAAAAGTAAAACCTTAATCAGTAACAGACTTTACCCAATATACTATTTTAATTTCGGCCGTAATAGTTGTGATGATCCTGATTTGTCCCCGAATTTCGTAATTTAATGTGGGCATTAGACAATCCCTTCGGATTGCCTTCCCATTTATATTTAGTTTAATATTATAGCGGTACAGATTTATCACCTATAAATTAATATATATTTAAGTAAATTTAGCCAATTTATTAAAATTTACTTTGAATTATAAGATGCAACATTAATAAGTTTCTATTATTAAAGACTATAACTTCTAAAATTACGGATTTCGCCAAGGCTACACTACAATCTTAATTTGACAACAGAGAAGACGCGAGCAAAGCAATCTGACTTTAAGGGTTGTTGATAAATAATTATTAATAACTTGATTAAATAACAATTTTAACAAAAAGAAACCGACTTCAATGAAAACTATTCCGAGTACCCAAATCGCGACAATTGTGCCTATGATATTTGAGGAGTTCCCTCGATTTCCTTGGGATACCATCATCAGATCTCGATATGGTGACGATGGGACCACCTGTAAGCTACGCCCATTCCCATGAAAAAATAATTATAATAATTTTTGAAATCGGTTCATGAACGACGTAATTATCGCTGAACATACATAAAAAAAAAAAGATTCCGACGAATTGAGAACCTCCTCCTTTTTTTTGAAGTCGGTTAAAGAGATTACCAACATTTATAAGAAATTAGATCATTAACTTTATCGACTACACTGCCGTATTAATCATATATCTCTTTTACATCATATTATATCACACAACAGTTACGGTGACGTCAAACGCAAGATGAATTTATTATGAGAATTTGAAGGCTTTAGAACGAAATGATGTAATTAGTATCTGGTGGCTATTATATTTCTCAATTGACGAATATACATATTTACAAGGCGTATTAATTAAAGCTGACAACCGCTATTTGGGCGTTCTGGCAGCCCTGGAGCGAAGGGCTCCTTTATTTCAACTTGAATTTACATGATGATATTTTAATTCTCGTAGAATGCCTTACCACGCGACCACACTAACAGAATTAATCGCATGCTTGCTTCTTTGTTTAGTGGTTAGAAGTCTTAATGCAAAGTCAGATGTCGTGGTTTGATTTTCATTCAGAATACATGATTGTGTCATATAAATAGGCTTGTTTTTGTTTGAATTTGAAGAGACAAAAGCATGTCATCAGTAAATAAATATATAAATATTTTGGACATGTAAACATACAACATCATCTAGTCCCAAACTAAGCAGAGCTTGTACTATGGGTACTAGACAACCCATATAAATACATAAACATACTTTTTATTTGTAAATACAGACATATTATACATAAAAAAATTCCCAAACTCCGAAACGAATAAGTATTTGCAGATCATACAAACATTTGGTCCGATCCAGGAATCGAACCCGAGACCTCTTGATCAGCAGCTGCATACGCTACCCATTAGGTATTGGGTTCAAAAAGTGTTATTTGGTTTTCTTACAGGAAATCCTCTCCTTGTTAATAAAAGCATGGAAGTTTGGCGGTGATTCATGCCCATGCCTCGGAGAGCACGTTAAGCCGTCGGTCCCTTGTCATGAAAACACATAACAAAGATTTACGTTGAGTTGAGCAGCGTTTGGGAAGCTTCATTGGATCTTCTCACCATCGATCCCACAGTGCCTAAAGACAAAAGTCTTCAACCAGTACGCCCTACCCGTCATGACATACGGAGCTGAAAAGCGGCAATCACGCCAAGCGAGGTCCACAAATTCCAAGTCGCGAGGCGTGCTATTGACTATGCTCGTCGTTTCTCTATCCGGGTTATCCGGCATATAAAGAAAGGTGTCGACATAGCCCACAGGATTAGCAAGTTGAAATTGCAATGGGCTGACCATATTTGCCACAGAAACGACAACCATTTTTGAATGCAGACCGCGTCTCAGCAAACGTAGTGTAAGACACCCACATGGCAGGTGAATTGATGATTTTCGACTGGCAGGAACTGGGTCCAAGTAGCCGAGGATCGTACTAAGTGGCGTGCAATAGGCGAGCCCTATGGCCAGAACTATGATAGGCTGATGATGATAATTCTAGTAGACTTGAAGCCTACCCCAACCAAGATTGGGTAAAAACTCAAAGAATAAGTACATAGTACACAATTAAAACACCTGTAGTCCACCTGTTGGCCGCTCATTTAAAATTACAGTCAAACGAAGTGAAAGTTTCTGGGTTAGGGAGCTTGTTTGTGTTTCAATGTATTATGCAAAAGGTAAGGTTTTGTGTTGCTGAAGGTTATGTGAACTGAATGATATTTGAGTATTTACATTCTGTGTTGTGTTTTTTGTGTGTTGTTATAATCGTATAATAATTGGTGTATTTTTTTAAATAGGGTATTAGGTTAGTATGGGTTTTTAGGAACATTGTATTTACAGAAGAATGATGCTAAAACATCTCACTAAGCTATCATGGTGTGGGTCACAATGCTGCATTGTATGCACTTACAATGCAGATGGTGGCCCCTACTCCTGGATTCTACTCCTGCATTCCACCAGGCCGAGTATAGTCATTTTGGTAGGTTTAAATATAAGAAAAGATTAATTGAATAAAGAAACTACAAAAATTAATTAAGCACTCATGTTTGATTTATGAATCCAAAAATAACTTTCTTTGGTATATGTTGTTACTGATTGTGAGTAAACTTCGTTAACACGAAAGCCGATTCGGCTGAATGATGTAATACTGCTAGGGCTTTATAACCTAGTAGTTTTGCCATCGACTCCGCCCGCGTGTATCTCGATTATAATTATTGCAGTAAAAAGTAGCCTATGTGTTATTCTGATATATATAACTGTAAAGTTTTATTCAAATGCGTTCAGTAGTTTTCGCGTGAAAGAGCACCAAACATACATACATACATACAAACTCATAAACTTTAGCGTTTATAATATCAGTAGGATCATATATTATAGAAACCGGATCATATAAATATGCGTATTTTTTGCAATTATGCTAGACTCCTAGACTCCTGGTTTAAGTGTGATATTATAAATTTTAACGCCGTTAGTACACCGACGCATTCGTATGCGGCAGCGAAACAACGAAAAAACTGTCAGTAGTATGGCAGAATTTCGCTTACGCTACGTCTCACTCTAGCACTAGGCTACATGAAATAGTTGCGTCATTGTCGGTATTGTTTCGCAAGGAACTGTGAAGACGCAGATGTTTCGCTAGTGGTGTTTCGCATCGCTGCCGGATACGAATGCGTCGGTGTACTAACAGCGTAAAAACTTGCAAATCGGTTAGAAGCTTCGGGGTTCATTGCGTGCAACCACGTGGACATGTATGGTTTAACTAAATATTAGATTTTACCACGGAACAACTGGCAGTCGCATAGGCCAACCCCTGTACCTACTAGAAACAATAATATTTCATACTCACCAGGCTTCACTGTGAAATAAATTCTAGTTGCTTCATTCGTTAATTCATAATAATTCATTATATTTCAAATGTTAGAAGTTTCTCGAATATAAAAGTCATTTCAAATTAAAATTACCATTTTAAAAAAATACGAATTAAGTAAATTATTAAAGTTTTACTTTAATTATTTACATGATATAAAATCATCAAGTTAACCTACATTAAATTCTACAACCATTGCCAGTAGATCAACAAAAATCCTAATAGTTTTTGGGACATACCCACACAATACCCGTATACCAAATACCACAGCTGAAACTGAAACCTCACTTCCTTAACACGGCGTGGGGCGGACAACAAAGGACCACAGGAAATTGCGCACCCGACGTTCCCGCATTGGAGCACTTTGCCCACTTGTTGAAAAGTGTTGGTAAAACCGCGGATATACTGAGCTTATTTTAGTTTTTATTCTTATTGTTTAGCCCGATGATTTATGATTAGCCCGCGCAAATTGTTTTCAAGATTAGCACCTGAATAAATGGCTTTATAACCGTGTAGTTTCCGTCTGTGACTTCGTTATTGAGGCGTTTTTTAGTTCGGTGGTGGTTAGTACTCTAAAGTTACGCGTCTATTGGCCCGCGCCGGACGCACCGCACGCACGGCACGCAACGGATTTATTTTGCTTTGTATGATTTCACATAGTGCTGCGTCCACTATCCGCGCCGCCCGCACCGAACGCCGACATTTCTGAGCAAGGCAAATCCTTTCAATCTGTTGCGTGCCGTGCGTCTGGCGCCGGCCAATGGACGCGCACCTTGAAAAAGCAACACAATAACTACTCGAGAGAAAAGACGGCAATAGAATTGTTAAATAAATGATTATCATTAACCGAGCATAACACGGTCGCTTAGTTACTATATTTAATGCTATCTGCGTGATTGCAGTTTCGTGGTATATCAGATACACTAACCTTTTAATAAAATTGGTTGACTTTTAACTGTAAAGAAGTAACAGAAATAAATATATGTAGTTATATGACTGGAAGTCGCATATCCAGCGAATGCAGAATGTATAGACGAGATGCGATATTCATTCACGATCCATTATTGGATAAAGAAATACGGAAGAAATAAGAAATACTGTCCGACTACGTAAACACGTTTGATAACATTAATACAGCCAATGTTCCTGAGCCAATTATCACGAATCTATTCAATAATTAAAATTGGTTCTGTAGTATGTATGGTGGAATATAAAAATATACATAGAAACAAAACTGTTTTCCGTTAGCCGTAGCCGTAGTAAAAACTAAGTGTTGGATGGTCCAATCTATACGATGAACACATTTAAGTTTAGTAAGACCTATCTTCTTCTACAAATTCTTGATTAATATGCTTAAGTTTTGTATTACAAAATCTTGACTTAGTAAAACTTTGTCAACTTCTCAGCGCCGTGATAAACCTAAAACGTTATAACGTTAAAACTGTTATTATCACAGCGTGATAAGCAGTTTATTCTTAGAACTTCTTTAATATAAGTTATATTAGGTTAAGTTTTGGAGAATGTTATAAAATTTGGCTTCTTTAAGTGGGGTTGTAGATGAGAATAGGTATGTTCCCGCACGCACTCACGAAAGATCTAATGAGTGTGAAAGAGACATAAGCAGTTTATCAAGATAGTGATAAATAATTTTATTATCTCTCTCTCTTTGTCTTTTGTCTTAACATAAAACAGAAAGTACTAGAAGGTTAAGTACTTAATAATTAGGGTTCTTAGATTATAACGTGTGCAATTGAGTAGGTGATACTCGATTTACAGCTTGCACTCCTCGATTTATTACCTCCTTTCTTGCCTACTTTTCCTTTCACATTGAACTTCTATCTAATCACTAAATTGCTGACTTGACGAAAATAGGCTGGTCTCCTATTATGTCCTTAAAATTATAGTCACCAAAATATGGGTGTCAACTCATACTTACATTCAAGCTCAAAGTACACTTGTTTTTTTTTTATGTGTGAAATAACGGCGGGGTGGTGTGTCGGACTTGAACCGACTAAAAACCAAACAGTGTGCCTTCTCCGCGCTTCTCCGTTTAGGAGGAGGTGAAGTCCAGGGTCAGATCTCCTTCTGGACTCCTCCCAGCGCCTGCCCGCTCCTGATGCGGGCACCGTCTCAAGCTCAAAGTACACTAACTGAGCCACGCGGTCTTACGCGCGGGTATTGTTTAAATCACGATTAAAGCCGTGGATCGAAGCTAGCCTGAAAAAATATCATAAATTATTCCTTAAGTCATCAGCTATCTGACAATGAAAGGCACATCAAAACTGGTCTAGCAGTTTCAGCGATCCGGCCAGAAAAAACTACCAGACAGACAGACAAAATTGCTTTTTTTGGTGTAAATGCCCTGTATAATTTCATATGCACTTAGAAATAAACTGTCCGATTAATATTAAATTTATTTATTTTTATAGATTTAAAATAGCACCGTTTAAAATATTTAATTAACGTTAACTTTAACGTTATATTGAATAACGAATAACGTTAAATGAAACGTGTATCCGAGCGCGGTAGCCAAGGCGATAAATTTTATGTTTGAAATATTCAAGTGTGGGTAGTAAGAGTTAATATTGAATGAAAATCATTCCGTTTCGGATTTCACGCACAAAATATTTAAACTGTGAGCTTTTGTGTGGAATTTTACATTAAAAATAAGCCATATCGTGGAATAAAATGGAGTGAAAATGAAAGCTGCAATTGAGGTAAGCAAATGATAATTCAATAGTGTTTTGTTTTGAATGTTTTTTTTACAAAGATCTTCAGTTGTTACTAAATTCAATTACCCGGAGTATTTATTTATTTCGATAAAAATAATTAAAATTATTATGTTAATGTGTATTTTGTTAATAAAGCCAATCGAATTGAAATTGCAGGATTTTTTTGATAAACACTAACCTGACCGGGTCAGACCAAATGTTTTGTATCATACACAAATATTCGTTTCGGAGTCTGGGTGTTTTTCTATGTATAATATGTGTGTATTTACAAAAAAAAGTATGTTTATGTATTTATTTCAGTTATTTAGAAACCCATATTATAAGCTCTGCTTAGTTTGCGACTAGATGGGGTTGTGTGTAAGGAGTTCGAAATATTTACTATAAAATTAATAACTAGGGGTACCTAATACATTGCTTTGACTCCCACTTTTGTAATCATCTACATCAATACAAGTAAACCAATATATATATGTATATACAATATAAAACAACGTAATATGTTCAGTACTATTAACGGTTTGGTCCCTTTCGAGGAGTCTAGTGACAAGGTGTCAAAACATTCGAGTCTTACGTACTGGCTACAGTACACTGTAGGCCATAAAACTAGGGCACTTTCATATTAGACAGAACATTGATTTTGGAAGCCAAAATTTGTAAAGTACAAGACAGGCCTATTTATTTATTTGTATAGTTGTATAGTATTAAGAAAAACAATGTTTTATAAATTGTTAGTTAACAAATTTGTTTCATACAAACTAATCGATTTATAATTTGCTATCGAGCGCCAAGGGGTCGAAATTCGACCCTAATTTGAATTATAAGTATCAACATTATTATCTAAGGTTTTATTGTCAAATACTAAAATTACGGATTTCAGCGATTCCGAGTAATGTGTGTGACGTTTTATTTATAGTTTTAATGTATTTTATGCATATTTTTTTAAACAATAATAAACTTCACACAAACACATATGAAAAAATCAAATTAAAAAATGTTTTGTTCTTGGCCCACAATTCATGAAACAAAGTTATAATAATATTAACAGTACTGAGACTGAATGGGTTACCATCTCAGCAAAATAACACGGATCGTGCTGTGCTGGTATTCAGATAGCACAATATTAAACTCCACATAAACTATAAGTGTGCGAAATATCATACTAATTCGTGCATGCAATTTTCGTAAAAAGGGGTTCAAAGTTTTGCTTCACATATTTATGTAAAGATGATAAATTTGTTGGATGTATATAATTTACGTTTGAATTGATATTGCTCATTCTGGACCATTAATGTCCTAAAATTTGTTCGTATTTAATATTCATTTCGGCAGCTATTCATAAAAACTTAAAACAGAAACTTTCTTTACTATAATATATAAATAGTACATTTAGAACTTAAGCACGTCGCTGAGACCTAATTTATTAAAAAGTTCAAAACGTTCAAAGCCATTGCGTTAATATTTTATTATAACCAGCAAACTACCCAAGTTCACTAATTTAGCTAAGTTCAGTGTTAATGTAAATATGTTATTCATTTTGAAAGATGTCGAGTTAAATATAATAGATAAAATAATTCTATGTAGCTTAATTAAACTATAACCGGACTACATCAAAACTTTTAATATAATTAATATAGTCTATTTCACTTGGGCCATTTTCACAAATCTATTGACACCACTCATTAACATCGGTTCAGAAGTTTAGACACTAGATTGGAACATACATATATCATCATCACCACCGTATCGCTATCCACTGCTGGACATAGGCCTCTCCAATTGCAATCCTCGGCTTCTTGCATCCAGCTCCTGCCAGCCGTCTTGCGCAAATCATCATTCCACCTGGCCTGTAGACGTCCTACATTACGTTTGTCGAGTCGCGGTCTACATATATAGACAGCCAAAACTATTATCCTTCCTTTTAGCTTCAATATTCTCGTGTAAAAAAGGACTATACTTATTATTTTCACTAAAAAGAATATGGAGTAATAATATTGTCCTCAAGTGTACAAGTCCATTCGGTAATGTGGTTCCCAGGTACATGCTTTTCCTTTTTAGTAAGCCGGTTTCACGAATACAACCTTCAGAAACTCAACCAAACTGTTTGACTTTCTACGAAAATCGAGTGTGTGTTTTGTTTGTGTTCTTAAGTTAAAATGTAAGTGTATTACGTCTGACATTAATAAATCACAACATCTATACTAATATTATAAAGAAGTAAAGTTTGTGTGTTTGTTAAATTGTAAGGGGTAGTCTCGGGATCTACTGAACCGATTTTAAAAATTCTTTCACCAATAGAAAGCCACATTATTGCTGAGTGTCATAGGTTATATAAAAAACCGAAAAATAAATTACGTGGTAGTCTGTTTTGCAAAGTGAATCGGAGAAAAAACGGTCGAATGAAAGCGTTTCTTACGAACGCTGTCTGTCTGTGCGTCTGATGTTTTTAAGCAGCCCGAAGGCCTCCAACTAACAACTAGTTTTCACGACTGTTATCTTATAATAAATAATAATAATAAATATTTCAGACATCTTACACGCAACGCCATCTGGTCCCAAACTAAGCAGAGCTTGTATTATGGGTACTAGACAACTAATATAAACATACTTTTTTTTTGTAAATAGATACATATATACATATTATACATAGAAAATACCTACACTCCGAAACAAATATTTGCGTATCACACAAAAAAATGTTCACTAGACTAACAAGGCAGTCAAAGCTTTTTCATTTTCAAGAAACACCACGATACATATCCGCATCAAAATGCTAGTTACAAGCAAAAAAAAAAACAGTATAAACCCTAATTAAGGGTAAACAAAATAGTTTCACTAGTGTCACTAAAACATTAATTAACCCCCAATTCATCCCGTTAATCGTCGTTAATAGTGTGTATATTGTATCAAATGACCCATTTCCACCGTTCATCTATTTCGCCCTTATCTGCCCCATACAATTTGCACGGACCACCCCTACGATTTCCTTATCACTATCGGTCATTGGAGGCTGCACGGGTTCTAACGCTAATTGCTGTGACCTGAATTATTATGTTATAACTAAACAGGGGCTGGTAATTTAATCTATCTATACAAATAAATGAAATTGGAGTGTCTGTTTGTAATATCAAATGATTTTTTTAGAAGTATGAAAGCGAGTTTTAAATTTTTTGTCTTACCGTCTGTCTGTCTGTTCCGGCTAATCTTCGGAACGACTGGATCGATTTTGACGGGACTTTCACTAGCCAGTAGCTGATGACATAATGAGTAACTTAGGCTTATATGTTTTAGACACACCCTGGGACCCAGCTAGTGCATAATAATATTATACATTCAAAAGTAACTGTTACACCGGAAATCTGCTACCATATATAATATGTTCTTCCTAGCTTTATTCCCAATATTATTTGGGGTCGACTACTAGTTCAACCGGTTTTACCTGAATATCAGTTTTTCCGACTGGTATCGGACCTCCGCAACCCTAAGGTTGAAATAGTTGTCAGTAAATTTGAGGGCACTCTGAGTTCCCAATAATTATTGTCATGGATGTTCATGACAACTGGGACCGACGGCCCCGTGCCCGTAATCACCGCCTAACTTCCAAACTCCGGGCTGCTATTAGGAATTGTTAAGAAAAAATCAAAATCACTTTTTGGCCTGACCCGGGATTTGAACCCGAGAGCTCTTCGATCAGCAGTCACATACGCCATCCACAAATGAAATAAAGTAAACAGAAATAAATAAAAAAATAGTTATTGTGGGATATTCCTAAGATATAGACATAATTATACCATCGCGGACTTTTTTGTAGACCTTTTTAAGGTGTACAATACTGTACAGTATATTATTTTGATCTATCTCGTAAGGTACAGCCAGCGTTTGCAATGTAAGCGTAAAAAAATGGGTTTATTTACGACATCATATTAGATCAATGTTTCACTACTATATAATGCATGTATTATACATAATAATATAAACTTTCCTCTTGAATCACTCTATCTATGAAAGTAAACAGCATTAAAATCCGTTGCTTAGTTATAAAGATCTAAGCATTTATAGGGCAGACAATGAGCGGAAGCGACTTTGTATTATACTATGTAGTGATATAAAGTCTGACATATAAAATATATAAGCAACAGAAGCCTTTTTGATATCCACTCAAATTGACGTGCCAACACATGTTTCCAACCGGTGACATCAAACGCTCAAGATATTTCCCATCGAGTCTGAGTTTCTTGTTCGTGTACGAGTATTGCGAATCTGAACGCTTATTAAATTACGCTAAGTGAAGCTCCACTTAACATAATTTAATAAACGCGATATATTCATTCACGGCGCTCGGGAATTGAGAATGGTTAATGAAATTTCAAAAAAGTGATTATTCAAGGTTGTTCGTACTTGTTATTAAATAGAAGACTTGGTGACTTTAATTTTATGGACTTCGATTTAAGCAATACTTATGGGTTTAATTAAAATGAAATCCTTTGTAAAAACTGTCTATCTATCTATCTAAATAATGCTATTAACATTTATAACATAAAAAGTTATAAAAGTTACCGAATATAAAATATTCCATTTAATTTTATTAAAAGTATTGATTTGCATCAGGAATTGAATAATAATAAAAAAATATTATCAAAAACTCACGGTACGGCTGATGCACAAGTTTATAGTCGCTCAGCGCGCTATTGTGAGAGCTATGCTCGGCATTCTCTAAGGGCCACCGCAGACTAGCTACTTTTAGCATCGGCGATCGACAACTAGTCGCTTTTTAGAAGCTAAATACAGCGACCGAACGTTCTACACCGCACACTTAAAAACGCCAAACGCGGAGATTTTGTCGCTTTTTAGAAGCGCGACACAGCAGCTGAACGCTGCTCTCCGCACACATTCGGATGCCGGTAGCATCGATTTGGCATCTGAGCAGTCGCTAAACGCGCGTTTCTGATACCGCGATCGAACGCAGGAAGTCGCTAAAACGCGATGCAGCATCGATGCAGTCGCCAAATCGCCGATCGCTGATGCTAAAAGATGCGGTGGCTCTAAGCGATCGTATCAGAAACAAGATGATTCGGCAGAGAAATTTCTTTCACAGATTACAGAAAAGATACAGGATAAATGATAGTCACAAAATATACTTTGATAACAAACTAATTTCAAAAGTTATAGCAAACTTCACTATTCCAATTAATTATTGAAAACTATCTATTCTAAGAATCGTAAACGTATGATACGAATAACGAAATCCTTTTGAGTACTTGTCACTAATTGTAATTAAATTATCTGTTCCAGACTCGATGCATTGTATGTCAATTAGTTTATTGCTGTGCTGATTGTCGACGTAGACACGAAAAGACGACTCACGGTCTCACCTATGACTGCCCAATCTGTCGAGGATTCAAGTTCCTTTGCGACCAAGAAGAACTAAATCAAGAATTTATTGAACATCTTGTTTCTGAACATACTCCACTGTATTGTAAGAAGTGTAACAAAATTTTCAACATAATGGAAGACTTCTCTGATGTAGATAAATGTTCAAGTATTTCAGAATTAATGGGGAAAGAAATTGAAATTAATACACCGCGACTCAGAGAAGTAGATGAGAAATTTGAATCTTTGTATGAAAAAGTTAATAATACTGGTTTGGAGAATTTCGAAGGTATAATATCTGTTAATAAGAATAATAAAACGGCTGTGATCACTCCTATTGTACGAAAACAACATTTGGTAGATTACGAATCCAGTGACAGTGAAGGTGAAATTAAATTAGAAAATACGACTCCTTATCCGAAATTAGTTCCAAAAACTCCCATGCTGAAGAGAACAAGAGCTGCTACTCCTCATACAAAGAAATTACTTGGACTAATGAGACAGAAATTCATAGAAGAGTATGAGGAAACAATTGGAGAAGATAACTTTGAAGGATCACCTATTGATAAAACTACTCCATCAAGAACAGATAATGATTTAGGTAAAAAGTCAATTAACTTAATTTACAGTATTTTTTTAAATAGTATTTTTTAATACAAAAAATAAAAGAAATAAAACAAAAGTTTGAAAATCTTTTGATATATAGATAGATCGAACTAGAAAGTTTTACCAGGTCCATTAAAATAATTATTTCGAAACTTAAAGTTATTCCTAATATGCTTAAATGTGATTTACAAAAAACAATATAAAATACCTTGATATATGATATTCATCAAGCTTAAAGGTAAGGTTAAGAAGCAAAATATACCATTACTGTGGACACATGGTCCACAGTTATGATACATTTCTTGAATGGTATCATATAATTGAGTATAGAAGAACACTTCAAATACACAACACAAAATTGTATTAGTCGTGACAACTATATTCGTTTTAGTAACATTAGTGATATTCTATTTTCTAGTTTTGCCGTGACTCAGAGAGCACGTAAAGCCGTCGGTCCCGTTTGTCATGAACATCTATGGCAATCGTTATTGGAAAGCCAGTGCCCTTAAATTTACTGACAACTAGTTCAATCTTCGAATTTCAGTTCTCCCTTAGGGTTGCGGAGGATCGATGCCAGTCACTCCGTGGAAAAACTGATATTCAGGTAAAACCGGGAATCTCAAATAATATTGAGAATAAGGCTAGGAAGATTTGCTATTATCATTAAAACGAATGAGTAGAAATAAACGCAATTTAAAAAAGTATCAAGTTTAAAATCAGTGTATTACATGCGGTAAGTAACCAAATTTTAATTTTTACTCATTTTAGACCAACAACACGAGATGACTACACCAACCTCTCATTTACCTCACCTCATGAAATTAGCCCAAGCAGTGACTACAAGTACTCCAACCCACTCTGCTGTAGTTGGATGGCCATTGTTTTCTGACCAAGGAGCGGACTCTCCTCTATCAGAAATTGAAAATACGGAAAGCCCTGCTCAAAGCATAAATATAGAGGTATGCCCATTTCTAATTTTACTATTTCTATGGATTAATTTTCCCCAACCACTATAATTATGTCGGCTTAGTTAGTTTTATTAATGCATATCAATGTATTATATTATTGCTTGTGCTTTCATGCATATTTCTTAAAATAGGTTGGAGTCTGCTTTAATTCGTTTAAAATTTCACGGCTTAGCAAGCTTTCGCAATAACAGAGAAATTTCAATGTATTAGTGATAGCCACCCATCAATGGATTGATCTAGCTAGGATTACTGAAATATTTACATATTACGTGACGAAAATCTCAACTTTATACGTTTCTTCCAGACATCCAAAAGCGAACAAGATGCTATGCCACTAAAATTGAAGAGCATTATAGCAACGAGCAGCAAGACTCGAATAGGAAGTCAGGATAGTTCCGAGAAACAAATAACCTTCCAAGATTCTAACGAGGTCTCTATGAAAAAGAAGGTGAAGTTTGCTGAAGACACTGTCTTTGAGCAAGTCAAGGTCAAGCGAGGTATTGACATCTTTTGTTTTAAAGTAAATGATTTAAAAATAAAACAAAACAAATAATTAGTATGCTATTATAGTTTTGTGAGAATTACAATAAATAAACTTTACTGACAAGTTAAAATTTACGTCTTACAAAAATTGAGGCAAATTTTATACAATCTTTATATCGACGTAGGTAAAACGTATTTGCTGTAATCCTCAAACCAACGAAATTACGTTTTTTACATAATTTTATTTAGAAAAAATACTGCATCGATTGGTCCATGTATCATAACTCTAACGTTAAAAAAACACGCTACAAGGTTTTTGAACAATTTAAGTGTTTTTTCATTTGGTGTAAGTCTGTCAAAAAACAGTATTTTTGATGCATTTGTTGCATAAGTAATTCTCGCGGTCAGCACAAAGGCTATTAAGTTTTACTTAAAAATCATTGTATGCCATTAACAGCAATTGAAACTTTAAAACATAGTAGAAACATCTAGTTGCCATAGAAAATTCTTCATGGTTACAGCATTCTATCGGTCTTTGAAATAAAACTTGATTGCTGTAAGCCAACCACTGCTTTTAATTGACATAGAATTTTATCTTCATACGTAACATGTAACACAAGAAAAAATAAAAATACCTTTTTAAAATCATGTTTCTATGACGTATAGTTTGTTAGTAGTAGTTTTTTTCTAAATTCAGGAAAGTTTTTGTCTCTCCTGAACATTTTATGTTTTGCGGCTTACAGCAAATACGTTTTAAACCATCGATATTGTGGAGCTGAATTCATTACCGTCACTGGAATATTACCGTAAACGGGACTTATTCGCGATAAAATCAAAAAGGTTACGATACCTTCTGAATTAATTTTTATTTACGAAAAAAACAAATTGATTAACCAAATAAGACGATTTGTTTTCTTTGATCGATTAATAATCGCAAGATTAATATTTTATCTCCATGTAAGTGTTATTCTAATTGAATTTAGTCGTATGTGCCAAAGCTATTGTTTGTGTACGAATCATTAGCATCACCCTATTGCAGTTCACTGCTGGACATAGCATTTATTTATTATAGCACAAGAAAGTTTTATTCCGAAAAAATACAGAACTAGAAGACAACAAAACTCTATAGATGAATTTCTTAAATATTGTTCAAATAATCATATTTCATCAGAATACATAAACATATTTAAAAATAAAATATTTGTTAAATGCTATTAGCATAATCCTGATTATAACTTAAAACCTCAAAGGTTCACAACACGAACCTTAAATAAATACCTACCAAACTATTAGCGTATCGATTTTCATGATAAACATTGTTTGTTTTATTGCAACTTCATAAGAGTTGCTTTTCTTAAACTCATTGTAGTGTAGGGTTAGTTGTTAAAACTTAAAGTCGTCACAAAATAAGAAGCCCGTTTTGACATTTGTCATTTGACATGCCGCGATAACTTTGTATGAACGTCTATGTAAGAAATTGAAAAATCAAATTCATAATCCTATTTAATTACTCTGTTACCCATATACTATCACAACGCGTATCATAAATAAGCATCAAGTTTAACTTGATATTGAAAAAATGCACTCAAAAACACGAATTAATCGCCACGATGACAACTGTCAAAACGGCCTTCTTATTTTGTGACGACTATAGTGACGTAGTAATATTTGTTATTGTCACCATCCACAATGTTCGTTATTATGCTTCAGTATAATGTCTTAAGGAAGCGCTTCGGAAGCGCTCATAGCCGGGTGGCCTTAGGTGATTGGAAACGATCACCAAGGGTAAGCAACGACGGCGCGGTCGGACCTAGATGGGTGACCGTTTGTGGCATTTTATATAATGAGCGTTTCCGTGATTCGGAGGTCACGTTAAGCAGTCGGTCCCGGTTGTTGTCATAAGACAGCAGTCGTGAAGCTTAGTTGGAGGCCTTCGGGCGGCTTAAAAACATCCGACAGCAAGATTACGTAGCCACAACGTGTCTTGCCAGTCCCCAACCCGCACTCGGCCAGCGTGGGGACGTATGGCCTTAACCCTCTCTTGAGAGGAGACCTGAGCCCAGCAGTGGGACGTTATGGGTTGTTGATGATAATGTCTTAAGATATAATTGAGGCATTCTCAACAATTCGTTACTTTGGCTAGTGTGACCTAATGGAGACAGGTCAAGCTAAATAGTAATTGCTAATTATAAAAAAACATATACTCGTAATTTTGTTAAAAAATCTTAGTACGACATACTCTACTTCTAACATGTTTCCTAAAAAATTAACTATGATAACTAGCTTCGAGAAATTAATGTATGAATTTCATCAAACTATACTAACTTAACTGTGAGACGATATGTATTTAGAAAAAGATAAAACAATTCTTTAAAACTGCTCCAAGACGCTATACAAACAATAATCTGCATAAGTAAATGTATCTAATATATTACGATCTTACTTAAAGGAATAAAACCGTACCGACAGCTAGCGTATAATGTAATCTCCATGTCATATCCATTACATTAAGGTAATAAGAGCGTTTTTATCTAATCTAATATCTCCCACGTCAAGCGTTTTATTAATCAACTTACAGACGCCTTCGCAACGATACTGTACATCAGTGAATTATTAAAATTTGTGTAAAGTTTAATTTTACTCAAGTGTGACATTCATATTGTAGTATTTAGGAAAATGCATTTCATCATCATCATCATCAACAACCTTTAACAGTCCACTGCAGGACATAGGCCTCTCCTTAGAAAGGAGGTTTTGGCCTACTATACTACGCTGGCCAGACGGGTTGGTATTGGGTTGGTTTCAAGTTTTCTTTCTCTTTGCATTGATGTTGTCTTGCGTATTTTATCCCTTAGTCGCCTTTTACGACACCCGAAATGCATTTATTGGATGTATAATTAGCCTAGTATTTTTGACTGTCGAGCCCAAAATCAATAGTTTGAATTCCTATCTAGGTATCAGGGTGCAATTTATCTATATTATGCATGTATTTAGAAACAAACAAATATGTACATGTATTTAACAGCAATCTATAGTTGATGCTACTGAGGGCTTGAACAGTCGTGTGTCTCAAGTCATAATTCATTTGTTATAAATATTTTTATAACATTTTTCAGTTATGAGAAAGCCGAGAAGAATGCTTACACCTGGTCCACAAAAGCCAAGATTCTGTTATAATCCACGATTCCAAGCTCTTATTAATCGATTTGAAAATCAAGGTATCACTATGGCAAGAACCCCTACAATGAGAGATAAGAACAAAGATGATCAAGAAAATACTCCACCTGTAGGAGAACCATCTACTAAACCAGCTAGAGCAATAAACTTCAAGGACGACAGCCCAATAATTGAATCGGAGAGCCCAAGAGAAGAGAGTGAGTTATTCAGAACATGTATCGATGTACCTGAACCCAACGCAATGTCAGTACTAACATCTAATATTGTGGGAGGCCTACAGAACTGTCTATCTTCTGTCTTAATGAACTTAGAAGAAGAAACAGAGATACAATTCAAATTCGTTATAACAAAAAAGAAAGTTAGCGTTAAGAGACTAGCAGAAGAATGTGAGGGGCTGGATGAGAAATTGAGTGTAATCGATAGAAATCAGGAATCGAATAAGGAGAACATCTGGTTGAGCGTGGCGAGGGCCGTGAGAAATGTGTTTTGGAGGGAGAACTCTCCTAATTTCGGTAAGTAGATATTATTGGATTCCTTGATTGGTAATGGTGTGGCTTTAACTTGTTTATTTTTGTCCGGGAAGTGTTTCTGTTGGCAATAATTCTCTAAAGGTTTATTAATTGCCACGGCTGTCAAACATTTACTGTTATTATGTTCCGTAACTTCATAGTTGACAAGTCAATTGATGTGGGTCGTAATCCCTGTGGACCTTTTTCAGTCAATTGTTATAAACGGATAATCCAAACTTCGTAATTGCCAATTCATCACTGGTCATACAGGACCAATGTAATTTTATTTTTTTATTTAAGCTTCAATAACGCAGACTTTCTAAGATACTGTAATAATTAGGTTCATGATATTGTTTTGAAATTCAGTTGAAAATTTGTGTATTAAAGTGCTTCTTGAGCAAATGCATACCAGTAATTTTGTCAATACCTACATATTATAACAAATCATTTTTACTTCTACATAATTCCAAATACACAGCACGGTATTGCATGGGATAAATGAAATTGTAAATAATACAGATGTGATTTGAAATAAATAAGACACGCCAGGGTGTTCGGTATTCTTCTTATTGCCTATTGCCAATAAAGTCGGGGTCTTCTAACCACCTCAGTCTTATCCCTCATGAATATAATCATGCGTGTAACGTATCTACTCGTATAAGCTAAATATATATAATTTTATTTTTATCTTTATATAATTTGACTTTATCTAACTTCTAAATACGATATAACAAAAAAATATCGCAACCTTCTCGTCGTAATATTGAGTAATTCAATTCATCTACATTGGCCTTTTAAGTTACGCCTTTCAAAAGCTATTTCTAAACGATCAAGCAATTCTCCTGTAATAATATTCTAGGGCTTCGACAATTTTCCTGTAATTACACTTTAAATCAACGCATTAACTTGCCCCAGGCAGAAAGTAAACACTTCGGCCAAATATTGACAACCTCATCATGTTTGGCGATCAAAACTTCTTCACAAAACTTTCTGTTCAAAAATAGACCTTTTCAATATTAAAATAGAAGTGAGTTTTAAACCTCAACAAATGGGAGGTGTTTACGTGGCTTTTAGTAAAATGAGAGTACTTTAGGCTTGTATCGAATTCAGCTTACTATGGGAAAGTGCGGGATGATGTTAGAGGGGAATCTCTTGGCAAAGTTTTGACAGTGTCGAGAAATGCTATTTTTAGAAAAGCATTTTAAAAATAGGTATATTTATAAAGCAAAGAACATACATTCCTAATAATGTATGCAACTATATCATATGTTGTCATAGGCGTAGGGTAGACCTCAATCACTTATTAATCGAGAAATCATGACTAGCGAAAACAGCGAAACCAATGCCAAGCCTCTAAATTCGTCAAATTAATTCCCTTGCATTGTACAAGAAGAAAAACCGACGTTCCATAAAATTATAATTCGTCACGCCCAACATCCCCTGTTGGGAACTTCACAATCGAAACTTATAAAGAACTTGAAAAGTTTTTCAAAGCAGCTTTATGACCATCCGAAACGACCAAAACTTGGATGGATATCGTTTAAAAACTTTTGATATTGGATGTCGACTGACCTGTAATATTCCCACGTGAAATGTTAGGATTTTCAGGAGAAAAACTTTTTTGCTTTAGTCCAAATAATTCTAACTAAGACTGGCATGGAAGCTTGCGAATAATGAAACTAATTAATGATAACGTTATTTTAAAATGTTTCTCGTCCTGGTAAGCTTTGACCAACTTATTTTCTTCACGGGTAGTTTACTCTGCAGAGTCTTTCTAAGTCGCGCAATATTTAAAACATGAGCCTTGTACTAACGACGGTACAATATTTTTAAAAATAAATTACATTTGTACACTTGAAAATGTATAAAAACATAACTAATTTAGTCGTCGATATCCAGTGTCTACTTAATTTAATATAATTGAAAGATCTGTTTATTTAATTCAATGTTTATGAATCTGAAGTCGCATCAATATTGAAACATGAATTGAAGAAAATTTGAAACTTAAAGTTGGATATTAAACGGATCAATTTCGGTTCAACATTGCTTTCAAGTCCATTGCTTTAATGGCATTGACACATCTAAACACATTTCAATTTGACAGTTCAATATCATTAAAAGTTAAGGTTTATTATTAACTTTCAATGCAATGGAATCAATATTGACTCGAATCAATAAAAAAGTGAACAGCAGCGAAGGAAGCGGTCCAGTACTCGTGAATATGAACAACTTTTTGTATGAAATCAACTTACCTATTCGAAAAAAAAATGCTGTTTCAATAAAGGTACATAACTACATACCTACTCGATCAAAATATATCGAACAGCTGATTTTATTTTCGAGTAAGAAAGTTGGACTCATATAAAAAGTTGTTCGTATTCACGAATACTGTCACCAGTGTTTTTTTATTTAACTCATTTATAATAGTCCCAAATTAGTGAAACACCTGCATGTATGATTTGATGCAACATCACTAGGCAAATGAACATCGCATGACTTGTTGAATGTTTTCTGTGTAAATAGGAAATGCGTGCAATGTTCAACGTTCAATGCTTTCCAATGAAATTGCTGTCAATTTGGTTGATCCGTGTAATATCGCCTTTAGTAAATATATGAAGGACAAAAATTCAAGATTTTTTCATTTAAAGGAATGTACTCAATATTTATGACTGCCTCGTTGGTCTAGTGGTTAGCGTATGCGGCTGCTGATCAAGAGGTCTCGGGTTCGATTCCCGGGTCGGACCAAATATTATTTGTATGATTCAAAAATATTTGTTTCGGAGTCTGGGTGTTTTCTATGTATAATATGTATGTATTTACAAAAAAAAAGGTATGTTTATGTATTTATGTATATCAGTTGTCTAGTACCCATAACACAAGCTCTGCTTAGCGTGGGACTAGATGATGTTGTGTGTCAGATGTCCAAAATATTTATTATTTATTTTACTAAATAACATATAATTAAATACATTAATCTTTTCAACGCCAGTAAATGTACAAGGGTCTTTATAAGTAAAATTCAAATTGTAAATTTTGCAACGGCTCGTAATTCCGTTCCGTGTCAAGTATCTGACAATATTGCATTTTTCTATTCATGAGGAGGCTCGCTTCAATCATTTTCCGAGGCACCACGCTCTACCGCCTTTTTGCAAATCTTTTTTTCTTTAAAATTTATTACTTTCCAGACTTGTGCTTTTGTTACGACGGCGAAGGGTGGCTATCTCTTTCGCATAACGATGTTTTTGTATCGGATTTGACATTTTAATAAAATGTGTTTCTAACTTTGTTTTATTAGGTCAAAATGGAATAGAAATATGATGGATGTTATCCATTTATTTTATCTGATTTAAAAAAAAGAGGGGATTCAAATCTCCGTCATTAGTCAACCAATTTGGTTAATGGTTTTATTATAAAAGAAGGATTTATTACTTTCTTTAAACCATAAAAAAGCAACTTATGAAGTACTACATTTTGTTGCAGATGCCAGTAATAATTTTTTTATAGTTTTCTGTACAGAATTAATTACATAAAGAATTAAACAATATATAGATTTATCTGATAATTACAAAAATATTTCTTACATATAAAACCCTATAAAATATTTTACTTAAACAATTGTTAAGAACTATTATTTATATCAGGTAGTATCAAAGTAGTAACATTTCTGAAATATTATGAAAGTGTCGAAGAAATTTATCTGTAACTTTTCCAACCAAGAAACTTCATGGCCCATTTTATTAGTTTCAATAAATTATATCGACTTCCCTTCCTCTTCTATCTTTTGTTAGTTATTATTTATCTTGTTGTTATTAAAAAACTAACATTGAACTTCAATTTTCAGCAACTACCACACCTCACCGATCAACATCAATAAATTCATCATCATCATCATCTTCGAAACGCAAATGCGATGAGCTTTCAGATTCTGAGAGTCCATTAAATCATAAGAGGCATAAATATGAAGGTAGAATTCGAGGAAGACCACCTTTGAGAAGGAGCAAAACTTGCGTGGCCAGCCTCAGGAGTTCGATGTCAGCGGAACAGAAGTCCTTGATCAACGAATTGACTCAGGGCCAAGATGATGCAATGAATTTGAGTTATTGAGAATTAATTTGAGGATTGTAAACTTCAGAAAGATTATTAACAAAATTCGTTGTGGAGATATGGAATAGGAGGTATACGAAGCGAACACAAATTGATGAATGTTACTCTTAAATTGGATTAATAAATGCAACCATTGTTTCATTTTAGACAAAACAAGCTCTTGAAATCATTAAATTCTGAATATTCGAAATAATAAATTTCCTACAAAACATAACGTGAATGCCAAAAAATATTTAATAACATTATAAATTGTGCAATTGGAGAGGCCTATGTCCAGCATTGGACTGTGATAGGCTGATGATGATGATGATTAGAAATGTCATACTTTATTTCCAAATAGATATCTTATAAAAAAGTAGAATGAAAGTTGAATTAATAATAAATCAATATACTTTATATTATTAGGTTGATTTAATTTATAATATTAAAAATAATTTTCTCATTGCCTACACGAAGTAAATAGACTCAAATCTTCCTGATGTAAGAACATTTTTGATAAATGCATGTGTAGTGTATGTGTCACTAAGTTATTCATTCCCTCGTTCACTGTGAATGAATGATGTGTCACGAAGTTATTCATTCACTCGTTCACTGTGAATGAATGGGAAGGAAGCATTATGTCATCTCGAGAGTGCGTGCGGTCGTGACACAGTTGAGTCGACTGTTAGCAACGATAGCGAGTGGGCGCGTGCATCTGTGAGCCGACAATCTAGAACGATATACTACAGAATGTATTCGCGTCACATGCGTTAATACTGGTATTTTTTGCATGTATTACAATACTGACGTTCAAAATGTTTTAATCTAATGTTACTTTTACTATGTTCTGTATCGAAAACTTTTAAGAATAAGAATTAATGTAAACGCTTCGACTTTTTAATTGAGTTCTTAACATTCGGTAGAAAAATTCATAAAAGTTACGTTATTCACAAGAATTTTAAGTTAAATTACTTTTTGTAGATCCTTAAAATTATTCGAAACATTGGTAAATATTAAATACAAAGGTGCTTTTTCTTATAAAATAATTAGTAATAAGACTGAAGCTAGTTATGTATGTATTTGAATTTATCGCCGATTAAAGAACAAATATTATTAATGCACTTTTCTTGGCATTTTAACTTTCTTGTCATCATCATCATCATCAAAAACTTATAAAGTCCCACTACTGGGCTCAGGTCTCCTCCAGGAGAGGTTTAAGGCCATACGTCCCCACACTGGCCAAGTGCGGGTTGGGAACTAGCAAGTTGTTGGCACGTTGTGGCAAAGTAAATCATGTCGTTGGATGTATTTTAACCGTCCGAAGGCCTCCAACTAAGCTTCAAGACTGTTATCTTATGATAACAACCTCCGAACCACGGAAACGCTCATAATATATCACGGTCACCCATCTATGTACTGACCGCGTCGCAGTTGCTTACCTTCGGTGGTTGTTTCCAATCACCTAAGGCAACTCTACTATCCCGTAACAGTCCCGTCCCCATCAATCTGTAACAGTATGTAATACAAAAAATATTTCAGTAACGTAACATGTACTTGCAACATATCAGCCTAATTCTTCATTATCATCTCCAAAGAAAATAAATCGTCGCAAATTACTAACAATGTGTAAGCGAGATAACTCAATAACCCGTGCAATAACACTCCGGGTACGAATGACCGCGCATTCGGATACGTAATATCCGTAGCCCTTGCGCGGCGGACGTGGGCCGAATAAAGGATGATTCATACTACGCTCAACCGACATCGACCCGAACCGAAACTACCGAATTTGGGATGAACTGTAAGCTGTAGGAAGACGTCCAAACAGACTTGGGTTGGGCACAGCTTGCGTGATAATATCACCTATTCTTTGAATTTAGGGAGCGGAACGTGTTGTCTGTAATTTATTTTTATTAAGTGTTGTAGCGCTAATATTGCTTTGGTCTAGTGGATAGCGTATGAGTTCAAATCCCGGGTCGGGCCAAAAAGTGTTTTTGGGTTTTCTTAGGAAATTTCTAGAAGCCCGGAGTTTGAAAGTTTGTTGGTGATTCACACCCGTGCCTCGGAGAGCACGTAAAGACATCGGTCCCGGTTGTCATGAACATCTATGGTAATCGTTATTGGGAAGTCAGTGCCTTCAAATTTATTGTCAACAAGTTCAACCTTCGAATTTCAGTTCACCCTTGGGGTTGCGGAGGTCCGATATCAGTCGCTCCGTGGAAAAACTGATATTCAGGTAAAACTGGTTGAACTAGGAGCCGACCCCAAATCATATTGGGAATAAAGGCTAGGAAGAAGAAGAAGAAAGTGGTAGCTCTAATAGCCAAGTCGCCTTAGGTGATTGGAAACAATCATCCAGGGTAAGCAACGACGGCGTGGTCGGTACCTTGATGGGTGAGCGTATGTAGCACGATATGTTATAAGCGGTTCCGTAATTCGGAGGTCACGTTAAGCAGTCGGCCCCGGCTGTTATCATAAGATAATAGGAGTAAAGTTTAGTTGGAGGCTAAAACGTGACTTGCCAGTCACCAACCCGCACTCGGCTTAACCTTCTCTTGAGCCGAGCCCAGCAGTGGGACGTTAGGGTTTGTTGAAGAAGTGAAGTGAAGTTGGTTAGTAAGCACTTAATGTATTTTTTAAGAGTTCTTCATTAGAAAAGACGATTCAGGATGAATTTAAAATAAAAAATTTCAATGGTTTTAGAAATAATTGTTTTTTTTATTATGCTCTATAAAATCTATTTATTTTCGAAAGTAGAGGATCGGATTTTCTTTTTGTTTCCCTTTACTATTGCCCAATATGTGTGCAATAATACAGTGTATATCAAAATTAAACAAAGCCTTTGTTAAATACACATTAAATTACTTACTAGTTATTTTAAACATAAAATACAGACCGCAATTATCATGAATACAGTTGAAACAATAATTTAGATATAACATCTCTAAAGATAATACGACGAAAGAGATTAGTAAATAAAATATTTGT
Organism: Phragmatobia fuliginosa; assembly: GCA_932526445.1. NCBI lineage: Eukaryota > Metazoa > Arthropoda > Insecta > Lepidoptera > Erebidae > Phragmatobia > Phragmatobia fuliginosa. The sequence continues at coordinate 19,805,336 of OW052069.1, read as the reverse complement.
CAAAAAATTTTGAAATGCGACTTACGATGAAGTGATGCGACCTTTGCCTAAGCTCAATTTCGACGCGTTAAGTAGCTCTTAAGCACAAGACGATGTAATGCCATCAATCAAGGCGGATCAATCATTAGAAGCTGGTATATAATTATATGTTGGTTGATTGCGTTCTTGACTAAGGTTACTCATTTCAAATGAAGTCATTTCGTACAGTGGTAAGAGTAAATGGCATTGTACGCCAGTAGGCTTACTACTTACATATTTTTACGCTTGTATCCTATTCAAAATAAAAAAAAGTAAAAAATATTTTATTTTGTGGTCTTCACTTTAGTTACCTTGAATTTGGCTTTTTTTACGTGTGGAAACCCCTTTGCACCGTCATCCCACCGGGATTTGCGGCGGGGCGATGTGTCGGAATCGAAACGACTAAAACCACACGGTGTGCCATATGGCTAACCCACTTGCAAGCTATGTCGGTAACTTTAGTTCTTAGTCTTAATAAATTTAATTTATATATAATGATTTAGTTTTCAAGGGTTCGTAGTCACAACTAAACTTATTAAGTTGATAATATTCGTAGTGAGGTTCGTTTACAAACACTTCCTGAGTAAGTTAAAATCATTACCACAGTTCTTGAACGAAAAAATGATTCTTCGAATGGTCATTAATTATTTTATCAACTCTTATATTTGTTATTTTCCTAAAACGCTTTGTAAACTTTGAGAATTAAAGATAATGATTCAAAAATAGGAAATCTAACAGATTATAATGCCAGGAAGAATATAATCTAAGTTGTGTTTCACCTCACATGACATATTTTTTGCTCATGTTATATAATATTCGACTGTATAGAATGAAAAGTAATGGATGTTCTATTCTTCTGTCTCTTCCAAGTTTAACTTACCTTATTTCTGTCTTGAATTATCCTTAGAATTGTTCAATGTCATTTTCGTTGTTTGAAACTACTGTAGTCTAAATTGTGTTGTAAAAATTTCGTCTTTGTCGAGAAAAAACATATTTGGTATCAGATTTCGTTGCCTAGAGAGAAAAATATTTCTACTTTCAGCAAATCGACCAAAGTTAAATCGACGTAACAAAATTTGTTTCAGATAAATAAAACCGTCTTTATACGACAGCCAAAAAACTTGGAGAAGTTTTATTTTTGTTCACATCTATAATCGAATTGACCTCTTGGCTTCCTTAATTGTAATTTTATTCTTAAACATGGCAAACTTTTTCCTTCAAAATACCTTAGCTTCTTTTGGAAATATTCATAAAAGTTTTTCTACCATCTGGCCGTGGTTCTATTTGCTTTTGCTTGGAAATTAAAAATACTTTAGTGTTTTAATTTCTAACTTTTATATTAAGTGTTGTTAGCTTTGGTTTGTTTAACTTTTTAAACTTAATCTGTATCTATTGTAGATCAATATTAAATATTTCGAAAGAAATGAAAGCAGTTCTGTATATACAGTCACTTCTATATAAAGCGGTAAGCAGACTTATATGAAATCTCAACATTGTGTTGACTATAGTTTTAATTTCATTTTCTTCTGTAATAGGTACAAGTCTTGTACAGTCTCATACCAGGGGGTGTTACTCCGCAGTTTTGGTATAGTCGGCCGCCTGCCTGTTTTAGGAAGGCAGGCCGGCGGGGCTGTCGCTTACGCACGATACGTGTCACGTTCGTCACCGCGTCGCTCTCGCGCATTATTGAAATGTTTGTCATGCTTTTCGATACCCACAATGGCTTCTAATCACAAACCTCCATCTTCTAATCCATGTAAAATATATTGTTCTGATAACGGATGTCTGAATAAAAGATTTTAGGTAGGAACTAATCTGTTCGCGTCGAAACGTACATACGACGCGAACGGATATTCTGATGTGATATTATTTAAAGCGTCATTTGTTGATAAAAGAACCTACAGTAATCTTTGAGTAATATCAGGCCTGTCTCACTTCCCGTGGAGTATCGGAAATGTAAGGAGGTATTATTATATTATTAAAGTACTACTAACAACTACCTTATGATTATTTTGAAAGTAATTTATTCACTAAAGTACCTACTAGAGAAAAAGTTTTAATTAAATATTTAAATTATTTTTAAAAGGAGACAAACCTGATTACTTCAGAACAGATAAGAGTTACACGATAGAAAGAGAAGAATTGTAGGTAAATATAATCGAAGGTGCTTCGGCGCTGTGCGATCTGAATTGAACTTAATGTTATGACGCTAAGGGTCTCTATTTCTTTAATTTACTTTTCGGAGTGAGTCTTCTGTACTAGTACTATTATGTATTCTGTGCTCATACTGTACATATATTTTACTGACGGTGCATTCCCCACGTCCGTGCCTCGGTGAATGTTATGCATTTAGTGTACTATCAGCAATATTAACAACCCTAGTTCCACTGTTGGGCTCAGGTCTCCTCTCATTAGAGGGTTAAGGCCATACGTCCCCTCGCATGCCGAGTGAGGGTTAAGGACTGGCAAGAAACGTTGTGACTACGTTATCTTGGCGTATGATTGATTGGTTTTTACTGAAGGCCTTCAACTAAGCTTCACGACTGCTATCTTATGACAACAAACGGGACCGACTGCTTAACGTGACCTCATAATCCCGGAGATGCTTCTTACGTATTATGCCACTATATTAAGCCCGTATTTTGACCCCGAAGAAAGTGCGATTGTGTGTAATGTGCAGTCAACAACAGCATATCTAAAAATAGAGGAAAGTATGATCAAGTTTACGTGTGACCTATATTAAACTTGCATTAAATTGACAGATCTAGTACTCTACGCATTCCACAACAACTGCAAGTATACCGTCGTACAAGTCTATTGCCAATGTTCAATATAATATTTCAAAATCATAAATTCATAGTTATCAATGGGTGAAAGTTTGAATAAATATAAAAAAATTACAAAAGTATTACTTGCTTCTCAAGGTTGAAATAAAAGGCATAGCTCGAAAATGCCTCTAAAAATTCCTACCTAGTCCAGTGGGCGAGATTTACGCAGAGGTCCACTTAAATCATATTACATGATAAAAATTCCACAAAATGTCCCTCCTTCTAATGCATTAATTTCCAATGGAGGGTTATCACAAACATTTTGATTTAAATATTTCTTGAATTATGTTCAATTATAAGATTTTTTTTTAATATTGATTTGGGTTTGAAGTTGCTTGCTTTCTTTTATTGATCAGATTGATTGAGAAGCAGGATGGCGACCCCACACTATTTGTGTGTGTGTAATGCTTTTTTATACTCCGCTTACTGACTGCACGGTTGGCCTAATGGTTGAAGTGGTCTCCACTCCGCCAAGTGTCATGGGTTCAAATCCCATATAGGCTAACGCTATGTGTGATTCCCAAATTGTTGTTCTGACTCAGAATGTTCTTTGTGTCCGTTTCATGTATGTTTGTAAAGTCCCCGCGCACAGGAATTTTTATTCCTAATGCAGGAGTTGTTTTAAAAAAATTCTTTATCATAGTGGAAAGAAAATGCGTAGGTTATAGTGAATTCCAGTATTGAACTGCTCGGCCCTGGAACGACAAGTCAAACCGAGTTTAATTTGATTTGTCAATTTATAACTTTACCAATTTTCACTTGCACACTGAGCGGTGAAAATAACTGTTTTGAAGTCGGTTAAAAATAAGAACCGTTACTAAAGAATAATTTAGTATTATTCATTTTAGATTCATCTTTGTCGTTCGGAAAGGGAGTACGCGAGGGCTGCATATTATCTCCAATTCTTTATGATATATATGGCGAATATATTCTTATAATAATTATATTACTTTAATTTCTTACTTAATTTTATTTCTCACTTTTACCACGATAAGGCGAAAGCTAGTAGAAACATAAAAACCCCAGTTTTAATGTACCTCGTAATTTCTAAAATGACACTAGTAACAATTTTTTTAGAAATCAAGACACTTTTTAAAGATAAGCAAAGGGCTGCCATGACAAGAGGTCCCGGGTTCGATTTCCGGGTCCGACTAAAGGTTTGTGTGGTCCGCAAATATTTGTTTCGTAGTATGGATGCTTTAAAAAATTTTTTTTTTTGGACATCTGACACACAACATCATCTAGTCCCAAGCTAAGCAGAGCTTGTGTTATAAATAATATTTTTTTTTTTTTTTTTTTTTTTATAAATAATAATAATATTTATTTCAAGTAATGTACAAGTGCACAAATGGATGACTTAAATACTAAGAAATTTTATACAGAAAATTTTTCAAATGGACACCCCATCCTAAACTAGGCAGGTGGATGGATGGATTATGGGTCCTAGACAACTGATATAACTACTTAAACATACTTTTTTTTTTGTAAATACATACATATTATACATAGAAAACACCCAGACTCCGAAACTAATATTTGTGAATCACACAAATAATATTTGGTCCGACCTGGGAATCGAACCCGAGACCTCTTGATCAGCAGCCGCATACGCTAACCACTAGAGCAACGAGGCAGTATGCAGTAGTCTATGTATAATATATATGTATTTACAAAAATAAATATGTTTATGTATTTAAATCACTTCTCTAGTACCCATAATACAAGCTCTGCTTTGTTTGGAACTAGATGGCGTTGTTTGTAAGATGTCCGAAATATTTTTTGTTAGATTAGATTAGAATATACTTTATTGTACACCAATTACATTGTTGTTTTTATACAAATATTACAAGTAAACATGTACAATGGGCGGCCTCATTATTATTATTAAATACTTTAAATAAACAAACTTTGTTGTTGTAACTTTTTTGTCATGATTGATAACTGCCAACCCTGACCATCAAGTTCGGATCACGTGGTCCCCATGTGATTATATGTAACTTGAAATTCAAAGGGTAACGGACGGTATTAAAAGCGAACCTCTTGTAGTCGAAACTTGATATAGAGCATTTCTACTTCAACACGATTGGCTTGGAATCACACATGGAAAATTTCTGCAAACATTTCAATCCGATTCTATTGAACTTTAAGTCGAGGGCTTAAAGTGTATTTTTGTTTTATATAATATCAGGCCAAGTTTGTTATGCTCGCTTAGGGAGTTGCGACAGTTGAATATGAAAAATCTTAAGTAATATGGTTCGATTGGGAAGTTTCTGACTTTCTTCTCGATTATTTCAAGGTTGAATAAAAGTTCAGTTTCGTATTTGAAAATATTATATACCTACTAGAAACAAATTTAATATACCAGAAAACAGAGGTACTAAAGATTCAGAACCGAATATCTATCCTACTAATATGATAAACGCGAAATTTTGTGAGTATGTATGTTTGTTCCTCTTTCCGTAAAAACTACTGAACGGATTTGGATGAAACTTCACAGTAATATACTATAAATGGCCTAGTGGTTTAAACGGTCGCCACGCAGCTTTCTACTGCGCCAAGTGTCGTGGGTTCAAATCTCACGTGAGATAACACTTTGTGTGATTCACAAATTGTTGTTCTGAGTCTAGGTTTTTTTTGTATCAGTTTTATATGTTTTTAAAGTTCCCCGCGACACAGAAATTTATATTCCTAATGTGGGAGTTGTCTTTAAAAAAGAAAAAAAAACAAACTCCGAAACAATATCTGTAAATTGAAAAAAAACATTTGATCACACTATGGTTTTTAACCATATGTACAGTGCAACACCGGGGCAGACTTATCACTAGTATTTTGTAGAGAACTCTCCAGATTTACTTTTAATATATTTAAATAAATAAATAAATATTTCAAACATCTTTCACACAACGCCATCTAGTTCCAAACACAGTAGACCATGTATTATGGGTACTGGACAACTAATATAAAAACATAAACATGCTTTTTTTGTGTAAATACATACATAATATTGTTATTATACATAACACCTAAACTCCAAAACAAATATTTGCTGACCACACAAACATTTGGTCCGAACCGGGAATCGAATCCGATACTTCTTGATCAGAAGCCGCATACGCCAAATACTAGACCAACAAGGCAGTCAAAGTATGACAGACATCCATTCTTAAATCGAACTGCCCAAAAAAGACATTTACAAAAAACTTCCCAGTACATAAAATAAAATAAACACCGCTACGCTCACACCGTCAGCGATAATCCAGCCGCCAGTGGTTGACTGTGCCCATAAACCCTCGTCCTATGGCGTGGCAATAGCGTTTTCACGCTCCGAGATATAACACAATGACCGAATTTATAGGGCTGCCAGATTTCTGAGATAGTTGAATACGAAAAATATTCATGGCCATTTATTTTAAGTGGATATATTGTACATCACTTTTTAGGGTTCCGTAGTTCATGACTCGAAAGTACTCGAAACCCCTTATAGATTCGTCATGTCCGTGCGTCCGTCTTTGACTTACCGCTCAAGCAGTTGGTGCTAGAAAAATTTAACTTTGCATGAATATGTGTTGTAATTACGACAACAAAGTGCTACAATAAAATTACGAAAAATATTTTTATTTGGGGTACCTCCCCTACACGTTAAGTGGGGATGTTGTTTTTTTTCTCGTGTCTACCCAATTGTGTGGGGTATCATTAGATAGGTTTTTTTAAAACATTGTGAGATTGTTCAAACCATTAAACCATTTTTCGATTTAGGTATCCGTTGGCGAGTTATTCAGCTTAACGGCCCAATTTTTCAGCAGTAGTAAGTAATTATGGGTGACTACGGAACCCTATTCTAAACGTGGCCTGACGAGCACTTGCCCAATTTATAATGCTCATTTTTCACTCGACTAAGACAAAAGAAAGGGTAATAGTTTAGACAATTTATGTATATTTGGTTGTACCAACATAGTGCTGAAACCACTAAAAGGGACTTTGATAAATTAAATATAAATAATAATGAGTCGAGTGACGTCAGCTGTAGAAAACGTCGCTGAAATATCAAATTTAGATTATATATATAATGCCTGTTTAAAAATATTAATCGATGTCGTATATATTGCAATAATATTTTAGGAATAAATCCTGATAAGATATTGTAAGGGGTTTTTAAATAAATGAATACATTTTCTCCAAAGTTTTTACGTAAACGGGGTATGGTTTTTCTTTTTACTCCATAGTTGTTAACATTATTTGACACTGCGATAAAAGCACATTATATAAATAAATAAATATTTGGGACATCTTACACACAACGCCATCTAGTCCCAAACTAAGCAGAGCTTGTATTATGGGTACTAGACAACTGATATAAGCACACAAACTTTTTTTATTAAATACATGCATATTATACATAGAAAACACCCCGACTCCGAAAGAAATATTTGCGGATCACACAAACAATTGATCCGACCCGGGCTTTGAACCCGAGACCTCTTTGATCAGCAGTCGCATACGCTATCCATTAGACCAACGAGGCAGTTTTCCTTTAAACAGTGTGTATGTAGGTACATTCGTAATAATGTACATTCATTAATTATTTCTGTTTAGTTTCAAACATCATAACATACCACAACATGTCGATGGCATATAACAAGTGACGTCACAATCATGACACGTGTCACGCTGATAAATACTTGTCGTAATTCAATGACGTCACGCAACAAGGAATAATTAGGAACAGCCTGATTTGTTTCGGATATGACGCGTAGAATGTGCTTGTACTGCATGATGTGCCGATAATAATTCTTATATTTGGAATGTTACAAATGTTACCTAAAGAGTAAGGTATGCTTCAACCGTAGTAGAAGCACTGTTTTATAAAAAATCGATACTGAGCAAGCAAGCTTTAGTTGCTTGTCACAGAATGAATGATCACCAGAGTTCAAATCTTTTTTTTTCATCTAACACACAATGTCAACTGGGTTTAAAATAAGAAGAGCTTGTACTATGAAAGGTATATTGATTAATATATAATAATAGTAAATAAATACATATATTATTTTACTTAAAAAACACGCAAAATACTGTAAAAATATCAATGGATCATACGAACATTTGCCCCGATCCAATATTTAAATCCGAGACCTCAAGCACAACAGGTGCATACTCTACTACTGCGCTATCGAGGCAGTAGATCTAGCTCCTGATTCTAGAGTGGACCCATAAGGTCACAATGAACTCGTGAGTTCCATGTGGTTATAGTAGACAATTGTCCCTTGGCGTTGGGTGACTTCCCGCTTCTTCTTATTTATTCCCATAGATGTTTACGACAACCAAGACCGACGGCTTAACGTACGGGCGTGAATCACCGCCAAACTCCCATACTCCGAGCTGTTATTATGAATTTTCTGTAAGATAAACCCAACACTTTTGGCACGACCCAGTATTTGAACCCGAGACGGTGTTGGTAAGTATACGATCATAATTATTATGGCCAAATAACGATAACCGTAACGTAAAAAATATATCAACAGCCTTTAACAGTCCACTGCTGGACAGAGGCCTCTCCTTGAAAAGGAGGCATTTGCCACGCTGGCCAGACCAGGCCAGGTTGGTATAGGGTTGGTTTCAAGTTTTCCTTCTCTTTGCATTGATGTTGTCTTGCGTAGTTTATCCCTTAGTCGCCTTTTACGACACCCACGTGGGATGAATAGGGGTGGTCACACTCTGTATTCTTAATCCGTCACCACACGGACGAAATATAAACTCTTTTGCACAAAAAACGGGCACATAAGCAAAGAACTATTTTATAGTTACTATTTGTTTGTTTGACAATTTTAGGTATTGTTATCCTCAGCATTTTATAAATTAATTAGGAAGGAATAGTTTTCATCAGTTTTATCATAAGATTTTGATTAAATTCATCATCATCATCATCATATCAGCCGCAAGAAGTCCACTGCTGAACGTAGGCCTCCCCCATTGATTTCCACTTCGACCGGTCGGTAGCGGCCTGCATCCAACGAGTCCCTGCGATCCTAATCAGGTCATCCGTCCACCTTGCGGGAGGTCTTCCTACGCTGCGTTTGCCGTCACGTGGTCTCCACTCAAGCACCTTTCTGCCCCATCGGCCATCGGTTCTCCGAGCTATGTGCCCTGCCCACTGCCACTTCAGCCTGCTGACTCTCTCTGCTATGTCGGTAACTTCAGTTCGTCTACGGATCTCCTCATTTCTGATTCGATCCCGTAGAGAGACCCCAAGCATAGCCCGCTCCATAGCTCGCTGATTAAATTATTGAGAAATAATGTTTAAGCTCAAAAAACTATTATTGTACCTGCTCTTACTTAAACACTTTAACTTTATCTTAACTTACACTTTTATTACTTGATAAAGTCATATCCATTTTCCTTATAATTCAAACAATATAATACATTGCTGTAATAGATAGTTGATTAAATTGAATATCCTGTTAAGAGAGACATGGAAATCCAATTAAATCTATTCTGTACAGATTTGTAATCGTCATCGGAGGTTGATGTCATGTTAGTTTTGGGGAGAATAATAGCATTGACGTGGCTGAGCACTTAAACGATTACGATTTATCGATTGGTTGTGGTGAGAAAATTTTTTTTAAACATAACAATTTTATAAAGAGACCGTTTTGATTAATTTAATGACTACTTAAATTTATTAAATAGGTACCTACCTATATCCATACAAATATGTAAAATTGAAGTTTCCGTTTGTAATTTCAAATTAACAGATTTCCACAAAATGAAAGTATAATATGCGTTACTTATATCAAAAAAGACGGCTGGCAGGAGCTGGATGCGAGTCGCCGAGGATCGAACTGAGTGGCGTGCAATTGGAGAGGCCTATGTCCAGCAGTGGACTACGATAGGCTGATGATGATGATGATGATGATATCAAAAAATCATTTCTTTTGTCTGTTTATCTGGACCAGTTTGACGAGACTTTTACTGGCAGATAATTGATAATACAAGGAGTAACGGTGAGATATAATGGCCTTGCAAGCAATCGGCTTTTACATATGTACTCACTAGTTTTTGCCCACGGCTCCGCCCACGTGTATATCGGTTATGGCAGTAAAATGTAGCCCATGTCCTTTCCCAAGGTTCCATCTATATCTGTGTCAAAATTCATCAAAAAATTCGTCAGCGATTTAGGCGTGAAAACGTAACAGACAGACAGAGTTACTTTCGCATTTATAATATTAGTAGGGATTAAATATCCGGTGACTACTTCGTTGAGCGTTCGATTTATTTTAGGTAAATCTGACGAACATGGAAAATCAGGTTAACAAATAGCTCACAAATTATGTAGGAATATATTGGTAAAATAATTGTTCTCGCCACTAGTGAGACGTCTGCAGGAACGAAACGCAAAGGTCAAAGTGACAAACGAGTGACGTTTTGCGTAAAAAGACCTGAACTTCAAAACGAGGACTTACCCGGCGCGCGCGATTTTGTAAGGTGAAAAATTTATGTTCTGCTCACACAATAAACGCGAGTGTTTGACCAACTAACCCAAATCAGCTCGTTGCTTGCCGTGCCGTGTTGTGGACGGCAAGGACAATTACAGTACCACGAGGCCGACAACCCGAGGAGGACTCCTGCCACCAGCTCATACCCGTCACCAACCCGTAAGTAACCCCCCATAATACCACAACAGTTCCTTTCTCACCCTTCTTTAATCCACTGTAAGTATTATATGCCTCACCCACTACAATATTTTGTAATATATGCGCCCTTGGGTAAGTAAGAAAAGTATTTCAAAATCAGTTCTTTGAATCCACTGATTACCCCTTCTAACATAAGGAACTTACAAACTTTACCTTTTTATGATATTAGTACAGATTAATTATAAGTATTAGCAATATGCTCCTGTCATTAATTCCATTCTTGCTTAAATTTAAGTTTTAAACTATCCTTAACTATCCTTTCAGCTAGATAATATGTGCCAAATTGTTGACCAGAATCTCGCGATTGAATAAAGAAATAACTCTCCAAACAAGGTATTTCGAGTTTCAAGGTCTACCGTTTAAACTATAGCCAGTGTGCTTCAACTACAAGCATACCTTGATTTGATTAACAAGACCACTAGTCATATATCAGATGATATTTAACTCTCAATATACAAACAATTGCACTATAAATTGCTTAACGGTTTATCAAGGTACCTCTTCAAGATTCAGGAGAATATTTGAACCGCACAGTGACCCCGAACGATATATTAATACCGTCATAAAATTTGAAACCATAGCCTTCCTTTCTTACTTGGTCCAACGTAATTTCCATAACAAAGCACTCTCCAACCCGACCAAAAGGGAAGGTCGCTAATTGCACCATATTTCATTCACACGGCTGACATCACAATTTTGCAGGGTTAATTGGAATATACGGTAAGCTCTTTATTTTACAGTCTTAGTGTTGAAGGACTGTATATACCGTAATTAATGGCTGCAGGACTTTATTTTTGTCCTACTACTTTTCTTAATTTAAGAAAGTAAATTAAACGATATAGTTTGCTTTAAATTTTCACGAGACGAGAAAACTATTTTAAACTAGCTTTTTTCCGTGGTTCCTGAAATTTCTCCAAACTTTCATACTCTGGGCTGTTATTAACGATTTCTTGTAAGATAAACCCAGCAACAATTCTGGCCTGACCCGGGATTTAAACCCAAGACCTCTTGATCGTCCTCCTTTGATTTTTTTCGAGCGAGGAAATCTATATGTAGCTTTGATAATAATAATTATGTTGTATATTACCACGAGATGTTCACTTGTTTGCTTTGTAGAAATTTTCTATCTGTGTTATCACTGAATAGTTTAGTGACCAGAACTAAATTATTTTTATAATTTACTTCTGGTCCCTAAACTATTCTGTTCTGGTACAATCTGGTAATAAGGCCTGCCTTTGTACACATTTATTGTGCTCTATTGTAAGTAATATGGTGTACAATTAAAGAGTTTTCTATTCTATTCTACTCTTGGATTTTACTTGGGTATGCTTTCCATCACACAGATTAGATTCACTATAGTAGACTTATATGTAAAATATATAAAAATCTCTTGTCGCAGTGTTTGTAGTTTAACTCCTCCGAAATGGCTTGACCGATTCTCATGAAATTTTGTGTGCATAATGGGTAGGTCTGAGAATCGGACAACATCTATTTTTATGAGTGGGCACAGCTGGTATAAAACTAAAATTTATCTCAGCTCTAAAACCGCAAATCGCACTCATCAATAATCATCAAATAGAAATATCCCAAGTCTATCGCAATGAAGTCTGAGGTTATAAAAGTATCGTGTATTCATTAGAAGCAGTAAATAGGTATGTATCCGCCCTCTCATTTAGCCCCCACATTTAAGGAGTCGTTAGTTCTAGTTCAGACTCCGTTGGTAGATTAATTTACAAGACATCGCTAAGAGATTTTTGTTTTATCTCAGACCTCGTTATAGTATCACTAATCATTTAATGCCAAAATAGTTCAGGAAAGAACTCTAATGAGTTTAATTAGGTATAGTGGTGGTATGTAGTTTAACAGTGGGTAAGTAAGCATATCGCATGTTATAAAGTTTATGCCGTGTATCATATCCAAATATTGGTTTCCTTTCAATAAACCAATCCAAGATTTATTTTAAATAAAGAAGAAAGTGATGAAAAAAGAGTTAAATGATGAAATGTTTGTGTCTTATTCATTATCCTAAAGACTTTGTGTTGGTACACTTGGGCTTTGCTGATAGCTGTCTGTTACAGGCTGTAAGACGCTGATTTGGTGCCAAGCCTTCCTTGACATTTAGGTTAGCGTATGCGGCTGCTGATCAAGAGGTCTTGGGTTCGATTCCCGGGTCGGACCCAATGTTTTTATGATGTGAAAATATCTGTTTCGGAGTTTGGGTATTTTCTATGTGTAATATATATGTATTTAATATGTATGTATTTATATAAGTTGTCTAGTATCCATAGCACGAACTCTGATGATGATGATGTTGTATGTAAAATCGTATGAAATGTTTATTTATTTCGTAATTTATTTGCCCAACGAACACTGAAATGTTCTGAAAATGCTCTAACTATACGCAGTCATACATTATTTTGGGTCAAATCAAATAATGAACTTTCTGCGTTAGAAAGCCTATTTACAGATAAACTTTCAACTAATGAACTTCATTTATTATCATAATTTATCGTTCAAGACATTAAAATTCCAAGTGGCTTTATTTTAATTAACAGAGCAATGTTGACAACGAGCTAATGACGTCACATTTGTCATTTCAAACTGTCATGGCGGCGACCAAAATAAATTATAACCTACCTGTTGAGTTGAAATTTAGTTCAATTTAATTTGATTTCGTATCTGCGTTTGTTTGCGGTTGTCGCTTACAAATGAAACTATTCTATTTGTCGTTGCCTAAATCGTTTTGTTATTACAGTATTAGTGTAAAGGCAGAAGTCGCATTCTATCATGATAGATGTTATGCCCTTTATGCTTTGGAACATCTAATTCTTTGAAGTATGTGAAAAATTAGCACCTATTTATCAAGAAAAGTGTAAATAATTGATGTTCTCTTTTTCTTTACTGATTTAAAAATCTATTCAAATCTCCGATTTTGGGTATGCAGGATCGTATGCAAGTTTACGACTCAAGACTTCTAAGTCTGGAAGGTATCAAGAACATCTGAATTAAGGCCCCTAGAAAATAAAACCTTCTTTGAAAAGATTTACGCTAACAAACATTAAGCTTACGAACGCTTTTACTAAGTACTGCAATGTGTTATCTAATTTCCCAAATACAAGGCATAGCTTTCAGGCCTTAAAACAAATCTAAAGATGTTTACTAAAGCCGTAGGTTAAGAGAAAGGGTTAATCTAATAGACCTGAATTCTGGGATAAGATGGTTCGTATAAAATCCAATTATTCTCACCTTTTATTAGCAGAGAATAAATGTATTTATGAGCTCCTAACAAATTTGGCTCGCAAGCCAAGAGACGCCTTTTGAAGGAGCGACTTATTATAAGAAGTATGCAAACAGATAGGATGTACTTTTTCATTAATGTAATATTAGCTATTCCCCGCGGCTCCGCCCGCGTGTAGGTCCGTCATGGCGGTAAATAGTAGCCTATGTGTTATTCCCATGTGTAAGATATATCATTGTGAAGCTTCATCAAAATACATTCAGTAGTTTTTGCGTTAAATGCAACAAAAACACAGACATACATACTTACAAACTTTCTCGATTATAATATTAGTAGGATCGCTATATATTATAGCTTAAACTAGGCGGTACAAGCTGCGGAAGGTATAAATAGAAAGATGGAAACCATTTAAACTTGAAAATACAAATAATACTTACAAATATTATTTCAATACTTTTAAATATGATATATTTTTAAATAAATCATATTTAAAAATAATGAAATCGTTAAATAGATTTTGATTTATTGAGTAGGAGTTGTCTCAATACAAAAGGTCAGAATTGAAGATTTTTTTAAAAGATTAGAATAAGAAGATAACAAAGGTTTCAAATGGGTATATTTTCGGCGCACGAGCACCGAGCAGCGGCGGGGGACAGTGGGACGGCGGCGCGAGGAGGCGATCCTTTGGGTGCGAGGTCACTCCGCGCAACACGCTAGTCAGTGACGCTCGCCTTACATAACCGTTAATTCATATAATTATTGTATATAATACAGTCCATGTTATACAGTCAAATATATTTTATGTACAAACCCAAAGTAACGGGAAATTAAAACTAACTAAACAATGGTCCTTCGCGCCGGATATCAAGTACCAAGCAAAGCAAGGAAAGTTTTGGATGGGGAACAAGACGATTCAAAGACACAAGAACAAATAGCTCGTACGATAACCGAAACGCAAATATTATTATACTTTGATGCCAAAACAGTGCTTTCACAGAAGCAGAAGCTATGGGATTGTTTGCAAAATCAAGTAAAGGGATTAACTTTGTATGCTCCAAACAGTATGCAGAAAAATCAGAGTGCAAAAACAGTATGCATCTACACGTCGCAAGAGTTTTGGTATTTTCGGAATCGGTAAAACAAAGGTTTGAGCGAGCAAAAAACAAGTTTGTAACTGAACACGGACCGTTGAATGAAACATCTCAAAAAGAAATAAAATTAAATTTTAAACATGAACAAAATCGATCTGGAGAAGTTCTTTTCAGAAACATATAAACATTTCACAAGACAGAGCGAGAAGAAGAATAACTTGTTTTTCTTGGGTCTGCCTTCAACCGGTAAAACGATGATTATGAACAGCCTGGTCGAGTGCCACTTCAAGTTTTGCAGTTTAACCGGTTTGATTTCAAACAGCAGTTTCAACTTTAGCGGCTTGTTACATACCAACGCCTGTTTAATGGACGAGTGTAAGCTGACGGATAATCAGTTTGAACAGAGGAAGTTGCTGGCTTCGGGTTTACCAATGTCGTCGGACGTGAAATATAAGGATCGATGTGATGTAAAAGATATTTTATTGTATACTTGTAGTAATTATCACTTACCGATGGCTCAAGAGGCTGTAAAATCGCGTACATTGTCATTTGAATTAAAGGTGAAGTGTCCGTGGTATATTAGGTATATAAGCCCACATATATGGGAACAATGTTGGGGAGATTACGGTTATGTAATGTAATAGGTTAATTCGGGTGAATGTTAAGGGTATGGTTAAGGGTAATAAATAAGTGTGTATTGGAACATGTAATCCTTTTATATTATTAATTAAAGTATAATCAATGGTGTTTTATTTGGAAAACCTTGGGTAATACATGTATACATGTACCAAAGTTGTGTTCTGGGCCACATGGGACTGTCGAATTCGAAGATGCAAGCGTATGCCGAATCAGTTGGGGAAACGACTGAGTGCGAAGATATACTTACGGAGGAGGAAGATACGACCGAGAACCAACTGACGATGGCTGCCTGGGACGACTATATTAGGTCGGTTCGTATACAACACTCACTGAAGGTAAATTTACAAAACCTTATTCGGGACCTTATAAACTTGTCGCTCACCATCAAGGAACAAGAAGAACCCATTGGCATGTCGTGTACTATTCTGTCAATAAACAGTGGGCATTTAATTCACGACTGGACAGAATTATTCGAAACGGACCCTACAAGACTAAATCAGTTGACTGCCTGTCTTGTCCACGCGAGTATATTTTTTTCCGGCAATTGTCGTCAAGTCTTACAAGACGTTCTCGGTCCGGAACATATTAAATCTTGTCAGTGCGCCGAATGGGATTTGGAATGGGACTCTCGCCCGCCTTACATAATTGTTAATTCATATAATTGTTGTACATAATACAGTCTATGTTATAAAGTCCAATATATTTTATTTACAAAGCCAAAGTAACGGGAAACTAACTAAACATTTTCAGGATATGAAATGAATGACCTACACATTCTAACACATTAATAATTAGATTGCTAATTTAATTTTGTAAGCATATGGTACAGGCTCTGCCTAGCTTAAGATCAGCAGCCGAGTATGAGATGTGTAAAAGATTACTAAAATACTATTCATGAACCATTCATCACCATTTTGTCAAATATACACACAATGAGCATTTAAATTTGGCAGCACCTTAAACATAACAGAGCGAAAATCAAGTTAGTTTTGAATTAAGTCAAGCACACACATCGCAACTCTGTTCAAAATTAGCACATAACAAAAACAAAACCTCTACAACGTACAGAATATGAATACCCTATACAAGTTATTGTCAATATCACAATGCGCTATGAATAATGTAACATCGGGCGTGTCGCACGTCTCAATCGCATGAGTTGTAAGCAACCCAGTAGCACCATCCATGCCTACCTTTACTTGACGTAATTAATTCGATTACTCCAAAGCATTATGTGTGTGACAGGGGCCACGTGATGAGGGTCCACTTTTCACGAACTTATTCATCGTTTGTTTATTACACCTACACCTATTTATCGATAATCCTGCTAATATATTTCAAGGGGACCTTTTGGCAATTAAAGTGAATGATGTCGGGATGTATTTAAAGAAATAATGTGTTCTAAATTTAGACGTGTTTAAATTTATCCTTCAAGTAGAATTTGAATGACGGTATAAATATATTACGTAATCAGCCGGCAATTTCAGAAAATACCTTTTTTACACGATCCTTTGAGCTAAAGAACTTAAGAGAATTTTCGACTGTTTCTGTCACTTCAAATTTAAAATGGTTTCTCATAAGTATTTTTTGGGCAATCTCTAGTCCTTTTCTTTTGGCTGAAAAGGTTCAGTTACCAGTTTCTTCATCGCACCTTCTCCAACACAGAAAGGTGAACTGTGCATTTGCTTAAATAGACTGAATAAAATCGGTATAATTCCAAAATCTCAAACGCCAACTTTTAAGCGGGGCGTGAAAATGCATCTCACTAGGTCGCTATAATGTGGGTTGCCGTACTGATTGCATTCGCAGTAAATATGGCGACCCCCACTTTTGGATTCTACTCATGCTTTCCATCAGGCATAGTAGAGTCACCTTGACAGGGGTTAAAAATACCTATCTTCTTAGTTTAAAGGGCTTACTCAATTGAATAATAATCCACGCATCATATCATACAACCAAAATAAATATTGGACTCCAAAAGTTTTCCAGCATCCATCAGTATCAACCCTGACTTCAAGTTACAATACAATTAAATTAAATGAAATTCAAGGAAGAATTCATATATTTCAGCAACAAGACACATATATTAAACCTAGTCACAGCAAACAGAAAATAATTAAAGACAAACAACTTAATGTGTCATTTATTTTGCGAAGACGTTTCAATTCTGAATTCTCCTGTTTACCCCTTTAAGTACTCTCTACAATTTATTATGTATTTCAATTAAATTATTTGTGCTCAAACTGGTGTTTGCTGTCTGGAATTCGAGTAATTTAATCTCATATTAGTGGAAAAATATACTTAGGACGATGTTCACAAATATTCACTTGAGACCTTTTAAAGTAATTCGAATTTCTTCTTATTCGTATTCTTTTTTAGTGTACGTGTATTTGTATTTTTGTAGGAGCTGGATGTAAGAAGCCCAAAATCGATCAGAGCGGGGTGCAATGGGAGAATCGATGACGATTATGATGATGTATCTTTGTATATTCCAATATAGTACCAGAACTTTAAAATCAGTTTTTATGACTGAGGTGTCAATAGATTTGTACTAATGATAAGAACGACAAATGCTATATAAATATTTAGGTATACGCTGACCCTAAATTAATTAGGTATGCTTATATTAGTTTAAGAAGTTAGTTAATAAGGTTAATTAATAATAGTTTATTATTTTCTGCTTTTCAGTTTTTTCGGTGGTTCAATTTTTGTTATTATTATAATATATTACTATAACTAGTGTCCCTTACGCGTAGTGTCGAAATTCTATTGCCAAAAACTATAACTTCTATAATTACGGATTACGCAATACAATGCTACAATGTTAATTTGACAAACATGTAACTGTCAACATGTCGACTGCCTTGTTGGTCTAGTGGTTGGCGAATGCAGCTGCTGTTCAAGAGGACTCGGGTTCGATTTCCGGGTTGGACCAAATGTTTGTGTGATCCACAAATATTTGTTTCGGAGTTCAGACTCCGACAGGTGTTTTCTATGTATAATATGTATGTATTTACATAAAAAAGTATGTTTATGTATGTATATCAGTTGTCTAGTACCCATAATACAAGCTCTGCTTAGTTTGGGACTAGATGGCGTTGTGTGTAAGATGTCCGAAACATTTATTTATCTATGCGTGTGCGTAATTAATATTATTTTTACGGGAATTAACGCGATCACTTATTTAGGGTATTACATACCTCTGATTTGCCTGACGTTTCGACCAGGTTGCACCGGCCGTGGTCAGCCTGTGTTAATTCCCGTAAAAATAATATTAATTATCATGGAACGCGAAAGTATAAAAGTTAGTATGAGTGTGCGTGTGTCAAATACATGGTGGTGACGTTATATTTATTTATTTAATATTTTTTATGCATTTTTTTTAAATACTACTGCAATACTTCTCCACACAAACTATAACTTCAAAAATTTCATATTCCTTGGTCCACGTAATTATCTTGAAAAGGAGTACCAAGTTTTTTGCTTCACGTAATAATATATTTAAAATTTAAATTAAAGTAGATAAGGTATTATTTTGCTCGAAGTTAGGCAGTCCTAAATATTAAAAAAAAATGTATAATTGTAAATTAAGACAATGTCGACTGAAAATGGCTGTCGTTTATTGCTTATTTATTTAAATTAGCTTTAATTAGAGCGGCCGATTTGTTTTCACGAGTTATTTATTGGTCGTACGCGATTATTTTATTGTAACGATATTTTTATGCAGAATTACTAATTATTATAATTAATTACTAGTACCTATACTTAAGTACGGACAGTTACGGCTGTAGGGGAATACGGGGCGAATTAAATTTAGAGATTTTTTAAAAAATAATGTAGACTTAAAACTAATTTGTGTGGCCAGCGCTAAAATCTCCTTTTTGACGAGAGGCCTATATCCAGTAGTAGACTGTTAAAAGTTGATGAAAGATATACATATAACCTATGTATTTACATATTTATTAGTACTAGTAGTCGCCAGGTGGTCGAAATTCAAACATAATAAACTTGAATTATAAGTGGTAACATTATTAATTTTCTATTATCAAAAATTATAACTTTTATAATGACGATTTCGCCAAGGCTACGCTACAATGTTAATTTGACAAAAGACTTATCTATGCGAGTGTGTGTCAAATAGATAGTATGTGTGACTATTTTTTTATTTAACATATTTTTTACGCATATTAAGGCGAGGTTTAATCGGGATTTGTCAAAAACGCACTATCTTTTAACGTCAAGTGTGAAGTACAGCTTTAAGGTACTGAGATAAGAAAAATAACATGTAAAGATAAAGATCTACACTAAAGCTCTACCGAATTTAGTTTTAAGATTAACTTACTAAAATTACATAATAAATTATAACCTTTGCCTCTTTCTTTTACACTTAATCGTCGAAATACACCGTATTTTAAGCGATAACAGTACAATTTTTTTAAAGAATTAATTAAAAAATATGATAATTTAAAACGATCACTGGCTATTTTTTTATTTATATTAATATATTTGTCATAATAAATCGAAAAGCGCATTAATCAACAAACGTAAGCGCCTAAGAAAGACTCACGAGCAAAAACACAACAAACAGAGCGTATGATATTCAACCTTATTCGAGTCACTAGTAGACGTAATATTCGCTACGCTATTCGAATCAGTCTGCGAGCAACGCTCGAAGTGGGAAGTCGGTTCCGGACGCTCTGTGCCAAAATATTACTGACGCGCAAGTACATAGCGCTTGGCTCACATACTACTGTCTTCGCGTGGGTTTTCTCCCTTTTATTATTTTTTTACATTGTAAATTGTAATTTTTTTTTTATTTAATATAAATAGTAAGGTCCATAAGTCTAAACAGATATAGTGTTATTGCAAATTATAAACATGTAATAAGGGGTAATAAATGCAAAATCGGAAGAAATGGATGATTGAAAGTGAGAAACTAGCTATTGACACCTTGACACTATATGGTAACCAGGGTCTGATGCTGTAGCTGGAAGGTGGCCATAGGAACCCCATCGAGTTTGGGCTCATTTGATTCGTCTTGACGAGTACTTTGACACTATATGGTAACCAGGGTCTGATGATGGAGCTGGAAGGTGGCCATAGGAACCCCATCGAGTTTGGGCTCATTTGATTCGTCTTGACGAGTACTTTAACACTATATGGTAACCAGGGTCTGATGATGGAGCTAGCAGGTGGCCATAGGAACCCCATCGAGTTTGGGCTCATTTGATTCGTCTTGACGAGTACTTAGACACTATATGGTAATCAGGGTCTGATGATGGAGCTAGAAGGTGGCCATAGGAACCCCATCGAGTTTGGGCTCATTTGATTCGTCTTGACGAGTACTTTGACACTATATGGTAATGAGGGTCTGATGATGGAGCTGGAAGATGCCATAGGAACCCCATCGAGTTTGGGCTCATTTGATTCGTCTTGACGAGTACTTTGACACTATATGGTAATCAGGGTCTGATGATGGAGCTGAAAGATGCCATAGGAACCCCATCGAGTTTGGGCTCATTTGATTCGTCTTGACGAGTACTTTGACACTATATGGTAACCAGGGTCTGATGATGGAGCTAGAAGGTGGCCATAGGAACCCCATCGAGTTTGGGCTCATTTGATTCGTCTTGACGAGTACTTTGACACTATATGGTAACCAGGGTCTGATGATGGAGCTAGAAGGTGGCCATAGGAACCCCATCGAGTTTGGGCTCATTTGATTCGTCTTGACGAGTACTTTGACACTATATGTTAATCAGGGTCTGATGATGGAGCTGAAAGATGCCATAGGAACCCCATCGAGTTTGGGCTCATTTGATTTGTCTTGACGAGTACTTTGACACTATATGGTAACCAGGATCTGATGATGGAGCTGGAAGGTGGCCATAGGAACCCCATCGAGTTTGGGCTCATTTGATTCGTCTTGACGAGTACTTTGACACTATATGGTAATCAGGGTCTGATGATGGAGCTGGAAGATGCCATAGGAACCCCATCGAGTTTGGGCTCATTTGATTCGTCTTGACGAGTACTTTAACAGTATATGGTAACCAGGGTCTGATGATGGAGCTGGAAGGGGGCCATAGAAACCCCATCTAGATTGGGCTCATTTGATTCGTCTTGACGAGTACTGTGATACTATATGGTATGAATGTATTTCCAACAAAGCAAAATATTAAGTTACAAGTACTAGAGTAGAATTTAATTTTAGCGTGTTTAGACAAGTTGATATTAGTAGAGTATGAAGTTTCGTCTGTATACCGACACATTTTAGCAAGCCGTGCGTGTAACTTCGTTCCATCCGGGTGTCACTTGACACCTCTCAAGTCTTTTTTTTTATTTTCCTTTTTCATTCCATAGATATGCTCATATTACTATTTATTGTGTTCTCTGTTTAGTTGTCATTGTCTTTCGGTTTATAGGATAATTATATTGTTTGGCAATAATATTGTTAGAATGTATGTTAGTAAAAAGACAGTGTATATTGTTTTGTAAACTTGAATTAATATCAAAGAAAAAAAAATACTATATAAATAAATAAAAAAATTAAATTGCATAAGTTGATAAAAAATGCTATGCAATAGCTGTGCCGCGGCTGTCCCCGAGTGCCACACGACTTTTTTTTTTTTTTTTTATCAGTAATATTATTAAAATATATTTTTTAAAAAATGATTGTTTTTTACACTGTATAGGATATATTTTATCCCAGCAAAGATTTATTAGTATTTTTTATAATAGTCGAAATCTCGTTTATTCACTTCAAAATTTACTAATATTTGTAAATCCATTATATCTTAAGTAAACAAAAACCAAGAACTACGATATTTGATTGAATAAAGGGTCGATTGTGTTTACTTAGGTCAATCTCTAGCCTAGACCACCGCCCTCTTACGTCGCTGCATGCCAACATTTTGTTCCTAAAAAAAGGTTATTGCGGAACCATCTGCGCTAAGTTTGGACTCGCCAAGATTATATCGGCCGTAGTTTAACATACAAGTCTCGATGACCCGCGGTCCGCGGTTACCGCTCTCGATAGCGGGCGGCGTCCCCCCGGTAGGCGGAGCTTACGTACCGCACCTCACCCCCTCTGATTGCCGAATGTCTGCTTATAACCTCGCCTTAAAAACAAATAGCGTCCTGCACTCCTCCTCCACATCAATTATGAGTGTGCGAAATTACGTTTGTATCTATTCTATATATATATATCTATGTATTAATATATAGAATGGGCCTGCTAGACCGGGGCAGTACTACCCTTACGTCATCATAGGAAGACCAACCAAAAATGATATCATTCGTACTGTCGTCTTTCGTTGGTAAGTGTGGGACCTGAGGCCCAATCTCTCACTCACTCACTCACCAACGAAATACGACAACAAGAGTGCTGTCAATATTAGGATGGTCTTCTGTGTGAGTGTAGTATTGCCCCGGTCAAGGCGGCCCATTCGTGCTAAAATCAGCTTGGCTCAATTACCTATGGCAATTTGACCCCAAGCTAAGCAGAGCCTGTATTTTACATTTATCATGTATCACTAGTCTGATCATAGGACCGGACTAGTGATAAATGTCTAATTAAAAGTGAAGCAAAAACTTTGTATGACGAGTATGTAATTACGCACACTTAAATACATATAAAGATTGCTATGTGATAAAAAAAAAACAATTATTAATACCCAGGTGGTTGAAAAACAGAATAAGCTGTTAATGTGTCCCATCGCAACAAAATATATGACAAACATTTAATAATCTCGGTCATAAATCAAAGAACATTTAATATACTCGGCAAGGCCTGTGAACATATTTCTTTTCAGCAATAAGCAACATAAAATATGATATCGCGAGATTTTCACTCCCGAATAATACTTTTAATTAAAATATAATCAACAAAAGAAAGAATTGGTCCAAAACTATGTCACGTGCAGAGATTTAAGAAGACGAAAGATAAAAGATAAAGGATCTTCCAGTAGCTGAAAAGGAATTTCAACAAAGGAATGAATGAGGGACGCTCTTGATAACAGGGCTGGTCACGTACGGAATTTACGTAGGATTTGGAATTTGTAACTTTCATCGTTTATAAAATATTACTATGATATTGATTTTGTATTATTTGATTTTTTATTTTACCATGAAATAGCCATCGTTTTGCGCAAATTGAATGCACCAAATACCACAGCCTCGAATCAAATCGTTGGATTTTAAACCGACTTCAAATAAGGAGGTTTTCAATTCGAATGTACTTTTTTATGTCTGATACCTCAGAACTTTGGATTGATGATAATTTTTATATAATTCGAAAGCCGTCTCCCATGTAGTAAAACTGAGAAGGAAACCAGGATCTCATGCTAGAATCCTGGAGGAATCGAAAGAGCTACTCAAATATCATAAGCTTACCTGTCACGATTTGGTTTTTTTAATACAAATTTTGTCAAAAAGTTAGATTTTAACCGTTCGTAGTTATAAATTATAACTACTTTTGCTTTTGTCTTCCCTTTCGTTTTGCCAGCATGAATACAAATTTTATGTATCTATTTGTACCTCGAGATAAAAACCTTTCCTTTGGATAAAAAATGTAATAAGGTATCTTTGACATTTTGATATTTAATTGACTAAATGATGTGTACAAAGACTAACAAATGAAATGTACAAATTCTCAGCTGGCAACCCTGTGGGTCGTGCAATCAAACCACGCATCCGATCGGAAGAAGCCGTTTAAGATATTTTACGTGATTCCAACACAATGGACTAGTTTTAACTTTGATATAAAGTGCACACCAATTTGGAACCACCACTTGCCTTTGAACATTCAAACATATTATATTAATATAAGAGTAATGCTCTAATACGAAATTATTTTATAACTTTTTTTCTTCTGAGAGGAAACCCTAGCCCAGCAGTGGGACATTACGGGTAATGATTACTGTTCATACTTTAAACAAAAACTGTTAATTTTATATATTTGTGTAGATGAAATAAGATTTCTCGTCACACCTGCATCGTTTAGGAAACCCTCAAAAAAGTGTAATCGATACTGTTGTACAACAAAAGAAGTATTTTTCCTCAACCCTTAAATCCAAGGGTTCTCTGATTACCCTTTCTTGTTGTTTAGGGGCTCCCGAATGCCCTTGAAAATAATACTTAGTCTTAGTGTAATTAACACGGCATTTTAAAAGTAAATTAAAAAGAAATAAATCCTCTTTTTGTCGAGATTCTGAAGATATCTATAACTTACTAGAAGTTTAGATATAAATTACTAGCTGAGTCACGCGGTGTTACCCGCTTATTGTTGATAATCGCGAACAACGCCGCGGAGCGAAGCTAGGGTAAAAACTATTAGTCCAAGTTACTCCTTAGGTCGTCAGTTTGTTTACTATTTTCATTCGTTCTCTTAAGAAAATTAGAGTTCAATATGCGAAGAGAAAAGTAAGGTGGGAAAATATGTTTTAACCGATTTTTTTTTTATATTCCATCTAAATAAAATTAAAGTAAGGTTTGTAAATGAATTGAGTAACCGAGCATCGAATTAAGTGGCGTGCAATTGCAGAGGTCTATGTCCAGCAGTGGACTTCGATAGGCTGATGATGATAAAATGAATTGTTATAATTCTAAATTTGACTAGGACATGTAAAGCTTTGAAGTCTGATTCCAGTAATTTCCTATCCGGACATGGAACCTGCTGACGACAAAAATATAATCGTAAGCTATAAAAAATCAAATTCAAATAAATTATGATTATAATGTTTTTAGGGTTCCGTAGCCAAATGGCAAAAAACGGAACCCTTATAGATTCGTCATGTCTGTCTGTCTGTCTGTCTGTCTGTCCGTCCGTATGTCACAGCCAATTATTACCGAAACTATAAAAGCTATACTGTTGAAATTTGGTCAGTCGATGTATTCTGTTAACCGCATTAAGATTTTTACATAAAAATAGAAAAAAAACAATACATTTTGGGGGTCCCCATACTTGGAACTGAAACTCAAAATTTTTTTTTTCATCAAACCTATACCAAGGGGTATCTATGGATAGGTGTTTAAAAATGATATTGAGGTTTCTAATATCATTTTTTTCTAATCTGAATAGTTTGCGCGAGAGACACTTCCAAAGTGGAAAAATGTTGGTCCCCCCCCCTGTAACTTCTAAAATAAGAGAGTGATAAAACTAAAAAAAATATATGTTGTACATTACCATGTAAACTACCAACGAAAATTGGTTTGAACAAGATCTAGTGAGTAGTTTTTTTTTATACGTCATAAATCGTTACACGCAATTTACCTTTCATCCAGTCAATACACTAGTATAAAAACATCGATGAAAGTTACAACGAACTACGAGAACTTTTATATGATGTTACTTGCTGATACGGAACCCTTCACGGGCGAGTCCGACTCGCACTTGGCCGCTTTTTTAAATATTTCACTCATGGGACTTCAGAAGGAAAGATTAATGGTGTTTTAAACATCATTAATTTCGCCTCCCCCATAAACGTCACGACTCCAGGTGGGGTATTAATAACGCGATATTTGCCCTGACACACCATGGAATGTCATAGCGTCATTGGCAATATAATGAGAATTCTCATGGAGTCAGTAATAACTGGTATTGTCTCGGTTTGGAGAATAAACAGACAGATCTGTTAAACGTTAATAAAATCTATATCATCGTATGTTTAGCACAGTTGAAAAAACAATTTTGTGTTGTTTAATATTTCTACGGAATCGACATTGTAAAACGGAAAAATTATTACAACGTTTATACTGACTAAAGTATTGAGAACTATATCCGTTCAGTACAAGTCTATCTCGATAGCGATTAGCGTATGTGACCGCTGATGAAGAGATCGGGTTCAAATCCTGGGCCTTTGGATTCTTTTACAAGACACTCTTAAAAGTAGTTTGGAGCATGGATAAT
Organism: Phragmatobia fuliginosa; assembly: GCA_932526445.1. Classification (NCBI taxonomy): domain Eukaryota; kingdom Metazoa; phylum Arthropoda; class Insecta; order Lepidoptera; family Erebidae; genus Phragmatobia; species Phragmatobia fuliginosa. The sequence continues at coordinate 19,778,925 of OW052069.1, read as the reverse complement.
GGCCGTGTTTCATGTCAGAGCACGTTAAATCATTGGTTCCGGTTTCTATGAACATTTATGGCAATTGATATTGGGAGTCAATACCCTCAAATATACTTAGAACAAATCAAGTTTTCAGTAAATTTTTTTTGGGGTTCAATGTCAGTCGCTCCATGAAAAAAATGATATTCAGGAAAAACCTGTTGAACTAATGACTGATCCCAAATAATTAAGGCTAGGAAGGAGATATATTCAGCACAAGACAATATTAATCCACAGCTTTCAATTCTTCAGTCAGATTATCCTGCATTATAACTAATACCGAAACATATCGCCTTCTTTTTCTTGTCGATTATCTGGCACTAAATCTAAAGTACCAACCGCCGCAGTACACCAAAAATTATGATCACTTTATGTTTAGGTAAATTGGTTTAAAGTTTCAATTGCAGTTGAATTTCATGAACTTTATAGCAAGGCCTGTAAGAGGGGAAAATTTTGGAGCAAGTTTACTCCACAATCTTCCGTTTAGTTAGCAACTTGAAAGCTTTAACAATGATTGCAAAAAGAAAATTACTTCGAGCGGCTGTGCCAAAGTGTTGGTGTTCTTACAACTGGCTTGCATTGAGATAATGACTCTGAAGGGCCGGATTCCGTGCTTGTTGAGAGTTTATTTACTAAAGAGTTTAATATCTTTAGTCTGTTCTTTTGCATACATTTTTAGTGACAAGTTGAGATTCAAATGGATATTAACAGTTTAGGTTGAACTTATACTCCTAGATATCTTGACATTACATCAAGATACTTAATTATTGAGTTAGATTTTTAATGGTAATTTATTGTTATGATGGTATGTCAAATCTAGCGTGAAATATGCTGTTGCAACATAGTTCTTAGTTTTTGTTCGTTTTTAAAAAGACTCCTCTCTCATTAGGAATATACATATCCTGTGTCGCGGAGGACTGTCCAAACATACATGAAACGGATGCAAAGAACATTCAGTCTCACGACAACAGTTTGTGGAACACACAAAGTATTCTATACCATGTAGGATTTAGACCTACAAGATTTGGCGCTAGAGAAAACTGCTTAGCGACTGCTTAAACCTATATTTATATGTATATATATTACCAATCTCACTGCATTGAGCAATTAGAACTTGAAACTTTCAAAACATTTAACAGCATGAACGAATTACTCAACACAAAAACCACTCAATACAGTAAATATAGTACAGTTTTCTGTACCAGGTCACTCGTGCAATTCTCAATTTGTCTAACAGAAGATGATTATCTTACTCTAGCTATAACATTCAAATCCTGATTTTAAGAAGAAACCATTTTGTAAGCTCGTTGGAACTGTTCCAACTGCTTGCAATTATCGTTTCAGAATTCGATTCCAGTCGAGAAAATGCATGAAATCGGCTAGAGCTATTTATAAATATTTAAAGCCTAGTTTAAAAATGGTGCTTTCGTGAAATTGGATGGTAAGATTTGTTTTAGAAAAAAGTTATGTATTTTTAAAGACGATAAGATTTTTATCTTAAAAAGAGCACATACATGTATGGGTAAAAGTTGGCCAAGTCCGTGTCAAGCCACGCATAGAATAGGGTTCCGTAGTCACCCTTACTGGTAGGTAGATTTAAAATCGTATCCAACGGATATTGTTATGGTTATTTATTATTTCTTTATTTTTGTACGAAGTTTTCTTAGTAAGTGCATTTTTATGCTATCAAAACAGCTATATTTTTTAACGGCCAATATTATGGACTACTATCATGTTTTTTTTTTCAGTTTTTTTTAAACGAGTCGTTTAGCTTTTAGGGGTGGGGACACTATTTTTACAAAAAAACGCGCTTTCATCTTGAATAACTCGCAAACGGATAACTAAATTGAAAAATGTTTATAAAATACCTATCTAATGTAACCTCACACGATTGGGTTTTATTTCTTGCGTCTAGCGAAAAAAAAAACAACTCCACTTTACGTGTAGGGGACATACCAAAATAAAAAAATACTTTTCACATATTCATGCAAAGTTTCATCTTTCTAGCACACACCGTTTAGGCGGTAGGTCGAGGACGGAAGACGAACGGACGGACATGACGAATCTAATAGGGGAACAGGAGTGATGAACTACGGAACCCTAAAAACAGGACAGGACACATAAAAAATAGCATTAAGTTAGTAAATAGTTAGAGCAAGATTAAGCTATTACAAAGTTTTTACCTTAAATGTTGTAAAAATTCAAACAGTTTAAAAGCACCGTATCGATATAAACCTGTTTGTGAACACCTTTGAAAGACAATTGTATTATAGACTAGCTGTCGCCCGCGGCTTCGCTCGCGTATATCTCGATTATTGCGTCACTTCTTAATAAGTAGCCAATATGCTATTTTGATATATAAGCTATATTACTGTAAAGTTTCATGCAAATCCATTGTTTTTGCGTGAAAGAGCAATAAACATACGTTTATAATATTATTGCGTTTATATTATTAGTAAGATTTATTGACCGATTGTTCAATTGTTTATTCAATGAAAACACCAAAAGTCAAATTTATAAAAGGCTTAATACCGAATCGAAGTTCAGCTTAAAGGTATCGTTTACAAGGCCACGTTACAAATGCCAGAGACAAAATACTTCTCCACAAAAAGGATTATAAATTTAATCGTAAAGCTCGAAGCTCAAACCAATGTGGCATTCATCTCTTATTTGCCTTTGACATGGTGTAACTTCAATGAATTTAATCTCAAAGCTTTAATTAGTAATGTCTTGTATACCTCAAACCGAATCTGCTTTTTGGTTGATCTTTCAAACATTGAAATTCATAATTGTGTTCATACCAGACATCAATGAATTATATTGTGTAAAACGCTTTTTTTATAATTCAAATTTTGGCATCTTTTTATTTTGGGACTACCTATCCCATTTTCTATCATATCTAATTTAAAATTTATATTCGATATAATGCTAAACCTAACTTTAATAAGATTTAAAAAGATCTTATATTATTTAAGAAATAAAAATAAAAATCCTGCATCTTAGAGTAGATTTACTGCTTTTGATCTTCTTTGAAATTCTTTATCGAAAAAAAATCCAGAAATCTATAGGTCAATCTTGAAAACTTCTGTTTAAAAATTACTAGTAGACATCAGGGTATACATTACGATAGTTACAGTTGAACATGCTTGAGAACAGAAAGCAGATGATACATAAAATTTTCTTCCCGTCATGCCAGACATTTAAAATAACTTACCGTTTATATTACGTATATATCAGATTGTATGGTTAGCCTAGTGGGTTACAGACGACGTAATAACGCGTTCCCTGAACCATTACTGTTTCAGGCGCAGAGTGACACACCGTGTGGTTTTATTAGGTTCGATTCCGACACACCGCCCCGCGGCAAACCCGCCGGGTGATGGTCCGAGGTTTCCACCGGTTTCGATAGTCCGGAAAGTGGTTTAAGTAGTCACCACGCCACTTGCTAGTGCGCCAAGTATTATGGGTTCAAATCCTACACGGTATGACACTTTGTGTGATCCTCAAATTGTTATTCTGTGTTTGAATATTCTTTGTAACCGTTTCTTGTTTGTTCGTAAAGTTAGGTTAGGTTAGGTTATGTATTCAGGGTTTTGTAATGGTAGGTGGAATATACAATATATAAATTGTTACGTTTACTTATTATTTCTTTATTTTTGTACGTAGTTTTCTAAGTGACTGTATATTAGGCCTTTATAACTCCTGAAATACAAAAGTTATCTAGGCCACTATACTTTTCATTTAATGTTCAATGTAAAAACTTTTCATGAATTTTTCTGATTTTGTACCAACCGTGTTTTTGTAAAAAAATGCGCTATACAGTTTAGTAACTCGCAAACGATACCTAAATCAAAAAATTTGCAACCTCACAATGTTTTTATAAGACCTATCTAATGATACGCCACACGATGGAATAAACGCGAGAAAATACCCCAAATAAAATATTTTTCTTAATTTTATTGTATCACTTTGTCGACATAATCATTCAAAGCTTAAAGCACATCATGAAAAGTTTAAACTATCTAAACAACCGTTTGGGCGGTAGGTCAAGGATGGACGGACGGACATGACGAATCTATAAGGGTTCCGAGTCATAAACTATGGAACTCTAAAAAACATATACTCTTCAAACTTATTACTGCTACTCCTCAAAGATGTCACAAACAATGCTGAATATTGTTCTATATTTGTAAGTCAATGGTACCAAATTTATCTGTCATAAAAGCGATATGACCGCTTTATGGAGTGGGCTTCAAAAGATTCGTTATCTTACTCTGTCAGAAACGTAAATTTTCCTTTATGTGTTATGAGCAAGTAATTGTATGGCTTGGTTGTTTTTGATATGGTTTATTTTATTTCCCATCATTTCATCGAGGTGGCCGAGTTTTATATTTATAGCAAAGATATTTACTGGATATCATTTTGACTGCCTTGTTGGTCTAGTGGTTAGCGTATGCGGCTGCTGATCAAGTTATCTCGGGTTCCATTACCGGGTCGGACCAAATGTTTGTATGATGTGCAAATATTCGTTTCGGAGTTTGGTGTTATGTGGGGTGCAAGGGGATATGTAAATCAAACAGCGTCTAAACCAAGATTGATCTTTATTTCAATCGCCGGCGCCTCATCGGGCCTCCTACCCACATATATTTATTATTAGTGTTGTGACCTAATTACATATACCTACAACCCCTTTTCTCAAACAAAGTTTTTCTATTTATTATATTAATAACTATAATTATAATATAAACAATAATAATAATAAACAAATTCAACACTACAAATTATAAACAACAATCAATGTCCCTAATAGAAACGTGAAAATAGTATAAACATGCAATAATTAAAAGTGAAGTGATTTTGCATAAAATCAAAATCAAATCATTACAAAGTAACGTTACATATGTGATAATAAAGGATAATTTACATGCAATGAGATAGTTTAAATCTGTTCAGACATACACAAGACATACGAGTACACATAATCATTTAAAAAGGGTACTTATAAACAATTATAAGCACCTACAACCTAAACAATCTGTATTATTTTTCCACTCATTTATTCAATTATAGAATTTAAAATAAATACGAGCACATTATACGGATTAAATCAATATGAAATTTACATTTAATACATTTATACTAATTAATTTAAATTTATAATTATGTAAGTAATCAATTTAATTTCTATTCATAATACCACAATCCAGGTTTAAAATATTTCACTTAAAATAACAAACAAACATATTATTTAGCATGGTATTTACAGTTATGATCTAAGACGTTGTATTACAAAATGACAATATTAATAAAACATTCCATTATGAAATCATATCATTAAAATTATATTACAGTTTTAAATAAGTTTGATATACATTTTATTTTCTATTTACATTTCATTTACACTCACCTATGGAATATCTGTTTTTGAGTAGCCCCACCGATCAGGAGGCCGCACTATCCTGCCGAAACGAGTACGATATGCATTAGAACAGTTATCATCAGCTGATTGTAAGACTAGTTCACCGGAGCCGCCAACAGACGTGGATTGAGATGCGTCTAAGTTTATGTCGTCATATGACAAACTGTATTCATTCCGTGGTGATAAGCAAGTGCGGTTCGAATCAGCAATCAAATGTCTTCTATTGCGTCTCAAACTAGTTCCGTTATTCAATAACACAACATATGATCGCACTCCAAACCTGTTTTTTACAATGCCCGATTGCCAAGTATTGTTTATTCTAACTTTTACTTTCTGTCCTACATATAAAGGTGTTAAGTTCCTTGATCCTCTATCATAATAATATTTTTGTATTTGTTGACGACTTTTAATCTTTTGTGCCGTGTTATTATGTAATGTTGGCTTTAATAATATAGGGTTGCACGGCACGATGCTACGTAGTTTTCTATTATATAGTAACTCTGCGGGTGATGGTAGTTCTTTGCTAATTGGTGTATTTAAATACTCTAACAATGCCAAATTAAAATCCGATTGATCATACGTAGTTTTTCTCATTATTTGTTTTATAGTTTGAATGGACCGCTCGACCTGACCATTGGACTGTGGGTATCTAGGCGATGACGTGACGTGACGAAATTTCCAGTTTCTTGCAAAATCATAAAATGCTAAAGATGAGAACTCGGGTCCATTATCGGACATAACCGTCTCTGGAATACCTTGTCTACCGAATATTGTTTTTAATTTATTTATAACATTTTCAGAGGTCATTGAATTTAATTGTGCCAATTCAATGAATTTACTGTGATAATCCACTGCTATTAAATACGATTTGGAACCTAAATGAAATATATCTATACCGACTTTGCACCACGGCCTATCAGGTATTTCATGCGGAATTAAGGGTTCTTTTATATTTTGTTTTCTATAGGTCAAGCATGCCTGACACTTCGATAAGTAATCTATTAATTGCGTGTTCATGTTAGGCCAATACATGATTTGACGAGCTCGAAGTTTACATTTTTCAATACCTAAATGACTACTGTGTATATTTTTTAACATTTTATAACGCATTGATTTAGGAATGACAACCCTACAACCTCTCCATACTATGCCAAAGTTTACAACTAACTCCTCCTTAGATTCCCAGAAGGGCTTTAATTTATTATCTAGAGTGCTCTTATCAACTGGCCAACCCCGTTTTATGGTTTTGATTAATAATTGCATGTCTTCGTCTTCTGAAGTGCATTTTTGAATTTCCACAAAATGCGTGTCCGTCAATACATTACTAGCACTGATCGAACATACTTGCGCCTGCGCGTCGTAGTGATTACGTGAGTGAACTGAATCGACTGGCTCCGCGCTCGGTGCAACCGCACGCGATAGTGTATCGGCTATGTATAAATATCGGCCGGGCTTATATACTAATGTAAACGTATACGGTTGTAATCTCATTAGCATTCTTTGTAGGCGTGCAGGTGCGTTTGCTAAAGGCTTATTTATGATATTTACTAAAGGTTTATGATCGGTTTCTATAGTTATTTCTGTTCGTCCGTAAATGTATGTATAAAACCTTTCACAAGCAAAGACACAGGCATACAACTCCTTTTCTATCTGTGCATATGACTGTTCGGTCTTAGTTAGTGCCTTTGATGCATAACATACAGGCAAATTACTTTGCAATAAACAAGCCCCCAGACCGTTTTTACTCGCATCCACGGATATTATAACCGGTTTCAGTGGATCATAAAATTGCAAGACCGGTGGATTCACAAGAAGACATTTTATTTCATTAAAACATTGATTATGTTTGTTCGTCCAGTGCCATTCTATATCTTTTTTAAGTAATTCTCTTAATACACACGTTTTGTCTGATAAGTTGGGTATAAAATTACCAACGTACGTAACTAAACCTAGAAATCTCTCCACATCCTTTACGCGGGTAGGAGTGGGCATATTTTTTATTGCGTTTATATGCGAATCGTCAGGGCTTACACCATCTTTGGAAATTTTGTGCCCTAAATATTTTATTTCGGTTAAACCAATCTTACATTTTTCTTTATTTAATTTTATATTAATGACCTCACATCTTTTTAGAACCGTACGTAACCGTTGATCGTGTATTTCTTTAGTTGGACCCATTACTAAAATATCGTCGACAAATAAAATTACCCCCTCAATATCGTCAAGATGTTCATACAAACGTTTATGAAATATTTCTGACGCGGACGAGATACCGTACGGCATTCGTAAAAATTTATATCTGCCAAATGCAGTGTTAAACGTACATAGATCGGTACTATCTTTATGCAATTTAACCTGCCAAAATCCCTGCTTTGCATCTAAAGTGCTAAAATATTTGGAGCCTGCTAGTTTGGTAACTATTTCCTCAAACGTAGGTAGTTTAAAATGCTCCCGCTTGATTGCACTGTTAAGATCCCTAGGGTCTAGACATATACGCAAACTCCCGTTAGGTTTTTTGACCACCGTCATACTATTAACCCAGTCCGTAGGTTTATCAACTTTAGCTATTATACCTTCTCTTACCATCTCTTCCAACTTAATTTTCACCTGGTCTCGAATTGCAACTGGTAGCTTCCTAGGAGCATGTACAACTGGCTCGACATTATTTTTTATTTGTATTTTGTACTCGCCAGGTAAACAGCCCATACCCACAAAAACGTTAGGAAACTCGTTCAAAATGCTGTAACAAAACTGCGTATCTTGGCTAATTGACATTATTCTCTTAACCAATTGCAACTCCTCACATGCACTTCTACCCAGTATCGGGGATGAAGGCGTATCGACAACGATAAATTGCAAAAAGAAAACATTATTTTTATATTTCACTTTCAAATAACACTTGCCTATCACCGATATAACGTGACCAGAGTACCCACTTAATTTAATTGCTGTTTTCAATAAATCATTCTCTGATAAATTAATTGTTTTGAGAAATTTACGAGGTAAAACATTTACGTCGGCTCCAGTGTCTAATTTAAAACTAATTATCGTACCATTTACTATTTCTAGTGCTACTAGCCACTCATTACAATTGCAAATATTTTTGTTTATTACCTGATCGGTGGAGTCCTCCAGTACGGTATGAACTCTGCACATTCTCGCAAAGTGGTTGATGCGGTTGCACTTCATGCACCTTTGACCCCGCGCCGGACACTCGTACCTACTGTGAACTCGACCGCAGTACCCACATCTATTCGCATGCTGATATCGCTGTACGTGTTTAGGCGTGTGAGTTAAGTGGTTCACCGTGTCTTTTCTCGGCGGATGGTCATAACGAGAACGGCCGGGGTTTGGCTGCTGTAATGAGTGTGAACCCTGCCTGGACTGCTCGCGTCGCTGTATCCAATTGATATCATGCTCGCTTATCTTTTCTTCAGTAATCGCGTGTACCCGTCTTTTATGTTCTTGGTTTTCCATTTGGTATTTATCCTCTTGCATGTTCCTTGCCTGCATACGTGACATTTCCGCTAATCTGCATATTTCTATGGCTTTTTCCAACCTCATGTTAGGTTCCCGTAATAGTCTTTCCGATAGGGCTATATCCCTTAAGCCACATATTAACCTGCTACAGACAAGATCGTCCCGTAAATCTTTGAATTCACACTGGACCGCCATCTTGTTTAATTCAAAAACGTATTGTTCTGCAGATTCTAACTCCTTTTGGTCCCTCTTGAAAAACTTATGGCGTTCCACTGCCAAATTTTTCTTTGGTATAAAAAAGTCATCAAACTTTTTTAATAACTCTTCCACCGTATTCCACTGTTCATTAAATTGTGCCGCTACTTCTCGACATTTCTCGCCAACAATATGTAGCAAAATGTTAACTTGCGTTTTTTTATTTTTGTTGGATAATTCACAAGCTTCATAATAGATGTTGAATGCAGTCTTCCACTTTTGCCATTCTGTACTCAGATTCCCAGAAGTTATGTTGCACAAACTGTTATCAAATTGAAACGGTGGCGGTGGCTGGAGAATGGATTCCATAATATCTTCTAATTTTTAAAAATATTGCTATTTATTGACTGTCCGATACCTACTTGTCACTTCAATGTCTAATTTCCTTCGTATTATGCAGTTTATCTTATACCGACTGCGCCATGTTATGTGGGGTGCAAGGGGATATGTAAATCAAACAGCGTCTAAACCAAGATTGATCTTTATTTCAATCGCCGGCGCCTCATCGGGCCTCCTACCCACATATATTTATTATTAGTGTTGTGACCTAATTACATATACCTACATTTGGGTGTTTTCTATGTATATTACATAAAAATACATAAACATATTTTTTTATAAATACATAGGTACTTACGTATTTACATAAAAATATGTTTAAGTATTTATATCAGTTGTCAATTAAACATCTAAACTGTTTTTTTTATAATTATATATTTTATTTTTATTTGGTGTTGCTTATGTATCATACTATTATTATATTGTTAGAGTCCAGAAGTGAAAAATAATAAAAATAATTATAATTCTAAACGATTTACTTTAATTCTAAACAATTTATTTCATTAATTACAAAATAATCTTAGAAATGCAATTAGACACAAACAACCGTTAATTAAGTAACGAATCTAAACAAATTACAGTTAGTTATACAGCAAGGGCGGTCACATAGGGCTGTACTAGCTGTTAGACAGCTTTCCTCGCACCCACCGCAATTCAGACAGTACTAACTTGTCAAAGACAGCTTTCCACATCTGTTAACAGAGTAGTACTTATTGTCCAAAGACAATGATCCACACTCCGCGACGCATTCGTCAGAAATGCGTGCCGATACAACAGAGCACTCCTTTTTATACCCAAGCGCAGTGAAGCGATGGCGCCAAAAAAAATGACAACTACCGCCGTTGTGGCTTACAATATTATATATTAATAATATGATACAAAAGCAACACCAAAGGTATTTGAAGATTTTATTGTCGTTGACGCAGTAGTGAAGAAATATTTTCAGTTTAGAAATGGTAAAGAAAATAAATTATTTATTATCTTTACCATTTTGCAATAACTTATAAAGTCAAGAAAAACCATCCAGTATGAACATTTAACGATTTCACCAAGCTCGTTAAGCCATCGGGTCCTTTTTACTGGTTCAACAGCTGTGCTTGTCGTTACGAGACTCGGAAATTACTACTAAGTAAGCCCTTCTACATTTCTAGATGTGATCATCTCTTGATCCATTTATATTAAGATTTTAATCACTTATTACTAAAATTTTTTGTATGTACTATAACCATTTCCTTTAATCATTAAGAATTTGAAGTATCTCAGAAGAAAGAACTCGTAAAGAACTAAAAAGATAGTCTCAAATGAACTAAATAATAAAATGAACTGGAATATTCTTGGTCTCGTACAAAGGACGGTCCTGCTTTTATCTACAGCCACATAAAACCACACACTCAAGACTACTACCTCCAGAGTTACTTTGCGAGGAAAACGCTTAAACGACGTAGTATTTTTAAAGATTTTTTGTACTATCCTTACAACATTTAATGATCTGTATTTTGTGACTTAATGGTAACTTTTAAAGAAATTATAATTAAACATTAAAAATATATTTGTGTACAAGCTACTGAAAGCATAGTAGGACTTAAAATAGAAACAGACATTGAAAGCTTACGAAAAATAAAACAAACAGATGATCTCATACTTACAAAACCAGATCGTTCTGTAAGTATGAGATCATCTTTTGATCATTTGAACTTATTTAGAAAAGATTATAAATATCTTTAAGAAAAAGAAGAAAAGCACAATTTTGTACTAAGAAATTATCATAAATTGTATAACCTATTTCTTAAATATTTCATATCATAATTTTTTTAATATATATTTAAGTCTTACGAAGTAACTCTACTCTGCCTGATGGAAAGCATGAGTAGATTCCAGGAGTAGGGGTCACCTTGCTCATTGCGAGGGTTTTCAATGTAACATGGTGACCAATACCATGGCCGCCTGGTTAGACAATTCTGCATAATGCAGAATTATTGGGCCTCCGGTCTGACACTCACACAACAAGAATGCTGTCATTATTAAGATGGTCTTCTATGTGAGGGTAGTACTGCCCCGGTCGAGCCGGCCCATACATGCTGAAATCAGCGTGGTTCTACTACCTATCATGAACTACCATCAACCATCATGATGATGATGATGATCTTTATATATATAATTCTTGTGTGAGTGTGTATGTCACTGAACTTCTCTCAAACGACTGGACCGATTTTGATGAAATTTTTTGTGTGTGTTCAAGGGGATCTGGGAATGGTTTAGATTTGCAATTAGACCCGGTAGGTGGCGCTGCGATCAAGTTATGGAATTTTAAAGTTGGGTGGTACGAAGTTCGCTGGGTCATCTAGTTTGATATAAAAAATAAATAAAATAGTAAAACCACATGTTCAGAATACTTAGAAACAAGGAATCCATAACTTTGTAAAAAGAGTATTCTTTACTGTAGCGAATGAAATATGATATCGGTACATAAGAAAGTTACGCTAATGGTATTTTGTATTGATCTTGAAGGAGAACGAAAATTCTGTTCAGTGTTGCGCCTGACGTTTGAAGTAAAACTGAGCTCAAACGAAGATTGTTATTAATAACTTTTGTAATAACATACTTCATTTCAATGACACTTATATCAAAACAGTGTCTTCTAAAATCTTATGTTTCACTGAAATAATGATTGAGTTTTGATTGATTCAAACACTCAACACCTGGCTTTCTATGACATTAAATTACTATAAAATAGACTATTCTTAATCCCAAGAACTATAAGAGCAACATAAAATTTCAATAGTATTATTTACTTTACACATTACTTACTTTACACACGAGAGAGATTCTATTGTAAACTCCATTCAAAAATTTGCATTGGCATGGCGTTTGTCATAAATCATTCTGTAGATATAGAAGAAAGTAATAGAAAAACAAATGAAGGAATGATTTTGAGGTAAATTAAGAATCGGTGGGTTTTTTTACTGCGACAAATACTCTTCATGATTTCATTTTTATTTTTGGCGTTGAAAAAACATTTTTTTAAATCAAACGCTGAATTATCAAGACTTCATCGTAAATAAAAGTCTTATTGCTATATAGCCAGAAATAAATAATTGTCTTCCTCAAACTCAAATTGGAGTTATTGAATAAACTGCTATTTTGTACATATTTACAAATAATACTTCTCTGAAATTTGGTCAGAGCTATAGATATCAAAATATCTATACCTCCAGGTAAATTTCAGACTGGGCTGTCTAAGCCTATAATTAATTCTAAGTCTAATAATTACATAATAATAAATATTTTTCGGACATCTTACACACAACGTCATCTAGTCCCAAGCGTAGCAAAACTTGTATTAAGGATACTAAACAACTGATGTAAATACATAAACATACGTTTTTTTTCGTAAATACATACATATTATGCATAGGAAAACACCCAGACTCCGAAACAAATATTAAAATTTGTAGATCACACACCAACCTCTCTCTAACCAACAAGGCTCTTTTCTTCTATTGTAAGACGCACATACAGCGACGGTAACGTCCAAAGTCGATTACATTCATTTTGATATAACTTAGTAACGGAAAACTTCTAGAAAACGAAGGTCTAAAAAGCTTTAAGGTTGTAAGTAATTCAACAATTTATCAGAAAGTTTTATTTGAAGTATAGTATAAGTAAGCATATTCCAATTCGATTTGGTTAATGGTGATTACATTCCATGTTATTTTAGTCTCATCAAAAACAATCTTCGTGATCAAAGTTCCCAACACCTTCATTTTCGTCATTTTCACCTTCCTTTTGAAAACAGTTATATTTGTTTCCGTTTCATCGTTTCTGTATACTCCCAGTTCAACCTTTACCTCAAAATAATTACGGAATTTATTGAAGGGTTTCAGATATCAAAATATCAAAGGAAATCATGAACCTTCTAAGGTTTTACTTTACTCAGCATTTTTGGTGAAAGCAGCATGGTTTTCGAAAAAAATTGCGATACCAATACAGGAAAGGCACAATTACGATAAAATGTAAATAATGTATGTAGCTAAATTGGGAATTTATAAAGATATGGGATACACCGGAATTCGTCCCTCAGCGGAAATACCTGAGAGCCCTTCATCAAATCAGTATTCAGAAAAAATGTTTAGTGGATGACTTTTGAGAAAAGGGATAGATACACATAATGGTCTATTGTAGACCTATTTAAAATCATATAAATTTTTCAATAGATACCAATAACTACGAGTATTGTTAATATTGAGGGAATAAGATTTGAATGAACCAAATCATCGCTACTAGATATAGTCATAAAATCCTTGGTATCGATTTTATACAGGCTGTTCATATGTAAAGAGTTTCATTAACTCTTTACATATGATCATATGATCTATCGGTAACGAGATTACGTATCATATACGTTGGAATACTTAGGGTTTAATATTTTGGACCTTTTCGGACATTTTACACACAACGCCATCTTGTCCACAAACTAAGCAGAGCTTGTATTATGAGTAACTAGACAATTTAAAAAAATATATTTTAATTTCCTGAAGATATTTCTATGGTTGCATTCTCTGTATTTTATTGATTAAAATTACAATAAATATCAATCTATTGACTGCCTCGTTGGCCTAGTGGTTAGCGTGTGCGACTGCTGATCAAGAAGTCTCGGGTTCGATTCCTGGGTCGGACCAAATGTTTGCGTGATCCGCAAATATTTGTTTCGGAGTTTGGGTGTTTTCTATGTATAATTTGTGTGTTTAAAATAAAGGTATGTTCATGTATTTATATCAGTTGTCTAGTACCCATAATACAAGCTCAGCTTAGTTTGGGACTAGATGATGTTGTGTGTCAGATGTCCGAAATATTTATTTATTTATTGTTTATTTATATATAGGCTCTGCTGAGATTGAAACTAGATAGTATTATCTTGTTACTTGGTAAATTAAAGGTCAAAAATCAAGAAAACCATTTCATAAATGATATGAATACAATTTATAAATAACAATGTCGACTTCCCAGTTCAAAGCTAACACTCATTCATTTTCAATCCAATATAAACAAAATATGTCTGATGCCGTAAGCCCCCTCTCAAATCTTTGGTTTCGTCTGTCAGTACATTATCGTTTGACTGATAAAGCTTTCTGCCAACCCCGGTAAAGTAAAGCGAGCGTAAAGATAAACCAGATACATCCCCTTTCCATTCGTATCACGTAAAGGCCATTGAAGTGAAATAATGTCGGATTTGTTTTATTGCCTTGCTTCAATATTGATGTTCCATCTTTATGTAAACTGAGAAAAAGGATCTCAGGAAGTAATGCTATAAATGACTTTGTTGATCATAGTATTTATCTATAAATTTGTTTTTAATCACTTTAAAGCAGTCAGTCCCGGTTGTCATAAATATCTATGGCAATCGTTATTGAGATGTCAGTGCCCTTAAATTCACTGACAACTAGTTCAACCTTTGAATTTCAGGTCTCCCTTAGGGTTGCGGAGGTCTGATGCCAGTCGCTCCGTGGAAAACTGATATTCAGGTAAAATCGTTTGAACCCAATCGTATTGGGAATAAAGCTAGGAAGAAGAAGATTTCAATATGAAAGTACATTCCCAGTCACAATGTAATTAATAACGTACACACATATCTACACACCGGAAAAGCCAAGACCTCTTCAAGATATTTTATAGAATTTCCATACCCAAGCCAGCATAAGCTTACATCTATAAGCTACTTTATCAAAGGCACTTAAATCCTCAAACCACTACCATCAATATCAACATAGAATACCAATCTTTCTTTTCTTTTCTTTTCTTTTTTCTTTTCTTTTCTTTTAAAAAAGACAACTCCCGCATTAGGAATATAAATTCCTGTGTCGCGGGGGACTTTACAAACATACATGAAACGGACACAAAGAACACCCAGACTCAGAACAACAAATTGTGAATCACACAAAGTGTTGTCCTACGTGGGATTTGAACCCACGACACTTGGCGTAGTAGGAAGCGGCGTGGCGACCGCTTAAGCCACTAGGCCAACCGTGCAGTCATTAACCAAACTTATATGTATTTACCGATCGTAATAGCAGGCGTGAATTTACGGCATATGCCTTTAGTAAACACGTGATGTAACTGCCGACGTGTTTATTGAAGTCACATAACGTCGATACTTGATATAATTTATTGAGATTTCTTCGTTCATCGTCATCAACAGCCTTCAACAGTCCAATGCTGGACATAGGCCTTTCCTTTGAAAGGAACTTTTTTATGGGAACTAAATTTGGTTCCGCGGGATAAAATCATGTTACGGGCAACAGAGAGCAATAAGGAGACGGGCTACGTGGTTCAGCTGGTATATTAGTATATAGCTGGTATACGAGTATCGATATACATATATCACGGCGCGTGATTATGTACCATAAATTACATGATTGATAATAATGATTTATTGTAATAATAGCTCAATGTATTAGTTTGTTTGTTTTAGTCGATTCTGTAATCGATATTGAATGATGTTGAATGTGTTTAATGAATGATAAGAGCGGATTCGAATGATCGGATCCGAATGGGAGTAGTCTCATGTCGCGCCACTAGTAATGACGGTCGGTCATTCTACTGACGGCTACGCACGGTGCACATGTGCTAACCTGTTGGCTCTTAACTCGTTTCAATCTTGTTAATCGTTTATGATTTTGTGTTAATATGTAAGATGTTTAAATAATACGAAATAGAACAACACAAGTGTACACTTATTTTAAAATTTCTGCCGTTGCAACGCCCACGATGTATAGCCACAACTAATACCGCTGTGAGGCCGCCCCTGACGCTCCGACATATACATAAGTGCGGGCAAAGCCGTGGGCAAAATTTCGTAAGATATAAAACAACAATTTTTCTGACCGCTTGCCTTCTCTCCTGCCGTTTATGTGCAATTCTTTTACGGGCCCTCTTGTAAGGCAAATTGGTTTTGCTGAGTAATTTGGAAATAGTAAATTGAATTTGGAAACTTTATCGTAAAGTATAAACTTTATGGGTACCCGTTAGGAAATACTTAATTGAAAGTGTAAATTTTTTTATGTTTAATCCAGTAATAAAAAAGGAAATTAGCTGGAATTCAAGTGTTCCACTCACATTTCCATGTTATATACGTAGGTAATTTAATATTGTAGGTGATAAAGTAACTCATTGACAACAAAATGAACACAGTCAGAGATTAAGTTATTAATTAGTGGTAGTAAGTGTAGTGTATGTGTCATTCTGTCATTCATTGTACTACTCGCTCACTGTACTACATGCGAATGAATGAAATGCAAGCTCACGTGCGGTCGTGACACAGTTTAGGCGACTGTTAACGACGATAGCGAGTGGGCGCGTGCGTCTGTGAGCCGACAATACAGAAGTATACGCTAAAATAAATAATAAATAAATATTTTTGGACATCTAACACACAACATTATTTAGTCCCAAACTAAGCAGAGCTTGTGCTATGGGTACTAAACAACTGATATAAATAAATAAACATACTTTTTTTTTGTAAATGCACACATATTATACATAGAAAACTCTGAAACAAATATTTGCACATCATACAAACATTAGGTCCGGGAAACTAATCCGAGACCTCTTGATCAGCAGCTGCATACGCCAACAACTAGACCAACAAGGTAGTCGAAATACTAAGTAAGAAAGTATGCCGGAGCTGCACAGGCACTCACAGTCAAGTGAGGCGCTATATTGCCCTCGGTAATTAGAAGCAATCACCGAGGGTAAAAAACGATGGCGAATGACATCAAAAGTGTATCCGTGATTCAAAAGTCACGTTAAGCAGTCGGTCCTGTTAGTTAAAAACATTCAAGGGCAAGTTTACTTAGCCACAACGTTGTCTTGCTAGTCCGCAATCGACTATCGTGATGACGTATGGCCTTCCGAGAGGAGGTTCGTGCCCAACAGTGGGACGTTATAGGCTGTTGATCAATTGGTACACAGATATTCTAGAGCCCGAGAAAGAACATAGGCTTCTTTTTAGGATTCCGAGGATACGATTAATGGTAGTATTTTCAAAAGAAACTATGTTTGTCTGTCTGTCTTTTACGCTTTCACGACCAAACTGATTTCTATCAAATTTGGAAGGGGGATACTTTGATTCTTGGGAAATGTAATAGGCTACTTTTCACCGAGAAAATTGACATACCCCTAGCGGTGCGGCGAGCTAATGTTGGTTTACCGTTCTAAATTTTAATGGATTTGATTACAATACAAAGTCTCGCGATCTTAAAACTACATTGTTAGAAATTTCTAATAATCTCGTCATGCAAAGTAGACTTGAAATATAAAGAAACAACAACAAACTTAGATCTTTTTGTCACAGCCAAAGCTATTTCTACAACTGTATTTAAAATCCTAGCACGACTCGGTGTCACCCATCACTGTAATGTTATAAAGCGGAGCACTCAATGTTGAGGCTTAGCGGTGGTCGCGTGTGTCGTACGGTCTTGACATCGGGGCTCTAAGATATTCAGCACGTGGTCGGAATAGATCATCAAGTGACCCAAATTGTACTTACTACTTGTGAATGACGTCATTCATACTATTTTTGGATTATTTTTTTACTCTGAAAGTTGAAGGAACTGCTAATGGTAAGTACAATATTTTTTTTATGTATTTTGAGGCTACTTACTAGCACTAGTTCCTGATGGCTGAAGCGCCTTGCATATACATGTATATGTCATCTCGACCGGGATGACTGAGGTTCGTATACAACTTCAAGGACATATAAAACAATAATGACAAATTAACTTGTGGAAGAACGTGTGTCATGTTCCTCCATCACAAAGGTGGATCCTCTAACCAGGAAGGTGATCGTGCCTGGCGGGATGTTGTATATATGCTAATCGGCGCGAGAATTTCTCTATCGCGTTTCAGTATTAATAGTTACTCCGTATAGTTCATTCCGTGTTTTCTTCGTGGTTCAGTGTTTTTTCGGTAGATGGCACTGTTGTATGCTTTTCACTTGCGCTGTATGCGGAACTCGACAAATAACTTAAATAGTAAATATGAGTTCAGTTCCTCCTCAGAGTTGCAGAGGTCCGATGCCAGTTACTCCATGGAAAGACTGATAAAAAGTGGTTGAACTAGTAGTTGAACCCCAAATGAATCTTGGAAATATTAAAAGCTTGAAATATGAAAATAAGCGTATATTTTAAAAGAAGAAATGTAGTTCGGTATATAAACCTTTATAAATTTGATGGCAGCTAAATAATTATAAAAGCTTACTCTTAATGAAGGAACCAAATAGAAGTTAAGAAGAGCTACATGGCACTTCAGAGATAAATATACTAATGCCCTCATGAATGGCATCTAAAACCACAGACAATCGCCCGCGAGAACAGAACTTTGTGAAACTGACAGCATTCACGCCGGCTAACTGATGCGAGTTTTTTTTAATCGCTTTTATTTTTGTCTACCGAGCTCCGGCTGGATTTATTTAGGGTTGAATAAGTACGCATATATTTGGGCACGATTTATCTACCCCATTTTTGCGGTTTAAGGAAAATATCCCGAATTTTCCGTCCCTATACGTATTAGGAGATAACCTTTAATGCCCGGTAAGCGTTGTTAAAATACTGATTAGAGAAACTATATAATTCAGATTATTCGAGAATGTTGTGGCCAAATTAATGGTATTGAAAGTAAGTAATATTGCAAATAAAAAGAAAGAAAATAAGAATTTAAAAAATAAACTTTGAATGCTTCGGAGTAATCGTCATGGCTTTGTTCAGGTAAATATTATTTCTTTATTTAATCTAGGCGCTAAAGTTATGAAACTATTATTTTGTAAATCGTTATGACATTTGAAAAATGAAATTTCTCACTACTTTTTCTGACTTTGAATTTTCTTGTTTTGACTCAAGATAGGATGCCAAAAAACTAGACTGTGAAAAAAGGCCACGTAGTTTATTATTAAGTAGCTTTTTATTTATTGTCTAGATTTACTTTTATATCTTGCTCTGTCATCTCTTACGTGTCTTAGAATTTTTAGTTTTTATTTTTTTACTGACAATATTTGACGGCCTATTCTTCTTCTATTATTATTCTCCTGTTAGATTTGTAACCTCTCCAACTTACATTTTATGTTAATTTAACATAAGAGATTCATAGCACTCAACTACATAGGGCAACCAGACAGAGTACAGAAACGTAGTCACTTCTATAATTCACGATATCGTACTCTATCATAATAACAGCTTTTTATTTTGTTTTCCTTTTTTCACATTTCGTCATCTAGTGCCAAATTAAGCAGAGCTTGTATTATAGGTACTAAACAACTGATATAAATATATAAACATACTTTTTTTTTGTAAATACATACATATTATACATACAAAAACACCCAGACTCTGAAACAAATATTTGCAGATCATACAAATATTTGGTCTGACCCGGGAATCGATCCCAAGACCTCTTGATCAGCAGCGGCATACGCTAACCACTAGTGGTTGGTCTAGCCAACAAGGCAGTTAACATAGAAAACACTTAAACTCTGAAACAAATTTAAGTAAATCACACAAACATTTGATCCGACCCGGGAATCAAATCATAGACCTCAAGCACAGCAGTCGCAAGCGCCACCGAGGCACTCATAAAACATATTCCTTTCCATTCATATGTGCAAAATATAAGTAAATTTACAAGTCATGCATTTACATGGTGACCACAACACGGAAATGTTCACATAAAACTTGATGACTGGTGAAAACGGCGATAAAAAATTCAATTTTTGACCACACGATGACAATGTCAATATTTTACGTTGAAACTGCAACGTGTTGAATTTTATATCTTCACTCACATACACTTTTATTAAATAATAAACTATTAAATGATAAAAGTTTCAATTAAAGGGATCTAGTTCTTCATATTATTCGTTTTTATAAATAAATAAAAATATCGGACATCTTACACAACGCCATCTAGTCCCAAACTAAGCTAAGCTTGCATTATGGGTATTCATCATCTCCCAATTTTATTTGGGGTCGGCGCAGTATGTTTTATCCTTCCATTCTACTCTATCACTCGTCATTTCACTGTTAACTCCCTTCCTATTCATATCTTCTTTCACACAATCCATCCACCTTTTCTTTGGTCTACCTCTTGCCATGTAACCTTCAATTTCCATACCCAACATTTTCTTTGCCACATTTTCCTCATCCCTCCGGATAACATGTCCATACCAAGATAACCTATTACTTCTTAACTTTTCATCCAGTGACGATACTTTCAGATTTCCTCGTATGTATTCATTTCTGACCTTGTCCATCTGATATAAATACGTAAACAGTTTTCTTAAATACATACTTAATACACATAGAAAACACCCCAACACCGAAACAAATATTTGCAGATCACACAAACTTTTGGTCCGACCCAGAAATCGAACCCGAGACCTTAATAACTGCAGTCGCATACGCTACCACTGCGCCACTGAGGCAGTCAAATATTAGAGATAAGATTATACATAAGTACATTATATATCATTATGGAATTAGGGTTCCTCTGTAAGGATAGGTATTTTAAGTGTAACGCATGGCATGCAACGGCAGTTCTCTATCGTCATTACCATGGGAAGTGTTCTGCAGAGCTCTTTCAACTGAGCCCACCTTCCCCTTTCCTCTACAGAACTACGTGTGGCCTTTGAAGTCATTGCTTTAGAGTGGAAGAAATACGCATCAGAACTAAGCGGTTCGGATGTTCCATCTTGTGACGAGTAGTCAAAACCTGGAATTCACTGCCAGCTTATGTGTTTCCTTCCCACTATGATCCCGGGTCCTTTAAGCGGGGCGTGAAGAAGCATATCACTAGTCCACCATATTGTGGATATACATACTGCCTGCATTCGCGTTTTGGCGACTCACAGTTTTGGATTCTACTCATGCTTTCCATCAGGCATCGTAGAGTTACCTTGGCAGGGGATACATTAAAAAAAGATAAAATTGTTCACCTGTGAACCGAAGAAGAAAGAATAATGAAACATTAAATTACCCATTTGTCCACCATTGTAACTCCTGTCCGTAATCAATAACAGGGATCAGCTGACTCTGCAACTTAGACAGTTTATATAACTCTTTTGTAACCTAGCTTTAATAATTCGCCACTTAACGAAATCAGTACTTTTCATTCGTGCATCACCTTGAATCTACTCATGCTTTCCATCAGGCAGAGTAGAGTCACTTTGGTAGGCTTAAATAGGATCTTATAATATAGCATTTCATTATAAACCTGGGTTTAATAGACGTCGTGAATTACCTAAAAATATACATTTTTATAGCGTCAATCTCTCATTGTGAGTCAACAAGGACTGAACGAGCGAAAATATTTAGTGACTAGCATAATTTTTAAGGTTCACACATTTCGATAAACCATTAATGTAAGGTATATATATCTAGCCATCATTTTCACTTAACAGAAAGATCTGGAAATAGAAACAAAAAAGAAGACAAATTGTATACAATCCTGTATTTTATTGCAGCATTTCTCAAAAAGTAACCCTCTCGATGCGACATATGGATCCAAAATGGCCTCATAATACAGTAATTGTACCCAAGACACACGTTATCAGATTTTGTGAGCCCAACGATCGACTGTGCCGTTTTATATTGAGTTATGGGATACATTTTTCGATTTGTCGCGAGTCCCCGAATGTGATCTGTGCAGGAGAAATTCAATATAGCCGTAAATAATAAAGTTAGCTTACCTAAATCTGTTACTGGTTTTCTTTTTTCACTTACCTGAAACGAAAAATAAATGTTATTTTTAGACAGTAGTGATTGGCCAAATATAAAAGATAAGTAAAAAAATAACAAACTACGACCATCATCATCACACTAGCCTTATTCCCAATTTTATTTGGGGTCGGCTACTAGTTCAACCGGTTTTAAATAATTTTCAGTTTTTCACGGAGCGAGTGGCATCGAACCTCCGCAACCTTATGGAAGAACTGAAATCCGAAGATTGAACTAGTTTTTTTCTATGTTTAATGTGTATGTATTTACAAAAAAAAATATGTTTATGTATTTATATCAGTTGTTTAGTACCCATAATACAAGCTATGCTTAGCTTGGGACTAGATGATGTTGTGTGTAACATGTCCAAAATATTTATTTATTTATTTATTTATTAGTTGTCAGTATATTTGAGGGCAATGACTTCCCAATAACCGACGGCTTTACGTGCTCTCCGAGGCACGGGCGTGAATCACCGCCAAACTTTCAAACTCCGGGCAGCTATTAGGAATTTCCTAAGAAAATCCCAAAAACACTTTTTCACTATACACTAGACCAACGAGGCAGTTAATTAGATTGATTTAAACTATGTATTCCAATTGCACATCAAATAATACGTTGAAACGAAAACAAGTACTTAATAAATATTATGTTACAATCTTTAGCAAATTTAAAACAAAACTCAAAAACCTTAATTATAGACTCAACCATGGCAAGTCCTCAGACACATATGCTGTTAATAGAAGAGCTGGAAAACATGACAGGCCAATCCAAGCCGTGATCGACATCGTTCGATAGAATATTGGCACGAAAGGATGAAATATTGACACGAAAGGGATTATCGGAATGTACCAGTTAGAGGAAAATCCTCGTTTTCAAATGAAAGATTTTTTCATTTTACTTTTAGTGTACATCAGAAACAATTATCGAGAATATTGTGGATGAATAAAACAATCTTAGGTAAATGCTTTTTAAGTCATTCGGATAACATATATCTTTATGTAATATGTAGTCTTATGGATAATGGTTGTTATTTGAGGAGAACTTCTGATAATCTTGTAAATAAATTTTACTACTAGTTACAATTATTAATCAATGATCGCAGAACATTATGACAAATGGTGAATACATGCATCACGACATAGTAATAAAACAAAGTCGCTTCCGCTTTCTGTCTGTCCCTATAAATGCTTAGATCTTTGAAACTACGCAACGAATTTTGATGCCGTTTTCTTTAATAGATTTATGTAGTCTCCATTTTGTTGCCGAAATATGTGACAACAACAATGAGACCTCGAGTTTAACATCAAGCATTAAATCTAGCTCATAGCTGTAGTCGGGAATGTGTCAAGCTATTTGTCGTGTCAGGGAGGAGCTACTTCCTTGCGCATTCAGCTACTCGATAACGAGAGGACACGCCCTGATATACGACATATATTTGTACAAAAAAACAAACTCTTTTGCATAACACCGAAATTAAAATAGCGGCAGAAAAAATATTCAGAGTTTTTCAATTTTAACCTGTTTTATTGAAAAAACTTTAATATGGATTGTACTTGTATAGTTGCTTTAGAATACTGTTGAGAGGAGATTACCTTAATATGACATTTTTAGGGTTCCGTAGCCAACTGGCAAAAAAGGAACCCTAATAGATTCGTCTTGTCTGTCTGTCCGTCCGTATGTCACAGCTACTTTTTTCCGAAAGTATTAGAACTATAACTATTGAAACTTGGCAAGTAAATTTATTCTGTGAACACAAAAATAGAAAAAAAAAACAAAAAAAAATGGGAAACCCCCATACTTGGAAGTGAAACTCAAAAAAAAAAATTTCATCAAACCCATACATGTATACTAAAAAAAATATGATGTACATTACCATACACTTCCACACACACATACAACTTCCACCGAAAATTGGTTTGAATGACATCAAGTAAGTAGTTTTTTTAATACGTCATAAATCGTAACCCGCAATTTACCTTTTATTCAATCAATATACTATTGTTAAAAATCGATCAAAGTTACAACGAACTACAAGAACTTTTATATGATGTTACTTGCTTCTACGGAACCCTTCATGGGCGAGTCCAACTCGCACTTGGTCGCTTTTTTTCAATACTAAATAATAAGCACAGAAATACAAAAAGTCATATTACAACAAAGAAATCAAAATTTAATACTTTCGTTTTTTTATTACATTTCTTTGAGCTATAATAAATTGCGTATTTTATTGTCGTTTGTGTTTAGAGTTGGAATTATTTCTTTCTAAGAAATATTTACATTAATGGAAACTGTTATTGCTATTTACACGTGTAATAAATGTTTTATTCAATTTATACATTAAATATTGTAAATTCTCAGCATAGTACTTACAAACATATCTTTATGAAAATCTTATTGTTTATAACTTTTATCTTATAAATGTCTAACCATTTCGTTATGATAGTTTTACATGCGTGTACTTTTACACGCTTTCTATTAGCTTCACCTGTATGTTTGTTTGTATGTTTGTAACAGACTCCTTTGGGTGCGGTTTTGACCCACTTTAAACGACCAGATTTCGTTCAAACTTTGTAGATTTACCGAGGACTGACGGCAATACACTAATTTAAAAAAAAAAAAAATATAGTTTGTATTGTATTTTTTAGTCTTTCTAAAAAATAGTTTTAGATAACTAAACAAACACTTTTAAACTAAAACGTAGAAAATAATTTTAATGTAACAAAGCGTGGGGTGCTTTCTGAAAATATTTCAATAACGTCGCCCCACGCTTTTTACATTAAAATTTTTTTTTACGTTTTAGTTTAAAAGCGTGTTTGTTCAGTTTTTTAAAACTATTTTTTGGGTGTAGAGATATGGTATGGTAGGTGCATCGAGGTTAGAGTTGTACAAAGCAATATGCAATGAATGTAAAACTAAAGCTAAAGTAATATAGCATAAATTAACACATATATATAAGTATAGACACATACAAAATACATACGTAATTTATACACATAAATTTGCCGTAAAAATACATACGTAATTTTTCCGATATACCAACTATTAATAAACCTTGGATGTGGTGTCAGATGTCAGATTTTACTTTTCTCCCCTTATCTATCTGTGTTTTGTTAGTAAGTGTGAAACCGGTCAATGTTACTCAATAGGCCGCCAGTGGGTACGGTGGCCGCCACTTAGATTCAGCTTATTCTTACCACCAGGCAGGGTAGATTCATTTTGGCAGAATCATAAATAAAAGAAGCAAAAATAGATTCTAGACTTGTTGGATTATACTTCTAGGGTTAAGCCTATGAGGGCGATCAAACACAAACGTAAAATTGAGACTATAATTAATTCCAACTGAGATCGGCGGTTTCGTAATAAATTTAGCAGGTAAATATATAAAAATAATTACAACCGCAGTTTAAGGGTTTCAATAATACTAATAATAAACATTAAATAAATATTTTAGACATTTTACACACAACGCCATCTAGTCCCAAAATAAGCAGAGCTTGTATTATGGGTATTAAACAACTGATATAAATGCATAAACATACTTTTTCTTTTGTAAATACACACATATTATACATAGAAAACATCTAGACTTCAAAGCAAATACTTGTGGATCACACAAATTTTTGGTCCGACCTGGGAATCGAACCCGAGACGTCTTGATCTGCAGCCGCATATGCTAACCACTAGACCAACAAGGCAGTCTTATGACTAAGTATGTCCAATAATATTAATATTATTAAAGATACCAAACAAGTATTTACAAGGCAGAGGAACAGATTTACCCGTTTATCGTGCAAAGCAAAGCTCCGAAAGTTGTCGGCACAGGATTCAACAGGACAAAGTTTACCACACGAGCACCCCAAAAAGAATAGCCGTGACCCCGAACACGGTACAAGGTGTTATTTATTTCGGTTCGTTTCCGACGTAAACATTTTTTACACCGAGGGTTTTCCACTCACAAAAAAGGTCACTCCCCACGCGTGTATCATTAGTACAGCCTCATTAAAACCTATTTTTACCTCTCCACCAAACGAGCCAACGACATTCAACCACAAACAATGTCGCTTCAGAGTTGACTTTGGTTTATTAAATCCAATTAATTGGTTTCTAGAAGCAATTAAATTGGATGTGAGCGTTGTAGGGTTGATCTCAATTTGTGTAATTGTAAAGGGGTCACTTTACGAACTGTATGTGTAGGGTTAAGTAGAAACTGACGTAGTGGTTGAGATAAATAATGTAACTGAGTCTGAGGTCTTAGGTAATTCAATACTCTGAATTAATTATACCTGATAATAAAGATAACTTTGTGGAGAGTTGGGTTTAAATGCTCATTAACGAGGTGCATTAAACTGTCGTGGGAGGAAGAAGGGATGACGTCATTATTACCCTGGTGATGCTATTGCTGGAAACTTTTTATTATTACTGGCTATAAAGCGTTTGTTTCTTTTTATTATGCAAAAGGTTCTTAGGTAACTTTTACAGAGTGTTCATAGCTAACGATGGTCTAATAAGCCCCGTAAATTTTGTCCCCGAAATAAGTTGCCCTTATAAATTTTACTTCTAACCAGTTCTAGCTTTAATGCAATCGTCTTTTATTTTACTCATATTTTTTAATTAGTAAGTCAGTGTTGATAGATAGATCGCCGATGTACATGCAATGGATTATTACTATAATCACAAATTTCAATTAAATGGCCTATTTTTAACCGGTCACAAAAAATGAGGAGGTTCTCAATTGGATTGTGTTTTTTATAAACATAATTTTTCGAACAAGTTCATAATTTATTGCTTAGAGATGCATGAATAAAATACATAAAACTTTTTCAAAACGATTTCATTTTTATATTTATTTGGATACAGCATACAATTTTCAATCAAAAATATCCATTAAAATATAAATCTGCGGGATTGCTACCATGTACCTTTTTGTTAGTGAGTATCCGATTTTTCGGCGCTGTTGACTCCGTGATCATGGCGCTTGCAACAGCGCCGAAATATCGGATACTCCGGACCATGAAAGTTTAAAACAAAAATATCCATACCATATATTTCAAGGCAGTAGAGTTAATCTGATTTCAGCACCAACGGCAGGGGGTTGTCACTCCGCAGTTTAGGTATAGTCGGCCGGCTGCCTGCCGGGTAAGACACGCCGGTCGAACAGACATCGTCAGAACAGTTCAGAGTTACACGATAGAAAGAGACGCAATTGTAGGTAAATATAATCGTAGTGATTCGGCGCTGTGCGATCTGAATTGAACTTAATCTTTTGACACCGTATCTATAACTTAAATTTACTTTTCGGAGTGAGGCTTCTGTACTGGTACTATTATGTATTCTGTGCCAACGGGCCTGTCCCACCGCACCAGGGTACCGCCCTGGTGCGGTGTACTTTCTTAGAAAAGACCAACCTAAAGTTCCAGCATCTGTGTAGTCGATGATAAGTGCGAGACCGGAGGTCCATTGATGCAGAAGCATCTCCACAAGCTCCCATAGTATCACCATGCTGCATTGTTTGCATTCGTAATGTTAATGGTGACCCTCTTGGATTCTGCTCATGCTTTCCATCAGATATAGTAGTGTCATATTGGCAACTGCCTCGATGACGAAGTGGTTGGCGTATGCGACTGCTGATCAGAGGTCTCGGGTTCGATTCCCGGGTCAGATCAAATGTTTGTGTGATCCGCAAATATTTGTTTCCGAGTTTGGGTGTTTTCTATGTATAATATGTATGTATTTACAAAAAAAAATGTTTATGTATTTATATCAGTTGTCTAGTACCCATAATACAAGCTCTGCTTAGTTTGAGGTCCGAAATATTTACTTATTTAATGGGAGGCTCATATAAAAATAATAATAATATAAAAGTATCAGTATTTCTTTATTATTAATGAGCTTATAACAAAAAACACATTCACTAAGTAATTTATCTACCACCATTACTTAGAGAATCTTAATAAGGCAGTTGAAAAAAAAAATACGCCGTAATGTAACCTAAAATTATTTCAACATTTCTGCTTACCCCGTTCGCAAACAGCTCATTTACAATATTAACTCCATTACACAATAACTGTACAATTTAATAATACCATTATATAATTTCCCTTACTCAAAATGAAACCTTTTACTTTACAAAACATTGCGCACCACGAAAAACAAAGTTATGCCAACAAATTACAACAATATTATTCCTATTTACTATTATGGGTATTCATAAAAAATAATAGGCATACGCATTGAAGAGTTATAAAAGAAAATATGTTAATAGACCATACTGCATGGAGGTGGTATTCGCATAAACTCATAATAAACTCACATTTTCATACGTATAAAGTCGATTTGGCACTTTATTACACATTTGACAGTAAAATTTTGAGCGTGCATGAAATATTAGGGGTGATATGAGAGGTAATGAATGAGGCTACGGCTGAAAATGGATAAGTGACAAAAATTTACGAGAATTTCGTCCGCCATTATCGTGCAAGACTGAGGTATCTGGACAATGTTTTTAAGTACTTTCAAAGTAAGGCGGTCGATGATTTATGGTGCCTTTAATAGATTGAGGTCCTGCTACTGTTCCCTTTATTTTATTTTTTCATTTTATTATAAAGACTGGCTTTTGTCCATTGTTCCGTCGGTGTTTATGTTGATAATTAAGGTAAAAAGAAGCCTATATGACTCGCTGGTAATATGTTTTAATTGGTGATATAATCTTTACATATAAAAATGAATTGCTGTTCGTTAGTCTCGCTAAAACTCGAGAACGGCTATACCGATTTGGCTAATTTTGGTCTTGAATTATTTGTGGAAGTCCAGAGAAAGTTTAAAAGGTGAATAATATATAAAAATGAACAATCCACACTATTGCGGCCTAGTGTGATCCGGCCTCACACTCACCAACGAAACACAAAAGCTCAAACGCTGCCATTTGAGGTAGATTTTCTGTATGAGGGTAAGACCATCCCGGTCGAGCCGGCTTGTTCATACCGAAATCAGCGTTTCTCTTCTACCTTATATAGCCCCCGCACATTGAGCCACTACTGGCGACCATATTACAACGACTAGTGGCGGACATAAGTTACGGACGCGTTTCTCCATACATTTTGTATAGCATCAGCGCACACCGAGCGTCTGAGTGGCAGCGTCTGAGCCACAAGCTGCGGGAGTCGACCGCGCTCGCTACTTGTGGCCGCGTTTTGTAGTACGACTCGCGCACACACGGGGCTCATAGTGGAGTTTGAATGTACAACACTCACCGCAATAAAACACGACAACGTGATCATTTAAACCACTACGCCATTCATATACAGTCTATATAATAAATAATAATAAATATTTCGGACATTTTACACACTACACCATCTAGTCCCCAAACTAAGCAGAGCTTGTATTATGGGTACTAATCGGTACTAGACAACTGATATAAATACATAACCATATTTTTTTTTTATAAATACATACATATTATACATAGAAAACACCCAAACTCCGAAACAAATATTTGCGGATCACACAAACATTTGATCCGACCCGGGAATCGAACCCGAGACCTCTTGATCAGCAGTCGCATACGCTAACCACTAGACCAACGAGGCAGTCAAATTTCAGATACTACTAATGATTACGTAAAATTTAATAATTATTATCACGTCAAATCTTTTCAGTAAAGGAAGCATATTTTTATGCTTCCTTTACTATGCATTCAGTGTTAGTTTGGTTTATTTAACAGTTCACTGAATTCAAGACTATTCTGTTTATTATGGTCGTAACGTGGTTTTGATATTGCTGATATTCTTTTTAGCCTTATCATGTAAACTGAACGCTTATGTTAGAAGCAATGATATTATAGTAAAAAGGGGTCTCTTTTTACTATAACATCATTGGTTAGAAGTATGTTTATAGCTTTTGTATACAAGTAACCTTTTTATAATCAAAGCAAGTAACATACTGTGCCACTCAGCATTTTATCCCGTACTTGTCTCTCAAACTCAGCACAATAACGTAGTTAAATCCTATCGCAATTTGCCAAAAGATAAAAGTTCAACAGTTTCGGAAATAATACAAAGAGACCCATTAAAGTATAACGAACCACAACTTTACGACAAGATTAACCGCAAATGTACCCTACTAATATAAAAATAAGGCACATAAGACTTTGACATAAAACAAACATTAGGTCTTGATATTTTTTCGATGACTGTGTAATATTTTCTATATACATTAAACAGGTAGTTACAGAAAGGTGGGTCATATCCTAGGGTGGTAAAGTGACCTCATATGTAAGGTAATGTAATTTGAAATCTTATATTTGGTATCGAACTTTTATATTTAAAGTACTAATGTCAAGTTTGCGTATGCGACTGCTAATCAACAGGTCTCGGGTTCAAATCCCGGGTCGGGCCAAAAAGTGTTTTTGGATTTTTCTTAGGAAATTTCTAATAGCAACTTCGGAAACACTACTTTGTAAAATTCAATTGCGAGTTGAAAGGACTCATTAATGACTCCGGTCCGTTCCGCTCGCAGTGGAAACCGGACATAATGTTGCAAAAATGGTGATATAAATGACATTAAATGTGAAAAATCCTTTGTTTGTCATGCCATAATTGCTGAAGCGATTATCTCAAATGCATTCACTGAAAAAAACATAACGCAGATTTCATTTCACAAAAGTAAAACTCAACGTGTATGTTTTCCATTTTATAAATTCTAAATGAATTATATAAACGGCAATTTTACGGAAACGGATTCGTCAAGTCTGTCTGTCTGTCCGTCCGTATGTCACAGCCACTATTTTCCGAAACTATAAGATCTATACTGTTGAAATTTGGTCAGTAAATATATTCTGTGAACCGCATTAATATTTTTACACAAAAATGGAAAAAAATACAATGAATTTTGGGTCTCCCCATACTTAGAACTGAAACTCAAAAACCTTTTTTTATCCAAACCATACGTGTAGTGTTTGGTACTATGGATAGGTCTTCCAAAATGATATTGAGGTTTCTAATATTATTTTTTTCTAAACTGAATAGTTTGCGAGAGACACTTCCAAAGTGGTAGAATTTGTGTTTTTAACTTCTAAATTTTAGAAGTTAAAGGGGGGCCCCCTTTTACTTCTAAAATAAGAGAATGATAAAACTAAAAAAATATATGATGTACCTTACCATGCAAACTTCTACCGAAAATTGGTTTGAACGAGATCTAGTAAGTAGTTTTTTTAAATACGTCATAAATCGTAAACAGCTATTTCACTTTCATTACATTGTTCTTGACATTTTCATTTCAATACACTATTATTAAAACATCGATCAAAGTTATTATTTCATGGGCGAGTCCGACTCGCACTTGGCCGCTTTTTTATAATTCATTTTTTAATTCTTGAAGTTCCTTCTTTTCAAGTATGAATAAAGGACCGCTTCTTTTACTTTAATCAACTCGATTAAATACTAACTTTAGAGCTAATTGAAGTAGTGACTTATAGTTTTTTATAGTTTTACTTGAATTAAACTGATAGTAATTTAGTTTTCATGTAATAGCATTTCCTATGGTTCCTGGTTTTGTTTATCTTGATTGATTTAGGTGTCGTGAAAGCTTAACGTACCAACAGACAAAATTATTTACTAATTTATTATATTTGTATGAAGGTATAAATTAGCTATACAGCAACTGCAGACCTTTGATTATAAACATGTCTAGATAGAGAGTTCGAGCGTCTAAACGTCCAAAAAAATAGTATTTAACTGTAAGAGACTAAGCTCGTCGTGGCCGATCAGTGGCGTTACTGTCTTTGTACGGTAAACACGTATTGAGTGGCGTATAAAAATGACGTTTTGCATGATAAAAGTGTGCAGGAATTACTTAGGACGATTGAAATCAACTAAAAAAAAATACCTAACATCGATAAGTAAACTTTAAATAACTGTATTGTAAAGAAACAATTAAATTAACTCAGTGAAATTTTATCAAAATTCGACCACCATTTTGACGGAATGTTTACAGGGTAGCCTGGTAATTTAATTTAAATTTCCCATGTGAGTGTTAGCCAATTAACAAAATGTTCAATCATGAACCATGATCGAAAAAGTGTATTTCGAGAATTCAAGCCAATTCAATTTAACTATAGTGCTGGATAATACATATCATATATGTATGTATAATATATTTTTGTGGTGGTATATATTGTTTATTTTATTTAAAATCTGATAGGCGTGTCGATTTCGCCGCTCCTTGGATGCTGATAATGGAAGTAGTATGTACGACGTTAAGCTGAAGAGATTGTTTGTTAGTTTAAACGCGCTAATCTCCGGAATTTCTGAACCGATTCTTAAAATTCTTTCACTAATCGGAAGCTACACCTTCTCTGAGTTCTTAACGAGAACGATATAAAAACAAGATTTACGAGAAATTGCGGGGAGCATCTAGTTAAAAATATAGTAATTAAATTAAATATAACTATGTTGTATATTAACTTAATTAAAGGCCTCTGTGAGTTGGCTTTCCTTCGTGCGCCTTTCAAAGTACCGGAACCTCAGACTACTTTCTAAGGCACAGGGTATATTTTAACCAAATTGTTGTTAATTATTAAGAATAAACAAGCTTTAATAGCAACTCCCTTTTTCACCAACATATATTTTACCTAGTAACTCAAAAGCTAAAACTCTAATACATATTGACTGACTTTAAATTTAATACAAATTACTTATAAATCTCAAAATCAATACACAATTATTTTCCCTCCTTTTATGGAAAACATTCAAGGGCTGGTATCACTCAGAACGCTACCACGTCATGCGCGCGCCCGTAGGCTACGCTTGCATGTGTGTGTAACAAGCACACAAGCCCTGCAAATCTGGCCTGTTGTTTTTATTGCGAATGCAGCGCAACACTCCATCTAGACATGTATATAATCAAAGCTGCAGACTATCATTGTATGTAGGTATCCAAATTATTTGTAGTCCACGAAAATCTTAAACAAATTACAAGTGTAAGTTACATATCATTTTATATACATTCATATAATTATGATTATATATGTATGTATGTATATGCCTCGATGGTCTAGTGGTTAGCGTATGCGACTGCTAATCAAGAGGTCTTGGGTTCAAATCCCGGGTCGGGCCAAAAAGTGTTTTTGGGATTTTCTTAGGATGTTCCTAATAGCAGCCCGGAGTTTGGAAGTTTGGCGGTGATTCTCAAGCCTGTGCCTCGGAGAGCACGTAAAGCCGTCGGTCCTGGTTGTCATGAACATCTATGGCAATCGTTATTGGGAAGTCAGTGCTCTCAAATATACTGACAACTAGTTCAATCTTCGAATTTCAGTTCTTCCTTAGGGTTGCGGAGGTCCGATGGCAGTCGCTCCGTGGAAAAACTGAAATTCAGGTATAACCGGTTGAACTAGTAGCCGACCCCAATTAAACTTGGGAATAGGGCTCGGAAGATGATGTATATATCCTTATATACTACTGGGAATTTAAGTAAAGAAATTTATCTGAAAAATTCACGTAATGAATCGTCAGTATCCTACACAGTGCTATATTACATAACTGGACACCAACCCCTATATTTTTTAAGCAGACAGAACCAAATCAACATAAAAAACGCCACAACTCACACAGGTTTAAATATTCACAACATAATCCAATAAAAAGCGGCCAAGTGCGAGTCGGACTCGCCCATGAAGGGTTCCGTAGCAGCAAGTAATATCATATAAAAGTTTTTGTAGTTCGTTGTAACTTTCATCGATGTTTTAATAATAGTGTTGTGATTGAAAGAAATGTAGATTGCGGTATATGATTAATGACGTATTAAAAAAAAACTACTTACTAGATCTCGTTCAAACCAATTTTCGTTGGAAGTTTGCATAGTAATGTACATCATATATTTTTTTTAGTTTTATCAGTCTCTTATTTTAGAAGTTACAGGGGGGGGGGGGGACCAACATTTTGCCACTTTGGAAGTATCTCTCGCGCAAACTGTTCAGTTTAGAAAAAAATGATATCAGAAACCTCAATATCATTTTTGAAGACCTATCCATAGATACCCCTCACGTTTGGTTTTGATGAAAAAAAATATTTTAAGCTTCAGTTCTAAGTATGGGGACCCCCAAAATTTATTGCTTTTTTTATATTTTATGTGTAAAAATATTAATGCGGTTCACAGAATACATCTACTGACCGAGTTTCAACAGTATAGCTCTTATAATTTCGGAAAAAAGTGGCTGTGACATACGGACGGACAGACAGACATGACGAATCTATAAGGGTTCCGTTTTATGCCATTTGGCAACGGAACCCTAAAAACACGTATATTACCTTTTTCTAAATATAAACAAATGTAAGTACTTATAAAGGCAGCACACACAGGTAATCAAAAACTAAATAAAAACCTTTTACGGCTCATCAAAGTTTATCGCAAATTAAGGCCAAGTACAGGCACTGTGAGGGCGCTGGATACTACTGAAACATATGGGTTTATTATTACACGTGGATAGGTTTACAAATGTATATGTAGTATTACTGTGATTGAAAATACATACTATTGATTGGCAATCAACCATGTCGGTTGAATTCTAAATCTGTTCACGAGGTTATCCCCCTCTATGGACCCGGGACCTTAAAGGAGGGCGTGAAAAAATACTGTGGGTTACCATGCTGCACTGCCCACATTCACAATGAGGATGGTGACCTCCACTCTTGAATTTTACTCATCTGCTTTCCATCAGGCTGAGTAGAGTTATTTTAGCAACAAGTTTACGAACAATGCACGTATGGCGTAGTGGTGTAAGCGATCACCACATCACTTTCTAATGTGCTAAGTGTTGTGAGATCAAATTCTACATGAGATAATAATATGCGGAAGAGAGCATTATTGTTAATTTTTTTACGTGTATTTGTACAATAATAATTATATAATTTTTATAATATGGTAAATATTCGAGAATCCCATTTAAACTACAAAGTTTAAATGGGATCTATCTCGATTATAACACTCTTTTGTATCCTATATAAGAATAAAACGATTTGAATGATTCATTGTATATATATAATGAACTAGCTTTCGCCCGCGGCTCCGCCCGCGTGTATGTCGGTTATCGTGGTAAAAAGTAGCCTATGTCCTTTCCCAGGTTCAGTTCTATCTTCATACCAAATTTCATCAAAATCGGTTCAGTGGTTTAGGCCTGAGAGCGTAACAGACAGACAGAGTTACTTTCGCATTTATAATATTTATAGGGATTATCATGGTTCAGGAACGCAAAGATTACAACTAAACACCTTGATGGCCACTGCTGCACTTGCGTTCTAGGGTTATGAAAAATAGATACTGGCCGATTTTCAGACCTACCCAATATGCCCACAAAACTTCATACAAATCATTCCAGCCTTTTCGGAGAAGGTTAGTAACAAACACCGTGACACGAGCATTTTAAATATTAGATAAATTAAATTCTGTCCTATTAAGCAAAAATTGGAACTCACTAATAGCGCATGTGTTTCCTTTCCACCGTGATCCCAGATCCTTAAGTATGGTGTGGGTTGCCATGCTGCTTTATCTGCATTTGCAAAGGTGACCTCAACTCTTGGAATCAACTGATACTTTTCTCAGTTTGTGTTTACAAAAAAAAAGATGCCGTTTTGAAATAGAAAAAAAAATACATAGCTATTTAATAAAAGTTAGAAATGCAAAATTGTGGTCATTTGTAATGTTATATCAAGATGCTCTATGCACAACGTTTATGAATAATGTGATGTCTAAAAATTCAAAAACCTTTTGGAAAGGTTAAAATTTTATTCATATCGGTATTACCTGAATAATTATGAGAGAAAACCCACGATCCAAGTTTAAAACTTGGTGCGCCAACTTACATGAGCGTGTAATGAATGTTAAATAATTAAAAGTTGTTTTTGACGTGGTTCCTATAATACTTGATGAAGACTGTTACATGTCAGTTTAACTTACGAGATATTCTTCGAGAATTGTCTTCTTTTATTTAGTCGGTTCTACTTCTAACTCGGTTTCGTTTTCATCATCATCTCAGCCGAAGGACGTTCACTGCAGGCTCTTCAGAACAACCGATACTGTGCTGCTCTCATCCATCGGTTACCTGCAACCTGCATCAAGTTTTCACTACCTTGCAGAAGGACCTACCCACTTTTCGTCTTCCAGTAGGTACGTGTTTACCACTCCAGGACTTTCCAACTCCAACGGTCATCCGTCCATGAACCATGTGCCCCGTCAACTGCCACTTAAGTCTGGCAATCCTCCGGGCAATGTCGGTGACCCGATTCGATGACGCAGAGAAACTCCGAACATTGACTTATTATCAAAACTGTATTAAGATCAGCTTCAAGATTAACAGGGTAACAAATATGGCAACTTCTTGGTATTTAAAACACGTACAGGTGAAAGATAAGATCATTAAATGTCCCAAAACTTTCCTTGTTCTTCATGAGGTGTGGCTTAGGCCGTTAAGCTTTACCATATTCTTCTTACTACCTCTGTTACGACTTTCGGAATATGAAACTTTTATCCTGAAGTGCGAGTCGGACTCGCCCATGAAGGGTTCCGTATCAGAAAGTAACATCATATAAAAGTTTTTATAGTTCGTTGTAACTTTCATCGATGTTTTCTACTAGTGTATTGATTGGATGAAAGGTAAATTGCGTGTTACGATTTATGACGTATTCAAAAAAAACTACTCACTAGATCTCGTTCAAACCAATTTTCGTTGGTAGTTTAAATGGTAATGTACAACATATATTTTTTTTACTTTTATTACTCTCTTATTTTAGAAGTTAGAGGGGGGGGGACACACATTTTTCCACTTTAGAAGTGTCTCTCGCGCAAACTATTCAGTTTAGAAAAAAATGATATTAGAAACCTCAACATCATTTTTAAACACCTATCCATAGATACCTCACACGTATAGATTTGATGAAAAAAAAATTTTTGAGTTTCAGTTCCAAGTATGGGGATCCCCAAAATGTATTGTTTTTTTTCAATTTTTATGTAAAAATCTTAATGCGGTTCACAGAATACATCGACTGACCAAATTTCAACAGTATAGCTTTTATAGTTAAGGAAATAATTGGCTGTGACATACGGACGGACAGACAGACAGACAGACTTGACGAATCTATAAGGGTTCCGTTTTTTGCCATTTGGCTACGGAACCCTAAAAAAGCAACAATTAAGTAATAGGTAGGAAGAAGAATATACGCTTACATATTGTACACTTCTAAGTTCAACCTTCGAATTTTAGTTTTCCCTCAGGGTTGTGGAGGTCCGATGCTAGTCGCTCCGGGGAAAAATTGATATTCAGATAAAACCGGTTGAACTAGTAGCCAAACTCCAATAATCTTGGAAATAAAGGCTAGGAAAAAGAAGATATTGTACACTTCTATATTGACTGCTTTGGTGGTCCAGTGACGAGTGTATGCGACTTCTGATCAGGAGGGTTTTTTTTTTGCTGTTTATGTATTTATATCAGTCGTCTAGTTACCCATAATACAAGCTCTGCTTAGTTGGGGGACTAGATGGCGTTGTGTGTAAAATGTCTGAAATATTTATTTATATTTATTAATCACAAAATTTCAGTATAATTTTTAACAGACTTCAAAAAAAAGGAGGAGGTTCTCAATTCGTCGGAATCTTTTTTTTATCAACTTCAGTATGAACACTAACAATCTATAGACATCTAAAGTTACTTACATTTTATCACTTATTTCAACAAACAAAGAGAAAAAACATACCAATTGTTTATTTTGAACATGAAAGTACGCGTGCTGAGCCAGTCAGCCGTCAAATTGTTCAAAGACGTTTTAGACATCATTTGGATCGTGTAGACTTGAAACATATTATTGCTGGAATAACTACGTTTAAGAGCCTTTATATACTAATATACTTCGTTTTTATTTTTATAATTTGGCTCACCAACAATTGAATACACTGATACTAAGAAATATTAAATACATTCAATGAACTTATAACCTAATGAAACTATTTCTTACAAGTAAGCACATCATGCACCCTTTATTTTTTAACATTAGCTCATAAATTTTATAATAGTTTAAAGATCACAAATAGATATCGACATAAAAAAATCAAACAAATCACATCAAATCGCAAAGTCACAACCGAACGCTGGCTTAAATACGCTTAAAAACTCTCACTTCAAAAGGTTTTGACGTGACAACGTCTTATAATTCGATGGAGCCGGCTGCACGCACATAAAAACATGAGTCATGCGGCGTTAACTCGCTCTGAGGCGTTCCATTTAAGGCTTGAAGTGCAAACGAGAGCGCGGAGGAACGAGCGACAAAGAGGCACAATCAGTCTTTTCTTATGACGTCACGTTCAACTATCTTCAGTAAACCGACTTTACAGACAACCGATTTTTTTTATTTACCAGTCAAAAATACTGACTATTCTGCCTGATAGAAAGCATGAATAATATCCAAGAATAATGATCACTATACTCATTACGAATGCAAACAATGCACGGAGGCATAATGGCGGCATCGTCCGTGTCCCCAGAATCCCACAATTTCAATTACCAACAAAAACCATTGCTAACCAATAGTGCAACTCCTGCAGAGCCCAGCTGTTATTTAGCTGCACGGTTGGCCTAGTGGTTTAAGCGGTGGCTACGCCGCTCTACTGCGTCAAGTGGATTCAAATCCTACACGGGAAAACACGTGTGTGATCCACAAATTGTTGTTCCCCGCGACACAGGATGAACATTTCTAATGCGGGAGTTGTCTTTTTTAAAGGATATTAAAAAATATATGTTTCAAATCATAGCTCTGAACAACCACACATAAACGCGAACTAAGCTATCAACTAAATAGTCTGCCGTTGGGGTTCAGGTAGGAACGAAATAAAGACATTACAAGAGAAAACGAAAATGTTTTCGTTATAATCATTATAATTTCGTAATTTTTAATATTTATGTTGCTAGTTTGTTTTTGTAAAATTGTTAGTATTTAGCGAGAGCAGCTATTATTAATTTTATCAGGTTAATTTTAGCAGTTTTATTTATTATATAACTCTGAAATTGTATAGTAACTCGATCCACCAGTCAAAGCATGAACCTGGTTTTGGTGGACACAGATTGCAATAGGTACTGTTTCTTCGTATCGTATATATCGTAATACAGTCGTTTCCTCCGTCTCATATATTATTTCTGATTAGACCATGATAAATACACATAATGTATGTCTTCACGTACTGTTTAAAAAATACAAACTATATTATTGTAACTGAAGGTTATCTTTTCAGTCATATTAAGTATGGTGAAAAAACTATAGTTTGTAATTGTTCTATAAGTTCACTATATCTTACAAAGCTCATTGTGTGTATATATATTTAATAAGTTACAATTTATGTGATACTTTTTTCCTAGAAAACTAATATAATATTCCTCTTATACACGTTTAATATCAACAAATCATTAACTTGTACAATAACATCTTTATGTAGAAGTTCGCTTCGCTCATAACACGTATTTTGGGACGTTGAATTAATTTTATTGTTGAACTTTACTTGTTTAGGCCGCGTTATTGCTCAAGAACTGTGCGTTTTCGGTGGCTTTTGTTTTATTAGTCCCAAAGTACTTGTGAACTGATCTTAGGAGCATATTCTTTAGGATTTAACATCACACAAGTATAAAGAACTTTGCGTATCATATATCCTGAATCTCGCTATCAAAATTCTCGGTCTGATTACCATATATGTAAGTAACTACCCGTTAAGAACTACTATCAGACTACGGCACATTAAGGATGTTCAACTAGTCTGGTGTTTCAGACGACGTAGCTCATGAATATTAGGCTTAAGGCCTTAGTATTTAATACATTAAACGACAATGAAAAGCTGTTTAGACTTACTCAGCACTATAGTCATCAACAACCCTTAACGTCCCACTGCTAGGTTAGGGTCTCCTCTCAGGATAGGATTAAGGCCATACGTCCCCACACTTACCTAGTGCGGGTTGGGGACTGGCAAGACACGTTGTGGCTACGTAATCTTGCTGTTGGATGTTTTTAAACCGCCCGAAGGCCTCCAACTAAGTTTCACGACTGCTATCTTATGACAACAACCGGAACCGACTGCTTAACATTACCTCCGAATTACGGAAACGCTCATAACATATCATGGAACATACGGTCACCCATCTAGGTCTGGCCGCGCCGTCGTTGCTTACCCTCGGTGATTGTTTCCAATCACGTAAGGCCACTCGGCTGTGAGCACTATATTATTAAAACTATATTAAAGCTATCTCTGATACTGACTACAGCTTTTCAAATTTTAATATGTGTATTAGCGGACATTTACAACGCTTCTAACAATATCTCGTTTGTCCAGTTCTAATGATTATTTCATTAACTACTAGTATGAGAGAACAGACCAACATACATACATACATACATAGCCTGTCAAATTCATAACCCTCCTTTGGCTGTGCCGTAGTGGGATAAAAATATTATTGTACCTTATTTTTTTCTTAAAAAAATATTTGACGTAATAATTAGTAGTATCTGAAATACATTGCATACATTAAAACCAATTAATACAATGCCTGACTGTCACTTGAAAGTGAATCAAAGGCCGATGTCTAAAGAAGAAATAAGTGGAAGCAAACAATAGCTAAGCTGGATTCATAAGCTTTGCTGGTCCACTTCTAGGCCAGATAAGTCACGTGTGGACTGGCTAGGGTTGGCTCTTACTGTAAAAGGTACACAATATTTATACAGTTGACATTACGGATTATTACAGAGCTTTGGGTATTGTTTGATGTAACATTAAGGGTAGCTAATAAACGGTAACTCATTTCATTTATTTTAAACTAGCTGTACCCCGTGGTGTTACTCGCGGTTATTGTTATACCTTTACAAGCGCCGAAAACGCTGCGGGGCGAAGTAAAAAAGTAGGTTAAATTATTCCTTATACTATCAGGTGTGTTCGTGGCAGTGAAAGTCCCGTCAAAACTGATCCAACTGTTCCAAATCTATGAACAAACAGACAGACAGAGACATAAACTTTTTAAAAGAAGAAGAAAAGAGACTTTGATCCCTGAGTTTGTTTCGTCTTTTCTTCTCAGGGCTAACCCAGTTAGGAAAGGCCTAACTCATCTGCTCAAAAAAAAAAAAAACTTGCAAAAGTGTTCATGTAACCTAATTGCAGAATAAATGATTTGATTTAAACATTTATTTTTTATGCAAGTACCGTGTATACTTTCATATGCAGTTAGTGAAAACCTGTTTATTTGCAATTACAATCAGATACTTCAATTTAATTTAATATAGCTGAGGATATATTGATATTTGATATTGATATGTATAGCAAGTGCATCATTCATTTATTATAATTATAATTTCTTTAGTTTTTATCGTCGGTCTATAATAAATTAATATAAAATTTACTGAACAAAAAATATATTTTTTAAATAGCATGAAAATATTTTAATCAATCCTTTATTAACTTTTGATGTGAAACATCTATAGCCGCACGTAAAACAGATTTCTGGCCTGGCGACGCGTCGCCACGGCACGCTATACGATGGTATATATATACAGTCTATATGCAGTAGTGTGTACTGTACTATTTTAATAATTAGTAATATTTTATTTTATCATTATGACATATTTAGTTCCTATTACAATATGTTCTTTTCTGCATATTACTTTTACAAAATAATGGCGATGTTTCACATCTGCCAGGCGTCCCGTGACGGCTCACATTTTTTTTTCAATATATAATATTAATTAATATCACCCTTTAACGAATATAATTTATTGTATAAATATAATTAAACATATTTCCACAGCTCTACTAGCGTTTATTTCACCAATAGCGGCAAGATACCACATGGTCATCTTTAAGATCCAATCTGTCTCTATATCGAAATTCATCCAAATCGGTCATGTGGAGGGGTGGGTATGGTGTGCTTCCATCACCAGAGGGTATCGAAGTGATCGTGCCAGTTGGGCCAACGTCCAGTGATTGATGTTTCGGTGTTGCATTTTGCTAATGTCTATGTTGCGATTCAGGATTAGTAGTTGCTTTGTAACTATGTGGTTTAGTGTTTCTTCGGTAGATGACGCTGTTGTATGTTTTTCACTAGCATTGTTTGTTGAAATCGCCACAAACACAACAAAGACAGAGTTAGGTTTAATCTTATAATCTTAGTATGGATTTTGTGTCGTTAAAAATAAAAAAAATATTCAGAACACGCTGTTGACAACCCTCGATCTTGCAACTCACAATGACAATGACTCGCTGCCTACAAATCCAGTTTAACTTTGTGTACGATGTATTCTTGTATTGTTGGTCGATGTTTGTTGAAATTTTTATGAAAGCACCTTTTTATAGCATGAGCTTTACAGTTATTTTTAGTTTTGTAATTCAACATCCATACTTCGATACTATACTTTACACCATTGTCATGTTGTTCTCCATGGTTTTTGTTGTAACTGTACAAAAA
Organism: Phragmatobia fuliginosa; assembly: GCA_932526445.1. Classification (NCBI taxonomy): domain Eukaryota; kingdom Metazoa; phylum Arthropoda; class Insecta; order Lepidoptera; family Erebidae; genus Phragmatobia; species Phragmatobia fuliginosa. The sequence continues at coordinate 19,736,171 of OW052069.1, read as the reverse complement.
CAAAAACAGATAACGCTATTTGGGACGTGTAGTTAGTCTAAAAAATATAGCCTTATCGTCAGCAACAAGTCAGAGATTAGTCGGAATAAAAAGAACCTTCCTAGTCTTTATTCCCAAGTTTATTGACCGACTTCGAAAAAAAGGAGGAGGTTCTCAATTCGTCGGAATCGTCGTTTTACCTGAATTTCAGCTTTTCCACGAAGCGACTGGCATCGGACCTCCGTAACCCTAAGGGAGAACTGAAATTCGAAGATTGAACCAGTTGTCAGTATATTTGAAGGCACTAAAAAAAATAAAAAGAAAGACATAAAATTTAAAAAAAATAGGAGAGTACCGTATCATCACTAGATATTATAAAAATAAATAACGTCGCGTCAGTCTGTCTGTCCGCGATAAACTCAAAAACCACTGCACTGATTTTAATAAAATTTTGTATCCAGATAGTATACGAAGCCTGAGAAGGACATAGGCTACTTTCACCGCGAAAACCAACATACACGCGGGCGGGTTTGTAATTTCATATGTATTTGCCACAGAATACATAATAGTACCTACTGTATTTACCCATTAATTAAATATTGTCAATATTACAGAACCCGGTCATTTTAAGGATATATCTAAAGTCTCATTGGTGACGCAACATTTAGTTCTGTATATCATTTTGTTAGAAGAAAATTTTACATTTCACCAGTTCTGTTTGCGATTCCTTGTTGCGATCATAGACGCACAATGAAATATACGGAACCATATTTTGTCTGCAGCAGACAATTCTTTTAGCATTATACATTAATTTAGCCTTAAAGAAGACATAATTTATTGTAAAGCTATGTCCAGCAGTGGACTGTTAAAGGCTGGTGATGATTATGATGATGATGTGTTCCTATTTGTATTTATATTAGTATTTAACTGCCTCATTGGTCTAGTGGTTAGCGTATGCGACAGCTAATCAAGAGGTCTCGAATTCAATTCCCGGGTCGGGCCAAAAAGTGTTTTTGGGATTTTCTTAGGAAATTCCTAATAGCAGCCCGGAGTTTGGAAGCTTGGCGGTGATTCACGCCCGTGCCTCGGAGAGCACGTAAAGCCGTCGGTCTCGGTTGTCATGAACATCTATGGCAATCGTTATTGGGAAGTCAGTACCCTCAAATATACTGACAACTAATTCAGTCTTCGAATTTCAGTTCCCCCTTTAGAGGAGGAGGTTCCCTGCGGAGGTTCGATGCCAGTCGCTCCGTGGAAAAACTGAAATTCAGGTAAAACCGGTTGAACTAGTAGCCGACCCCAAATAAACTTGGGAATAAAGGCTAGGAAGATGATGATACCTAATAAAGTATTTGCTTGTATTAAAATTATATTAAATTGTATAATTCTTAAAATCTTACACTAGTTATGTTACCATCGTATCAAATTGATTGTACACAATATAATGTTTCGTTACGAAATTAAATTTATAATTATTTTGATTTGTAAATGGCAAAATGGCATCAAGTATTATTTTATTTCATTTCACTTCAATAAAAAAACTAACCTCTAAAAATAGTCAAATAATTCAAAAATAATATTTAGTTGTACATATTTTGTTTTAATTTATTTTACTGATATTATTATTACTAATGGTTTTACTCTAGTTTGATTAAATGAGTATCAAATTTATGAGTTTTTTGTCTCATATTGAGCTTGTAAATTAGATTTTTATTAGCCTACAATTTAATTTAACTACAACAAATCAAAACCGCGGCTTGACCGCTACAAGTTATGGATCGTATATTTCTTATTCCCCAGCTGTGGTGTGGGTAATGGATCCAAGATCGATCGACAGTAATATCCATTAAAGTCTTGAGCATTCCCGATCATCACTATGTACATCGCAATACGCCTCGAGGGCAAAATTTTGTTTACGAATAGTACATTTCTTATGCAAAGCGATGTAAGACGTCCTATATTTTTCGGCAGAATCTATTTCGTTCGACTTACTAGGAAATTTTCTTACAGATTCTTTTGAAGAGGGTGTTGAGGCAGTTGCGATAGTTTTAGATGGTAGTAGATGCATATTTTCTGAAAGATATTTTTTCCACCTTGCTGTATATGTAAATGTGTCTCGTGGGTTATTTTTTCCAAAAGGCAAACTTTAACTTATTTTCGATATTTGATTTTTGGATTTCTCTAAATTGTTGAACTTAGTTTTATTCATTTTTCATGCAATAGCTGTTATTTAGTATTCTTCAGTATAATTGAAGTTAATTGCATAATGTTACAGAGAAGTGTTAAGTTACTACTAAGTCAAGTGTGTTTAATTCCTGTTGGTACATTAATCCTGAAAAGAAAAACCCGCATCCATCTCTGCCAGATATTCTTAAAGGTCTTTGAAAGAATTCTATGTTTATTCCATTGGAATACTATTTATACACTAAAAGAAATTTCACGTTAGAAAAAGTTTGGTAGCACTAGTAGAAATAGAAAATAGCCTTTATGATAAACCAAATCGATGTAAACAATAAATTGACATATGGAAATCCATAACTGAATAACTCAAACAAATCCTAAAATGATTAACAATTCAAATTCGTGGCGCGGCAGGTTTACCTTTGTAATCTGTCTTGTTGAGCAATATCAATTAAGGGAGGTTTATTTCGCTATTGGTCTTTACTGAACACTCAATTAGTGCTACATGTCATAGATAGATTGGCATTATGACTTTACTCTATTTTAAATGGAGTGATCACGCAAATTAATAGAATTTACTTTTTGTGGCAACTAATGTGGTGTGTTGGATGGCCTTGCTAATAAAAGTATCTGTAAACACATTGAGCCACTGATTGTAGAATCTCTAATTATCTCCTCTTATTTCTTTCTATGGTGTACATAAATAAATATTTTAGATATCTTACACACGACGTCATCTAGGCCCAAACAAAGCAGAGCTTGTATTATGAGTACTAGACAACTGAAATAAATACATAAACATACTTTTGTTTTATAAATACATACATATTATACATAGAAAACACAGAAGCAAATATTTGCGGATCACACAAACATTATCACCGACCCAGGAATCGAACGTAGACTATGAGCTTTGCCAAGAAGCTCATAGTCTACGTTGAAAAGGCTGAAAAGGGAAGCGTAAGATGCGTGCGTGTGTGTGGGCGAGCCAGGGTAAAAGAACTATAGAAACACACAACGATTACATTATAAATATAAAGGTAATAAAAATTTGTGAATAAAAGGGACATAGTATAATAATTAAAACAAGATTAAGCGTTGCGAATCACACGTAAAAATCACACCGCATCTCAATAAACGTAGTGTAGGACGTCCACAGGTCAGGTGGAGTAATGATTTGCTCAACACGGCTGGAGCTGGACGCGAGTAGCCGAGGATCGAACTAAGTGGCGTGCAATTGGAGAGGCCTGTGTCCAGCAGTGGACTGCGATATGATGATGATTTCTAATGTTTTAACAGGTTGACTGCTAAACTGAACATTAATATATAAATTAGCTCATCATCGCTCCTCATCAGCAATGTATTATAAATGCGTTTAACCGTCTGCCATACTTAGTTAAATAATACAAGGACGTATAATAGTTCAGAAATTTGAGATATTACCCGTAGAGAGATGTTTGTTTACAAACTACCATCTAAGTTTTGATTGATTGATTACATTAATATTTACTATTAGTTGGTAAATTTGCTCATAAGCATTGATTAATATTAGGATGTATTTGAAATATAACTAACGGCAATAATTTTAATAGGACTATATAGTTTACTACCTTTAATTGTGATGATATATCAATGTATCTCGATAAAAATCTAATTTTACCTGCAGAAGTGTAACGCAAGATCACAAGAAGAGATAGACGGAATCTAGATGGATCATCATCCGGCTCCCTCCTCAAAATAAATTGTTACTCAAATAATGTTAATGTTTATCAGATAGTACACATCCAACCTTGGAGGACATACATAGGCTACTTTTTACCGAGATAAACGACATACATCAACAGCCTATAACAGTCCACTGCTGGACATAGGCCTCTCCTTAGAAAGGAGGTTTTGGCCTACTATACCACGCTGGCCAGACGGGTTGGTAAAGGGTTTGTTTCAAGTTTTCCTTCTCTTGGCAGTGATGTTAGCTGCTTATTTTGTTCCTTTAGTCGCCTCTTACGACACCCATGGAATGAATAGGGGTGGTGACACTTTGTATTCTTAATCCGTCACCACACGGAGAAAATAATGTTAATGTTTATCAGATAGTACACATCCAACCTTGGAGGACATACATAGGCTACTTTTTACCTAGATAAACGACACACACGCGGGCGGAACCACGGGCAAAAGCTAGTTATAAAAATTCTTACTATGCTAAAACTATTAGGAAGGACTAAATTGTCTAACAAAGAGCCAATTACATTTTGCAACCTTTTATTAGATACTTAGAGTCCTCTTAAAGATAAATTACTATCATAAAAATAACAGCCCAAAACAGTAAACAATAAAATTCTCTTGGATGTTACTGTTAAATTTAAATGAGATTATTTCTAAAACAATTCTTACTATAATCACAATGAGGGATGGTAATTTGCCCTATTTTTTGTGTTGAGTATGAGCAATGAGCCAAATTGCGGCAGTGACGGTGCCCTTATATTGAGCCGTTCACAGAACTCCCGTGAGCAAACAAAATAAAATTAAGCACATTTTTTTATATGAGGAGGGTCGTTCTGCGGTATGTAACTGTAACATTTTAGAACAAATTTGTTGAATTGTGTGTTCGAATTCCGCTGGGGGAACTTTTAAATCTATTCTACTAAACATGTTCAAATTCAACCTAATAAATTTTCTAAGTTAGATATATGTATATAAATACTTAGATAACATAAACGGGTATACGTTGTTTTAATTAATTGCTTGGTGATTCGTCTGACCTGAAATTATAGGTAACGGCGATGATCATGTAATATTAATATTAAGGATTCTTTTCTATCTTTTCTTTTTAAAAAAGGCAACTCTCGCATTAAAAATATAAATTCTTTTGTCACGGGGGTCTTTATAAACTTACATGAAACGGACAGAAAGAACACCCAGACTCAGAACAACAATTTGTGAATCACACAAAGTGTTATCCCACGTAGGATTTGAACCCACGACACTTGGCTTAAACCAATAGGCCAATGGTGCATATTATAGGACAAGACGTCTATCATTTATCCAAACATTTATAGAATTTGATGACAAAATTAGGCAGAACTTAAATAAAACGGAATTAAGTGAACCCATTTCTTTCTTTTTCCAATTGTATAAAGCTTGGGGTGTGTTGTACTTGGAATTTCAACTAATTGTTATTGAAAAGTCTGAGCCTTCTGAACCTGGCGAGATAATTATAGTGGAGAATATAAAAGAACCAATTTTAAAGGAGAGCCTGAGTATTCCAGGGTTCAGGCTGAAACTATATTCATACGTGGTTCGTATCGTAGAAATCTGGCCGAAGTTTGTCAGATGACAAAAACTAAATAGAAGTAAATGGTACTTTAAATCCATATAAAAATAAAACAACGCTGTCTTCTATTACAGCCAAATTACCTTTGTCCAATTAGAAGATCGATGTTCTTAAAACAACTAATTTTGTTTGCAACAATCTTAAAAATGGAAGGAAAAATGTTTACCTATCCTATACTTAGAATACTGTAGATTATTGTTACTTCTCTTAACTGTAACTTATTAGTTTTTGTTGTATAGCTGTATTTTTTCGCGAATTATTATTTAAATTGTTACTATACTTTCTTTACATTCAGAAACCTCGATATTTTCAAAGTCTAATTTAACCTAGGCATACTCGCACTTTACAATATTCATCTGTTTTATTACAATATTCTAATATGTTACAAACTATTTGCTTGGTGAAGCTAAGGCTTATCTTAAAATAATGAAATAAAATTATTAATACATTCGAGAAATTGTAAAAGAAATAGAACATTATGATAAAGGCATTATTGCTCAACATTTTTTAGATCATTTAATAGTACACTTGGCTCAGTGAATCGATTAAATACAATCGAAATCACTACTGTAGTTGACATTTATTTGAAGTTAGTTTTTTCAATAGAATTTAAATCAGAAAGAAAAAATATCAGTCGTTTGATTGTAACTTTAAAAGTACAGTATTAATTTAATCAGAAGTTTAAATTTACTTTTAAAAACAAACAATTTCTACAACATTACATTGGAGATTCCCTTGAAGCATGGTTTCCAATAAATCGATTTTAAAGGACATTGTATTTGCATATTCACGTAGTATCTTTGAATAACCCCATAATGATTTCCTAGTAGAATTTAACTATTGTGTGCTTACACATCATAACTACCTATCTAATATTTGTCCACCATTAAATATGCGAATTTATTGCCTCGTCTCTAGGGTTGGATGGCATTATAAGGTGTTTGTGTACGAAATTTACATATATATTATTGAAACTTCATGGAATAGGGATGTACCTAATGAATAATTTTGTGTTAGTTTAGTTACTTCAGAAATACATTTTGATTTATTAAGTTTCAACAAAAATAGAACTCTGAAAAATACGTCTGTTTGCTTCAAGTGTTTTTTGAAGAAAGTTTCAAAATTAAATATCTCTGATTATAAGGTGTGGTTGTATTTAACTAGAAAACTCGTTAAGCTTTTCTTTTATGCACTGGACTAGTAAATACTTGAGCGCAGTCAATATTTTCTCATAAAGCGTAATCTAATACACTTGCATCTATAACAATATCCATAGGTGGCTATAGTTTAATAATTTCCATTAGAGTCGTTTCTTTTTTAGAACATTTTTTTGTTTAAGTTTCTAAATTCATATTACTATGGAAGACTCATGCTTCCTCACAAATTTGTATTAACATTAGTTGTCGTAAGTAGGTGTCGATCGGTGGCGATAATCATTTATTTGTCCACTATATCTTTTCAAATATAAATGAATCCCAAAATACGAGTACAAAACAATAACAATACATTACATCAAACAGCTACCTACCTCACAGCTGCCAGGGTTGGTGTGAAGATTGAATTGTTTTGTTTAACGCTACCGAAAGGGGGAGAGTGCCCAAATACTCGGCATGTGCCGCTTTGAAGGAAAATACATGTTTATGTATGAAGTTCTACTGATGCGAGGAATAAGAGGAAACTGAAAGGAAACGCCACTAAGAGTTGAATTGAATGTGCTCTAATGTATTTTCCTATTTTTATACTTTTTGTCTTTTGATTTATTGTACCTGATATGTTTTTTTGTGAGTGACGGATTAAAAATACGAATTGTCACTACCCTATTCATCATATGTTAAGAGTCTAGGAAGGAAGCATGCTGAAAAATACAACAGCACATATAAAAGAGAAGGAAATCTTGACACAAAACTGCTGCAAAAAAAAACTTCACGAAAAAACGTCTTCGAGTTACTTACGTGGTTGTTTATAACCTATACCATTAAAATACCAAGTTGATTCTCTTTAATCATCATTAGCAGCAGTATCACACAGAATACTGTCGAACTTCAACCTCTCCAATTGCAAGCCTCATGGTTCAATGCTCGGCTTACGCAAATTTCCTCTCCGCATGGCCTGAGCACGTCCTACACTATATTTGCTGAATTGCGGTCTCCACTCAGGAACATGTTTACCACAATGGTTTTATTTTCAAACGCATCTATTCTATTGGTTAGGTTAACAGATTAATGACAAGCTTTTTAAAATCTTTATATATATAATTCTTCTGTGAGTGTGTATGTCACTGAACTTCTCTCAAACGACTGGAGCGATTTTGATGAATTTTTTTGTGTGTGTTCAAGGGGATCTGGGAATGGTTTAGATTCGCAATTGGACCAGGTAGGTGGCGCTGCGATCCAGTTCTGGAATTTTAAAGTTGGGCGGTACGAAGTTGGCTGGGTCAACTAGTTTTTCTATATATTAAGACTTACTGCCTCGTTGGTCTAGATATTGGTATATGCGACTGTTGATCTAGAGGTCTTAGAACCGATTCCAGGATCGAACGAAAGAGTTTATTGAGTTTTTCTGATTCTGCACAATGCTTGGAATTCGGAAATTGGGGTCATGACCCCCGTGCCTAAGGAGAACGTACAGTCTTTCCGGATAGCCGTCTCATCGGATCATGAAAGTGAAGGAACAGAGTGTGCACCGATGTTTGCGTACACACTTGTGCACTATTATAGCACTATTATAATCTCCTACGTAGTTGGCTGGTTTCCGTTGAGATTGGCGAACCTCCAATATTCCTGTAATTAATGTTCTAAATTTGAAATCCAATTAGGTTTATACGGATTCTGCTGTTAAAATCCATTAATAAAATAATTTACTTAATTGACAAACTCATTAAAATGGATCACCTCAATTAATATTGGATAGCCTGTAATTAATATGTTTAAATTTACTAATTTTGGTAAATATTTTTTTAAGACGTAATTACTTAATGTATGTAGTTTATAGTAACATACAATTTATATTAGTTTTGTCCGCGGCTCTCACCGTTATGTCGTTTTTTTTATTTTTTTATTGTTGTAATGGAATAGGCGTTTGTCTTTCATCTCACGTGATGGAAAGTGTAGATGAAGACGAAGATGGTACACGCCCATCCAAAATAAAACCTGTTCACTCTACTCTTAAAGGCTTTATCGATATACATAATTATCGTGATAAAAATAGCCTGTGTCCTATTCCAAGGTCTAATCTAACTCTATACCATCGATTCAGTTAGTTAGCCGTGACGGCGTAACAGACAGACAGACAGAGATTCTTTCAAATTGATAATATTAAAATGGATACAGAGAATTTTACGCCTTGGTAGCACAGTCACACACACACACACACAGTATGCGACTGCTGTTGTTGAGGTCTCGGGTTCGATTCCCGGCTGAGAACAAATATTTGTGTGATCCACAAATATTTGTTTCGGAGTCTTGGTGTCTTCTATGTATAATAAGTATTTACAAAAAGTATGTATATGCATTCATATCAGTTGTCTGGTACCCATAATACAAGCTCTGCTTAGTTTGGGACTGGATGACGTTGTGTGTAAGATGTCCAAAATTTTGAATTTACTATTAATTTATTTAATTTTCTCCTTCAGAGATGTTCCAATCATGGCCCTTGTCATATCTCGGCCACTTTAAGCTGTACTTAAGTCATCACTATGATTCCCAAGATAAGGTACTGTATAGAAATGAACAAGGAAGAGTTCAAATTTAAATTTCGACGGCATGGTTGGCCTAGTCGCTTAAGCGGTTAGTCCAGAACGAAATCCCGTCCCTGGACTCCTTCCAATATACAGGCGCAGAGAGGGTCACACCGTGTGGTTTTAGTCGGTTCGAGTCCGCAAACCACCCCGCCGTAACCCCCCCCCCCCCTACCCGACGGGGTGACGGTCCGTGGGGATTTCCACACGTTACAAAAAAAGTGGCTTAAGCGGTCGCCACGCCGCTTCCTTCTGCGCCAAGTGTAGTGGGTTCAAATCCCACGTAGGATAACACTTTAGTAAAAAAAAATAAAAAAAAAAAATAAAAATAAAAATAATTTATTCAAATAATAGTACTGCTTCTACTAACATACAATACTTCTGCCAAACTGTTATCTCAGTTTGTTGGCAGATGTAGCTCCCTATAATCAATATAAAAGCAATGTACAAAATATATATTCTATTCCGCGACATAATGTTTACTACTACACTATACTACATTTATACAATCTTAACAATTTCGTTCCTGTTACATTGAATAAAATAAAACTTCTACATATATTTTTATTTACATACATACTCACATACATATACACATGCATATCCATACTGTACCTGCTGTTGGGCTTAGCACAACAATTGTGGTTGACCCCACAGCATGAAGAATTCCTATCTGGATACATCTGACATGAGATCTGCATAATACTTATCGAGAAGGTACTTACTAAGTTTATTTCTGAAAGATCTTCTTGTAGTACACGTATTTTCAATTTCTATCGGTAAGCTATTAAATATAACTGGCACTAAATATTTTCTACACCTTTGTCCATAATAATTGTTAAAAGTGGGTACAATAAATCTTTTCAAGTATCTGTCTCTTTGAGGTCTACAATATGTTGAGTTGATTTTGAACTCATTGCTACATAGATGTTCTGATGCCAATATCAACACCGACCTCTCATGAACTGGAAGCATGTTACATTCGACGAACAAGTCTTCATAATTATTTAGTTTACACCGTTCTTTTACCTTTTTATGAACCAGTAGTTTCATGAATCTTATTTGTAACTGTTTTATTTTGTCTAGATATGTTTTGAATGTGTTACCGTAGCATGCCAGCCCATAAGAGATAAGCGAATCCACGAGTGCATAATATACTGTGTACAAAGTAGCCCCATCCAACAATAAACTAAGGTGACGAAAATTTACCAACACTGATCTCAACTTATCACACAGATATGTAATATGTATTTTCCAAGAAAAATTATTGTCGATTGTCATCCCCAAATACCTATATTCGTTTACTACTGTTATATTCACACACCCGCACTGTCCAACTTTATTACTGTGTAAACACTCATAGCTATGTCCAACTATTACCGGCGATCGTTCTACATTTTTAAGATGTGGGGATCGGATATGCATACATTTTGTTTTATTTATGTTCACTATAATGCCATTGTCGTGAGACCATTTAATTATATTGGTAAAATCTTGCTGAATGTGTGTTTCGATTATTTTTATGTCTTTATCAGCATAAACCAAACAGGTATCGTCAGCATACATGTATATACGACAATTTTGTACCACATTACACATACTGTTTACATGCATTATATATCCGACGGGACCGAACACGGACCCGGTCGGCACGCCGCACGTGACAGATCTTTGCTCGCCAATGACGCCATCAATCGCCGTACATAACGTTCTGTTGCTGAGGTATGCCATGAGCCACTTGTTAAGGGGTCCCGCGACCCCGCATTCCTCCATAGCTTGGAGCAGTTGGTGGTGTTCCAGAGTATCAAAAGCTTTTTTAAAATCAATGAAGACCACCACCACCTGCTTCCTCTCATCCAAAAAGTGATTGACATCGTCTGTTAACTGTGCCAAAGCCGTCGCCGTGCTTCGCCCCCGCCGGAACCCATGTTGGACATTTGTTAAAATGTTATGGTTTTCCAAAAAAGAACTTATTTGCCCTACAACATATTTTTCAACAATTTTATTTAGTACCGACAATATAGCTATGGGTCTATAATTTGAGTAGTTAGCATGGTCCCCTTGTTTAAATATGGGCCTTATAATCGCCACCTTCAGTTTATCGGGATAAGTGCCTTTTTCTATACATAAATTAATAAATAATGCTATAATTGAACTCAATTGTTCTCGACAAGATTTTATTTCTTTAATACGAATTTCATCGAAACCCTCAGCTTTGTTGCAACTGAACGTATCAATAATTTTACTTATGTCACTTTCACAAGCTTTTTTAAACCTCATTGAAACTTTACTACTGTTCACAAAATCAGATCTTTTCAAAAATTTACTGTTACAGTTATGTTTTACTTCTACAATTTCTTGTGTAAAAGTTTGTGAAAAATTATTACATATATCTAATGTACTATTTGTTTTTCCTAAATATTTCAAGATAGTTGTATCTATGCCCCGCTTTTCTTTCCCTAACCATGAATTAATACTACCCCATATTTTTCTTATATTTTTGTTACACTTTTTTATCTCTAATTGGCGATATTTATTTTTCGCTTTATTTATATATTTATTAACTCTATTTCTATAGCTATTATACTGTTTACGCAGATACATGTCATTGGGGCTGTTTTTGCAACATTTAAATAACTTATCTCGCGTACTGATCATGTCTTTAAGAGTTTTTGTTATCCACGGCTTACTCCGTCGTTTATTAGATATGTTTACTTTATTTTTCGCACTACCATAGGCATTACAAAAAACTATACATAATTTATTATATAAATCATTAGGGCACTTACATCTTAACAGCTCCGACCATGATACGCTTTCGAGATATTTCATTACCTTTTTATCACAAATAATAGTTTTATATGTTGGTAATACGTTTGAAGGACTTATTGTGTGAACACTACTGTCTATGCACACACCGATGAGATAATGATCCGATATTTTACACGTTAATACATACGAGTTCACCACGCACGGAGTTCGAACCCACAGGTGGTCGATACATGTGCGAGTCACTGAGCCAGCGTAGACTTCTTCTCGTGTGACGTCACGGATAGCACATTCCATTCCTATCTCGCTCATATTGTTCATGTATTGACTAGCGATGCTAATAAGACTGTTTTTGCCTAGAAGATCAAGGTTTGTATCCCCCAATAGTACTAACTCGCAGTCCTTAGGCATTTCACATAATAATTTACGTATTTCTTCAACGAAAACTTGTTTACTATTTTGTGGCGGTCTATATAAAGCAAAAATGTGAATGTTTCTTCTACCTTCTATGCATAGCTGGCCATGGATCATTTCATAGTAGTTGGTGGTGATTTGTTTTGATGTGAAGGTTAATATATTACTAACATACAATAAAATCCCGCCTCCTTTTTTATTTGTTCTTAAATTAATGTGTATGTCGTACCCTTCCAGTTGATATAATGGTATTTCATGTCTTGCAATGTTAATCTCTGTGAGTACGATGATATCCAATTTTTCCATGCAATTATTTATTAAAACCTGTAGTTGATTATAGTTTTTTCTCAAAGATCTGATATTCAAATGAACGATATTTAAGCCAGTGCCAGACTGCAATACATACTCATGCCAGTTGTCAATGCTTGTGAATTTTTTATATGCAATATTCGATTTGATATAAGATGATTGGTCATCGAATTTTAAAGGTTATTTATCCAGATAATTATAAACGGGTTACGTAAGTGAATCATTTGTCGACTAGGTACATGTTGATATCCGTTAATGTACGTATCGATCTGATTTTTGTATCATTCGGGTCGTCCTTTTTAATTAATATTTTCCCATTTTGTATCCAAATATATTTATATGTCGGTTTTAGTTCATTTTTCACCGTCCATAGCAGATTACGCATGTACTTTGTTAGGTCTTCGTTTACATAAATTCGTTGCGTATTTCCATTCGTTAATACATCGTCATTCCTGAGTTGATGGGTTTTTCGAGTAGCTAACCACTCGTCTCTGGCACTGCGCGTAGCCAAAGTGATAACAATGGGGCGTGGCTTATTTTCACGCTGTTGGCTTTCGGTGAAGGCGGTTTGGCTGTTCAGGCCGTTTATATCGCCTACGCCGCCACGCCTTGCGCCGCGCTTATTTTTTTCACCTACCCGCTTTATTTCACAAATTTTTTCCGCATCGACTCCTAGTTTATTTGCAATTTTTTTCACTGCATTTTCTAAATTCTCATTCGGTTGTTCTTGTAAGCCGAATATCTCCACATTTTTTTCCTTTTCACGTAGTTCTAAGTATGTTACTCTTTCTTCCAAGGCCTTGTTTAAAGTTTCCAGGTGTACATTTTTATGCTCTAAAGATTTTATTTTTTTATCAGACTTTTCTCTCTCTTCTATTAGTTCCTGATACTTCTCAGCATAAAAACTTATATCTCCCGACATCGCCTCCAAGGTTTTTTTCATATTGAAAACGATCGCAAGTTTCTCATTTACTTCGGCTAGCACTAATGCTGGTGTAGTTTTCGAAAGATCTACTTCTATTGTTGGCCGTAATGTTTGCGGTCCTTGACACTCATCGCATAAGCCTGTCTCGGTGAACGATTCAATTTTTGTGGCACATTTTTTATGAAAAGCACCTTCACAACTTCCGCTACAATTTATGATACTATCGCCTTTGACTCTTGCCAGCGATGTCTTACACGACTTGCATTGCACCATCGCGGTATAAAATTAATATAGGCAATTTTGGATACTAATTATTTTAACGTAGGTACTTTTAATTTTTATAACACACGGTAGCTATATTTACGTTCGCACGGTGGGAGCGCGCACGACGAACTGTATGATTCACAATTTGTTGTTCTGAGTCTGGGTATTTATTTTGTCCGTTTCCTGTATGTTTGTAAAGTCCCCCGCGACACAGGAATTATATTCCTAATGCGGGAGTTGTCTTTAAATAAAAAAATACAGTAACTCTTAAGATTAACGAGTGGAACTTAAGATTTACCAACTGGTATTGGTAAAAGTTTTAAATGTTTTGTGCTCATCATTCATTTTCAACTTTCACCGCCGCTGACTCTGTAAATGTTAAAAATTAGACGTGAAAACTTTTTTAATTCTAAAAGTTTTTCAACAACACTGAAACACGTAATAACATTTTGAAATTTTTATTTAATTTAGAATTGGATTCGAATATTGTTTATAACTGGATAAAAATCAAATATCGAAAATTAATTCTCGCATATTGTTGTTATTACACGTTTTTTTATTAGCTTCGCCTGTATATTTGTTTGTATGTTTGAAACCGACTCCTTTGGGTGCAATTTTTACCCACTTTAATCGGCCAGATTTCGTTCAAACTTTGTAGATTTATTGAGGTCCGATGACAATACACTAATGTTTAAACAAATAAGTCTTTTTTAGTCTAGAAAAAAAAAGTTTTCAAAAACTAAACAAACACGCTTTTAAACTCAATAATATAGCTTACATTTTTACCCGCCTTCAAAAAAAAGGAGGAGGTTCTCAATTTGTCAGAATTTTTTTTTAATTTTTTTTTATGTATGTTCAGCGACAATTTCGTACTTTATGAACCGATTTCAAAAATTCTTTTTGCATTGGAATAGCTTACAGGTGGCCCCATCGTCACCATATGGGATCTGATGATGGGATCCCAAGAAAATCGAGGGAACTCCTCAAATAGCATAGGCACAATTGTCGCGAATAGTTGTTCATTGAAGTCGGTTCCTTTTTGTTAAAATTATGGATTAACACATAGGCTACTATTTACCGCCATGACGGACCTACACGCGGGCGGAGCCGCAGGCAAAAGCTAGTATTATATAGAAGTTAGTACACTTAAACTAAACCCAAACACAACACAAATAATTGTAATCTACATAAAACTGCTTTTTGTGACCAAAAGGCTGGACTGTTTCTAGCATAGAGAATCAGCAATGCCATTCAATGTGACAATGCTGCCAGTGTTTTGCGATCGCTACTACTGAGCGATGCTGCGAGGGTATTTTTTGACGCTTGCGTGTAAATATTATCTAAGTAAATATTGTAAAGAGATAAATTAACATCATCAACAGCCTTTAACAGTCTACTGCTGGACATAGGCCTCTCCTTAGAAAGGAGGTATTGGCCTACACTACGCTGGCCAGACGGGTTGGTACAGGGTTGGTTTCAAATTTTCCTTCTCTTTGCATTGATGTTGTCTTGCGTAGTTTATCCCTTAGTCGCCTTTTACGACACCCACGTGGGATGAATAGGGGCGGTGACACTCTGTATTCTTAATCCGTCACCACACGGACTTGTATGTATATATTGTAAATATTATCTAAGTAAATATTGTAAATAGCTAAATGCCTACACAAAATACATCGAATTTACGACCCTTTGGACTGAGCAAATAAGACTAACCCACCACTCAACAAATTCCTTCAACCATTAACACTAAATACGTCTTTATCAAAGCTTTAAGAATTTGTTAGAAAGGTCACGAAAGGTAGTCGTGATATATCTAACAAATTCCTAAAATAAAGTAGGTAGTTAAATACAAAAAGTAATTGGGCTCGTCCGGGATTTGAACCCGGGACCTCTCGCACCCGAAGCGAAAATCATACCCCTAGACCAACGAGCCGATTACTTTTTGTCCTGAATTAACAAACTGTACTCAATAACTCATCATTAAAGTAAACCGAAATGATGCAATAATATTAGAATATTATAGTATGTATATGCTACGGACCCACATAAATAACGTTTAATAGAGGCATTAATCCTGTTGATACCATTGATAACTTTATCCCTATTAAAGATTTATTGCAAGAATATTTATTGATCTGAATTATGCTTTTTGTACTTGGACTTAAGTTCCATTTATGGCTCCTGATCAAGAGCTCTCGGGTTCGATTCGACAAATTTTTGTGTGATATGCAAATATATGTTTCGGAGTCTGGGTGTTTTCTATGTATGTTGTGTATGTATTTAGAAAAAAAAGTATAGTTGTGTCATTTGTCTAGTACCCATAATACAAGCTCTGCTTACTTTGGGACTAGATGACGGAGTGTTTTCAAAATATTTATATGCGAAATATTTATTTTATTTATTTATTTTATAGTTTCACTTTCAGTATTTCTAACAATTTAAACACACCCAAGTTTTATAAACAACTACTTAAACATCAGATTTATGTTGCAAATTTTTCGTTTTTTTTTAACAATGAAAATCCATCTGAATTTTGAATTGTGATATTGCGTAAACTGGAATAAACATTTGCTATTCTGGATTGTAATCAGATGGAGGCAATAACTGATTCTTTTACATTGAAGCCGGCCAAAACGATTATGGAATGGAAAGCATGACTAGAATTCAAGAGCAGTGGTCACCATCCTCATTGTGACAGTAGATACTTTGGAGGAACGGGATTCGTGTTTCTCCAACACACAGGGAGGATCCTCCAACCAGGCGAGGTGATCGTGCCTAGCGGGCCACTACCCAACGGTTGACGTTGTGATGATGTATATTTGTTAATTGGCGCGAAAATTTCTCTATTGCCATTCGGGATTAGTAGTTACTCCGTATAGTTCATTTCGTGTTTTCTTCGTGGTTCAATGTTCCTTCGGTAGATGGCGCTGTTGTATGTTTTTCGCTTTGCGATGTAAGTGGAAGTCATCATAGATACTGCATCATTGTAACCTAGACCATGACCGCCTATTGAGATGCATTTTCATCATTAGTGAGGTCTCGCACTCACCAACTAAATATAACATGAATGTACTGCTGTCATTATAGGCTAATTAGGCTGAAATGTTTGGGATCTTTAATGCTATTTCAGTTAAGGAAAAACATAAAATCAACATTATTATAAAGGTGCTGGAAGTGATTAAATAACCTCTGTATTTAGTAAGCGACAGCCTGAGAGTGACAGGTGAGAACATATTGTGTTCTTAGCAGATGCAGATCCTGATCATGTAGTACACCATTTTTTGAGTAGCAAGGGTCTGTCGTGGTACACATAGAAGGAATCGCTTATGAACCGTAGAAGGCCCGGGGTCCGTAGCGTTACTAGAGCTTTCCATTCTAGGGTACACCTGGTTCCCCGGTTCAGTAAACCCTTGCACTCAGTCAGTTCTATTGCAAAATAACCACCCAATTGATAGATAGATAACTCTTTATTTGCACATTAAATTACAGAGTTACAAGAAAGAAACATAATGATCAAATATGGAGTGTACAAAGGGCGGCCTTATTGCTAAAAGCAATTTCTTCCAGGCAACCAATTTATTGGTGGTATAGTATGTATCAGAGGGACTCCAGTTAGTTAAAATTCAGGTAATTTTTACACTGACTGACAGCAAAATATTTTCTCCGATATTAATTCAAGGTAACTCTAATATAACTCTCCATCTTCTTTCAAAAAGTTATCAATCCTTGCTTGCCTTACTTAAAATTATATTATAACACTGGTATACTTCTGTTATAAAGTCAAATTGGTTTATCAGAGGTGCACAAACAATTAGCGAATCACTAAACTACCTAACCTGGAATTGCTTTACAAAGTTTGTATAACTGGAGGTAGATTGAAATTATCTGTACTGTCTATCTATAATGTCTAGTGGTTAGCGTATGCGGCTGCTGATCATGAGGTCTCGGGTTCGATTTCCGGGTCGGACCAAATTTATTTGTCTGATCCACAAATATTCGTTTCGGAGTCTGGGTGTTTTTCTATGTATAATATGTATGTATTTACAAAAAAAAAATATGTTTATGTATTTATATCATTTGTCTAGTACCCATAATACAAGCTCTGCTTAGTTTGGGACTAGATGATGTTGTGTGAAATATTTATTTATTTATACTAGGTATACACATACTTAAGTAAATTTCAAGGTTTTTTTTTTCTTTAAAAAACCTTTCCCGCATTAGGAATATACGTCCTGTGTCCCATGGTACTTTACAAACATACATGAAACGGACACAAAGAATAAACAGACTCAGTGCAACAATTTATGGTGTGATCCACAAATTGTTGTCTGACGTGGGATTTGAACCCACGACACTTGGCGCAATAGAAAGCAGCATGGCGACAGCTTAACCCACTAGACCAATCGTGCAGTCAAAGATTCTTAATTACCTTGAAAATTAGACCCTTCTAAAGATGAAATTGAAAAACTTTTCTTACTAGAACCTAACAATATTATAAATATGGATTTCGATCTTATATATAAAATTCTCGTGTCACAATGTTCGTTCCCATACTCCTCCGAAACGGCTTGACCGATTCTTATGAATTTTTTTATGCATATTGAGTAAGTCTAAGAATCGGCTGCTATCTATTTTTCGTGCCTCTACTACGCGAGCGGAGCCGCGGGCGTCAGCTAGTATAGATATAAATTTATCGACTCACAAATATTAATAACTAGCTTTCTCCCGCGGCTCCGCCCGCATGTATCTTGACTATTGCAGTAAAAAGTAGCCTATGTGTTATTCTGATATATAAGCTGTCTTACTGTAAAGTTTCATCCAAATCTGTTCAGTAGTTTTTACTTGAAAGAGCAACAGCCATACATACATACGTACTCACAAACTTTCGCGTTCATAATATTAGTAGGATTGACCTTTCTCGCAGATAAATTAATTAATTAGATACGAATGAACTGCAGTTTACACTAAACTCCCTTGGCGTTTTCTGGTGAATTGTAAATTGTATTAGAACCCTTAGAGAATACTTGTAGATGAGGTTTGAGAGTAGAACTA
Organism: Phragmatobia fuliginosa; assembly: GCA_932526445.1. NCBI lineage: Eukaryota > Metazoa > Arthropoda > Insecta > Lepidoptera > Erebidae > Phragmatobia > Phragmatobia fuliginosa. The sequence goes on along the minus strand of OW052069.1, from coordinate 19,717,208 downwards.
TTCTGAACACTATTTGATAACTATGTGATGAATACGACTGTTTCTAATGTGTCTGTGTGTAATTTAGCTATAATATGTATGGAATTAGAAATGTATGAATATGTTACTAAGTATTCTGGTTTTTAGGGTTCCGAAGTTTATGACTCGGAACCCTTATAGATTCATCATGTCCATCCGTCCGTCCGTCCGTCCGTCCACGACTTACCATTCAAACGGTAAGTGCTGAAAGATGAAACTGCACGAATATGTGTTGTAATTACGTCAACAAAGTGCTACAATAAAATTATGAAAAATATTTTAATTTGGTATACCTCCCCTATCGGTTGGGGGAATCATTGGATAGGTCTTTTAAAAACAAGAAAAGGGTTTTTAAGACAATTATATGATTTAAGTATCCGTTTGCGAGAAATTCCACTTAAAAGGGCACTATTTGTGAAAACATGGCGTCCCCCCCGCTCTAAAAGCTAAATGGCTGGTTCAAAAAATCTGAAAAAGATTGTGATGGTGGTCCATACAATGAACTTTAAAGGAAAACTATAAAAGATTAGATGACTTTGTTACTTCAGGAGTCATAGAGGCTTAACTTTGGAAAACGTTATTCAAAATTAACGCATCAATACGTAAACAGCAATTATCTATTGGATACGACTTTAAATCGAATAGGTGACTGAGGAACCCTTTCCTGTGTGGGGCCTAACACGCACTTGGCCGGTTTTTTTATAGTAGTGACTTCATCCCATTCATCATCCCGCGGATGTCGTAAAAGGCGACTAAGGGACAAACTACGCAAGACAACATCGATGCAAAGAGAAGGAAAACTTGAAACCAACCCTATACCAAACCGTCTGGCCAGCGTGGTATAGTAGGCCAAAACCTCCTTTCTAAGTAGAGGCCTATGTCCAGCAGTGGACTGTTAAAGGCTGTTGATGATGACTTCGGTTAGTTTGGGATTAGATACCTTTGTGTGTGTGTGAAGTAATTATTGTTTTTACTATATTATAATAACAATCTATATAATTATATTAAATTGATGATATAATTATATAAAAATGGAGTTACGACTTGCGCAGGATGGCTGGCAGGAGCTGGATGCATGAAGCCCAAAATCGATCAAAGTGGTGTGCAATGACAAAAAGTGGTGTGCAATGACAAAAGACAGTGAATAAATACAGAAGTTATTAAAATATACAGATGTAGAATTGTCGTAGAATTAATAATGGTAAACCTTTTGATGTGCCGAGTATGTTTAGAAGACGATATTCAACTACTTTCGATTGTCGAAACTCATCTACAAAAATTGTATGAGTTTCTGGCCTTGATGCCGGTAAGTAATTTTAAAAACAATGTTTATGTGTCCTGCTGTAGTATTTCTCATTCTCGTCACTGTGTGTAGAAGTCTATAATGTTATTTGGAAATATAACACACAAAAAAAATTGAGAAAGAGAGAAGAAAAACATTGTGTTAACCCAATTTTAGTTTACCTAATCCACAGCCCATGGTGTTAATATTCAACTACTAAACAGAGTACTAATTTCTCAAAGTGTGTATTAGTGTCTCAAATATCTGTTGAACTCTGATCACCTGAAATTAGTTTTAAGTTCACAGCTACACCCAAGCATTAGTAAGGTCGTAAACGGGCCGTTAGGCTTAATTTTTTTAGCCAAACTTCGCTCTGCGGCAATACTCGCGATTTAAAAGAATAACAGCGGGTAACGCCGTGGGACTCAATTAGTAGATAACATAGTTTAAAGAACAGACGATTTTTTTCATTGTTTTTAAGTAAAATTAAAATACTATCTCTGAAACTACGTTAGATCTGAATTAAGTATTTGAGTGTAGTACACAGCAGAGTAATTCTTTAGTTTAAATTGTTTGTAACACTAGTTTTCGCCCGCGGCTGCGCCTACGTCTATATCGGATATCATGGTAACAAGTCTATATCCTTTCTCAGGCTCTAGGCTATCTGGGTACAAAATTTCATATTAATCAGTGCAGTGCTTTTTGAGTTTATCATGAACAGACAGACACGGTGGAGGATTTGATTTTATAACTAGCTGATGCCCGCGGCTCCGCTCGCGCCCTAGGAGTATGAAAAATAGATGTTGGCCGATTCTCAGACCTACTGAATATGCATATAAAGTTTCATAAAGATCGGTCAACCCGTTTCGGAGGAGTATGGCAACGAAAACTGTGACACGAGAATTTTATATATTAGATGTTGTAACCGCGGGCAATGCCGCGGGGTAAAGTTAGTCAAAAAAAAGTTACTCCTTATATCATTAGCTATCTGACAGTTAAAGTCTCGTCGAAATCAATCCCGCCGTTCCAGAGATTACCCGGTACAAACAGACAGACAGACAGAAATCTTGTCATAAGTACCCAGTATACATACATATGCATTTAGTAAAAAGCGGTTATTTTAATATTACAAACAGACACTCCCATTTTATTTATTTGTATTGAGTGATCTCTGGCACATAATCAAACCAGCTACCATTCCTATAATAATACCAGATAAGATTCGTATTGTATGATATATATATACATATGTCTGGTGTAAGATACATATGAGTCTGATACAAATTAATGTTACTATCAGAACAATACCAAGCAATTACAGTTCCGATATTGATAGTTATTGATAACTACTAGTTAGATATTCCAGAAGACAATGAATCAAATTTGAAGATAATAGTTTGGCTATATTAAGAGAGATTTGCTCAATATTAGGCCGAAATTAGAACGGCTTAAGGCCGAATGATTCGAACTCCCTAAAACAGATTTGCAGTTGATAGAAGATTGACCTAGTTAAGAACGCTACTTGTCAGCCATTAGTAGTATAGGCCTAATACCCGCTGATTAATAGTTTATGCTTATTTAAAATTTATATTTCGCATTACATTTCGGACAGTTTACATACAACGCCATCTAGTCCCAAACTAAACAGAGCTTGTATTATGGGTACTAGACAACTGATATAAAACATACGTATTATACCTACATAGAAAACAACCAAACTCCGAAACAAATATTTTTGAATCATACAAACATTTTAGTCCGACCCTGGAATCGAACCCGAGACCTCAAGCACAGCAATCGCATACGCTACCACTGCGCTACCGAGGCAATTATTTATAAAAAATATTGATATCTAGATTTGAATTTTTTGTTAAATTTCTAAATTATTGAAAGTTTAAAAATTATCTCCACACTATTATATTATAAGAAAGAACAGTGAGAGAAGAATACATTAGTACAACTGTAAACTACAAAGAAGTAAAGAACTGGTAGTTTATAGTATAAAGTTACGGGTTTCATAACAATATTGCATTTATGCTGAGAGGTGTCTACTCCAGGCACTTCAGTGTAATTCAATCTGCTGTGTAAACACAATTCTACATGGTATTATTACAAAGGATTATAACATGGAATAAATATTGACAGTTTTGTTGAGTGATAAGTAATCTCTGTACATTAAATGCCTTGTTGGTCTAGTGGTTAGCGTATGCGGCTGATGATCAAGAGTTCTCGGGTTCGATCCCGGGTCGGACTAAATATTTGTGTGATCCATAAATGTTTGTTTCGGAGTCTGGGTATTTTTCTATATTTAATGTGTAGGTATTTACAAAAAAAGTATGTTTATGTATTTATATCAGTTGTTTAGTACCCATAATAACAAGCTCTACTTAGTTTGGGACTAGATGATGTTGTGTATAAGATGTCCGAAATATTTATTTATTTATTTACTATTTATACTCAATACAAACATTTAAATAAAAAAAAAAATATTTCGAACATCTCACGGAACGTCATCTAGCACACTCTATGGCAATCGTTATTGGAAACTCAGTGCCCTCAAATTTACTGACAACTAGTTCAACTTTCGAATTTCAGTTCTCCCTTAGGGTTACGGAGGTCCGATGCCAGTCGCTCCGTGAAAAAACTGATATTCAGGTAAAACCGGTTGAACTAGTAACCGACCCCAAATAATATTGGGAATAAGGCTAGGAAGAAGAGTATTACATGCTACGAGGGTATGAAAAACATGCTTCATTATTAATCATTTATTAACATTCATTCTTGTGTATGTTAATAATTATAATATAGTAGCTCACCCAACAGACTTCGTACTGCCTCAATCGATAAATAGAAGACCTAAACTTTTGTATAAAATAAACTTAAAACAAACAAAAGTAATAAAAAAATGCAATTCATATTTATAAATTCACCTTTTAAACCTTCTCTGGACTTCCACATATAATTCAAGACCAAAATTAGCCAAATCGGTCCAGCCGTTCTCGAGTTTTAGCGAGACTAACGAACAGCAATTAATTTTTAACCGACTTCAAAAAAAAGAAGGAGGTTCTCAATTCGTCGGAATCTTCAGCGATAATTCCGTCGTTTGTGAACCGATTTCAAAAATTCTTTTTGCATTGGAATGGGCGTAGTTTACAGGTGGTCCCATAGTCACCATATCGGAATCTGATGATGGGATCCCAAGAAAATCGAGGGAACTCCTCAAATATCGTAGGCACAATGTCGCGTAGGGATTACAAACAGACATTCCAATTTTATTTATTTGTCTAGATATAAAATATTCAAATTAATCGGTGTGGTGGTTTATTCGTTTCTATTTTCGTTCATCGTTCGTTTCATATGGTTACTGACATTCTCTAAGGAATTATACGTATTCTATAGATAATAATATATACTCACACCTTTTCTCTGTACAGGGTAGGCAGAGGCGATATAACACCATTAGTCACGATTTTGATATAAATCATGCATCTCTTGCTACTTTCTAATACATCAATCCTTTCATACACCCTTGTCGGATACTTTTGACGAAGCCCTTAATATACTACACATCTACCCCTCTAGCCAAGATACAAACGTTTTTCCTTTTCTATTCTATTTTTAAATTCTCTTGTTTCATTGGATAATGTCACTTAGTCATGTGATCGACAAAATATATTAGCCAATCAAACAAGAGAACGGGGCTGATAAGCATACGTTTGCTCTATCATTAAAATAATCTTTAAAAGCTCGCATAGTTGTTCCTATAGCGTCGATTCTTTCTATTTAATATATCCAAACTACTATAGCATGCCTTTTCGAATTATTACCACATCGTATTCTATAAATTGATGACTGCCTCGTTGGTCTAGTGGTGAGCGTATGCGGCTGCTGATCAAGAGGTCTCGGGTTCGATTCCCAGGTCGGACCAAATATTATTTGTGTGATTCACATATTTATTATTATTATTTATTATAAATTAGCACCATTTTCTTACCTCAAAATTCACTCAATCAATCTTATCATTACACACACTTCTTAATGATAAATACGTTGAGTCCAAAAGTCAATAGCTCCATTTTCGTCTATACATATTATTATAAATAAAATTGAAGGCTCTGTTTGTACTTTCAAATTAACAACTATTCACTACATATATATATATTTAGTATTAAAGATATCCAAAATTAAATAAATTTTTTGTTTGCTTGTCTGTTCCGTCAATCTTTTAAACGGCTCAAACAATTTTGACGAGACCTTCAATGGCAAATAGTTGCAGATAGATGACAGAAGAAGTAATCTACAGATATTGTATCTTTACAAACACAACCAGGGGTACCATCGAGGATCTCAGTTAATGAAAAATAAATCTCCACACGCCTGATTCAATAACATTCGTAATAAATTGCAATTTTCTTCAAATTTCACCATAAAAACAGCCAAAAAAAATACAAAAAAATACTTCATGAACAACCCATCACGTCCCACTGCTGTAGTCTGCTCGAGTTTCGTCTCAGGTGAGGGTTAAGGCCAAGTGCGAATTGAAGACTGACAAGACACATTGTGGCTATGTTAATCTTGCCGTTGTTATCTTATGATAACAACCGGGACCGACTGTTTAACGTGACCTCCGAATCACGGAAACGCTCATAGCATATCATGTCACAAACGGTTCCCACCTAAGTACTGACCGCGCTTTAGTTGCTTACCCTCGGTGGTTGTTTCCACTCACCTAAGGTCACTCGGCTATGAGCGCTTCGTATAAAAACCGGCCAAGTGCGAGTCGGACTCGCCCATGAAGGGTTCCATATCAGCAAGTAACATCATATAAAAGTTCTTGTAGTTCGTTGTAACTTTCATCGATGTTTTATACTAGTGTATTGATTGAATGAAAGGTAAATTGCAATTTACGATTTATGACGTATTGAAAAAAAACTACTTACTAGATCTCGTTCAAACCAATTTTCGTTGGTAGTTTTCATAGTACATAATATACAACATATATTTTTTTAGTTTTATCACTCTCTTATTTTAGAAGTTACAGGGGGGGGACACATTTTTCCACTTTGGAAGTGTCTCTCGTGCAAACTATACAGTTTAGAAAAAAATAGAAATTTTTTGAGTTTCAGTTCCAAGTATGGGGACCCCCAAAATGTATTGTTTTTGATGTGAAACATCTATAGGCGCACGTATGTGAAACACGCACGTAAAATAGATTTCTGGCCTGGCGATTGGCGACGCGTCGCCACGGCACGCTATACGATGGTATATATATACAGTCTATATGCAGTAGTGTGTACACCGTACACACTACTGCATATAGACTACTATTTTAATAATTAGTAATATTTTATTTTATCATTATGACATATTTAGTTCCTATTACAATATGTTCTTTTCTGCATATTACTTTTACAAAATAATGGCGATGTTTCACATCTGCCAGGCGTCCCGTGACGGCTCACATTTTTTTCTATTTTTATATAAAAATCTTAATGCGGTTCACAGAATACAGCGACTGACCAAATTTCAACAGTATAGCTCTTATAGTTTCGGAAATAATTGGCTGTGACATACGGACGGACAGACAGACAGACAGACAGACAGATTTGACGAATCTATAATGGTTCCGTTTATTGCCATTTGGCTACGGAACCCTAAAAACACTAAAGTCAGTCAATAAAAACCTTGAAAAGTACTGGCATCTTCTATAAACACTTTTCCAACACTTCCGCAAAAAAAAACTTATAATATCATAATGCGGATGTCACATGTCTAATCCGTACTTTGTTTCCTACAAAATATCTCCAGTCATTGTCCCACCCCCTCTATTACGCCACATATTGCGTCCAATTTACCCTAAAAACAGAGCAAACAACCCCTTAAAATAAATTGGGGTTGTAAGTACGTGCATGGCTGATTCATTTTTAATAGCAGCCTATGCTGTTAAAGGGACCTCTGTGGAATGGAGGGAGTGAACTTTAAAGAGAATAATGTTGGAGGGCTTAGAGAGTAAACATTAGGATTATGACGTTAGTTTAAAGTAAAAGAAGGTTTAGTTAGTGTGTGACACAAAAGAAGATGTCAGCTTTTGAGGTAGTAATTCACATTTTACTATTTATTTCATAAATAAGTATGAACACTGTAATCAACCAGAAGTTCGAATATAGTGTGCACTTCACTTCTGTACTTAGCTCTCATTTCTCATTATTATTTCGTGTATAAATTTATTTCTTTTTCGAAAATAATTTCTTTTTCCTTTTTGGCCCGTTTTCAGTTTAATCTCTGTGGGTTTTTTTTAGATAACTCCAGTATTAGCAATATATTCCTGTATTGCGTATCCTTATGTATCGATAATATATTTATAGTTTAGCAGGTAATAGGTTTTTGCTTATTCTGTTCATGTTGTTAATGGCTCCCAATGTATCTGACGTGTTCATCGCGTTGCTCGTTAAGCGGTATACGCCCTGACCACTTTTACCTACCTCTTAATACCAGATCGTTACTAAACAAGCACTAGGGATGTGATATATTCGATATATTATACCGACGTTTGTCCGAAAGAAGACCTATGGTTTAGAGCTTAAACGACTATGATAAAGTTACAGTACTGGGCAAGAAATAATGCACATCGACCTCTAGAATGAGACAATTAGCTAATTTCGGCTTTGTAGAGCTTTCGAATTTCAGTTCGCCCTTAGGGTTGCGGAGGTCCGACGCCAGTCGCGCCGTGGAAAAACTGAAATTTATATAAAACTGCCGAACTTGTAGCATACGCCAAATAATATTAAGGATAAGGCTAGAAAAAAGATGTATATTTATGTATCTCAGCTAACATTATATGAAATTGTACATTCAACGTATGTAAAGCCACAGATATTAATAAATCGATGTCGGTATTCATATCCCTATGTGATCTACTATAAGAACGTCCGTCGGTCTACGATAATGTTATCGTTAATAACGGGATACCTGCGCCTTAATTAAGTTTCTTGTGAACTCCACACAACCTCTTGCATGCTTATGTTGGCCTGTTACCCTGGTAATCAACCAGCTGCTTTATACTTGAAACATATTGACTCGAGTACTGTTAAATCCATACTAACATTATAAATGTGAATGTAAGTTTGTTTGTTACGCTTTCACGCGAAAACTACTCAACCGATCATCATGAAACTTTGTACACATATTTTTGGAGGTATTAGAAGTAACGTTTAATGAAAAAAGAAATACTTTTACGAAAAATAAAAAAGTAGGGATATATCACAGTAACACAAGACACACGCGGGCAGAGCCGCGGGCGAAAGCTAGTTATACATAAATTGCATTGGGCGTGTTTCTTAAATTCTTTCATCATTTTACACCAAGCCAGTGAGGACGCCGGAGGATAATTCTATTAAAGAATTCGTGATTCTTGAGTTTCAGATTTAGGTCGTAATCGATTGCCAAACTATGGGAATCATACAACACATAAATGTGTGTATTTTTCTAAATATATAAATATTTACATAATTTAAATGACAATAATAATATTCTTGATATAAGTACCTAAACAACAGACGTAAGAAGGGAGAAAACTAACGGAGAGTACGAGAAGAAAAAAAAAGTAAATAAAAAAAATGTTTCCGCTCATGACACAGTTGACTGCACGGTTTAAATGATCCCCACACCGCTCTCTACTGCGCAAAGTATTGTGAGTTCAAATCCTACATTGGATAATACTTTGTGTAATCCGAAAATTGTTATTCTGAGTCTGGGTGTTCTTTGTGTCCGTTTCTTGTGTGTTTGTAAAGTTCACCGCAACACAAGATGTATATTCTTAAGGCGGGAGTTGTCTTTGTAAAAAGAAAAGAAAGAAAAAAATTAAAAACACGATTGCTTAAAAATCAGAATCATAAAGCACTTTATCAACAGTTCAGTCGACTTACTGACAATAAAAAATAAACTACACAAATAAATTTCTCCCACTTTTCCCTAACGTATATCAAACATTACCGACAACACAGAAATGTCTTCACAACACATTCATATGAATGCTCTCTCCATTAATTGTGACGCGTCGCACAAATAAATGTTTTTCTTGTACCGGCTATGTAAAAACTTGTTACAATTGCTTACGTCGCGTCGAGACTCGTCCACTGACATACTTTAGGGTCTGCTACTAAAAATGAGGGTGTCTTCGCCATATTTCACTTTAGATTTCTTTTAGCCGACTGCGTCAAAACGAGGGTTATGTATTTCTTTTACATATGTGTAAAGGGCTTGATGAAGTTTAGCTTGGCAGGACAATAATCTTAATTTTTAAAATAATTCGGTTTCATCTGTCATCATGGTCAACGAAACACGAACAGCACGAAAGCTGTCAATATAGATTGGATAGCTAAGTGTACATTTTCATTGATTTTAAAAAAAAAATGTCGTTTCATTTCTTCTCTTTCAAAAGTAAACAATTTTTTTTTCGTACATTTCGGACATCTTACAAACAACGCCATTTCGTCGCAAACTAAGCAGAGCTTGTATTATGGGTACTAGACAACTGATGTAAATACATAAACTTACTTTTTTTGTAAGCACATAAACATTATCAATAGAAAACACCAAGACTCCGAAACAAATATTTGCGGATCACACAATCATTTTGACCGACCCGGGAAAACCCGAGACTTCTTGATCAGCAGCCATATACGCTCACCACTAGACCAACTAGGTAGTCAGATCGTTGGTAGTAGCTAAAACTAATCTATAGTGAATTGTAGTCTTGCATTACCGGGAAACGATGTTTCGGCACGTGTTTCGCCTTTACATAAGGAAACGATTGGAATAGCTGCCAAATCGTTATTTAATTACGGCTTTGTTCCTGCCACGCCTTGTGAGCAGTTCTTCGTAAGGAAATTCGATTTTTACATCCAATCTACGGCATTTTATATACGTTTATTCTTGGTTGTTGTTCTTTTTGGGGTCTACGAACTTGGAGTGGAAAAGATTTACCAAGGCTTTTCGAATTGGAATATATTTTTAATGTTATTTATTAACCCCCGACACAACAACGAACGGGGTGTTATAAGTTTGACGTGCATGTGTCCTGTAAATCATAATAAGTTCATGCCAAAGTCAATTAAAACGGTTTAGCCTTAAAAGCGTTACAGACTGGAAGATAGGATTTGAAAATATTTAGTATGTAACGTATGTGTGAATGACACTGACTGACACGTCTTATTTTCGATTGTCTGTTCTGCTTAATTAAACTTTAAATTAATGAAGAAGTAGTTGGTTACGATATCTTAAACCATAAAAACAAACTCTTAAAAAAAAATTACAACTTTATTTTCTACTAAAATAATAGTAGTCTGCAAAATGGCGCCGTTTTCCCAGTTCTCTTAGCATAAACTCGCACAATTTTATTGTAATTCTAGTTACTGCAATATTTTTTAATTTAATTGTGTCGTTTTAAATTTAAAATTGTGTTATACGTATTTCAGCGCTTTAAAAACCGTTTGTTATTTAAAATTTTGCATGGAAAGAACATGACTCACACTACGACTGCGTGAATGCTGTCATTTTAGGTTGATCATTTGTGCAGGGGTAGTACCGCCCCAGACGAGCCAGCTCGTTCTTGCTCTACTGCCTATAATCTAAATTCGTCCAATACTTTTTGTTTGATAGTGTAACATCTGTACATTCATCCTCATAAATCATTTATAATATTAGTAGGATAGGATAGAATGGTGAATGGTGATAGAATGGTTTTTACTGAAATAATAAGGCTTCCGCATGATTTGAGGGTCCTGTCCGTGTGGTGACGGATTAAATATACAGAGTGTCACCACCCCTATTCATCCCGCGGGTGTCGTAAAAGGCGACTAAGGGATAAACTACGCAAGACAATATCAATGCAAAGAGAAGGAAAACTTGAAACAAACCCTTTACCAACCCGTCTGGCCAGCGTGGTATAGTAGGCCAAAACCTCCTTTCTAAGGAGAGGCCTATGTCCAGCAGTGGACTGTTGAAGGCTGTTGATGATGAAGATGATGATTTGAGGAAGAGAGGGACCTAATGGTAACTAATTCTTGAATAATAGGTGGTCATGGGCGACGGTAAGCACTTAACGTTGCATGACTCGTCTACACGTTTATTATCATATTCAATTTCTATTCAACGTTGTGAATGAAATTCTGTTACGAACTTTAGTCCGTGTCCAAGACCCGCATAGATGTCTGATTCGGTCGACTGAACATTTAGATATAGTGTTAAATCTGTGTAACTACATCTACTGTTATACATTTCTGACGCCGATTATAAACCATCGACTACCTATCTCAATATAATGATAGCAATCATTTATACGTGGATGCCATAAAACAATTCAGAGTTTATATTTTGAAAAAAAAAATTGACAATATAAAGCTCATTGATAAAAATAATTATCTAAATATGCCGTTGTAATATGTAGTGGTTCAAATGTTCAATTAAAATATTGCACCAGTTACTATTTTTCTAGTGTAAAGGATGTGAAAAGGAGTCGCAGCTCAGCTTGATAGAAAGCATGAACAGAATCCCAGAGAGGTCACTATTTTTGATGTGGAACATGTACCCACACTATGGCTGCTTTCATGTCCTGCTAAAAGAACCTTGGACCATAATTAGAGGGAAATACATGCGTTGATAGTGAGTTCCAGGTTTAAACTGCTTGGAATAGGAAGGAAGAACCAAATCATCAACGCACTAATCATAGAAATCATTTTGTAATATTCGTTTGTAAACACTAATTTGTTTCACAAGTTAAGGCGTCTATACAATAACGTTTTTGAAATGTCACGAAGCTTGAAGTTGCTGAAATCTCCATTATAAGGTTACAGACATCTATTAAACAATTACAACACATAACTTTACACCCTCAGAAAGCCGAGGGACGAAAATTCATAAGTGCAATAGTTCCACATATTGTGGTACTCCGTGGTCGAACTAATCTTGTGTTGTAAGTTTGACATTGTCTCATGTGATTCAAGATAGTTTAGAAGATTTGGGTAGCTGTGAGGCTGTAATGCGTGTTTGGGAAAAGGAGAATTTACGTCACGTCAATGCCTTGTGCTGTTAATATTTGTACATTAATGTAAGGTCGAGATTTATTAAGTTTGAACTTTTCTCTTAAGACACTAGTACTAGTACTTAACTACAGGATACATTGGTCTTTTAACATTTCTTCGTATGAGCGGGTGAAGTAAAAGGCACCGTGGTGTAGAAGAAGTAGAAGGGGGGACGGTTTTTACAAAAAAACTCTTAATGGGATGCCTGAATCGAAAAATGGATTTAGAAACCTCATAATGTTTTTAAAAGACCTATCTAATGGTACCCCACACGATGGGGTAGACGCGAGAGCTTTCTGAAAATATTTCAATAACGTCGCCCTACCTTGTTACATTAAAATTATTTTCTACTTTTTAGTTAAAAGCGTGTTTGTTTAGATTTTTAAAACTATTTTTTTTTTTTGCGATACAAAACAGTGATAAACTGCCTGTCTGCCTAGTGTGTTATTCTATGACTAAAAATGAGCTAAATCTTTGAATCTACTTTCGTGAGCTACAGCTGCGTACTGTTTCATTACGTGATTTAGTATTTCGTGGCTATAATATTTCTTTACCGAAAAATAATATGCGGTACATAAAATTTTATATCTCAAAGTTCTAATACACTCGATAAAATTTAACGCAACCCACCTAACGAAATAAAAGCATTGAATAGAAACAATTTCAGCGCCCCTGATACCTGTGGGTGTGAAATATCGAACAGAGAAATAAAAAAGATATATAAGGGTTGGAATATTAACCCTGTGTCGAAGGTAAGTTTAAAATTTATGATTTTCTACCTACCAATTCCAACTCCCGATATTTAGAACTGGGATCCAGTTTAATGCAAAGCTTTGCTGCTCACGTAGGTATATAAAATTCTCGTGTCACGATGTTAGTTTCCATACTCCTGAATTGCGGGTGGGTCTAAGAATCTCCTTTTCATACGTTTAGCGTGCGCGCAGAGCCGCGGGCATCAGCTAGTCACATATAAAATAAGTTTATGTTGTGAAAAAAATATACCTTGGTCATATTTAATTTTTGTTGCACTCTTTTACACGATAAAATAGAAGGTCAATAGTTAAAAATATACTTATGTTGGCGATATGTAGTGCAAACAAACTAAATTTTTAAGTGATCCTGAATCGCGCAATGAAAGTTCTTGCGTTAATTCTAATCTAAAACTAGTTTTTCTCTCTATTTAGACGTTCTGAAACCATAAGGTCTCGTAGAAAAACTTTTGATTTTAACGTTAAAGTTTGCCTGTTAAAGCTTTTGTGTTTTATGTAACGAACTATGCAAAATCCAATAGTTCAGTAAATCATCGCTAGATGGCGCTAATCCAATTTTTGATAAATGATCATTTAAAATAAAAAAACAGCAACAAATCACATTAAATGTAATCGAAACATTTTTCATTTATTAACACACGAAAATATGAACCAAAAAAGGAATTGTTTCAGGATTAAATTGAAATAATTTTTAGTAAGATGTGATCAAATATGTATAAGCCGTATGTGTGTAGATCTAATTGAAGACACAAAATCAGCATATAAATGAAGCGTGTGACTTACTGACAGTTTGTTACAAACCATTTAAGCGCGAAATTATACGTGAGAGCTCATACTCTAATGTGACAGATGGCAACAAGTCTTGTAGAATAAAATACTTTACTTTTTTTCTTTTTTTTTCTATATTATAGGGGGCAAACGAGCAGATGGATCATTTGATGGTAGGTGATTGCCACCGCTCATGGACACCCGAAACACCAGAGGAGTCAACAGGTGCGTTGCCGGCCTTTAAGGAGGGAGTACGCTCTTTTTTTGAAGGTTTGAAGTTTACTTCACACATTACCTATAGTGTTAGACCGTTTAGATGTTAAAATATAGTCGCCTTAATTTCTACCTCGTATTTTAAAGGCAGCAATGACTGGCTGCCTTGTTGGTCTAGTGGTTAGCGTATGGGACTGAGGTCTCGAACTCAAATCCGGGGTTGGGCCAAAAAGGTTTGTAGGGTTTTCTTCCTTCCAGCGCCTGCCCGCTCTTGTTGCGGGATCCGTCTCTTGTAGACCCTCCCTTGGGCGGCGTCCGGCACACAGGGACGCCGCCCCCTCGCAGCTGAAATATACTGACAACTAGTTCAACCTTCGATTTTCAGTTCTCCCTTAGGGTTGCGGGGATCCGATGCCAGTCGCTCCGTTTAAAAACTGATATTCAGGTAAAACCGGCTGAACAAGTAGCCGATCCTAAATAATATTGGGAATAAAGGCTAGGAAGAAGAAGAGGATTTAATAACAACAGTATATTGAAGTCCAAAAATAGGAATATACTTTTAGTCTTTTATTGTACTACGGAACTGTTAATAATTATGGTTCCGTATTCCTACAATCGACTAGACCGAAGGATATCACAGTTTCACATAAAATCAAAATTAATCTTTTAAAGACCACCGCTGAATATAGACCTCCTTTGTAAGAAACGAGATATAGTAATATAGCCAAACGGGTTGAGAATCTGTTTCAAACTTTCCTTCCTTTACAGTGAATGTATACCGCGTAGCTTGCTCCCTTAGTCATCTCATACGACACTCATTTTATAAATAATACTATATTAACAACGAAACGAATGAAAAGAAACTAAAACTCCTGATTCTGACCCTTCAGAGAGAAGTCAAAGAACAGAATTGACTTGAAATCCATAAGTAAAGATGGTCACTATCCGTCAGGTGTAACGTTTTCCCGTTTGATCCTCTGCACTATAATTATTAAGGTACCGGCGATAAAAATCTCAAATTGTCTTCACAATCTGCCGTAAAATCCATTAACACTCAATCAAAGATCAACAGATAAACTGTTTAAGTTAATATTGATCTCGAACTCAAATTCTCAATTGTATTCCAAATATATATCTTTATTTCTCTCTGTGAACTGTTTCAGAATCGAGAACACAAGCTCAAATTAAACACCTAGCTTTTTGCAAATAAAGAAATATTAAATGCTTGCTCTTAAGCCCCGCTTCCCTGGTATAAATTAAAACAGTTTTTTCCGAGCAATTTTAAAATTAATAAAAGTTGGAGTATAATTTAGGAAAGGTACTTCTTGTTGGAATTTGTTTCTCTAAGAATACTTCATATAAATATATTTAATGTGCTTATAAATACTTAAGTTTTTTTGTTGTAAACGGTGTGTTGTTCTCGATAAAATTATATACCCGATTATATAAAGGTTACGATACGTTTTTTATATTAAAGTCAATAAAAATGACTCTACTCTGCCTGATAGAGTTCAGTAGAATTCAGGAGTCGGGGTCACCATCCTCACTGTGAGGGTAGGCAGGATGGTGACGCTTGCCGTGGTGGTCTGGTCTGGTGTGCTTAGTGTGAGTTTCAATAAACAAATCGAATGACTTAACCACGACGTAAATCGAGTTTACGGCAAACGGATCGACAAGCGAATACTCGCGAGTGTGAGTGCTTACCAAGTCTTTCGCGTCGATCGGCGTTAGCTCACCGTCAGAACGTAAACTTTTTTGTCAATGTTGGCAGCACTATAGCGTCCATGCGATAATCCAACTAAATTAAATACAATGTTTTTCGAACGTTATTTGAATAGAGGCGTTGTATAATCAAAAATAGTCGGGTTACGCTCGGCGTCACTTGTTTGATTTGGTTCATTTTTGTGTAAACAATCTATGCGTCTTAATTGTTATTGTTTAACTCAACGATAAAATAAAATGTAAACAAGTCAATATCAATTTGAAGTATTAGTAACTTTTATGGAAGAGTAAGTACCTAATCAAGATATTTATAATAGTGAATGCGAGTTGTTGAAGTGAACTTGTGATATATTTTGTGTTATTGTTTTCTTTTTGCTAGACATGGAGACCTTAGTAAGCCGATAAGAAATGCAAGAGGTTGGATCGTGGCCATTCAGCATTGGCAGGAGCTTACATCACTGCTTAACAGTGATGGCAGTGGTGATACAAAAACCACAGAAGAGTGGAAAAAAGGTTTTCATGGTGATAAGTGATCCTTCCCATAATATGTATAACGGAACTCTTTTTATCGTATTATCAATATATCTTTTAACAAGGTGGATGAACATATAATCGGGCTAATCTAATAAGATCTTATACTTATATCAATACATCATCAACACAAAAATTATGTTAAAAACTTTGTTAGTTTTCACTCTCACTACCAAAAGCTAAGTGACAAAGTTAACTTGCTCGAAAGTGAAGGAGTTAACAATACAACTGTCAAAATTGACTAACGTTGCAACTCACACTCACAAAAGCGTCATTCGAGCTCGTTTAAATACTCACTTCGATAAAGTCACTCGACAGTCACGATCGTAATATAAACAAACAATCTCGCACTCACAAAATATGTCTTACAAACGTTCCGCTAGGCGGCGCTGATCCAATTCAGTACAAATTGGAGTTTACTTTAACGCGTTCGAGTAGTTAAAAAAACTCGCACTAAGCACACAGATAACTGGGCGGAAATCAGTCTGGCTTCACTACCTACAAATACCTTTTACACCCGGTATGGTCATGGGTAGACTGGTGTGATGAGCTGACAATAAGTTGTTTTTTTTATTTAATAGTCTGCCAAGGTGACTACAATCTAGCGGATGGAAAGCATATGTAGAATAAATAATAATTTTTTAAAATAAGCGTTTTTTATACATCTTCCATCATTATCTTTTCACGTAGCCTATCAATAATAAAAATATCAAAATACCGTTATTTTAATCGCTATGCTATTGGATCACTACTGTATTATTTTGTAATTAAACAAAAGATTTATCATTATCTTTATACAATTTGGCATCCCATAATTTATAAAGGCACCAAGTTCCTCTAACTTTACGAGTACAATGTCCAACTTAGTTCAACTCTACGTAATGTAAACACAAGTGTTGGCACTAGTAATACGTTCATAATTAGTTTAAGCTGATGATCACGTTGATTATTGAACAATATGCGTATAGAAGTTCTTCATCGCTATAATTATATAAAAGAGAACTTATAATTACTGTGACAGTGTAATTTGTTGGTTTCTTGTTTTAGGTAGGAAACTTTTCCTGCAATAAGAATTTTAAGACATTCGTGAAATTGTCACAAAAAACACACAGACTTAATTATAATATGTAGATAACTCAAACGATTGGAAATTCCGAATAGCAACTCGGAGTTTGGAAGTTTGGCGGTGATTCACGCCCGTGCTTCGGAGAGCACGTAAAGCCATCGGTCCCGGTTGTCAGTTGATCATATTTGACAGAATGCGTCGTCAATTCGTCACAAAGGATTTATTAAATATCAATTCTAGATGCCATTCACAATTTGAATGTTCGGCAAATCAATGATCACAAAGCGGGCGTCAACGTTGTCTTCGTAGGTCCCACGTCAAGCGCCCGTCAAACTAAATCAGGCCTTATGTATGTGATCGACTTGAACAAAATGTGTGTTCTTGAACTTGCCTTAAATAATGCGTCAACTTAATGTATTCCAAATAATCTCTTACGAGTTTATGTCTTGATATTTACCAAATCGTTTCGTTTTAAATGTTTTATTGTGTGTAGTTATAATAAAGTATGTAGGTACTTCAGTATTAAACGCAATATCTGTTAATCTGACTGATAATTGATTGGAGAATGACTAGTTATACTTCAAACTAATTATATTCATCTTCATCTCCCGAGCCTTTATTCCCAAGTTTATTTGGGGTCGGCTACTAGTTCAACCAGTTTTACCTGAATTTCAGTTTTTCCACAGAGCGACTGGCATCGGACCTCCGCAACCCTAATGGAGAACTAAAATTCGAAGATTGATCTAGTTGTCAGTGTATTTGAGGGCACTGACTTCCCAATAACGATTGCCATAGATGTTCATGACAACCGGGACCGACGGTTTTACGTGCTCTCCGAGGCACGGGCGTGAAATCACTGCCAAACTTCCAAACTCCGGGCTGCTATTAGGCATTTCCTAAGAAAAACCGAAAAACACTTTTTGGCCCGACCCGGGGTTTGAGCC
Organism: Phragmatobia fuliginosa; assembly: GCA_932526445.1. NCBI lineage: Eukaryota > Metazoa > Arthropoda > Insecta > Lepidoptera > Erebidae > Phragmatobia > Phragmatobia fuliginosa. The sequence continues at coordinate 19,698,813 of OW052069.1, read as the reverse complement.
CGAGACCTCTTGATTAGTAGTCGCATACGCTAACCACTAGACCAACAAGGCAGCTAAATTTATACTGAGAGTGATCATGCAAAATCATTACAAATAATGCCAATAATTTATTGTAGAAAGAAAGAGTTTAAAAAGAAAGATTTATTGTACGCTGTATCGTCTATATGCCTTTTTATCTGTATTGCTATAATTGATGAAGGAATATAAATATCCTTTACAAACGCTTCGACCGATATAGCGAAACTTTATTGTTCTGGATGACGGACGGAGAAGGAGGTTCGTCTGTCAATACTAAGGGCCTGATTAATGATATGCGATAAAGGCAAGCAATGAATACAGGAGAATTTCACGTCGATGTTGCAAGATACGAAAAATGAGTTTCGAAGATACGGATCTAAATAGTTATTACTAACTGCACCTTGCAGTGTTATCCGCCGTTAATATCGTATTTTCTATCCTTAGGGGAATGCTTAAGTTTTAAGCATAAAAAGTCTATATTTGTGCCAAATTTTATAAATATCTGTGCCTCCGTTTTTCCTTTGAAAGAGTAATTAAGTTTCGTCTTTGGTATTACTAGTAATAATATTAGTAAGACTTTAAATAAATAGGTATTTTAAAGAACTAAATAGTTCTGACCTATTTTTACAAGAATGCTGCAAAGAGTACGAGAAGCTGCTCGCATGTAAAGGACACCGAAGACTAGAATATAAAAAAGAGAATGTAAAAAAGAGAATCAAAACAATTATAGTGACTTTGGTAAGAAAGTAATTCAGTCAGTAAATATTTCCTTCTTTTTAATTATTTATGCTAGACACCTATAACTTGGTCATGAAATAGATAAGAGGCATCGTTAGGATTTCACGACAGAAAATGATTTAGGAGAACTAATGGCTTTTGGAGTTTTTATATGAATCCAAGTATTGATGATATAGAATTATTGAAGTTTACTCCAGTCACCTTGTCAATTTATAAAGTTCAAGGTTACATTTAGGTATATCCAAGGACATGTCCATTTATGGGCCACTACCCCTGTCGCTGGTATTCTCCTGGCGTCTCACCTGCTTCAGGCTTGACCGCTGGGCGGCGTGAAGTGCGCACAGCATCCCCCACGAACACGAACAAAACAAAAACCTATAAGGAAATCGCACCCACATGATCTGCCCCCCTTTTAGGGGCAGCGGTATAGTCACCGCTGGCAGAAGGCACCGAAATAGCCCCCCACGCATCCCCTGCTTGACGAGGTGATGGCTTCAGTTCAGTTCGTATGTAGAACCACTGAAAAAAATCTTTCAAAATTTTTTGGGAGAAAAAACACACAATGACTTTGTGGTATACGCTCACCACACCGCTTCCAACTGCGCCGAGTGCTGAGCGACTGTTAACTCTGTGCGGTTTTTAAGTCTGGGTCTTCATTATATAAGTTTCCTTTATGTACGTTAATGATGACCCCCTAGTTAAATAGGATACGTTCTGTGAGCGGGATATATATTTTTAAAAGAAAATTCTGAGTTTTTCTTCTTGTCACACATTCCATTGTAAAATAAAAAGTCACTGATGATGATGATTGATGATTGATGACAGATGATTATAATCATCTGTCATCATCATTTTTGTAGTGATCATTCAACTATTAATGATACACTTGTAAAATAAGCTACTCTCAAAGACTTAGCATTAAACTTCATTATACCGCCCATACATTTTATTTATGTCTGAAACATGTACTGTAATTTGAGCGAAATTTATTCAAGAAACTTCCTACGAAAGTATAGGGTGCTGTTGAATATAGAGGCCAATGTCAGCGGTCAAGTACAGCCGTGCAATCAAGTGTTGCTGGCAGATTTATAGTTACAACTTTCTTCCTTAGACCTTGGAGGTTCATAATTTATGGCTGGTCGATCGATATTAAAATGCTTTTGAATTTATGGCCACTTTTTGTACTGGATAGCTTAATCAGACTTTATAGCATCGTTGAAAATGTAATTTATGGGTGATTCGGGGGAAGAAAAGGAATTTAAATATAATTTATAGTGTGAATTAGGTGTTTTGATTTTCATAGCTTCATTATGCGATTTTTGTGTTCATCTGGAGCTTTCCCGTAATGTTGTACTACGAACTGTATGAAGTGGTTAGAATTAAATGAATTGGATACTTGGTACGGTGTATAATATATAATATAAACGGTCGCCACGCCACTTTCTACTGCGCTCCATGTTGTGGGTTCAAATATCATATGAGACAGTACTTCGTGTGATCCACAAATTGTTATACCGAGTCTGAGAGTTCTTTGTTTTGTTTATTTTTAAAGTCTCCTGGTGTATAGTCCTGATGCGGTAGCAGTCTCATTAAAATTATTATCTATATATGATTGTCTTCTGATATAGGCCTCCTCTAATTCGCTCCACTTGTTTCAGTCCAGCGTACTTCTTCTCCATCCCTTTGGCAAGTCATCTTCCTATCTTTTTACCTGCCTTTCTCTATTTCTCTTTCCATTAGGGGTATTCCGTGATTTTTTCTCATCGTTCGTTCTCCACATATGTCCTGTTCATTTCCATTTCAACGATCTTGTTTTTTTTTTTCATCTGCACCTTGGTTATTTTTCTAACTTTTTTAAAAATCCATTAAACTTCTTTCCCTGCCTCTTTGAAACACTCCTAATTTTTGCTTCATTTTTAGTACAAAACTAGTTAGTAAATTACATTTGCAAAAAGTTTTTATACAGCATAGTCCTTGAAAATATACTTCATATGAAGGTATTCGAAAATCAGCACAACTTCTGTATAATTCTAAGACAACTAATCTGAACTATCCAAACTCTTTATACTAACCAAATTTTCAATTAATTTGCAACAAACATCTAACCTCAGGTGCTTAGACTCAAGAGGCTATTAGTTAGAACGTGCCAAGTTGCCACCAAGCTTGGTGCAAGGTGTGGCTTTGCAGACACTTGGCAATTGTGTGCACAGTCAAAGTGAATTTCCATAAAATTACTATCTCTCTCACACACACGTGTAATGTTCAAGTAGATATTTAAATAAATTTATTTAATTTGTATTTAAATAAATTTATTAAAAAAATAAACTTATTATAAATTTAATATCATCGTCAGTTAAATCAGTTTAATATATAAATAAACATTTCAGACAAGTACTATTATGTATTAGGTGATCTTACACGCAACGTCATTTAGTCCCAAACTAAGCAGAGCTTGTATTATGGGTACTAAACAACTGATATAAATAAATAAACATACTTTTTTTTTGTAAATACATACATCCTCCTAGCCATTATTCCCAAGTTTATTTGGGGTCGGCTACTAGTTCAACCGGTTTTACATGAATTTCAGTTTTTCCACGGAGCAACTGGCGTCGGACTTCCGCAACCCTAAGAGAGAATTGAAATTCGAAGATTAAACTAGTTGTCAGTATATTTGATTGCACTGACTTCCTAATAACGATTGCCATAGGTGTTCATGACAAACGGGACCGACGGCTTTACGTGCTCTCCGAGGCACGGGCGTGAATCACCGACAAACTTCCAAACTCCGTTCAGCTATTAGGAATTCCCTAAAAAAATCCCACACTAACACACTAACGACTAGACCAACGAGGCGGTTAAATACATACATCTTTATATATATAATTCTTGTGTGAGTGTGTACGTCACCGAACTTCTCTCAAACGACTGGACCGATTTTGATGAAATTTTTTGTGTGTGTTCAAGGGGATCTGGGAATGGTTTAGATTCGCAATTGGACCCGGTAGGTGGCGCTGCAAACAAGTTCTGGAATTTTAAAGTTGGGTGGTACGAAGTTCGCTGGGTCAACTAGTATTATACAAAGTTTGGATTCGGTATTCAACCTACTACGACATGGTTGAGTTTGAGTTATTTTCAGCGAAACGACTACCATTAGGCATGCACATTGTAAGTAACAAAAGTAGAAGTTCTGTAGATAGACTAATAATCTAGTTCTTCCTAGCCTTAATTACCCCCAAGATTATTTGGGGTTGGCTACTAATTCAACCGGTTTCATCTGTATGTCAGTTCTGAATTACTGATTTGATGATTGAAGTATTTGAGTTAAATATACTATTTGAGGGACTTCTCAATAATGCAGTGCAGTTCATGACAACCGGGGCCGGTAGCTTAACGTCATCTTCGAGGCACGAACATCAAACACTCTTAAGTTTCATACTCCTGTAATTAAAAATTTCTTGCAGGAAATCCGACTACAATCTCGTCTCGAATCGAACCTCCGATCCCTTGATCAGCATTCACAAAAGCTAACCGATAGACCAAGGAAATTAGAGCTAATAGTTCTACCGATATGATTAGTTACAATGAACGAAGATAACGAGATAGAGATATAATAAGAAAGATATAATATGAAATAAAATAGTTTATTGACATCAATAACATTGCATAGTACAGTATAGTTATAAATGATAAAGAAAATGATAACTGTGACGTCATCGTCAGTTCTAATACTGACTGTTATGTTTACTTATAATACTTTTGCTTCAAGTTACAGGCAAATAAGTGTGTGTAACTACTATAGAAACATCAAATTAATGATTAACACAATAAAGAAAAGTATTATAAGACCTAATTTTATCTGGGGACCAAAAAACGGGCTTAAATATCACTTTAATCAAATCAAATCAAACTATTTTATTTCAAATAAACCATACAACGGCACTTTTGAAACGTCAAGTAGTTTATGGAGAAGAACAGACAAGAAACTGCATGGACACTCTTTTCCAACATTGTTTTTACAATTTTTGGTTACATTCTTTATGGCATTTTATTAAATGTGAGGACAATGTCACGATGCTGATATTTACACAGGTAGTGTCCAAAAATAATTAAACAATAAATAGAAGTTGTGAGATGACCAGCCCCGACTATATAATAAAGATTGCCCCAAAAGTAGTTATACCTTAACGTAATAGGTAGAAAAAAACCGTCGTTGTATACCATTATTTAATAATGTTAACCACCCCAGACTTACTAATGAGGGCACTGCAAGTTTTTCAATTAAAATATTACCTTGCTTACTTCAGCGAGACTCTCTATGGCGTACAACTTCGTGGTTTTATGAATTAATCCTCCATGTGGTTTGAAACTTTCAACTCATTATTTTCAGACTAAATCACAAAATGTAATACTTATACATAACTGTTTCAAAATATATATTCTGTTTCAAATATGTTTGAAATAGTTTTTATTTAAACGTTCTGTTAGATACCAAGATTTGTGTACAATTTTTTTAAATATTATTATGGACCTGTCAGAGTGATCGTACTCTGCAAGATGGGAAGAACGAGCAGAATTCAAGGGTCACCACACTCGTTGTGAATGCAAAAAATGTATGGTGGCCAATAAATAAATAAATATTTCACACAACGCAATCTAGTCCCAAACTAAGCAAAGCCTGCATTATGGGTACTAGACAACTGATATAAATATATAAACATACTTTTTTTTTGTAAATACATACACATTATACATACAAAACACCCAAACTTCGAAACAATGTCCGAAATACTATGATCAACAGTGACTTATTGATATGCTTCTCCCTGTCCAGTTCGTTATCAATTCTGATCGTTTACTGATAAAATACTACCGGTATTACACTTTGCAGATACCAGTATATTTAGTGATATTTCATAAAATAGAGAAAGATCATGAACTGCTTTAGACTCATATAGTTTCTGGTTCATATTGTTTACTTTATAAATAAATTACTTTTGTGTGTCAAAACTATTTTTATTTTATTATTTATTAGTTACTAGCTTTCGCCCGCGGCTCCGCCCGCGTATATGTCGGTTAACGCGGTAAAAAAAGGCCTATGTCCTTTCCCAAGTTCAGTTCTATCTTACTACTAAATTTCATCAAAATCGGTTCAGTGGTTTAGGCGTGAAAGCGTAACAGACAGACAGACAGAGTTACTTTTGCATTTATAATATTAAGTAGGGATAAGTTGTATCATATTCAAATGTATATTTTAACATAGATTGATTTATATTTTTTCTTCTAATTCAAATAACTAGCACTGAGTCAAACTAAAACTAGAAATTAGAACATTTTTAATGTACTCAACGGTAGAGTACATAAACGTATATAGAGTACAATTCTTTTACTAGATACGCTAAAATCAGTTCAAACGTCAAATAATATTTCATAATTCTCTAAGTTTTATTCTAAACCCATCATCAAATTGAAAACAATTCGGAGCATACTCCTGCGAACAAATTAACAATGAATAGATTATATCATTCAAATAATTAATTTCAATATACAAACCTATCGGATTTTGATTGACTTCTAATAATGTTTAACAACAGACAATAATGGTCAATTCTGATTAAATTATACTGAAACGAACTCTGCAATTACATTTCTAAGCGAATTTAACAGATTTGTAAAAGGCAATTTGTTTCTATTTTATTCGAAACCGCCAAATCAAATGTTTACAACAAAGGAATGCTCCAGGGCAGTATGTGTGGGACACAGAAAAACTTGAAAAGATTTATTCGTACTGTAACATTATTTTAATGTTTTACATTGTCGGGCATTCGTTTTCCATTGTTTGGGTTTTTTATTATATTTTGTCTTTTTTTACCTTTGTAGTTTATCCCTACTAATATTATAAATGCGAAAGTAATCTCTCTGTCTATCTGTTACGTTTTCAGGCCTAAATCGCGGAACCGATTCTGATAAAATTTGGTATAGAGACAGATGGAACCTTGGGAAAGGACATAGGCTATTTTAGTACCGCGATAACCAGCGTAAAGGCGGGCGGAGCCGCGGGCGAAAGCCTAATCTATAAAAATACGTGAAGCAAAATCTTTGTACAGTCAGCGTCATAATGATATTGGCGTTCAAAGTGGTCAAAATGATGTGAAAAACATTAATTCAATTTGATGTTGGCTCGCAAGGTGCTCAAATTGTTGTACGCATTCAAAGTGGTCAAAAGATCTTAGCAAGCAGTTGTCAATAATATGTTAGCTAACAGAGTGTTCATATTGATGTTATCAAATAGGTTGTTCATTGGTTTCTAAGCATGCAAACTAGTCAAAAATATCTTAGCAATAAACAGAAACCAACGTTATCGCCCACAGATAGAGTATACTTTGCAGATTCATTATTACTTTTAAATGTTTGTCCTTTTTTGTCTTCAATACCTTTCTCATTCATTTCTTGCATGACGTAATTGACATGTCTTTTGTTTCGAATGTTATTAAAAAACATAGTCCAATATTCTATTGAATCATAGGTAATCTACAATATTATACTGAGGAAAGGAGTATGGATGTAGGTATTTAAATGAGATAAAACCAATTGAAATTTCTTTGATAAAAAGTAGAATTAATGATACGATTATTTATTTTCGGGTAAAAATTCTCATTTGATTCGTCTTCTTGACGAGTACTTTGACACTCTAAGATGGTAACCAGGGTCTGATGATGGAGCTGGAAGGTGGCCATAGGAACTCCGTAATTAGACGCAACCCCATCGAAATTGGGCTCATTTTATTCGTCTTTACGAGTACTTTGATACTATATGGTAACCAGGGTCTGATGATGGAGCTGGAAGGTGGCCATAGGAACTCTGTAATTAGACGCAACCCCATCGAAATTGGGCTCATTTTATTCGTCTTTACGAGTACTTTGATACTATGTGGTAACCAGGGTCTGATGATGGAGCCGGAAGGTGGCCATAGGAACTTCAGCAAATGAGTCGATGTGGTTGCGATTTTGGTTTTTTGTATAAGTTACATATTCATCAACTGTTCGGCTTTGTAGAACGTATTTTAATGTCCTACAATGTACGCAATGTATCTTGTCATATCGTAAAGCTCGTAGGATTCATTCAAGCTACACGCCGGGTACAGAAATAACCTATTATAATCGAACGGTCAAATAATATTAAATTTTTACGCAGTTCATTATAAAGTCGCTCGTATTGTCTGTCCGCTCTGATCATTTAAATTACGCAAGGTATTTAAACGCGGTTTTCATCATAATTAAAGTTATCTTTTAGGGAAGATTTATTAATGTGATTATATTAGTGTACTAGATGCGCCCCGCGGTGTTACCCGCGTATCATTATGGTTGCTATGTAAATGTGTTATGCCTAGCAACCTGTGAAGTTTTGACAGGAAATAAACAGTGATAAATTTTGACATCTACAATTTAATGTATTTTTATAATCACCTAGCTTTCGCCCGCTTATCTCGATTATTGCAGTAAAAAGTAGCCTATATGTTATTCTGATATGTAAGCTATATTACTGTAAAGTTTCAACCAAATCCGTTCAGTAGTTTTTGCGTGAAAGAGCAACAAACATACACACATACATACATACTCACAACTCACAAACCTTCACGTTTATAATATTATTAGGATTCTAAAGTAGGATTATTTTAGTGGAACTCATATAAAGTCAATGTTTCTTAAAAACATAATATTTTTTATATTATAGCCAATACTGACAAAATTTTACGAGTAACATAAACTAAAAATAACCTACAGTAATTAATTTATTTGTTAATTTATTATACCAACACATATTTTGAATAGGTAACTCATTTCTGCATTCTAATTCCAACAATAAGCTTCTCAAGTAAATGGCTTATTCACTTGCCTTACAAATATTATAGTCATAAATTCAGCTTCTGTGCTAGATTAAGCTAATGTTGGTTGTTTTTTACACTTAAAAGATATGACACTACCTTATGTATCCAGTACAAGACTTACGGTCCACCCAATATCATATTGTGTGGACTACGGTCCACTAGTCTTGTACTGGATATTTTCATATTCATGCCCATTCAGCATTGACATAACCCAAACGAAAAAATGCTTGATTTTTTTCAAGTATTTTAAAATATGTTTTAAATGTTTCCAATGTGTTTCATTGTAATTATTATTAAACTGGTTCTAGTAACAAACATCATAAAATATATCTGGGCGGATTAACGTAGATAAATAAACTAAAGTTCCTATTAATTGCTGGTAAGGATACTGAGTACAATGAGTGTCTCTCTTCTCTAGCTTCAAATTTACTTCCATTGGTGTACTGACTGGGTTACAATTTTTCATGATAAGCCTAGCTAATAAATGATCTACAAATTGTTCCTTATCTACAAAAATCTCATTATTGTTTCATCTGACTCTCATTCCTAAGCATTGTCTAATATTTTCCAAGGCTTTTAATTTAAATTTAGATTTTAACTTAGTCTTAAGGTATTCAATTTACAATTACAAAAAATAAATAAAATTGACCACACATACAAGGCTATATATCATCCTGACATTATCAATATGTTTAACAAATAAACAAGGTTCATTGATTGACTTCCTATACCCCAAGGTTTGTAAAAAATCATCCACACGCTTATACCATGCCCTAAATGATTCTTTCAATCCGTAGATTGCCTTTGAGAGGTCCGAAGTTTATGACTCGGAACCCTTATGGATTCGTCATGTCCGTCCGTCCGTCCTCGACTTTCCGTCCAAAGGATAGTTGCTAGAAAGATAAAACTTTGCATGAATATGTGTTGTAATTATGTCGACAAAGTGCTACAATAAAATTATGAAAAATATTTTTACTTGGGGTACCTCCCTTACACGTAAAGTGGGGATGATTTTTTTTCTCGCGACTACCCCATCTTGTGGGGTATTATTAGATAGGTGTTTTGAAAACAATAATGGATTTTTAAGAGGATTTTTTGATTTAGGTGTCCGTTTACGAGAAACTTCACTTTAAAGGGCACTTTTTTGTAAAAAAATCTGGATAAATTCGTGATGGTGGTCTATATAATGAACTTAAAGGAAAACTGTAGCAGATTAGATGACTTTATTAGTTCAGGAGTTATAGAGGCTTAAGTTGTAAAAGGCGCTACCTTGGTAAACGTAATTAACACATTAAAACGTAAAAATAGCAGTTATCTATTGGATACGATTTTATAGCCACGTATCATTATGGGTGACTGAGGAACCCTTTTATGTGCGTGGGGGATTTTTTCATTTAACATATTTATTTAATCAAAATATCTACCATTATTATATATACATTGCTGCCATCTAATAGGAATGTAATCTATGTCTTTGCGATAGAACTCAAGTGATCTAGATTCTACAAACTGTGTGAAAGCATTTTGTACTGCCTCCTGGGAAGAAAACTTTTTATCACGTAGAAAATTGTCTAAATTACGAAAAAAATAGTAGTCCGTTGAAGCAAGGTCTGGCGAATACGGAGGGTGATGAATGTTTTCTAATTGCAATTCCGCTAGAGTTGAAATGGTTTCTGTCTGACACGCACTTGGCCGATTTTTATGGTTCCGTTGTCAAATGGCAAAAAACGGAACCCTTATAGATTCATCATGTCTGTCTGTCTGTCTGTCCGTCCGTATGTCACAGCCACTTTTTTTTAAATTTAATGCATTCTTTTTATGACATTCCAAATTGTATAGTAAACTCATATACACATCTTCAAATGCCCATCCAAAAAAGCTGTGGTTACATCAAGGTGAGTTATGTCTAGTTTATATTTAACACTCAATACAAGCAATAGTCTTATTGTAGTGACGGTCCACTGGTGAGAATGTTTCTGTATAGTCTGTGCCTGGTCTTTGTGTAAAACCCTTGGCGACTAACTGACCATAATATCACACATTATCACAACTGTCCACTTTTTTCTTGAACACCCACTTACACTTAACCTCTGTTGTTTGTTTTGGCTTGTCCACTACTTTCCAAGATTCGTTTTCTTCAAATGATTTTAATGATTCCTCCTGTAAAGCTTTACACCCTTCTCTTGATTCTAACCCATTTAAAGCCTCTTTATATGTTATATTGGCTGGTCTACACATGGATTTGTACCGATTTCAACACACACATTACTATAACTAAACCTCTTTCTTCCTCTAACATCTTTAGCGGGCTTAGTACTCTGTATTTTTTAAACTCGCTTATTGATACACTGCCAAATGTTTCTCCTGAAAGACTAATGTCTGTGTTTGGTTCTTCCTCTGTACTGTCCTCATTGCTACTTTTCTTAGTTGATGGTTCAGAGTCCGAATTATCAGAAGATGACTTAGGTTCTATGCTAATCACTATAATCAGAAGATGAGTTATTGTTATCAATTATTACAGTTTGCATATTATCCCGTAACGATTCCTAAATCGCATTTACGTTTGGATATACGTTATAAGATAGGATTTACGTTAGACTTTTTAAGGTATACAATAATGTAGTACATTATTTTGATCTATCTCGTAGGGTACAGCCAGCGGTTACAATGTAAACGTAAAAAATGGGTTTATTTACGACATCACATTAGAAACCTCTAAAATTGACAATGTTTCTCCAATATAATATTATGCATGAATTATACATAAAAACCTTCCTCTTGAATCACTCTATATATTAAAGAAAACGGAATTAAAATCCCTTGCATAGTTTCAAAGCTCTAAGTATTTATAGGGACTGACAGAGAGCGGAAGCGACTTTGTTTTATACTATGTAGTGAAACTGCAAAGTATACTCTATCTGTGGGTGATAAGGTTGGTTTCTCTTTAATGCTAAGATATTTTTGACTAGTTTGCACGCTTAGATACCAATGAACAACCTATTTGTTAACATAAATATGAACACTCTGTCAGATAACATATTATTGACAACTGCTTGCTAAGATCTTTTGACCACTTTGAATGCGTACAACAATTTGAGCACCTTGCGAGCCAACATAAAATTGAATTAGTGTTTTTCACATCATTTTGACCACTTTGAACGCCAATATCATTATGACGCTGACTGTACCTCTTTTTACGAAAATTGCGCAGGCGGAGGATGTATGAAAATTGATATACAGTGAACCCCCGGTAATTCGGCCCCTGTCTAATCCGGCACCCCCTGTAATCCGACATGTCTATTATTATAAAAATGTTTTGAAAATCTTCACTAATGCACGATTGAACAGGTTACAATGAAAAGTTATCATTTTTGTAGGTATGTTCTATAAGATTAATAGCGTTAATTTTATAATGAAACGGGTTTTGTTTAATTTACTAAATTCTACATACATAATGAAGTAAGATTTAACATATAAATCTTATTATTGGATTTGTTATTTGTCGGATTAGAAGGTACTCTGTTGTTAAAAATTCCGGACTATAGGGGGTCTTAGGCAGTACTCTATAATCCGACAATTTCCATAGTCCGACACTGACTTGCAAAACGTTTGTCGATTTACCGGGGGTCCACTGTAGTTTGATATAGTTAGTTTGTGTGGAGGAGGACTGCAAAAAGCAAAAAAAAAATGGTCAAATTTCGACCAATCGACTACCACTAGTATTCTTAAATTTACATCGTAACTTTCCAAACTGTCTAAACTATTTATAGAAAAGATATAAAATAGAACTTTTGAAAAAACGTAAACCTTATTATTTATTTTATATTAATAAAGGTAAATTTTGCGGGTGTATACAGTCAGGGTAATCTCTGGTGCTACCGCTTCGGTTATGAAAATTATTTACCTGTTTAAAAGGTATATTAACTCTGAGCGCTGTAAGCTATACATTATATTCAAATCGTCCATGTTAGTGACAGTAAGCGTTTAACATTCTAAACGTTAACACTGATTAGCTAGCCTATAGCATTAACGGTCTTTTCCTTCCAAAACACTTGAATAATGAAAATTGGCTTAGCTGAATTAATCGTGTAAGATGACATTTCCTATTTCAAAAATGTAATCCTGTATATTATGGGGTAAATATCCATTTATTTGTAAGGATCTTGAGCCGCATAAGCAAGAACAAGTAATGGCACTTGTCACAAAATAAAAAAAAAAACCATAACGACCCACTACTGGGCACGGGTCTTTTTTCAGAAGAGGGTTAAGGCCATACGTCCCCACGCTCGCCGAGTGCAGGACTGGTAAGACACTTTGTAGCTACGTAATATTGCCGTTGGATGTTTTGAAACCACCCAGCCACCTGCAACTGAGCTTCTCGACTGCTATCTTATGATAACAACCGGGACTGACTATTTAACGTGATTCGGAATCACGAAAACCCTCTTAACATATCATGCCTCAAACGGCAACTCATCTAGGTTTGAGTTATTCTAAGAATAAAAAGTAATGAATAGAAATGGTAGTTCAAATAGCCCGTGATCGTACACCGAAGTATCAGAACATCAAATGAACTAATTGTGACAATTCACTGGTTCTAATTACAACGCCAAGTAATTAATAGGTCATGCGTGTTAGTGAGTGTGAGCAAACAATTACTTTAGATAACACGATACGATACCACCGATCCTCAAACAATTTTCCTTCCTCTTGTTATTATTCTTACATCTGCACCTTAGTTATTTTTCAAATTAATGTGGCTTTCTATTTATCCATTTGCCGTAAATCCAGCATACATACATATAGACGACTATTTTATAAGTAGTGCTTGTAATATTATTATTATTATATAAACAGCTGGACCGATCTGTATGAAATTTTGTGTGCCAATCGGGTAGACCTGAGATTCGACCAACATCTTTTCTTCATTACCCTAGGATGCGAGTGGAATCGCGGGAATCAGCTAGTCTAATATAATTGTTTGAGGCGTTTGTTACATCATCATCATCATCAGCAAATCTCAGTCCACTGCTGGACATAGGCTGATGATGATGATGATGATGATATATTGATGATGATATTGGTATGTAAGGAGGCAAATCACCATCTTTTGCTCTCAATCCAACCTCACCTGCACGCGATACGTCCTGCTGACTGATGGCGGTATAACCATCCAAATACGTGCAACTAAATACCACAGACCGGTGATGGGCAGCAGCATCACCGGTAAAATAAGCTGTACCCTGCGATCGCCAACCCGCCTGCCCAGCGTGGCGATTATGGGTATATCCTCCCATGCAGATGCGTTTGTTACGATTTGTATGAAATTTGCTGCGAATCGGCGAACATCTATTTTTCTTAGCCCTAGGACTCGAGCGACGATCATACCGTTTATACTTCTCCGATATTTGTCGTGTCGTACAATCAGAATGGTATCGTTACTGTCGCCTTGCAATTAGATTTTAATCAAGTTTGAGATAATTACTGGTCGACCTCTGTAGCTCGTATGCAAGTTGCCTCCCAGTTTATTGGTATCTTATTTTAATTACTGAACCTTAGTGCCTCGGAGAGCATGTACGTGCCTGATCTCTCTCCGATCGTGTCAAGTGGCCGTCCCATCAAGTTAGGGAACGGAGAGTGTATGCAGTGTGTTTGCGCACACACTTATGCATTATAATATCTTCTGCGTGGTTGCTTGCTGTCTCTATTGAGGTAGGCTGCCGTAGCGGAAGTCGGCTAGAAGAACATCACATAATTTCCAAATTTAAAAAATATTTTGATTTTGTAATTGGATTTATTTTAGGATGAAGGGTAACCCCTAACCCTTTAGGGGTCTTCTTACTGACGTGGCAGTGAAATGCTTATAACGCCGTCGGAGTTCGGAATTTCATTGTGAAGAGTATAAATAATGATATAGAGATCTAATTATTAATGTTATTTAATATTACTTCTTAATAATTATTAAATCACTTTCAAACCGTTGTCTTTTTAACCGACTTCAAAAAAAAGGAGGAGGTTCTCAATTCGTCGGAATCTTTTTTTTTTTTTTTTTATGTATGTTCAGCGATAATTTCGTCGTTTATGAACCGATTTCAAAAATTCTTTTTGCATTGGAATGGGCGTAGCTTACAGGTGGTCCCATCGTCACCATATCGGGGTCTGATGAGGGGATCCCAAGGAAATCGAGGGAACTCCTCAAATATCATAGACACAATGTCGCGATTTGGGTACTCTGAATAGTTTTTCATTGAAGTCGGTTCCTTTTTGTTAAAATTATACTTTCACACCTCTGCTGAGATTTCGCTACCGTAAATATTGAAATTTAAATTATTAGTTTTTGTGTTACATTCGTGACTGGAAGTTTATGTTCTGAAGCTAAACTAAGCTGAACAAAAACACTAAATAATTTAAAAAATATTGGGCTCGTCCGGGATTTGAACCCGGGACCTCTCGCACCCTAAGCGAAAATCATACCCCTAGACCAACGAGCCGTCTATCAACACGTGCCAAATAAACGAATACAAAATGTTTCGTACGCAAGATTACGTAAGTAAAAGTTACACATACGTGCCTTTTACTCAACACCGGTATTGACTGCACCTACATAGATGACGCAGTAGTTTAAGTGGTCACATCGCTACTTCCTATTGGGCTGAGTGTTGTGGGTTCAAACTCACTGTGATTTAAACTTTCCTGTGAACTAATTGTTTTTCTGAGTCCAGGTGTTATTTGTGTAGGTTTTATGCACGTTTGTAAATTCTCTCTGGACATAGAATAATTTGTTTGTAGTGCGGAATTGTGAATTAAAAAATGATAAGAAAAATTATATTCAGCAAGAACTAAAAAAATTGACTGGCGTAAGGTAAAAATATTATAATTAGATTATTATTCATGTCAGCAATGATTTAATATTATTATGTACTAGCTTTTGCCTGCGGCTCCTCCCACATGTATCTCAATTATTGCAGTAAAAACTAGCCTATGTGTTATTCTGATATATAAGCTATATTACTGTAAAGTTTCTTCCAAATCCATTACCACAAACATTACATAAACACAAACATAATCGCAAACTTTCGTGTTTAAAATATGAGTAGGATGAGTAGGATGTACGTCCAATGTCACGGGTAATTTTTCAAACATACATAGAAATGGACACAAAAAACGTCCAGACACAGAACAACAATTTGTCGAACATACAAAATGTTGTCCTATGTGCGATTTTGGTGTGGCGACCGCTTAAATCACTAAGCTAAAGTTGAAGTCTATGTATGACTTTCCCTAATAAAAACTATTTAATCTATACTAAATATAAATACATAAAGAATTTGAACAATGAACCTAAAACTAAAAAAAAAAAAAAAAAAACTAAAATATATTATTATGGAGTCCCTTTAGGCTATGTTCTGAAGATACTGGCAGCGTTCTCTGTCCGAGGTAGCCGCCAGCTCTTCGGTCTTCTGAGATGTCGACTAACCTTTTTGTTGTTTCTTTAAAAAGCTTTTTAACAAAAATATGATAAAACTTGAAACGTAGGTAATAATGTGAACTTTGGTGCCTGAAACAAACTACAAATCATAGCTTTTGGAGTATGTTCAAATCCATTTAGACCAGCGGTTAAACCACTAGTGTCATTAAATCTATTATTTTGTTCACAAACATAGTATTTAGTATCGACTATCGACCTATCGACTATCGACCTAGTAATATCCTGACCGCATCGTAAACTATAGGTCTAAATAACCAAAATATCAAATCCACATATTAAATCTATCTATTCCAATATCATGATTTTGATAGTCAATATGTGTCCCTATTAAATTTGCACGGCTAAACCGGTTTAATGACTGCCTTGTTGGTCCAGTGGCTTGCGTATGCGGCTGCTGATCAAGAGGTCTCGGGTTCGATTCCAGGGTCGGACCAAATATTCGTATGATCCACAAATATGTGTTTCGGAGTCTGGGTGTTTTCTATTAGAGCAAGAGCCCAGAGCCGCCAGACCTACGTTATTAGTGCAAAGCTGAAATTTTCAGGATTATTAGTACAATGTCTTGTTAAGATGTATGTGTACCCATTAGCTTGAAAGCGGGGCCGTTTCTGAGATAGCGCGAAGTACAGATAGATAAAAATATTACTTACCTACGTTAAAGGTGCAAAGCTAGTATTTACATATTTTTACAAGAATATTATTTAAAATTAAAATTCATTACTGCCAGACACTTTCCGTGGGCCATTACTTCTGCCAGACGTCTTGAAAGTTGTGAAAAAATTAGGTAAACTACGTTATAGTAGCAAACCTAAATTTTATACATATTATCTAAGGTACTATTTTAAGACCCTTTGTATGACCAATCCAAAAAGCGTGTAAAAACCATTTAATATTTTACAATTATATTCTTGAAATAATACCAAAGATAATATACCTCAGCTTCCTAATTACTACAAATATATGTCTGGGGGGATGATAGGCCCTTCGGCCGCATACAAAGGGTCTTAAAATAGTACCTTAGATAATTGTATAAAGTTTAGGTTTGCTACTATAACGTAGTTTACCTAAGTTTTTCACAACTTTCAAGACGTCTGGCAGAAGTAATGGCCCACGGAAAGTGTCTGGCAGTAATGAATTTTAATTTTAAATAATATTCTTGAAAAAATATGTAAATACTAGCTTTGTACCTTTAACGTAGGTAAGTAAGATTTTTATCCATCTGTACTTCGCGCTATCTCAGAAACGGCCCCGCTTTCAAGCTAATGGGTACACATACATCTTAACAAGACATTGTACTAATAATCCTGAAAATTTCAGCTTTGCACTAATGACGTAGGTCTGGCGGCTCTAGGCTCTTGGTCCATATGTGTAATATGTATGTATTTACAAAAAAAAAGTTTTTTTTTTTGTATGCATATCAGTTGTTTAGTACCCATAATATTTGGGACTAGATGACATTGTGTGTAAGATGTCGACATACTTATAAAAAATAATGATTGCAATGTCATTTTACATGGAGATACGTTAATTCTTGAAGAAGGATCTAGGCTATTCTTTACTGTGATAACCGACGTAAAGGCGTGGATAGTCACGGGAAAGAACTAGTTTAAGGACAACATAAAAACATAAATATGCTGTAAAAAGAAAAAAACTTAAAACAATGTTGTGTCATTCTAAGAAGAAGTTTACATCCAGCACAAGACTGTATGTGTTATTTACTGATTTTCCCAGATTTATTATTTAAATATTGTACATAAATGAAAAAAAAAGTTTACTTTTAATGTCTCAATACATTTGAAATTTAATTAAGTGAACATGCCTTTCATATACTGTTTTCTATATAATTTTAACAAAAAAGAATCGACTTCAATGAAAAACTATTCCGAGTACTCAAATCGCGACAATTGTGCCTATGATATTTGAGGAGTTCCCTCGATTTCCTTGGGATCCCATCATCAGATCTCGATATGGTGACGATGGGACCACCTTAAGCTACGCCCATTCCAATGCAAAAATAATTTTTGAAATCGGTTCATAAACGACGAAATTATCGCTGAACATACATAAAAAAAAGAAAAGGATTCCGTCGAATTGAGAACCTCCTCCTTTTTTTTTGAAGTCGGTTAGAAATAATTCAAATGGAAATAGATGACAACATGCGTTGTAATATGAGATTTTAATATACCCTCAAAACTGTACATTGTAGCTACATTGAAGCTACTAAATAATAATGTTAAAAAAGATTGGGCTCGTCCGGGATTTGAACCCGGGACCTCTCGCACCCTAAGCGAAAATCATACCCCTAGACCAACGAGCCAGATACCTATATGTTCGAAACTAATAATCACAAGCTAGCCGACTACGTAATATTGCGTACGTGCCTTTCACCAAAACGAAAGTTAACACTTAACACTTGTCTTACAACGGATGACCTTAATACCGCTCGAATTGTACAACGCGTATCAGAATTATTTTTTTATGATAAGCAGATGGTGGACATGCATTATTATATCACACGGCATATGAGTAAGAATTTTATCGTTTAAGAGCCATACATACTGTACATGTGAGTTACAGCTCTAATAGTGATACCATCACACTAACCTATCACCTTCCACTCCAGAGCGAAGTTCTCAAGTAGATTACCACTCTTGGATTCTACTCATGCTTTCTATTGGGCAGATTTGGCAAACTTAAAAATACATTAAATTGTCACTATCACAATAATATTTTATTTCCAAAATCGTGCAAAATTTCCAAAATTTGATGATTATCAAACACAACCATATTCCTAGAACTATATTAAACCCTATATGCCTTCCTTAAGTTGCTAAACCGTCCATCTTATCATCAATATATTGCAAAAGACAGGCAACCTTCATTCAGGATTTTTACCCCGACGTGGTCATCAATCCATCAACCCTCACATAAATAAGAGTCTCGTGGGAGCTAAGCATCGAGCTGTGAAAATTGATGACAACACTCAATCTTTGAACTTGACCATGGACACGTTTATCTAATTAATAGCCTTGACTTGACCTTCAGTTCCAATCAAGTAGAAGACAGATTACTAAAGCTCTAGAGAACTGAGCATGTCAAGAAAATGGATAAAATGTAATGTGACAGGAAACTAAGATGTATAATAATGGGATTAAAGCTCAATATTGAAAAAGAGCAATTTCTTTCTGTAGTTTCCGAAGTCATTAAACTACAGTAAAATAGTTCACTGAAGGAATGCTGTTATAGTAATTGCACGGCTTCACAAAAAACCAATATTAAACTACTCTCATCAATAGCCTTTAACAGTCCACTGCTGGACATAAGGCTCTCCTTAGAAAGGAGGTTTTGGCCTACTTTACCACGCTGGCCAGACGGGTTGGTAAAGGGTTTGTTTCAAGTTTTCCTTCTCTTGGCAGTGATGTTAGCTTTGTATCCTTAATCCGTCACCACACGGACAAACTACTCTAACTACTGCTAAATAAAAACTAATATGTTTATGGCGAAACTTTCTAAATAATTGGCAGTACTATTATTTGCTGAGTTAATATATAACTACCGAAATGGAAATTTGTATTTTCAATATACATTCATTACATCATTCGAATTTGGATGCATTTCAAAAGCCACATATAGCTGTAGGTAAAATCTGTTCAATAATTATGTGTCGTAATAAGATCGTCTATGACCGTCCTAGTATTTAACCTCACTTAAACTTCGAAACATTAGAAATTGTGAGTCAATTTAGAAGTAATCAAGAATAATTATTATCGAAGATTAAAATTTCGATCTGATCACACATACTCTGATAGAAGAACTTTATTTAGCAAGGAAAATCTATTAAAGTAAAAAAATACCCAACAATAGCACCTTTAACAATAATAACAGCAGTATTACAATTATTATTGTAATTTATATTCCTTTACTTAAATAAACATTGGGTGATAATCATTGATGTCAATTTTATACCTAACTGTATAATTCTATTGCCTGGTAGTACATGTTAATTTGATTCAAGATTATATGTACTATATTACTGATAACAATTTTATAATATCTAATTTTATCCTCTTCAGCAGATTATATTATAAAATACCTACTAAAGATTTAGTCAGACAGCGGGTAAAATAATGTACAGGATGTAATGTACATATATTTAAGAAAATTCGACGTCACACCGCCATAGTATTTGGCATTTGACGCTAGTTTATGTCAAACGAATACACAGTGTACCTATCAGTATCTAACCAATCTCTAATATGTTTGAAAATAAACTAAAGTATTAACCTATTATTAGGATTCCGTAGCCAAATAGTAAAAAACGGAACCATTGTAGATTCGTCATGTCTGTCTGTCTGTCCGTCCGTATGTCACAGCCACTTTTTTCCGAAACAATAAGAGCTATGCTGTTGAAACTTGGTCACTAGATGTATTTTGTGAACCGCAATAATATTTTTACACAAAAATAGAAAAAAAAACATAAATATTGGGGGTCCCCATAACTAGAACTAAAAAAATTTTTCATCAAAACTACGAGGGTTATTCAAAAATGATATTGAGGTTTCTAATATCATTATTTTCTAAACTGAATAGTTTGCGCGAGAGATCCTTCCGAAGTGGTAAATGTGTCCCCCCCCCCTTCCCTGTAACTTCTAAAATAAGAGAATGATAATACTAAAAAAAATATATGATGTACATTACCATACAAACTTCCACCGAAAATTGGATTGAACGAGATCTAGTAAGTAGTTTTTTTTGTTTTTTATGTTTAGTTTCTTTACACAATTTAAAAATATCATGTAAAAAATTTGGGCTCGTCCGGGATTTGAACCCGGGACCTCTCGCACCCTAAGCGAAAATCATACCCCTAGACCAACGAGCCAACTGTTTGAGAAGTGATAAATGCTGAGTAGTTTCAAAGAGCGATGGTGAAAGCTGAATTGAATGCGTCTACGCGTTGCATAATCGTTCTTAACACATTCACATCTGGTTGATTAAGTATGTAGTTTTAAGAACACAGTAGTTTGGAGCCAAGTTCGTTTGTTTTTGTTTGAAATCACATTTGCCCTAGAGCTCATTACGCTTGTCAAACACTATATAGGCGTATAAATTGTTTGAAGTGCTTCCCCAAAGAGCCGGAGATACAAGGGAATTTTTCACCCCAATCACAAAAATCAACAGTATTTCTAATAGCAATACTAATATTATACAACTGAAGAGCTTCTTAGATAATTTGGTTGAACACACTAATCTCAAAAAAATTAGTTCGATTTCAAAAAAATGTACACATTTTAGTAAGGTTGTTATGACATTACGCTTTGGGCAATAGAAGATATAATGAGGTGGAGACGGTCAGCTAGTATTTAATATCATTATTTGTAATACTCCTTGAATAATAGCGTTGGATCAGTATCGCGTATGTGATATTTTAAAGTAAATACCTAGTGATCGCGTGATAGATTCTAATTTTATGTAACATATTGTTAGTCATTTTTAGACCCTACTTGCTTAATTGCTTCTTTATTTATAAAGAGATTTTTACAAACTTTTCATTATTTTCATAAGTTTCACCTCATTGAAATATGTCACTAGAAAAATTCGGTAATAAAGATAATTATAATACATAATATTTTAGATATAAATATGTAAATAATAAAGTATAAAAAAAAACATTAAAAACAAAAAGTATTAAAGAACTTGGCCGTCTTTACTTTCGGATACATTCATTCTATTTAATCTGGTCATGCGTTTTGCTACACAAGCATAATTTTCTTTGGTAGCTGTGGTAGGTATGCATAACAATTGTTATAATGCGTAACAAAAACATGTATAGTTTATATTAATCAGCAATTTAAGTTTTATAAATGAAGCCTATATCATTTACAATTTTAATGATTCAATTGAATTTTAATGGAGTAAGTTTAAGGCTATGATAGAAACCTACATAAGTTTAAATTTAGTTTAAATAAGTCAAAGTTAGTTTAAGAGAAACTAGGGCTTAGTATACTTTAATGATATTTATTTATATGCGGGGCTATGGGATCATAACGAAGTGATAAGTTGAAACTAAACAGACTAGAACCACAGGATATTCGGTCCCTTGTCTATTTCAGCAGACTTTAACCATTTTCAGCAGTTACGTGATTCTTGCCATTGCTTGCCTTGCCCTTTTTCGAGTTACGGATGGTATAAAAGAAGGTGACGTATCACCATCAGATCTGTTCTACCTAAGATCAACTGACTGATAATAAGAATTGCTGGTCATACAATACAAGTGACTAATTGCAATTTAATAATACTGCTCTTTGTTTCTAACATACTCAGTGAAAGGTGAAATAAATGATAATCTTTGAATATCAAGGTACGTTTTGCTATGTGAATCAGCTGGCTCGTTGGTCTAGGGGTATGATTTTCGCTTAGGGTGCGAGAGGTCCCGGGTTCAAATCCCGGACGAGCCCAATCTTTTTTATCAACATTTTGTGGTTTTAGAGTACATCTTTTGTAAATTTTATTATCTTTATTGATGTTTAATTCGTATATATCAAAATTGCAAAATGAAATAGTGAAGAAAATTCATTTTAGCAGCTGGCGAATAGATAACTATCATATATGTCTACTATCATGGCGAATAGATATATTGGATTGAAAAACTCCGTATAGGATTTATTATTACATGCTTAGGAGTAATATGATTAAAAATAGTTTTTTGTAACATAGACCATTTCCAGCGGTAATTAAGATTTGTCAAATCTCCTTCATATGAGATATTATTGTGACTCACTTAAACAAACCTTAGCAGTAGCTTAGGATCCCACTCTCAGCAATTCTACCTGATACTGGAGAAAGTCGCTTTCAAAGCAACAGCTCCAACAACTACCAATTCTACAATTTACTACACGTCAAAAGCTAGGATGTCTGTTTGATGTTAATATTTCTCTTGTAAATGTTAATTTTATTTCCAAACAAAACAAATTCTGCATTACCTACCCTCACGATGAGGATGGTGCCCCTACTCCTGGATTCTACTCATGCTTTCCATCAGGCAGAGTAGAGTCACTTTGGTAGGCTTAAATATAGAAATGGTACAAGGGCTAAGAAACAAAAAATCTATTTTTTTTTTATGAAAGGGAAAACCGCGAGTTCCAATAAATTTAAAGTTGTGGAACCTAAAAGAAACAGATCGTCTCTGTAGTCAAGGCCAAAGGATTTTCATAGCAACTTGGTTTTATCTAATTGTCGTATGAAATTCATTTCCAATTTGGTGATGCAGTCAGAACAGTAGTCTCCATAGAAAGCTTTAAATGGCGTAAATGTAGTCTGAATGTTGTATGTATAAAGAATTATTTTAGAACTGATGATCACTTCTCTAAAGCCTCGTTAGTCTAGTGGTTAGCGTATACGACTGCTAATCAAGACGTTAGGGTTCAAATCCTGGCTTCGGCCAATAAGTGTATTTGGGTTTTTCTTACGAAATTCCTAATAGCAGTCCTATTCAACCTGCGAATTTCAGTTCTCCCTTAGGGTTGCGGAAGTCCCAATGCCAGTCGCTTCGTGGAAAAACTGATATTCAGGGGAAACCGGTTGAACTAGTAGCCGACCCCAAATAATATTGGGAAGAAGGCTAGGAAGAAGAAGAGTATATATTTATGATTATATATAGTAAATATTTTATATGAGTGTGTTATTCAAGCCTCGTTGATACATATCGGTACCCATCTGAGAGTTAGATTGATTAGAACTAAAGCTCTTAGGATGTGAAGGCATAGATATTTTTGATTATGGGGATAAAATAGCTTACGCTGTGCAATATGATCGAAATCTTTGTATTATTTGGAATGGTTCAGCAAAATCCTTAAGGCGTTTATTCTTAGAAAAAGAACACATGTATTGGTAATGTTTTCATGTGTGTGTTCTAAGCAAAGGAAGGCGAAAGGTATGTGTTCTAAGTAAAGGAAGGCGAAGGCGAAAGGTCTTTAGGTTTAGTTTTTTGGTTATGAATATTGTGTGGTCAGTACGATTGTTTATTTTATATTTAATACACCCAATTTATCTATTTATTGTTTTTCTAAATTGTGTGCATATTTTTTACGACAACTCCCACAGTATATACATTCTTTGTTGCGGAGCAGTTTATGAAAATACATGAATAGGACACAAAGAACACCCAAACTCAAGCAACAACTTTTGCATACTATAGAATTGATGCCTTAAACAAGATAGATGCCTTAAAGAAGATATAGTGTAAAATAAAAATAAAAATTTGGGCTCGTCCGGGATTTGAACCCGGGACCTCTCGCACCCTAAGCGAAAATCATACCCCTAGACCAACGAGCCGACTGTTCATAATCTACAAATACAACTTATGATAAAGACAATCTCGCTTTCACTTACGTCATTTCGTTATCGTTAACATATTCATAAAAGACACGTTCGTATTTAAGTTTTGTAAATCAGAAATTATCCAAAGACATAGAAAGTTAAAACACAGAAGATTTTAGTTCAGAAGGAAAGTTTGAAACAAATTCTAGACAAACTCACCTCGTCAGCGCAACGTGGAGAATAAACCAAAACTTTTCTAACGGGAGGCCTATGTGCTTTTTTTTTTTTTTTTTTTTTTTTTTTTTTTATTATATATTTAAGCCTGCCAAAATGACTCTACTCTGCCTGATGGAAAGCATGAGTAGAATCCAGGAGTAGGGGTCACCATGCTTATTGTCAGGGTAGGCAATGTAGCATGGTGACCCCTACCATGGCAGCCTGGTTAGATTATTCTGCATCATTCTCCCGGCCTTCGAAGGGCGGGAGAATGATGCAGAATGATTGGGCCTCCGGTCTCACACTCACCAACGAAATACGACAGCAAGAATGCTGTCATTATTAGGATGGTCTTCTGTGTGAGGGTAGTACTGGCCGGGTCGAGCCGGCCCATTCGTGCTGAAATCAGCGTGGCTCTACTACCTCAAAATTGATAAAATCCTCATTATCAGCCCGTTGCAGTCCACTGCTGGATATAGGCCTCTCATAAGGCACACTACAGAGACAGGTCAGTTGCTTCACGCATTCAGTCGCCTCCAATGACCCCACGCAAGTCGTGCTTCATGAGACAACAACAACTATGTTTTTTAATCTAAACAAATAAATTTAATTGAAGTAGGTACCTAAATGAAATATGTATATGATAACCAAGAAATCAATTTTGTCTGTCCGTTAAATCCAACGAATTTCTAAGATTTCAATTCAATCTGGCATGGAGATACCTTGACTTCTGATTAAGGACGCGGGTAGAGTCGATAGGAAAAGGTAGTAGGCTATAAAAAGGGTCGGTATTTAACTTTCCGAAAAAGTGTTAACATGTGGTTATACAAACTTCGTTCACAATGTACAAATTGTCTTGTCGGAACACCCACACAAAATTGCCAAAGTTCTGTTCTCATACTCAAGTATAACAAGTTCGAAACAGATGCCGCATGGGGTGGATATGCGGATGTGCTTATTTCTATACCGACTTTACTATATATACCTACTTATCTTGCTCAGGAGTGCTTAGTAATTACTTTGTAATAGAAATGATATATGATGATTACCTTTTAATCTTTAAACACACTGAAAGTAATCTCACTATACAGAGTCTCAATAAATCCAAGCTGAATTTGCATCTACAACCGTTATCAAAATACTCACAATGTCAAATAAAATCTGCATATTCAATATTTATACATCCACATTTGAATAAAGTACTATATCACAACCGCAATTCACACATAACCAACCTTATTCAAGTGAAACAAACGTTCCCGACCGACCAATATCATGAGTACCAATACTTTTTGTATCGTTGACAAAGCGCCACACCTGACACCCTTGCGGTGTCGCGTCGGTGTGAGTTACGATGCGTCGTCCTTTGTCATTGAGATTTTCACTAAGCGAAGCATTATTCACTGGGTCATTATTATACACTCTGTAACCTTTACGGGTGACAGTTTCAAATAACATAGAATTGGGGTGAAAGTTGAAGGCGGAAAGTTATTAAGGACATCAGTCTAATATCATTAAAAGTATCAGGTATCATACTCTATTAATATTAACAGCGTTCTACATTCTCAGTAGTGTTTTCACCACAGAACAGCTAACGGTCTCCTTTAACGGTGTCCACTTATGGTTGCAGCTTTTTTTTATAATTGTAAGTTATAGAACAGACATATTTTCATTGAGTTTTACCTAAGGAACTGAAATCTTGACTAGATAGAAAATAATAGTATGGCTTCTGACGTTAATGTTCCTTTGTATCTCAAAAAATATTGAACTAGTAGTTTGTTTAATAAATCTAGTAACATATTTATGAATGAATTTTAAAATAATTTAAATTCAACAATGATAATTTTAACAAAAAGGAACCGACTTCAATGAAAAACTATTCCGAGTACCCAAATTGCGACATTTGTGCCTATGATATTTGAGGAGTTCCCTCGATTTCCTTGGGATCCCATAATCAGATCTCGATATGGTGACGATGGGACCACCTGTAAGATACGCCCGTTCCAATACAAAAATAATTTTTGAAATCGGTTCATAAACGACGAAGTTATCGCTGAACATACATAAAAAAAAAAAGATTCCGACGAATTGAGAACCTCCTCCTTTTATTTTAAGTCGGTTAAAAATATTCACAATGTTAAAATACACCTGTATATAAATATTGTCAACTTTCTGTATTATTCCTTTTTTCTTCGAAATAGATACAGTACTGAAGTCTTATACAATTATAAGGAGTGTGATATGTTAATTCTTACACTTTTCATCATCCAATTTAATGAAGAAGGTACTATAAGTACTTATACTTAACAGAAATTGGGCTAACCCGCACTCGGCTAGCGTGAGTACGTATGGCTTTAAACCTCTCTGAAGAGGAGACTCTAGCCCAGAAATTGGCCATTATAGGTTGTTAATGATGATGGGCAATCCAAAGAAGTTACAAGTTTCTCAGGAGCAGAATACTTTAAAAATACAGGATGTCTACAGAAGTTATAAATTCCCTTTAAAATATTATGAACTTAGAAGCCATGATTACTAAAATCTACGGTACCGTCAATCCCTACTAATATTATAAATGCGAAAGTAACTCTGTCTGTCTGTCTGTTACATTTTCACGACTAAACCGCTAAACCGATTTTAATGAATTTAGGTGTAAAGATAAATGGAACCTTGGGAAAGGACATAGGGTACTTTTTACCACGATAACCGACATACACTCGGTCCCGCTTTCCCATCAAAACTACTGGCCGATTTTTAGAGCCCCAGAAAGGACATAGATTGTTTATCTTAACTGCGATTTACTAACTAAGTAGAAAACTAGTATTTTAGATATCAAAATATCGTAATAATGATATTACACTAAATATTTAGTGTTATAATTTAAACATACCTGCAAGCACGCAACGATCACCATCTAAGATCTCTCTCTATTACGTGAATTCAAAATTAGCATACTCCTAAGATTAGCTAAATATTTCGGAGTAAATTCAACTGCAGCACGTTATAAGACGTGAACTGTTTTGAATTGCAAATGTTTCCATTTCGCTACAAGCCTTGCGGCCTGCACTTGAAAATTTTACTTAGATTGAGCTTCAAGAGGCTTAAACGAGTGTAATAATTGACATAAGAGACTTGATGCATGAGAGACTGGTCATTTGAGACCTGAAGCAAATAGTTTATTGGTAATTTTCATTGAGTAGCATATTTATCAAATTAAATAAATAAATAAATATTTCTGACAGTTACACACAGCGTCATCTATCAAACTAAGCAGAGCTTGTATTATGGGTACTAAGCAACTGATATAAGTACATAAACATACTTTTTTTTTTGTAAATACTTACATATTATACATAGAAAACACCCAGACTCCGAATTGAGTCCGACCCGGGAATCGAACCCGAGACCTCTTGATCAGGAGCCGCATACGCAAACCACTGGACCAACAAGATGATGGAAGACATGAGTAGTATCCAAGAGTAGGGGTCACCATCTTCATTGTGAGTACAGACATGGACAAACCCACACCATTGCGGCGGCCTTTTCTGACTTTTCTGCATCATTTTCTCGGCCTCCGGAATTTTTGTTCTGTACTTATAACTTCTTACTTATCATAAAGTAAAAATCCATAATAATCCCTACTAATAATATTATAAATGCCAAAGTAACTCTGTCTGTCTGTCTGTTACGCTTTCAGGCCTAAACCACTGAACCGATTTTGATGAAATTTGGTATGAAGATAGAACTGAAGTTGGGAAAGGACATATGCTACTTTTTACCGCCATAACTGACATACACGCGGGCGGAGCCGCGGGCGAAAGCTAGTATCCTATATATTCGAAAGTACCTCTCTCTATTTGTTTGTTTCGCTTTTGCTACTAAACCACTTCACCAATTGCAATGAAATTTGTCGTGGAGATACTTCGATTGTTTCGGGCATAGGCTACTCTTAACGGTGATAATCGACATACATATCGAAACACACAAGCAGAGCCACGGGCAAAAGCTGGTAAAGTATAATCTGAATGTATTAAACATAGTTTCTAAACTACCAGTTGTAAAAGAAAATAGTCTATCAGATTCAGGTTTATTCATCAATTATTTTTTAGACAACGTTTGTAGAATACGATACATTAATAGTTTAGTGGTTGAAAGTGTCGCCTTACTGATTCCTTCAGTGCGGCTGTCATGGGTTAGGTTCCCACAAGAGACTGTGACATGTGTGATTTACAAATTGTTGTTCTAAGTGTAGCTGTTTCATATTCAAAAGGGTTTGTTTTCCCCGTGACAAAGAATATATTCCTAGTACGGAAGTTTCCTTGTGAAATTAAAAGAATATCTAAAGAATTACAGTTATGCTTCCATTTATCAATACTATTATACTCTATTAATCTACGCGATTATCAGTCAAAGTACTTACATCGAGATTATGAAGCTACATTTTATACTTACCAAAATCCGCCACAAAATAGAAGCAAGTAGAATTAATCGCCCACTCGCTTCCGTAAACCGATGAGATAAAACAAAACAGAGTGGCTGAATAAATCATTTTTTATTGAAACGAGAACAGTACGCCTATGGGAAATATCAGCGCTCGATATAATACATTAGTAGCTCCTAAATTATCATTTTATTGGACCATTAAATGGGTGTGTAGTGATAAGGTTTTAATAACGATACATTGATTAAATAACGTTTATATTTATCAAGTCCTTATAGCCAAATGGTCTGAGGTGATTGGAAACAATCACCGATGGTAAGCAACGATGGCGCGGTCATACCTAGATGGGTGACCGTATGTGGCATGATATGTTATGAGCGTTTCCATGATTCGGACGTCACGTTAAGCAGTTGGTCCTGGTTTTTGTCATAAGATAGTCGTGAAGCTTAATTGGAGGCCTTCGGGCCAAAGGCAAGATTAAGTAGCCCCAACGTGTCTTGCCAGTCCCCAACCCGCACTCGGCCTGCGTGGGGACGTATGGCCTTAAACCCTCTCCTGAGAGGAGACCCCAGCCCAGCAGTGGGACATTATGGGTTGATGATGATGATTTATCAAGTAACACGAATTTAATGAGCCTTGGTTTGGTCTGTGATTCCTAACTGTTAAGCCGAGAGTCGTGGATACAATCATACCTAGGCCAAATTGTGTAATGAATGCGATCGTTTTTTTTTGGCTTGGTGAAATTATCTATGGTATGTTATGCATTTACAGAAGAATTGTCTTTGTATTGCGACACTTTTCATCCTTGCTCGGTTCTTTTTTGACAATTGAATTATAGAAGTCAATTTTTTTTTTAATTTAAAGCAGATCGAGATTAATGCGTTCAATAAACAGAATAAACCAACTCTTCAATTTAATAACATAGATTTTAATTTATTTACGGTAATGATTACTATTTAATTGATTGACTGCCTCGTTGGTCTAGTGACTAGTGGTTAGCGTATGCGACTGCTCATCAAGAGATCTCGGGTTCGATTCGCGGGTCGAACTAAATGTTTGTGTGATCCACAATTTTTTTTTTCGGAGTTTGTGTGTTTTTTATGTACAACATGTATATATTTACAAAAAAAAAGTATGTTTATGTATTTATACTAGTTGTCGAGTATCCATAATATAAGCTCTGCACTGTATGCTTAGTAAAAAAAATCTAATACGAATTTATTAATATGTTTGTGTAATAATAAATAAATACTGTCATCAGAAGAATTAAAGTTGTGAGAAGTTATAGAAAATCAAATTAAGAAATTGTATACCATATAACATTTTTCAACCCACGTAATGTTAGTTACGTTTTTATTTCAATTTAGACGGTAATGTCACCAGACATTAACAAACATTCCTTGTTCTTTTATGTTCAGTCCGTAAAGAAATGTATACACACTGTTATCACTTTCACAATTTTAGTGCTCAGTCATGTAAAAAATTCGCTGGCCGACCACTATGTTGTCTTCCAACTATAATAATTTTTAGTGACATCGTAAAAACTCCATTTCGCCACAATGTGTACTGGAGCATTCATGCGCATGATGTTTTGTGGGAGGCGATGACGTGTTGCATAGACATAGGTCAATAAAACATCTTTACACATTACATCTTTATAACCTGTAGTTCTGTTACAATTATTACTTTTTCTGTCGGTATGTGTTCAAATTCCGGGTCAGGACAAGTGTTGTTGGGTTTTTCTTACAGGAAATTCTTAAGAGCAGCCCGGAGTAAGGAAGTATGGCGGTGATTCACGCACGTGCCTCAGAGACTACGTTAAGCCGTCGGTCCCGGTTGTTATGAACATCTATGGCAATCGTTATTGGGAAGTCAGTGCCCTCAAATATACTGACAACTAGTTCAACCTTCACATTTGAAAAGAGAGAATTGATATTTAGGGTAGCGGGGTCAGATGTCAGTCGATTCGAGTAAAAACTG
Source organism: Phragmatobia fuliginosa (assembly GCA_932526445.1). NCBI lineage: Eukaryota > Metazoa > Arthropoda > Insecta > Lepidoptera > Erebidae > Phragmatobia > Phragmatobia fuliginosa. The sequence goes on along the minus strand of OW052069.1, from coordinate 19,667,730 downwards.
AAATTCAGGTAAAACTGGTTGAACTAGTAGCCAATCCTAAAAATAATGTTGGGAATAAAGGCTAAGAAGATGATAAGCTCACTCATGATGGTTTTTGGTTCTAGTGTATAACGACCGTGTTTGCTCAATTGTGGGTCATGAATTGAGGTAAGAAATCTGAATCTAAATTAATGAGGACCTGTGGGGTTACCAGAAGTTTGAGTGACGTAGACGAGCGTTTCGCTTCAGGCAGTAGATACATGCTTTATCATCAATAATCCATAACGTCCCACTGCTGAGATCGGGTCTCCTGTCAGGAGAGGGTTAAGGCCATAGATCCTGTAGTTAATACGCCCGGTGTTGCTTAAACTCGGTGATTGTTTCCAATCACCTAATGCCACTAGCCTATGAGAGTTTCATACAATTACATCTTAAACCTTAAGGAAATAATGGTAAATAGAAGCGTAATAAAATGCATAACGAAATGTAGGTAGCAGAGCCACGCTTGTTTTTTTTTTCTCATACAGAAGACCATCCTAATAATGACAGCATTTTGTTGGTGAGTGTGAGACCGGAGGCCTAATAATACTGCATCATTCACCAGGAGGCCAGGTGAATGATGCAGAATTATCTGACCAGGCCGTCATAGTTTGGGTCACCATGCTACATTGCCTACCCTCACAATGAGGATGGTGGCCACTACTCCTGGATTCTACTCATGCTTTCCATCAGGCAGAGTAGAGTCATATTGGTAGGCTAAAAAAAATATAAAAAAATACTAGAAGAATGTCTTTTAGAAAAAATCCTATTATTAGAAAAGGTGAAAGATATTAAATCTGCCGATAAACACGAATGAATGAAGGTTTTGAACAATGAATGAAAAGAAAACCTAAATACTGCAAATATTTAGGTTACCAACTTAGACTTGAACTCTGAAATGTAATTAATTCAGTACCTAACTTCATCATACAATATTTTTACCGTATAATAAAACTACAAGCTATTAAAGAAAAGGAATGTTACTGATATTACTGTTATAAGTAATAATAATAATAAAACATTGTTTTAGGCATTTTATTAAGAAAACAGTTAAATGTGAGGACAATGTAACGATGCTGATATATACACAGGTAGTGTCCAAAAATTAACTAAACAATATTATAATACAGCAGTTGTGAGATGACCAGCCCCAACTGGCGGCGCCCGTATCATGAGCATGACCTATGCACCAGCCATCGTCCAGTTCTATATTATTATCTTTAAAATCGAATGAAACGCGAAAACAATTTATGTTAGCGGCAAGCAAGCCACTCGCCCAAGTAAAGTAAAACTGATGAATCGTGAAAATTTTACGCACTTTTATCATTTCTCTAATGGATTAAAACTCGTTGGTTGCTTTCACTGAATTTATGAAAATCTATTATCGTAAATTAAACTTTAGTAATACTAAAACCGAAAGAGTTCAAAGATATATTTTCTCAATAGTAGACCAGCTTTACCGAAATAAAACCGTCTTATTTCAAACAAGGAAAAATGTTTTACTAACGTAATCAGTTTGCAGCTAAACATACAACTAAATATTACAGGCTCATTTCAGTGCTCCTATCTACGGAAATCCTACTAATATTATAAACGAGAAAAATTGTGAGTGTGTGTATGTGTGTTTGTTGCTCTTTCACGCAAGAACTACTGAACGGATTTGGATAAAACTTTACAGCTTATATATCAGAATAACACATAGGCTACATTTTACTGCATTATTCAAGTTAAACGTGCGAAAGCTAGGTGATTATAAACATATATTAAATCGTAGATGTCAAAATGTATCACTATTTATCTCCTGTCAAAACTTCACAGGTTGCTATGCATAACACACTTGTATAGCAACCATAATGATACACTAGTAACACCGCGGGGCGCAGCTAGTATTTAATGGAAGGCGAAAGATTTATATGTTATGAAGGGAAACTAGAGTTATCAGTTCCATATATACCAGTACCCAACCCTCACTAGGCCAGCGTGGGGACGTATGGCCTAAACCCTCTTCTGAGAGGACACCCGAGCCTACAGTTGCTACATTATGGCTTGTTAATTTGATGATACAAGTAAATTATAACTTAACGTGTATATCAATAGCCTTTAATTGTTTGCTGCAAGACATGGGCTTCGTCCTAGAAAAAAGGTTTTGACATACAGACAAATTATAACTTTATCCATGGACACTTTCAAATCCATAGTCACAAATGTTTTGCTAACCTTTCATTTCCCTATCCACTAGAATTATAGCGAAGACGAAAGAGGGTTGAGTCTCTCAGTGAAAGATCCTATCAGTTCAGCTATCAACAAAATAGCCCATAAGTTTCGCTCGTTAGCACCTAATTTATCATGGCAAAAAGGTTGCAAGATACGTGTACAGGTCATTATATCTGTTAAGAAATGTAATCCCAATACGTTCGAGTTTTACTGAAACCAGTAATAATATCGATATTAGTGTGTATGATTTTTGTTGAATCAGGAATGACTATGCTTTCGTTTGAAACCTGTAAAATAAAACAACTTATACTTTTATGGTACATGTCATAAAAAATGTGAAACGCGTAGCACTGTATTGTTGTGTTGGCCTTGTAGATTGTAAGATATCTTTGAGAAACGAAAAAATTGAGTACTATATCGAATATATCTGCTGGCACTTTAGTTTTGGAACGAAATTGGAAGACGTGATCGTATTTCAGTAAGCCGAAAATGAATGAAATACAGATATTCTGAAGTCGATCTAATTTCTCAAGACGGTCTTCATTAAGATCGAGATTGCTGACATCTACGTAGCGAAGCATAGAGTGAATAACAGATTGCCAAGTTCAAGTTTGTCAACAGTTTGTATAAAATCACGTAGGCACCTAAAAGCTGCTCCAGATAACGATATTTTCTTTCTTTCTTTCTTGAGAATGAGTCAAATTTTGACAAAGTTGTGGAGGAACACTCCAACACAAAGGGAGGATCCTCCGACCAGGCGAGGTGATCATGCCTGGCGGGCCACTGCCCAACAGTTGATGTTTGGATGTTGTATATATGCTAATCAGCGTGAGAATATCACTTTCGCGATTCAGGATTAGTAGTTACTCCGTATAGATCGTTATGTGTTTTCTTCGTAGTTCAATGTTTCTTCGATAGATGGCGCTGTTGTATGCTTTTACGTCGCGCTGTATGTGGATGTCGCCACAAAGTGAATGATATGAAAAGTTTAAAACTTTATATCGAGGCGTTGGGAGAGCTATGCGATAGCAATGAAACGTAATCTAAAATGACAGCATCCGTGATGTCAAATTTTTTTGGTGAGTGTGAGACTGGATATCCAATGATGTAGAATCCTCTCACTAGGCCGTATGGGTCACCTCGCTACATTGACTGTACTCATACGGCCCATTCACGACCTTTCCGCTGTGAGCGGCAGCTAAGAGCGAAACGCCGAGCGGTAATATCAAAAGTATAAAAATGTACGAGGCACGCCACGAGTCGCCGCTCATAGCGAAAAAGCTAGCGGTTTTTGCCGAGCGAATTGCTACAGCGGCGAGCGGTATGGCGAGCGGCAGGAACAAAGGCACAAGTTAGTATGTGCGACGCCACGAAACAGAGCGGCGTGGACAGCGGTGCAGGAGTGACAGACTCAGCGGCGTTAAATAAAAACAAAAAAATTTAGACGATTTTATGGCGGTAATGGATACCGAGGCTTTTATAACAGAAATTTAAATAGACCGCCTATATGGATGTCAAAATATCCCCAACATAAATATAAAAAGGTTGTGGGAAGAAATTAAACAATGTTTTCCGGAATATAATGGTACTTACGTTTAATTTAAATTGATAACACAAAAACATAGAACCTAGGTACCTACCAAACGAAGCTACTGATATGTTGACAAAACTACTGGTATGTTTACGTAATGTAGGTGGATAGTAGACAAGTTATAAAAGTTAATTTTTTTCTCTGTCAGAAGGTACCTAATTAGCAAAACAGTTTACACATCAGTAGTTTTGTCTATGGATATAACTACACACGAAACTACTAGTATGTCTTATACGCAATGTAAGTAGTTGACAAGTTTTTAAAGTTTTTTCTCTCTGTAAGTACCTACTTAGCAAAACACTTGGAAACATCAGTTACTTCTTATAGGTAGGACCTTCGTATAGGTCACTAAATCCACCATCTAAATACCGATCTTTATTTAGTTCGTGCACTCATTCTATCATATTTAAAAAAAAAAGTTGTTTCTAAACAGACAGGGGATAATTTTTATAACGCCATGATTTTTAACACGTTTCGACTACCTAAATACGTACACCGTCGCCGCTGCAACTAACCGCTACTAAGGTTCGTGGCGTGCAAAACGCACCGCTCACCGACGCCGCTCCGCTTTTCGCTAAGACCAAAACTCGTGGCCAGGCCGGAGGAAGGTGTTTGTGTTGATTCTACTTGTGCTTTATAGCGAGCAGATTAGGATCACTTTGGCAGTCTTAAATATAATATATAAACAAAAGAACACTTGTGGCTCTTGATGAGTCGAGTTACCCCGACTGCTCGCATCCCCTACTATGCAATAAAAAAAGTTACAGTGCGCTCCTTTCTCAACGGCCAGGAAATTACGCAGACGACAATTTGTTCCAGAGGTTGATTGTGTGCGACAAAAAGATTCGTAAAAGTTTAAAGCAAGGGATGGGCAACGATAGCGCAAAGCTTCGACCAGTTCTGAATGATTCCTTAAAACACTATTCATTGTGTTTCATCTCTACTTGTGTCAAATAGAATGATCTTTTGAAATATATTACTAATTTCTTTCACTCTGCCACGCATCGCTGTGCAATATTTTTTGGTAATATTTATGAGAAATATATTGTACAACTAAATTAAATGGAAAAATAAATAAAAATAAACTAAGAAGTATTTTAAATATGAGCTCAATCTGTTTAGAATTTTTTGACTTTATAAAGGATGTGCAAATTAACTTTTATAAATAAATTATTAACTACTTTTTAGACGGTATTTTTAATATAAAAACCTTTTCGTTCACCAGCGTTATAAACATATTTTGGTGAAGTATTCTTGATCCGATAAAAGAGTAAAACCGACAAGTAGGTATAAGGATGAGAACCGAATTTATAAAATTCACGGGATAAGGCTTTGGAACGTCCTTTGATCCCCTCGAATAAATATCTGTGTTCAGAAACTGTTAAATAGATCATGTAGGTAAGTAACTGTCCCAAGATCGTATACTAAAAAAACCTCATCTTTAAAGTTGGAATCGACTCTTTTTATGGACGCCATAAAGATCTTTTTAAATCAAATCGAATTTTACTAAGATATGGGTTGGTAACCCATGGTTTTTTTTCCAATAATAATTCTCGAATTAGGAATAAATTTTACGTCACGGGGGATTATAAATGTTTGTGAAACAGACACAAAGAACACCCAGACTCAGAAAAACGATTTGTGGGGACAAAATGTTGTCCCATGTGAGGTTTGAACTCGTACGCCTATTTGCATAAATACCGTAGTGTTATCAGTTATCACTACTTAAGTAGTACTGTTTAATTGTTCCGCTAAAAATAAGTTAACCCATACCAAAAATATACGCTTCGATAACTATTTAGCAACACACAAAGTAAGGAAAGTCTCATAACTGCGCAAAAGAACTTTAATAATTAATTATTTAATCAAAAAACTTAATTGCCTCTGTACAACTTAGTGTACAAATTTAAAACTCTAGTTAGTATTCACAAAGTTCCGTGTTTATAACGTAGACGAGTTTTAAGTATGAAATATTAGTGCCTCGGGACTTAATGATAAGCATTCATTAAATAGTTAAGAAACTCGACATTTAAGCCTCTCTTTGACTGTCAAAAGAAACATTTTTCTTTGTTATTCGTCGTACTGTTAGAGAGTATAATTTTAATTAATTATTGTAAAGTACTATGTTGCTCGTTGGTCTAGTCGTTAGCGTATGCGACTGAGTTTTATTTTTTGAGTAATATTTTGAGTTTTTCTTAGGAAATTCCTTATTGCAGCCCGGAGTTTGCAAGTTTGGCGGTGATTCACGCCCTTGCCTCGGAGAGCACGTAAAGCCCCGGTTGTCATGAACATCTATATCAATCGTTATTGGGAAGTCAGTGCCCTCAAATAAACTGACAACTAGTTCGATCTTCGAATTTCAGTTCTCCATTAGGGTTGCGGAGGTCCGATGCCATTCGCTCCGTGGAAAAACTGAAATTCAGGTAAAACCGGTTGAACTAGTAGCCGACCCCAAATAAACTTGGGAATAAAGGCTAGAAAGAAGACTATGTTCGTGTCAGTTAAAATTATGACAAGACAAATAAATACTTATTCAAGCTTGTAAGAATTTGCGAGAAAAACATAGTTACATATGTCTTTTATTAATCTTGTACGAATTCGTAATATTCATGTAAGTCTGCCAAGTGACTCTGCTCTGCCTTATGGAAAGAATCAGCAGTCTTCAAGTGTGTTGATCACCATCCTCATAGTGAGTGCACGCAATGCGGCATGGTGGCCCACACTATAGCGGCCATTTTTTAGTTGACGGGGAGAAAAAATCCGATATAAGAGGGCCAGGAGTGTGGGATTGTACCACTAAAAACACCCAGGCGACATACCTCTCTGGCACCCTGCTTTGGGAGTACCCATAACATGTTATTTCAGTTCCCCCTCAAATCAGCGCCATGCCCTACGTGGCCCTGTGCTGGAAGAATTTTTTCTTCCTTCACTTCCAGGGTGGTGACCACACAATACACTATGGCGGCCTAGTGAGATAATTCTGTATCTTTAAGCCTCCGGTCTCACACTCACCAAGGTAACACAACAACACGAATGTTGTCCTTTTTACACGCTTTTTATTACCTTCACCAGTATGTTTGTTTGTATGTTTGTAACCGACTTCCATTGGGTGCGATTTTGACCCACTTCAAACGGCCAGATTTTGTTGAAACATTGTAGATTTATCGAGGACCGATGGCAATAAACTAATTTGAAAAAAAAAACTAAAAAAAATAAATTAACAACGCTGGGGTGCTTTCTGAAAATATTTAAATAACGTCGCCCCACGCTTTTTACATTAAAATTATTTTCTACGTTTTAGTATAAAAGCGTTTGTTTAGTTTTTTAAAACTATTTTTTTGGAAAGACTTAAAAAGACTAATTAGTTTATTTTTATTTTTATTTAGTTTGCTTGGTTTTCTATGCGGGATTAGTAACGCCTTATCGAGTTGGCCCGTTGGTGCTGAAATTAGTGTCGTTCCAATACCTACTGTGATCATAAAACTTAATCAAAACTATTTGTAGGCTAACATACAATAAATAAAAGCATCTACAAAACCTTGAATCAAATAGAATAGATATGAAAAGATCTAACAAGATATGTATTTGAGGACCTCGGTTGATTGTTCAACGCTACGTAGACAATTATTGAATTGGCAGATCTATAGCTTAGGGAGATGCCACAGATAATGAACGTTCAAACCACATATTCTTAGTAATAAAGTTCTTCATTTGCAGCAAGTGATGGCTAACCAAGGAATATTTCTGATAAGATGCTGAATATTTGCTTACGTAGAGATTGTTATAGAATTATATATTCACTTGCTTTTGCCCGCGGCTCCGCCCGCGTGTATGTCGGTTATCGCGGGAAAAAGTGGCCTATGTCCTTTCCCAAGGTTCCGTCTGTGACCCCTCCAAGACCAGAGGTCGATATGAAGAGTCAGTGCCAGGAGTGAGCAGTTCCTGTGAGTCGTAACTGAGTGCCGCTAGTTCCAGTGAGTCGGAACTGTATGCCGCTAGTCCCAGTGAGTCAGGGCTGAAATCCGCTGATCCCAGTGAGTCGGGCGTGCGGTGGGCGGTGCTGCGGTGAAGTCCCCAGTGAGTCGGGGCGGTTGCTGCGTAGTGGCTGGCTGCTGCGTAGACGGGAGAGAGATGCTCTTCTTACGTGGACTGTAGGTGCAGTGTGCTGTGCCTAGACTCTGTTGAGGCCGTAGGGGCTACCATGCTGGAGCGGCCGCGTCCTGCGTGTGGAGGCCCTGTTGTTGTCCTGGGTCGCTCGGTTTGGCTGTCCAACGGTAATAACAACCGATCGCGGACGACAGTTCGAGTCCGCTCTTTTTCAATGGTTGGCAAAACTAGCTGGATTCGAGCACAAGCGGACGACAGCGTATCACCCGGCCTGCAACGGTTTAGTTGAACGATTTCACCGACAGCTTAAGGCCGCCATCGTTTGTCATGCCAATGATAAGTGGACTGAATCTTTGCCGTGGGTTCTACTCGGCATTCGATCCGCTTTCAAAGAGGACCTCCAGTCGTCATCAGCCGAGCTTGTATATGGTGAGCCTCTCAGACTGCCAGTTAAGCCAGGTAAGCCCAGAGTTTTTAAATTCAGGGACCTGCACACGAGTGATCACGTCTTCCTGCGTGTTGACGCATCACGTGGTTCTCTGCAGTCAGCATACACTGGGCCTCACAAAGTTGTCAGTCGAAGTGACAAGGTGTTTAGGATTATCGTTAGTGGTAGAGAAGTCACGGTGTCCATTGACCGACTCAAACCGGCTTATGTACTCTCTGATCACCCTGAGGCTTCGAGTCCAGAGCCCAGGCAAGAGTACATCACTAGATCCGGACGTCGGGTGAGGTTTTTATCACCCTGACGGTCTCTGGAGGGGGGTGGTGTAGGCTCCTTCTTCCACACATCATCCAACATCATTCACGCATCCACATACATACTCTTTTCTTCCTTCGCCTCATTTCATCTTTATGAAAGTTGGGAGAAAATAAAACGTCATGTGTGACTTTTGTGATTTGGAAAAATCTAGAGAGACTTCTCTTGCTGCTGTATATGTCTCAGATACATATTATTTATTGTAATTAATCGTGTACATAATCTCTCTTCTTAGCACCTTCTATACATAATATATTGTAAATAATAAGTGCGCTGTAATTTACTTGTACATACATATTAATAAACGTATTGTACATAATACCCGAAGTTTTATAAATGTAAACCACGGATCATCACGGCGCGCTTATACGTCTATATTATGCTAAAATTCATCAAAATCCGTTAAGTGATTTAGGCGTGGAAACGTAACAGACCGACAGACAGACAGAGTTACTTTCGCATTTATAATATTAATAGTAGGGATATAGTATATTGAGGTCATATAAAAGCTCAATGAATGAACAAAACTATGATTTGTTTTAAAGTACAGACAAATTCTATTTTAAAGAAGAGAAAATTTTCTGACATCGTTTTCGATCGTTGAATTCGATTAATGAAAAGCAACGAAATAATTGCCTTATACTTGTTTCCATAGAGTAAATGCTTTTGAATTAGCCTAAACGTACTGAAGTATAATATATAATGTAGTGCTACTATTTTACTGCTAAACATAAAATATTGTATTATAAAGAATACAAAACAAAATAACATTCGTTGCAATATTGTAATTAATACGAATTAATTACAATATTGCAAGCGCTATAGACGAAAAATAATGAGAAGATCATTTGTTTTAGTGAAATTTGTAGTACTGCGACGTCAGTGAAAAAATAAGCTAACTAGATGCGAAATAGGACTGCATGCAGCCAATGCTTTGTCACAAGAGTACTTGTTTGCGTTAACAAAAACAGAATACGCAGTCCAAAGTTGAAAAGAAAGCTTTTCCCGTCAGTAATACAAAGGTTCGTTTCCTGCCAAATAAGTTATGAGGACCAGTGAAAAGTTTGAATAGGTGATTGTTGTGACCGCCAATAATATTGAAATATCCTTTAAAATATCGAATGGAACTTAGCAGAAAACTTATTTGCCTTATTTACAGGTTCTGTAGTTTTATAACACAAAGTTTTTAATTTAGTGTAGAGTTAGGTTGGTAAGGCAAGTTCAATTTTGATAACATTAATATAATGGTCTAGAGGTAACCGTAAAGGGGGAACCGGGATGTTGAAAACCGGGGAAAAAGAGAAACTACGACTTTAGTCCTAGATAATTGTCCTTTTTGGTTATTTAGAAACAGGGGAACTGCATTGCTCCAATTTACCATAAAAAGCTTACGTAATTTTTAGCAGGTCTTTTAGTGACATCTTATAATATAATAATAATAATAATTGATTCGGACATCTTACACACAACGTCATCTAGTCCCAAACTAAGCAGAGCTTGTATTATGGGGTACTAAACAACTGATATAAATACGTAAACATACTTTTTTTTTTGTAAATTCATACATATTATATAGAAAACACCCAGACTCCGAACCAAATATTTATTTGTGGATCACACAAATATTTAATCCGACCTGGGAATCGAACCCGAGACCTCTTGATTAGCAGCCGCATACGCTTACCACTAGACCAACATGGCAGTATATTCATTCATTCCTTCATTTATATTAATGCTCTTGAGACATCCCCTATTTATCGTTTCTTGTGCTAAGCTAATTACAGAAAGAGCTCATTTAATTTAAGATCCTGCCATGCGTTTAACATCTTCATTAATGCTTGCGACTGCCATGGTTCCATCGATATGTTACTTTAACTAAATAAAAAAAACACAACTGACTTAATCTTAAATTTCAAGTGGCTTAGACATGTAAATTTTGTTTTTTTATCATTTTCGTTGTTGTTACACTTATAATCGTATTTTGGTAAAACGTTTTTGTTTTTTTCATTTTTTGGAGCAAAATGGAACATTAATAATAGTGAAGACTGTTTTGGATAATGTATAATTTACTTGTTTGTTATTGCTTTCCTATTTTATATCTGTTCGTTTCCCTAATAAAGCAAAAGAAAAACCACTTCAATAATAACATTGATATAGTTTCTATAGTACCAGAAGCTAAGCTAACTCTAATTTAATCTGGAAATTTATTTTTAGATAATAAAAATAACTATTTCTATTTAAAATATCATCAATAAGCTGTGGAAATTGTATATCTTATTAACTTTTTCGAAGGCTCTTCTCTTGTATTACAAGTATATTTCTAACAAAATAATATCCAATTTGGAAAGTTTCAAAAGTGAAATTGATATTCAAAGTAACGAAATATGGGCAGGTGTTTGCTCAATCTTATTACTTTTAAATAATTTGGTCCAACTTTGTTTTGGAAGCTTGTGATGCATTCTTGTTTCTTAATGTTGAAGTTTGTATCTTAATGGGTAGTGTTTTCTTTTTCATCCATTGCTAAATATTTATATCAAGGAGTGAGTAAAACATATTTGACGATAGTGGATGTTGTAATTTCTTTAGAACTGTACGCGAATGGGCCGGCTCGACCAGGGCAGTACTACCCTCATATAGAAGACCATCCTAATAATGACAGCATTCCTGTTGTCGTGTTTTGTTGGTAAGTGTGAGATCGGAGGTCCAATTATTCTACACCATTTTCTCGATCTCCGGAAGCAGGAAGAATTATGCAGGTTTATCTGACCAGGCCGCCATGGAATTGATCACAATGCTACATTGCCTACCCTCACAAAGAGGGTGGTGTATTCTACTCATGCTTTCCATCAGACAGAGTAGTCACTTTGGTAGGCTTCAGTATGAAAAGAACTAAATGACTTACCTTATCTTTTGTGATACTCCTTTCATCTGGTGCAAATAGAAATTCCTGAGTCGCACAAAAATGACGAGAATTGCCAGACTTAAGACGCAATGGGTGGGTCACATTGCTCACAGACGGGATCGCCGTTGGGGTCGGAAAATCCTAGAGTGGCGATCACGTACTGGAAGACGGAGCATGGGGAGCTCCTCTACAGGTGGTCCGACAACACAGTGAATGTTGCGGGAAACCGATGGATGGGAGCACCACAGAATTAGTTGTAGTGTGAAGCCTTAGGTGAGACCTATGTCCAGCAAAGGCTTTCGGAAAAATTATATAATTAAACAATACAATGATACCAATAAAAATAGAAGAAAATTACTCGAAAATACTTTCTGGGCAATTTGTCAATATTTTGTTATTTAAGAGCTTTCTCATGAAATAGTTAACAGCAATAATGTAATACTAAAACTATTTCTGTGTAACAATAAATCAATACAGCGACCAATGAAATCGGTTATTGAGTATAGGTGCGGGTCGAACTAGTCCATTAACGTCTTAATGAAATTAAACCCTGCGAGCAAATGATAAAGTGTTCGGCACTGCGGTACTTACATGATATTACAGAAATGGCAAGTGTTGGTATTGAGAATTCTGACGAAGAGCTTCTAATTGTATTAGAACAAATTATTACTGTAGTATCAGAAAATAATTATGACGAAGTTCTGGATATTCACCAATTCAAGAAGACATGATCTACAGTGGGTTTTACCAGCTTCTTTGTAACGTAAGTGGATTGTACACAATCCCAATTTTTTCTTTCAAACCTTAATTATGTATTGTCTTGAAAAACACATATTATACTATATAAGCGTGGGGACGTATGCCCTTAACCCTTTCCTGTGAGGAGACCCTAGCCCAGCAGTGGGACGTTATGGGTTTTCGGTGAATTTTGATGTCCCTATGTATATATAAATTTAGCAAAATTAATATTAGAAATTTCGGCTCCTGTTATTAATTCCGATTCCACTTCAATTTTGAAACTCGATTTTAATTAAGTTTCTAATAATAGAATCGAAGTTCTGCTCGAAGTGCCTAACGAAAAGTCAAACAATAAACTCAGGTTAAACCTTGGTTAATTCTAGCAGTAACGCATTTTAAGCTAGCCACAAACTAACCATAACAATAAACAATTCCAGATTGGGCTGTGCCATGAAAACCACACGTCCGAAAATCCGGTCTCGCCTAATCAGATTTCAATTTATGGAATGACAAAATATTGCTTGCTGAATTGTGACCTAAAAGTCATGAGAACAAAGTTGAAATTCCCAGAATATCGGGACGGATGTTGGGAATTATTTCCAATTAAAATTAGACTTTAGAATTTAAATTATAGTGTGGGTTATGGAACGTTATTGTGTTTTCTTAGATAACTTATCTCATAAAACATGACGTGTCTATTGGTACGTTAGCGGCTGTAATTAATTATATTGATATTTACTTGTAAGCTGTAAATTTCAATTATGTGTATGTTATAATTATAACTTGTTTCGATTATATGCTCATGGATAGTTGCTTGATTAATTAAGATAAAAAATAACATATAGTCAATATAGGTATATTGTACTTCACTTTTGACGTAGTCCTTTTCTGTTCATCAATATGGCTGTCTCTTAGTCTCTCGCAGTCAGAAAAGCCGTTGTTTAATTTTATCAGTTTGACCATGACAGTATCATCATTAAATAGTGGATGAGATGGCTTGGGACATTTGCTAAATATAGTAAGTATGAGGCTCTTTATTATCTTTAATGCACCATAACGATAAATATGACATTTAATAGGCAATTATTATAGAATGCTACCTTGTAGTTGTAGTTATCCAAAGCCAACTCAATTTTTTTTTTAATAATGATACTGTCACGGTCATAAAAGTAATCACCAAAACACAGTCAGAAGGCAGTGATCCTGTGAAGCTATTGCTTGCACTCCCTAAAACATCCGTGTTAAAAATATCCCTTTCTTTTCCAAGCAGGCAGATGGAGAAGCAGGAAATTACTCTTTACGAGCTCATTTTTTCTTTGAAGAAGGAAATCCTAGAAAACTAGTCTTAAGCCCCGTATTCATGGTAAACATTTGTTTAACAACAGTTGATCAACATTGTTGGTGAGCAGCGAGAATGTTGCTAGCAACTATGTTTAAATCAATACAGGTTGTCCAGTGTGGACAACCTGTATCAACTCTGCAACACGCAGTGTTGTCAGCAACATGTTGACAGTAACTCCGCAACACGTTGATTCAACTTTGTTGCTAAACAGATGTTTACCATGAATAGGGGGCTTTAGTCATTCTATCTGTCTGAAATGGTTGATTATCTTTATGTGTATAATTAACACTTTTAATAGCTTCACCAAATGTTTGATTGTATCTCATTTAAGTCAGTGTATTTTTCAAACTTTTTTTTATTATTATTTATAATTTAATTAACAAGCTAGTTGCATAACAGTAATTAACAAGCTCAAATCTCATTTTTACCATGAAAAGCAACGAAAAAATGTTTTAGCGGTAACTTTATATGACGCCCTGGTATCATTTCATCGAGGCACCAGTCAGATAATATGTTTCAGTATTATTAGATCACATTTTCAATATAGTGGACGCAGCCAGATACTATTTGTGAGTCTATATCTATATATACGAATTGTAAAATAATTATATTGAATATTTATATTATAGGAATGCAACTAATTATCATTGCATCTTGTGGTGGGATAATATGCCCGTCAGTTGTAGGACGTGACCGCGGAATTCGTTTCATTGTCTAGTTGTACATTGTGGAATGTATATTATTACAGATGATGTCATTATTACATATTATAAATACCTTGACGCTCATATTACCGATGGGGTGTATAGAATTATATTGAACGCCCATATTTTCTCACCAAATCATCGTTAAAGTCAAAGTTTTAGGACCTTTACAATTTCATGCCACTACATGAAATTGTATATTTTCATAGAATCAATACTTTTTCATAGAATAATTGGAGGATTGGAGACCACGTCTCGGCAAACGTAGTGTAGGACGTCCACAGGCCGGTGGAATTATGATATGCGCAAGACGGCTGTATAAACTTTGAAAGAAGAGATATCATGCTATATTTTATCTGTTACAAGTAATTATTTAGATATGAGTATACATTTTAAACACAAATGCGAAAACTCTGTTACAGGTACTGATGGTTTGTATCAATTCGTACAATAGTGACTTTTCTACTTGTACGTCTTCTTAAGCATTGAAAATACACCACGGTATTTCTTTTACCACCCCGCAAAGTATGGCAAGTACCCTAATGATAATGAAAAAAAAATATAACCACCCAGGCAACATTATAAGGCCATTAAAAAAGGAAAAATGTGTAAAGATTGATGAGCAGGGCCATAAATATTTTGCAACGTTTATTTTCATGATGACTTTTATTAGGTACTTCATTTTGTACCTTTTACCGATGTATCCTTTATTTTTAACGTATAATTCTGAGGATATTCACAGGTCTTTTACATCAATGATTAATGGTGTAGGTCCCTACCTGGTGTTAAATGGACCGCAAACTTCACAGATATAATCCTCCAAGGATTGATACGATGTGGGTTATTTTGCTGTAGACTTTTGAGTTCGAAAAAATGTTTTATATATGAATACTAGCTTTTCCCGTGGCTCCGCCCGTGTGTAGGTCCGCGATGGTAGTAAATAATAGCCTGTGTGTTATTCCGAAATGTAAGCTATATTATTGTGAAGTTTAATCAAAATCCATTCAGTAGTTTTTGCGTGAAAGAGCAACAAACATACATACATACTCATAAACTTTCGCGTTTATATTAGTAGGAATTAGTATGATTAACGCAATTAGTTTGTCTCATTGTTTGGTTTACATTTACTTCAAGAATTATGAAGTCATGTACGTACATGTTGGAGAAAATCAAATTTAAACAGTTCTTGTGGTCACGAATTCAGAATACGAAGGGCCCCGACACCTATCCATCTCATGGATGTTGTAAAAGGCAAGTAAGGCCGCAAACTACGTACGACAAAGATGCCCTCTTCGATGGTTAAAGATCGGCAACACGTTAAAAGCGCGTTGCAGACTTCCTGCGTTGTCAGTTAGATGATGTTGTAGTAAATTTTTTGGTTTCTTCAAAAATGTTTTCACGAGAACATTATTTATTTACAAATACGTAATATGCCGAACACTCTCAGTAATATCAATGATTGATCGTGTATTATAAATATACAACTTGAAACATTACTTATTTTATCCAAAGAAAGTTTTCTAACATACCTGCTCCCTTTCTTTTCAATCGTTCAAAGGGAATCTCATGTATGTGGACTTGGATACACCTGTATTTTATTTTACATATTTATATATTTGCCCAATAGATTTGAACTCATACATTATGTTTCAAACAAAGTTATAAGGAAAAGAAATACTCTCTTTAAGTCATTTTAATAATGCTAGTGAAAGTTCGACTGCCTCGTTGGCGCAGTGGAAGCGTATGCGACTGTTGTGCTTGAGGTCTCGGGTTCGATTCCCGTGTCGAATCAAATGTTTGTGTGATACACAAATATTTGTTTTGGAGTCTAGGTATTTTCTGTGTATAATATGTATGTATATACAAAAGTATATTTATGTATTTATATCAGTTGTCTAGTGCCCATGTTACATACGGAGCTGAGACATGGACACTTACGGTACGGTTAATCCACACGCTTAAAGTTGCTCAGCGTGCTATGGAAAAGGCTATGGCTTTTTTCTGAGGGATCGTATCAGGAATGAGGTGATCCGTCAGAGAACTAATGTCACCGACATAGCCCACCGGATTAGCAAGCTTAAGTGGCAATGGGCTGGCATATTAGCCGCAGAACTGATGATCGTTGGGGTAGAGGAATTCTGGAATGGAGACCGCAACTCGGTAAACGTAATGTAGAACGCCCACAGGCGAGGTGGAGTGACGACCTGCGTAGGATGGCTGGTAGGAGCTGGATGCGAGAAGCCCAAAATCGATCAGAGTACTGTGTAATGGGAGAGGCCTAAATCCAGCAGTGAACTGCGATAATGATGATGGAACTCTGCTTAGTTTCGGACTAGACGGCGTTGTGTGTAAGATGTCAGAAATGTTTATTTATTTAAACTTCCTAATTTGGTTACGGACGTGTGATTGTATTTGGTAAATACTGAACCTCAAATAGACAATATTGTATAATATCCTGCCAAACTTCCTAACTGAGATTATAGTTATTAATAGTTTCAGAGTAGGTCGTTTGAACCCTTGCAATAGGTCGCTTACGGATCCCGAAACTATTTAGGAATACATAAAGACGTAAACTGTAGTAAAAAAATATTTTGTTTCTAACTCGACTACAGCGATTCCAAAAGGAAATTTAATAGTTTGACAGTCCATATATGTCTAAAAAAATGTACATAGTTTTTACATACTCAGTTCATAATTTTATAAACTCTGTTTTTTAGATTTCTAAGCAAACATATTTAAAGAACATTAAAAATATTGTGATCAATGAAAACAAAATTTCACATCTCAACTTTTTGGCGTAATTAACGCCTTTGAAAAAACTTTGTGTAACCAACTGTAGAATTTAACTTACTAACTAATTAATGCTTGTAAGTTCGTATACCTTATATTTAGGTATTTACAGTTGAATATTTAGACAAAGAGGTCGACAAAGGGTGAAATTGAAATGCCATCTGTTGATAACAAAGAGTAACAGAATACAGAACAGAGGAATTACTGAGATGCGAGATTCCTTTTAGAATATCTATCCGTAGCAAGGGCGGATCTAGGAGTGGGGGTCATAGGGGTCAAAATTAAGTTATTTATATATTTATTTAGTCACAATATAATCAAGACATTGACAGAACTAGTAACCTTATACATTGTTAATAGATATACTAAAATTTCTGTCATTATAAATGAATATCGGCTGTAGATGGTGAAGAAGCAGCGAAATCAGTACATATCGCGATAAATTGCGATATCGAGATGTATCCTAATATAGAATTTTTTTGCCGTACTATGGCTCTAAAACAGGCCTTAACCCGTAGTTTTATTATTGTTATCGGTCTGTGAATCAAACAGGGTGTAGGTATTACATTAAAACGCTTACTTATAATAGCTTTAAAATATAGATAGAAACGAGAAAATAGGTGATGTACTAACTCGTTCAACTTTGGCCGCCAATACTAATCTGGTGCAAAGTACATCACTGTCCTTTGAGTTTGAAGTACGACTTCTCTTGTACACTTGCAGGTCGCATTTAGATCCATACCATAGATTATTAGAAACGAACCACTAGATTGAGCTACACGAACCGCAGGTCCTCTCCACAGATAGTAACTATTTTCGCAGAATAGTTCGTGAAGCAGTTGAAATCAGAAAATTATAAAAATTTCAACCGGGAACACGGATACCGACTATCAACATCGTGGGATTCAGTTATCAGCGGGTGCAGTCACCATCGGGAAGATGAAACAAGGCGTTCAGATGTTATAAGTATAGTTTGTAGGAGTACCGATATTACAAGAAATCAACGCCATCATAGATTATTTAATTTACTACGGCTTTTAAATTACAGTAATCAAATAAACCTGGTGCTATGGATAATATAGATAACAGTACAAAACACAACTCACATAAATCACAAACAGAGTTCATTATCCTATTTTCAAAGCTTATGATAAATCCATCACCCTTAAGATACAGTAATCTTGCAATAAAACAAAGTGCTCTACTAACCAAAACCGTAAATCTAGAACCCACAAAGTACATCAGTCTTTATCTAATAGATATTTAATCATTTTAACATGAACCAAAAGATATCATAAGTGTAACAGATTCCATAAAATCCTAGAAATATACGAACAAGCATAATAATACTGTCAGAGAAGATTTGTAGTAAGTAAATACACTTGATCCGGGGAATCGTAATGCTCCGTTTGTTTGAAGAAGAATATGGAAATGTATAGGTATGAGATACTTGTGAAAATCGTAAGGGATGAATGTGCCTATGTAAAATATATTTCATTCTTTTTTTAGGAACGATAGCCGTTGTATATGTTAAATATCTTCTTGTAGGTATTTTCTACAGTGCGGTCAGTCGAAAGGCCATTAAAAATGGCAAATCCGTGATATTTTGAAGAGCAATACTGAAGTTAATGAAACAAAGATCAACCAGGATTTGCTTAAACACATCCTAATACATAGCTACATAAAAAATATATATTATATATGCAAGCTTTAAGATCATGCAGGTTGGATATTAAAAAAAGGATGATCAAAAAAACGTTAAATATAACAATAAGCAGTAATCAGTCTCTATCTAAACAAGGGTTAAACTATTTGTAATACATTATATTCGTCTTATAAGGAATAACCCTTATTTGCTATATCCTTCACATTTATTCGGCTTCCTCTTCATTAGACCTTCCGTCCGGTCTTTACTACCATATAGCAATGTCTCTGAATTATTCTCAGTATTGCACGAATTTATTTGATATACCTATAAATATAAAACAAGTTTGAAATCATCTTTCTCCTTCATTCCTTCCATAACATCAACTCAAATCAATAGATTTAGTAATAACTAAGCGATCCTTCGCCGATGGCTATCACTAAAAACTCAATCGTAATATCGTATACAATTTTATTATATTTTTATGACGAAATGGAATTCGTGTGGAACTCTAAAAATTTTATGGCTTTTTTTACTGTATCAGAGGCATTTCAAATAAAATGTTTTACACGTAAGCGAACTATAAAAGTATGAACTAAAATACTTTAATTCTTGTACGTATCTGACATTTCAGCGGCCATATTGATATTTGTGTACATAATTATGTTTATAGAGATTTACTTTCAACCTATTATTTAACTATCTTTACGTTCTAATTCCACTATGATGTAGGTTGCAATAGGATATCGAAAGTAATATAATATTGTTACTAGTTTTTGAATAAACATGATATGGATGGATGAACTTTTCATACAATATGGTCGAATAAAAATACCTATATGTTTTTCTATGTAAAGAAACCTAAATCGTCTCCTTACTAGGAGCCCTTTAAAATGCGTAGCTTCTGAATATTTTAAAGGTTGATGAAAACAAAAAATCACTAAGGTTACCTAAAGGTGCACGTCCATTCGCCCGCGCCGGACGCACGATACGCAACTGATTGAACGGATTTGCCTTGCTCAGAAATGCCGGCGTTCGGTGCGGGCGGTGCGGATAGTGGACGCAGCACTGTGTGAAAGCATACAAAGCAAAATAAAATCCGTTGCGTGCGGTGCGTGCCGTGCGTCCGGCGCAGGCCAATGGACGCGCACCTTAACACTCCCTAAGTAGCCCCTTAAATTTATAGAACGTTAGTGAAAATAGCCATTAGTGTTTCAATTTATTGAGTTGATGAAAAGTGATACTAAAGAAAACGTGGTTTAAGATTATTGAATAGAAAGAACAAATTAAATATTTTGGACAGTCTTAATTCACACGCTAAAACTACTCTCAAAAATTTAAGGGATATGTTAAAATACAAGAAGGCAAAACCTATTAGATATTGGTGATTTAAATTATAAAACAGTATTAGGCATTAAGTCCGCCTATGTACAGGCATTAAGTCCGCTTATATACAGGCATTAAGTCCGCTTATATACAGGCATTAAGTCCGACTATGTACAGGCATTAAGTCCGCCTATGTACAGGCATTAAGTCCGCCTATGTACAAATTTAGTGCATAAGGTTTATAAATAAAATTATGCTTCGTTTAACTTTTTATGTAACTTTATAGTGAAATTTTCAGATTTAAGTTCCTGCTGCTCCTGTCGTATTCTTACTTAAAGTATCTTTCACCACATATTATAAAATAAAGTCCTCCACCGCGTCTGTCTATTCGCGATAAACTCAAAAGTCAGTGCACCGATTTAAATGAATTTTTGTACCCAGGTAGTTTGAGGCCTGAGAAAGGACATATACCACTTTCTACCGCGATAACTGTCATAGACGCGGGCGGAGCTACGGGCGAAAGCTACTTCTTTTTAAATTAATTTTGCTGTTAACACTGGGGTCTTCATGTACATTTTATTCGCGTACAAAACCACTTTTGAGTAAGTAATCTAAGTAGTTAGAGTATTTAGTTCTAAATACTCATTGTGGCGACACATACAGAGCAAACGAAAAACATACAACAGTGCCATCTACCGAAGGAATACTGAACAACGAAGAAACACAGAATATGAACTATGCGGAGTAACTACTACTCCTGAATCGCGATAGACAAATTATCGCGCCGATTAGTTATGTATTCACATACAACATCCCAACAACAACCGTTGGGCAGTGGGACGCCAGGCAAAATCACGTCGCCTGGTTGGAGGATCGTCCCTTTGTGTTGGAGGAACATAATTGCCATTCCTCCACACTCATCCTGTTTCAATCATCATTAGCAACAGCCTTTCACCGCTTAACATGGGGGTGCACGAGAGGAGCCTCCCCGAGCGACGTAAAAAAGAGAACAAGAGTCCCGACGTCCGGCGCACCCTGGACATCTAACACTCGGTATCGCAGAGTTTAGATGACAAATCCTCTCACCACAATGGATCAACACAAGGCCAAACGCAATCCGCGTCGCCGAGGACTAGGCCAAAACCATGTAAAGTGTTGCCATTGATACGATAAGAAGAAGAACCGCTTAACATAGCCCTTTTTACACTATTGATTGACCTCTTACCATATTAAACAATAAAGATATTTTCATTAACTTAATACGTAATAGAAACTATTTTCTTAACAAACCTTCGTAGACAAACAATACTACAAATATGTGCAAACATTTTCTACAAATGTTAACTTCAGTTGGTTCAGTTCCATTTAATCTTGTCTTTGTTTAGTAGTTAATATAGCCACTGCCAACTCGGCAACTGCTGTCTATGTTGGAACACGTTGGCATTCTACAGCATTCTAACTTGCTACTTTGTGTGTTGGAAATTGTAAGTGTTTTACAGAGAATAGTTAAATAACTCGAACGGTACATTTCGGTGACAGAACGAACGTTGCTTTGTTTATAGACTAAGGTGGTTTGAGATTTTAGAGCGTTTTTCCTTATTTCTAAGACAGAATTTGTAATATGTTTAAGATTGACTACTGCTAGTACTATAAGTCTAATAAATAAATGTGATTTTCGTGTGATGATTTACGTGTGAATTTCATTGTGATGCTAATTTACACACTAAAAATCAATGCCACGTCATTTGGCGTTGACAGTTGACAGTAATGTCAATTGACAATGACAAGTGTTACAAGCCTCAAAAAATACTTTTACTTTGTATAGTGTTTAAAATATCGCATTAAACCTTATATGCTGTGTTTATCAAATAAAGTTCTTATTATTATTATTATTAATTTTTGCTGTTCTTTAGGTCTAAGTGTAGTTTATTTATTAGGTAATCAAAGCGACCGATGGGTTGACGCCTGTATACAAATAAATGTCAATTATTCTGATAAAAAAACAACAGTTGTTTTCGAGTAAAAAGCAACCTTATTAATTGTCAATTTTCGGAAACGTTTTCTGCTGATTCTATTATAAAAATATGTTTGAAAGAGTATTGGAAATTGAAAAAGAAAAGCGTTAGTGTGATACAGTACATATTAAATTTATTTATACTTAAATCTAAGACTCACCAAGTAATATACTCCAAATGGCATCACCACGACTGCCACAAGGAGATCAGCAACCGCCAAGCTCACTATAAAATAATTCGTCACTGTCTGCAGCGTCCTTTCTCTCACCACACTCATTATCACTAACACGTTTCCAAACAGCGTGAAGAAAGGGAATATTAACAGCAAAAGGGCCCATAGATTCTGCTCAGAATCATCAACTTGTCTGTTAAAACATGAGACATTAAAAGTTCCATTGTAACTACAATTTGTATAACCGTAAACATCAACTAAATCTACACTGGTATTTGTAAAATCTTGAGATGTGTTACTATAAAAATAGTCACTGAAATCATCTACTAGTTTCATGAAATCACTGTTGTTCGTCTCTTTGACTTCGAGTTTGATAGTGCTGTTCCTAAAATCGGGTGGACGTTTCGATGGATAGAGGTACGTTGTGTAGTGTATACCGTTATGAGGAGTTAGTGTTGGGATCATAGTTGCTTCAGTCTTTTGAATTTTGTGGTAAGTTGGTAGTGTCATGTTTGTTCGTTTCTGGCTCCATTGAAATCAATGGTTGTTTTGAAATCTGGAACAAAAGAAAACAGTTTGTTAATTAATGTTTTATTACACATCTGCACAATTACTGAATGAGATTGAAAAATATATAACATTACTGCCGACTCAGTGGCAGAGTGGTAGCGTGTGCAACTGATGTGCTTGAGGTCTCGGGTTCGATTTTCGGGTCGGACCAAATGTTTGTGTGATCCGCAAATACTTGTTTCGATGTTCGGGTGCTTTCTATGGATAATATGTATGTTTTTACAAAAAAAAGTATGGTCATTCAATCTCTGCTAATTTTGTTATTATAATATTTACTATTATTATTGTTGTAATAACTTTATCCAAGACAAATAAGATGGAATTAAAATAAGAGATTTATTAAAGAAAGTAGATTAGTATCGAAATTCGTTTGCAGACTGTGTATATATAAGTATCTTCCGAAATGTAATTCACAATCTTGTCTTTGAGTTACATCAAAACGAAGCTGACTGAAAATTTACTGAGAAGAATAAAGTCGCTAAACTTAAAGCCGTCAAATCACAAATACTTAAGTTTTGTTCAATCAGTAAATTGACCTCATCAATCAAATCAAGAGCGTAGATTGAAGCGCTACTTATCGATAGCTTTTTTGATAATCCTCAAAGTCAAATTAAAATGATTGATTTGAGAAAAATCAAGATTTGCTATCGGGATGATAGATTATCCTTAAGTTTCCTTCATTAGACGTTGTATTTTAATTGCTGGTTCATTAGGGATGAAGGATGAAGGATTTATAGGATTAGTGTTAGGGGCGTTGCGGTGGTATGGAAGGAAAGTTGCGAAGGTATAAAACTGTTGCGTGTAGATTTGTATGGACATACACGCATTTTGTTAAATTTAAACACTATTTTTTGGTTAGATAATGTAGTAATATTTGTAATTGTTAGTTAAAAGTATGATTCAAATTTTCGGAGGTTTTTAAAATTAAATACTTAAGAAAACCGAATTCCTGCTTAAAAACCGACTTTTTTTTCAGATTCTTTTGGGACGATGAATCTCACTGACACTCAGCAGTAACAACTGTTGATTAATTTATTCAGTTCTAAAAAAATTGTACTTTAATTGAGTGCAATTTTCTCATTGGTTAAATTTAGTTATTGTAGTTTCTGAGATTGCTGATATCATTACGATTATAAGCATGACATATCATGCATGTGCATAACATGCAATATACTCATGACAAAGGTAGATATCCAGTTCAATAACTTGTATGCGTGAATATTTAATCGTATTCTGTAATAGTCTGATTTTTATTGAATCAAGTTAAAATTCGCAACTTTAATTGATCCAGGGAATGGAGATATAACTTTGATACGTACATCAAATAACTGCCAAAACTCTATATTAATTAATACTTAAGAATATAATTATGAAATACATTTGACACAGAATAGAAATACAAGTGAATTCATTTTAACATTGCAAATATTCCTCTTCTCGACAAATAAATGTAGCCTGTTACAAAAAGCAATATCAACTAATGTTCTTCATTACTCTCCAAACTTTCCTAATATGTTGCTATCTCTAATCTATATAACTTTAGAATAATTACCATCATATTCAACGTGTATATATCTCTTCATTTTAATGGAATTGAAAACATTTTCTTACAATAAGTTTCTATGTTTCAATCGCTAAAATCTTAGGTCATTCTTTTCTCTTTTAAAATCTTTCTGCACTATTATAGATGTTTGTGTGGCACTTGTGTTGCGTGCTAAGCAAGGCGGCCAAAGAAATATGCGGAGTTACGACGATAGTATTTATTCACTAGTATGCAGACAGAAAGTACAAACATCTATACTGGTGACCCCGACGTGATTCCGTGCTGCGTTTACACGCTTATTTGTAGTGGCTTACTCGCCACACTACTCCCCCGGTGAGACCGTAACTACGGGCGATAGTAGTCCGGGAACCGAACAGTGCGCCCACACCTGGTTTTTCTGATGGGGGTCTCCTCTTGTATGGGGTCTGGCTGTGACGTCGTCTCTGGAGTCTCCCTGGCGACATAGGCTGGTTTCAGGCGGTCGACTGTGACTCTCTGCACTTTGCCTTGTATGTCGATGTCAAAGGTCTTCTGGGCACGGTGCAGTACCTTATAAGGACCTAAGTATGGTGCTTCAAGAGGTCTTCTTTGAGGACCTTGCCTGACGAAGACATGAGTCGTTGTCGCCAAGTCTTTTGGCACGTAAAACGTTCTGTTGGCGCTTCCATGCCAAGATGTTGGAAGTGGTTTCAGTCTGCTGACGTGAGCACGAAGTCTTGAGGCAATGGAAGTCATGTCCATCTCTTCATCACGAAGTGGTGAAAAGAACTGTCCAGGTAAACGGAGTGGTTCGCCATAGACAAGTTCTGCTGCGGACGTTTGAAGGTCGTCCTTGCAAGCGCTGCGAATCCCCAGTAGCACCCAGGGTAAGACCTCGACCCAATTACTTGATGCATGGCAGGTAATGGCTGACTTAAGTTGGCGATGCATTCTCTCTACTAAGCCATTTGCTGCTGGATGGTATGAGGTGGTAGTGTGGTGATTCGCACTGATTAACGTGGCAACTTCCTTGAAGGTATGTGATAAGAATTGGCTGCCACGGTCCGTGGTGATATGTTCTGGACAGCCAAATCGTGATACCCAACCATGAATGAGCGCAGTCACGCAAGTCTCAGCTGTCATGTCTGGGAGAGGAATAACCTCAGGCCAACGAGTAAAACGTTCGACTATCGTGAGGCAATATCTGTTTCCAGAACACAGAGGTAGTGGGCCGATCAAGTCCAGGTGGATGTGCCGGAATCTAGCTGACGGTGGTTGAAAAGGAGTCAAGGGTGCCGTTGTGTGCCTTGTTATTTTCGAACGTTGGCATTGCTGACATTCCTTAGCCCATTGTCTGCAGTCCCGTCTGATACCTGGCCATACGAATCTTTCCGTAATCAATTTGACAGTAGCTTTCGCTCCTGGATGGCTCAGGCTGTGTAGGGTATGGAACACTTGCTTGCGGAATGATGGGGTTACGTATGGGCGCAAACTTGAAGTGGAGACATCACAGTAGATCTGAAGATCTGAGCCTGCAATTTCCCTCTTCTCCAATTTCAGGCTGGAACCAGACGTCAGTAGTTGTTGAAGTTCTGAGTCTGTATTTTGTTCATCGGCTAATGATCTATAATTTAATGGCATAGATATTCCATCAACGCGTGAGAGGGCGTCAGCGACGACGTTTTCAGATCCCGCTACGTATTTGATATCTGTGGTAAACTGGCTGATGTAGTCGAGATATCTGAACTGACGTGGTGAACAGTTTTCACGATTACCGGCGAAAGCAAATGAAAGCGGTTTGTGATCCGTCATGACCGTAAACGTTCGTGCTTCGACCATAAAGCGAAAATATCCGATTGCTTCGTAGATGGCTAAGAGCTCTCGGTCATAAGGGCTGTACTTCTTTTGGCTAGGACTCAGTTTCCTCGAGAAAAAAGCCAGCGGTTTCCACTCTCCGTCTTGTTGCTGTTGCAGAACTGCTCCGATTGCGGAATCTGAGGCGTCTGTATGGATGGTTAATTCAGCTTGAGGATCAGGATGGACCAGAAGATGTTTGTGTGGCACTTGTGTTGCGTGCTAAGCAAGGCGGCCAAAGAAATATGCGGAGTTACGACGATAGTATTTATTCACTAGTATGCAGACAGAAAGTACAAACATCTATACTGGTGACCCCGACGTGATTCCGTGCTGCGTTTACACGCTTATTTGTAGTGGCTTACTCGCCACACTATATTATCCATAGTGAAAATATTTCATCAATTATGCTGCATTAATTTACTAGAAACTCGTAATGCTTTGTCCACGAATATCACAATAAGCTGTAAATTGTCCGGCAGAGGCCGGGATCCGTCAAATCCCGGGACGAGCCACATTAACATAATGCCGCCATCATGGCACTGCCGACTCAATTTACAGGGCTATTGATTTTTTTTTAATATAACAATGGATGGTTAATGGACGGAAGACTAAGAAATTGTTTAAAAGATTTGTAAATGTTATATATTGATAATTATTTTTTCAAAGTTGAATGTCTTCAGTATTTCCTTAAAATCCCAGGTCGGGCCAAAAAGTGTTTTTGGGTTTTTCTTAGGAAATTCCTAATAGTAGCCCCCGGGAAAGCCGTCGGTCTTGGTTGTTATGAACATCTATCAGAAGGAAGTCAGTGCCCTCAAATTTTCTGACAACTAGTTTAACCATCGAATTTCAGTTCTCGCTTAGGACTGCGGAGGTCCGATGCCAGTCACTCCGTGGTAAAACTGATATTCAGGTAACACCGTTTGAACTAGTAGCCGAACTAGAATAATATTGGGAATAAGGCTAGGATGAAGATTTCTATCTAATATTATCATCAAAATATTGTGAATTACTTAAAGACGTAATTGCATAAAGTTGATTTTGATTTAAAATTCAAATCTGCTGCTTCTCTTTGACTCGATAGTAAAGTAGCGGGTATTTTTTTTCAAATATTTTATTACACATCATAAAATTTCACTGAATCAATTATTTTGTAGATGACGAAACCAAGAAAATCTTTTAACTTTCTGTTAAAATCGGAATACATACAGCTTCTGTTTAGTATCTTAAAGGTCAAAGTGAATATGGCATACTAAAGTTAAGTTTTTCTAACAATAGCCAAGTACTAGTTGACTATGGATGATGGATTACACCATTAAAGGTCTATGCAGAGCTAATTTGTCTTGAACAATTTACACAGTGACACGTGAACGCTTAGTTCTCTCGTTAATTAGTTTCGAAGTTGTAAATGGTTTAAGTCTTAGAAGTTTGAGTAAGTTAAACTTCTTTCCAAGCTATTTCAGTATTTGGTATGTTATTTTTCCTTAATAAGCTTTGAACACCAACATTCCTTTATTAAAATAAATTCCATATTAGAGCTGCATAAAGTAAAACTTTTATCAATACTTTACGTACCGAGGAGTATTGTATAGTGTTTTAAACTACCACACATGAGTACAAATAAAAATTTAGCTTAGTTACAGCGATTAAAAAAGTAATTAGAAAAAATAACATTCGCTGTTTATAAAAAAATATAAACATATACTTTCATATCAATGTGAAAACACGTTTTTCTATCATTATTTCTTAGTGGTTGCACTAAAACTTACCCAAACTTTAGTTAATTTTATTCTAGTTAGAACTGCCAGTTAGAACTGCCAGTTAGAACTGCAAGTTAGAACTGCCAGTTAGAACTGCCAGTTAGAACTACCCGTTAGAACTGCAAGTTAGAACTGCAAGTTAGAACTGCAAGTTAGAACTGCCAGTTAGAACTGCTAGTTAGAACTACCAGTTAGAACTACCAGTTAGAACTTCGATGTTTTTTTTCTTTTATGTAAAATACACTAAAATACCTCTACACGACCTGACGGAAAGTATGATAAGAATCTCCCATAGAACAGTTTCTAGAATGTGCTGTACATTGTAGTTTTCAAAAAATATTATTTATAGGTGCAGTCGGCAGGCGGAGATTAAATAAGTCGTGGTATATATTGTTTAATATTTATTGGATGAAACACATTACAGACATTACAGCGCAGTTTTTGTCTCCACCATCTTGTACCAGCGACGACATTGTGTTACCATACACAAAAATATAATTGTTGCTTCATTATGACACATATTTATCCAATACACCCCCTCAACAATTATGTTTTTTTTTTATTATGTTTAAAATAGAACATCAAAATTCAAAGCATTAAAAACTAAACCTCACATCGCCTTAACAAAAGTTGGTGTAGCATCGCCTTAACAAATGTTTTTGAGAACAACCCTAAACTAAAATTAACAACAACATCTTTAACTTCTAATATACAACACTAATACTACAGTAGAATATAAGACTAGCTTCCAATCTAAATTAAAATTAAACTTCTAAGTTTTACAAATAATGTCTTTCCAAGTGGCTTAGTGAACAGATCTGCTACATTTTCACTGCTCTTTATGTACTTTAATTTCACTGTACCACTTTTTACCTTTTCCATAATAAAATGATATCTTATGTCTACATGTTTTAGTCTTTTATTGCTGTTATTATCCTCAGCTATTCTTATCACACTCTGGTTGTCCTCATAAATAACTATTCCAACATCATATCCAAAATCCTTTAACAGCATTTTTAACCAGCATCCTTCAACAATCCCTACACTTAAGGCCATATATTCGGATTCAGCAGATGATAAAGCTACAGAATTTAGTTTTTTTGTTTGCCAGCTTATAAGGCCATTAAATATTTTAAATGTAAAACCACTTGTTGATTTCCGGTCTCTCACATCTCCTGCCCAATCCGAGTCTACATTCCCTGTTAACATTGTATTTTCAACACATCTATATTCTATTGACAAGTTTAATGTTCCTTTAATATACCTTAACAATCTCTTTAAACATTTAAATAATAGTTCACTAGCACAGTGTTGGTATCTACTCAAAAAAGTCACAGCTACACATAAATCTGGGCGAGTTCCTTGGCATGCATAGAGCAAACTACCAATCAACTGCCTACATTTCTTTTCAATTACTGCTGATTCAGGTTTCTCTCTCTCTAATATTTTAAAATTAAAATTTTGATCTATCGGTGTACTTACTGCCTTACAATCTTTCATACCATACATCTCTAACACTCTCTCTAAATATTTTCCTTGATTTAATATTGTCACCCCCTTTGTCACATTCTGGCTAATACTGATCCCTAAGTAATTTTCTGCAATTCCTAAATCTTTCATTTTAAAATTTTTGTTCATAAGTTTTTTAAATTTCAATACACTCTCTTCAGATCCAAAAAACAAAATATCATCTACAAATAGTAGTACATATAACACTTCACCATTTTCTTGCATTGTGTAAAGACAGGGGTCATTTTTAGATTTTATGAACTTCTCCTTTTCTAAGATTCTGTTAAACTTCTCATTCCAGTAACGCGGTGACTTTTTTAAGCCATATATAGATTTATTAAGTTTCACTAACATCCCATCTGGTAATTTCATATATACTGTCTCTTTTATATCTCCATACAAGAAGGCTCCGGTAACGTCCATCTGATGTACAGGCTTCCTTTTTTGAGTTGCTACGGCCATGAAGGTTCTGAATGTTGTTAGTCCAGCTACTGGAGCATATACTTCCATATCATCAACTGATTGTTCAAATCCTCTCGCTACTAATCTTGCTTTGTACTGACCTCCTTCTTTAATTTTTAATACCCATTTGCTACTTATAACCTCGCTTCCTTCAGGTATTTTTTCTACTTTTGTCCAGGTGTTATTTTCTTTTAAAGTTCTCAACTCTTTCTGTATAGCTGCTTGCCATTTATCCTTGTCTTCATTTTTCAACGCTTCTTCATAAGTAATGAACTGATAATCCTTGCTCCAAATTGGTTTTTTTCTTTCTCTTAGACTCCTCTTTTCCGGCGCTTTTGTGTCATTCAATTCTTCATTTATTTCTCTACTTCTTGGTAATGTTTCTTCTCTTATAGCTTCAATCTCTTCTCTCTCCGACTCATTTTCTTCATTAGTGACTTCAGTATCCTCATTTTCTGAATCTATATTTTGTATTTCATTTTCTTCTTGTGTTATATCCAGTATCTGTTCAGCTATTTTGCTCTGAGTTTCTTTGTCTTCGTTATCATATTTCTCTTCTATATATTTATTTTCTACTTTCCCTTCTTGTGAATAACTCTTCATGTTTTCTTCATTCTTCTTTAAAAATATTATATCTCTTACTGTTTCTACTACTTTAGTATTTGGTATCCATACTCTGTATCCTTTGGTGTTCACTCCATATCCCACCAAAATTCCCTTCTTTCCTTTTTCATCCCATTTTGTTCTTTTTTGTTTTGGTATATGTATGTATACTTCTGTTCCAAATATTTCCAATGTACTGATATCAAAGTTCTTCTTATATAGTAACTGGTATGGTGTTTTATGACTTTCTTTACTTTTTCCTGTTCTGTTTATTATATATACCGCTGTTGCTACTGCTTCTGCCCATAGTGACTTTTCTAATCCTGCTTGAATTAACATGGTTCTTGCTGACTCGACAACCGTTCTCATCTCTCTTTCGATTCTGCCATTTTGTTCAGGAGTATAGCTTACTGTCGTCTGATGTGTTATTCCCTTTTTTCTGAAAAAATGTTGAAGTCCTCTGTTTGTGAATTCCGTCCCATTATCTGATCTGATTGTCTTTACACGACATCCTGTTTCATTTTCAAAATAAAAAATAAACTCTTCAATTTTTTCTCTTGTTTCCCACTTACTCTTAAAGAAATATACATAACGGTAACTGCTAAAATCATCTTTAATTAATAAAAAATAATTAGAACCTCCTAATGACTCTGCCTCCATAGGGCCACACAAATCCATATGCAAAAGTTCTCCAGGCATACCTGCTTTACTTTCACTCTGTTTAAAAGGTAGTCTGTGTTGTTTTCCTCTAATACAATCCTCACACTGTTCTAACTTACTTATATACTTTATATCATTTTCTCTCAAAATCTGTTTAACATACTCAAAATTTTGATGACCTAGCTTTTGATGCCATGACATTAAACTAAAAACCATACTATCTCTCTTCAAGTAGAAATTCATCACATATAAATTCTCCCATCTATCTGCTGTGGCTTTGACTTCCCCATTTTGCAAAAATTTACATTTACTACTAGTGGACATCATTATATAACCTTTATCTAACGCATTACTGACTGAAAATAGGTTTACTTTTATCTCTGGTACATAATAAACATCATTTAGTATTACAGGACTATAGTTTGAGTCAACTTTAGCTAATAATTCAATTTTACCTATTCCTTCTACTTTTAATTTTCTGCCATCCCCAACTATAACAAATTTATCTTCTGTACAATATTTAAACTCTATAAAATTACTCTTTATACCTGTTACATGATTTGTCGAACCGGTGTCCATGAACCAAACATCCTGCTCCTCACATGTGCTCATCATCGTGAAGGCGCTCGCTCTACTGTTATTTGGTTGGCTGTTCCTCTTCATCTGGTTGGCAACATCTTCCTTTTGCAGACGCACTCTACAGTCTTTGATGACATGACCTATACGATTGCAATAGTGACACTTCTTGCTGCGACAGTCCTTTCTAAAATGTCCTATTTTTCCACATTCAAAACACTTTAAATCATTTTTCATTCTATTTTCTTGATCTGTCTGCTGCTGAAATCTGCTGCTATTTACCTGCATATTATTGTGATTACCTCTGAATGTGAAATTTCCTCTTCCTCTACTGCTATTTCTTCCTCTAAATGTTTTTGTCACAAACGCTTTGCTTTCTTCCTCTTCCTTTGAGTTTGACCTCTGTTCTTCCAGTAACAATCTGGTCTGCAATTCTCCTAATGTTTGTTTATCCTCTGGGACACTTTCCCATGCTGAAATAAAGTACTTATACTTTTCTGGAAGTGTCATGATGATTTTTGTCATGACCATTTTTTCTGAAACTGTTTCTCCGACTGCTCTTAATTGATGAATGATATTTTCCATTGTAGAGAAGAAAGAAGTCATTGGCTCTTCATAACTTATGTTAAAAAACTTTTGTTGTAATAAATGTGCACTTAGTTTTGATGAGGGCTCATACAATGTACTTAACTTGTTCCAAATTTGTGTGCTAGTAGTGCAAGTAATAATATGAGAAATTATATTTTCTTCTAACCTGCTTATTATGATTTCTTGCGCCCTATTGTCCGACTCTTCCCACGACTTTCGTTTTTCCTCACTACTGCCGACTGGTAATTCGACCTTTCCTTCGACTATTTCCCATAGTTTTTTTGATTTCAATATTACTCGCAATTGAAATTTCCACGTTTGATAATTCTTACCATTTAACCTTTGTACACTTTGTATGGAATCCATTTTGTAGACGACGACCAGTGAACGACAAAATAACCTCACAATCTCTCGACTTGTTGCTGTAGTTTTTAATTTCTTTGATATTACCTCGACCAGCAACAATATTAAATTTAATATTTTGTTTTGATTTTCTATACAACTTCACAAGATGATCTTCCTCGATATTTTTTTTTTCTTTCTTCACACGAACAAATTGCGTCGTAGGTAGTTTCGCTTCACTGTAGTTATTTTACTTCTCTTCTTAATCTACAACGCCTGGGCCTGGGCCCATAACCTATTATTTATAGGTGCAGTCGGCAGGCGGAGATTAAATAAGTCGTGGTATATATTGTTTAATATTTATTGGATGAAACACATTACAGACATTACAGCGCAGTTTTTGTCTCCACCATCTTGTACCAGCGACGACATTGTGTTACCATACACAAAAATATAATTGTTGCTTCATTATGACACATATTTATCCAATAAAAAATCGTATATATTTATTTCTTGTTATTCCATTTAACTTCACAAATCTTACATTTTATATTAATTTTTAGAAGTGTCTCTCACACTAGTTTAAGAAAAATCAAAGGAAGGTCAAGGAGGTTTTTAGAAATACAAATGTACCAAAAAATGGAAAGGTTGATTTGATATTCAATAACAAATCCTCGTTGATGGATTTCAGAACCCAATGGCATTTCGTCCGAGGAAACAATCATTTCCTCCGTATTCGGTTGATTGAATACTATTTGACCTTCGGGGTATTTTGTTCTCTTCAAATATTAAAGGCACATATAAAGACTTGATGATCGATGTTAGACGGTAGTAGGTACGGTTAAATTCACGAAATAAATTATTATAAGTGAATTTGAAAAATACATATAAAAAAATTTGCATACCAGAATCTTCATTTTGGGTTTCATATTTAACCAAGTATATGTTATCAATTGCTGAACTATTTACATTTAAACGTATTTACTTTCATTTTTTATTTTTATTTTGAATACTGATATGAATCGATCTAAATGTGCCTAATTCACATAACTATACTTATATACGTACAATTTTTTTTAAATATTTATTTGATTCGTATAAGACCAGGAAACTTTACATCATATCTTCAAGAATATTATTACTTTTACTAAAAAGGAATTTTGTTAATAACTCATTTATCATTAGCTGTAAGCTTTAAATAGTATTAGGTTACTAGTTTATGTGATATTCTGATGATTGCTAAATGATTAATCAATTGCTTTTTTGTAGAAAAATACCAAACATTCGCAACTCACTAAATTTCGCATTAATAATATTTATTATAAGGATTTTTTTGTTATTATCGCTGACATCAACTTTTAAAATGAAATAGAAAACTTAAATAATGTGATGATAAGGTACTTCATATCATCATCGTAATGGCATTTATTGGTCTGCAGCTAGACATTGGCTTTTCCTTAGGAAGAAGATTTTGGCCTACATACTACGTTTAGAAGCAAT
Organism: Phragmatobia fuliginosa; assembly: GCA_932526445.1. Classification (NCBI taxonomy): domain Eukaryota; kingdom Metazoa; phylum Arthropoda; class Insecta; order Lepidoptera; family Erebidae; genus Phragmatobia; species Phragmatobia fuliginosa. The sequence goes on along the minus strand of OW052069.1, from coordinate 19,633,460 downwards.
TCTACTTTACATCAGATATATATTTCCCGGATCCAGCAGATTTATAGATCTGTCTATATTCATTGAAATTTCCATACTAAAATACAATCATGTATATTTCAATACATACCGAGTCTAATATTTTGCATTACTAGACGTTTCATGAGACATTAGTGGAAACAACGAAAAATACATCTCAAATTGTATCTAAAGCAAAATAAAGACTTAACAGGTAAATTACCTTTATATATGTGAAACCCAAATTTCTGCGCAAATTTGTGAGCAAACCATTCGAATATAAATCTATCTACCTCTATACCGATATCAATCACTGATTGTCTGCAAGGTCATTGGAAATCTGTACAAATAACGCTTCGTCTTCCTCACTGCGTATTTAGAGAGCCTGTATTTATGGCACTTATTTTTATGTGCGGGAAATATTAATACTGATTTATGACTGGTCGCATAAGGTGCAGTATAAGGTTATGTGTTTACAATAAAAATATTATATACATATTTCTTGGTTAACTTTGGTTCAATGCATTCAGTTTTTTATAAGCTTTTTGCAAACTAATCACCGAGAATATACGGTGACCGCCGATAAAAACTGACTCCAAACAATAATATTGTACAACTGCCCTATAAAGTTAAAAAGTAATCAAATCAAGAACCTCCACATTTTTTAAGTTGGTTAATACATATAATTACCTTAATTTTACTGTCAATTTTCAAAGATTAAAGTTACATTTTTTAAATAATTGACGACAATTATTCACCTAACCAGCTTACAAGTGCTTCTCCCGTTATTAATATTTAAAAGATAAAAGGAATACATTATCAAAAAGTCTGGCTTACTTAAGTTTTATTTATACCTCAGAGCTTTGGACTTCGATGGAAGTACACAAAAAGTTCTAGTAAAATCCGTTTACTAAAATAATTTTGGAGTAAACATGATATACTCCAACAAAGGAGAATCTGATAAATCTCTTCTTGTTATTTAAAAATTATTCTGTCGTACGATAATCCAATCAGATTAAATCCTTTCACTGTTTTTAAATACAAAATGAAATCTTGCATTATATAAAACAATACAACTTACAACAGTAGGTGTAACTAAAAGTGAGTACAACCTGTCGCTTACTCTGAAACGTTTTATTTTTCATTCCATTAAGAGGAATATGATACGCTTTTGGCTGTGAACAAAACCATAACGCGATTCACAAAATGCAAACAACGCCATCTATCGAGATTTAAATTAAACAACACGAACTTTCATAACTTCTGACTTATCAAATTATAGTGTGAAAAGGTTTTTTTTATATTAAGGACACTGAAATAAATAATCCAATCATCATCATCATCATCATCAGCCTATCGCAGTCCACTGCTGGACATAGGCCTCTCCCATTGCACACCACTGTGATCGATTTTCGGCTTCTCGCATCCAGCTCCTGCCAGCCATCTTACGCAGGTCGTTACTCCACCTCGCCTGTGGGCGTCCTACACTACGTTTACCGAGACGCGGTCTCCACTCAAGAACTCTTCTGCCCCAACGGCCATCAGTTCTGTGGCTAATATGGCCAGCCCACTGCCACTTCAGCTTGCTAATCCGGTGGGCTATGTCGATGACCTTAGTTCTCTGACGGATCACCTCATTTCTGATACGATCTCTCAGAGAAACGCCGAGCATAGCCCTTTCCTTAACACGCTGAGCAACTTTAAGCTTATGGACCAACCGTACCGTAAGTGTCCAGGTCTCGGCTCCGTATGTCATGACAGGTAGGACGCACTGATTGAAAACTTTCGTTTTTAGGCATTGTGGGATCGACGACGAAAAGACTCGACGTAGCTTTCCAAACGCTGCCCAACCCAACTGAATTCTTCTATTCACCTCATCCTCGAGGTTGTTTCTACCCAACTGCAATGTCTGCCCAAGGTAGACATATTTTTGAACAACCTCGAGAACGGTATCGTGTATTGCAACCGGTTCCGGTAGAACATGTTCATTGAACATGACCTTGGTTTTGTCCAAGTTTATCCGTAGGCCGATGCGCATAGAAGAATCAGCTAGGTCATTCAGCATCTGTTGCAGGTCCTGCAGTGTCTCTGCCATTATGACGATGTCGTCCGCAAATCGCAAGTGAGAGATGTATTCGCCATTAATGTTAATGCCACGTCCTTTCCAGTTCAGCGTCTTGAACATATCCTCCATTGCATTTGGATTCCAATAATCCAATGGATAAATTAAATGATCAATAAAATAAATATCACGTGCTATACTAGTAGAGTCATCACCACTAGTAGAGTAAAATATAGGCAAGTTACAGCCTCTATTAATACTAGTTTTAATGTTAGTAATAATAAATATTTCGGACATCTTACACACAACGTCATCTAGGACCAAACTAAGCAAAGCTTGTTTTATGGGTTGTAAACAACTGATATAAATACATAAACATACTTTTTTTTGTAAATACGCACATATTATAAACACCCAGACTCCAAAACAAATATTTGTGGATCATACAAATATTTAGTCCGACCCCGGAATCGAACCCGAGACCTCTTGATCAGTAGCCGCTTACCACTAGACCAACAAGGCAGTTAAATGTGAATGTTGAATGTGGTAAGTAAAGCGACGAAGAATTAATATATATTGTGCCTCAAGATTTGAAACATTGATTAAGTGCAAGTTACTCTGAACAAAACTCAGTATCATAAATTATCGTTAACAATGAAACAAGAACGTTACATAACTTGGTTATACAAAGTCTGTTGACGAAAACTTTTCATGCAAAAACCCATAATTCGTAGTTTGGTTCAGAGAAATTTGAGAACATCAGTTTTGGACTGTTGAAACTTCTGTTCGGAAATTAGATAAGCAATTTCCGAATATAAATGTCAGATCACCAAATTAGTTGAGATACTGATCTGGTATTTGCAACTCAGTGTTTATATACAAGTTGTTAACTTCTAATACATCTCTCGTGCCTTATAAGTGCCACAAAGAAGCTGGTTAGTTATGAAATTCATCAACAACCCATAACGTGCACTGCTGGGATTAGGTCTCCTCCCACGAGAAAATTAAGGCCATTCGTTCCCACGCTGGCCTCGTACGGGTTTGGAACTGGCAAGACAACATTGCCGCGTTGGATGTTTTTAAGCCGTCCGAAGGCTTTGAACTTAGCTTCACGGCCGTTATATAACAACCGGTAACAACTACTTAACACCTTCACAGTCCCCATACAATATTACAAAACTATTACATAAGTCCAAAAGATTAGTGACTATGTATTGTTTTGATTTGTATTGATTGTTTTGATGGTTTTCACACATTAAATACCTTGGTCACAAGTCCTAAAACTTAAAAGGCCTAACTGGTATATCCGTGAAAAAAAATTCAGAACAAGTCACTCAATAGGTGTGAGCCCAATGTGGGCTCAGGGACTTGGAGGCATACACATGACATAGGAGTTAGGACTGTGAACGTATCATGTTGACTGCCATGTTGGTCTAGTGGTTAGCGTATGCGGCTGCTGATCAAGAGGTCTCGGGTTCGTTTCGCGGGTCAGACCAAATATTTGTGTGATCCACAAATATTTGTTTCGGAGTCTGGGTGTTTTTCTATGTATAATATGTATGTATTTAGAAAAAAAAGTGTGTTTATGTATTTATATCAGTTGTTTAGTACCCATAACACAAGCTCTGCTTACTTTGGGACTAGATGATGTTGTGTGTAAGATCATGCCACGAACGGTCACCCATCTTGGTAGTGACCGTGCCGTCGTTGCTTATCCTTGGTGATTGTTTTTAATTACTTAGGGCAACAGGTCTATGAGTGCATCAGTTGTTAAATTACTGAACATAGTTGACGAATGGATCTGCAAGGACTTGTTACTATTACTCTCTTTATAAACTTGACTGTCTTGTTGGTCTAGTGGTTAGCGTATGCAGCTGCTGATCAAGAGGTCTCGGGTTCGATTCCGGACTTAATGTTTGTATGATTTGCAAATATTTGTTTCGGAGTTTGAGTGTTTTCTATGTATAATATGTATTTATTTATTATACAATAAAAGTACATATGTATTCATATCAGTTGTCTAATATCCATAGTAAAATTTTGATATTGATGATTTATGTAAATGTTATTTATTTATTTATTTTGTTTTGCAAGTAAATCTTTTACAGCTCCTCCAGTGCAGATGCATACACAAGTTTTCACTTTCCTGCAGTACAAAGTGTTTTCCTCTGTCAGTGTTCAATTTATTTTCTTTTTAAATATATTTCCATCCCAGACGCAGAGAAATAAGTTTCCATTCAACTTATAATTTCTTCACTCGTCAGCTTCCAACTCCATATAGAGCGGCAAAGTCATCCAAACAAACTCCTTAAACAAAAGTTCGTCACGTTCCTAAAAACCATTATTTAAATTCAAAATGTGTTCCAACCGCACGGTTAACATGTTCTAGTCACGTCTGACAATGAAAGGTAGTAATTTGAACATGTCTCGAGATCTGTTTTATACGGTCTGTGGTTCAAAGAGATGGCTAAGCGTGGCTTTAGGACATACGTTACAAATTAAAAGGGTAACATTATTCAATGACTTCACTTGATTTACATTTATTTTGTTTGAAAGTGAGTTTGCTTTTTTACTTTTAGTCACATAAAGGCTTCTTATATTCATAGTCTTTTTTATAGTTGTTGTGTTAAAATAACTATGTATAAAAATAAACCTATTAACGACACAATGCTACGCGCACAGTGTTCATCATATATTAAATATATTTTCAATAAATTAGTAAATAAATACATATTTCGGACATGGTACACAATGCACAATGGTATGTATTAAACGATAGAGGTTTTATCACTACATAGTTTAAAACAAAGTCGTTTTCTCTGTCCCTTTGTATGCTTAAATCTTTAAAACTACGCAACGGATTTTGATGCAATTTTCTTTAATAGATAGAGTAATTCAAGAGGAAGGTTTTTATGTATAATACATATATATAATAGTAGATAATAATTTTAGAGGTTTCTAATGTGTGTTTTTTTACGCTTACATTGCAAACGCTATCTGTACCCTACGAGATAGATCAAATAATGTACTACAGTATTGTACATCTTAAAAAGGTCTAAATAAAAGTCCGCGATGGTATATGTCTATCTCTTAGGGATAACCCATAATGACCATTTTATATTTTTTCTTTTTACGAGAAATAATGGCATAATTACGAAGCGATTTTAAGCAATACAGTATCAATACTTATCCAATTAAGTACCTTACATACATTGAGTATTTAATATAGATTAATATGGCTCTTTACGTAATTTAAAGAAATACTTTTAGTATGTAATTCAAATTAATACTTTTGAAGATATTACAGATTTAAAATGCAGGAACAAAGTGATTATGGCGGTACCAGCCGGGGCCCGTTAGTTGACGCTGCTGTCGATTTGTCACTATCAGATAATAACTAAACACAATACTTTATTATGAATTAATTCTAAGGCGGTACGAAGTTTGCCGGGTCAGCTAGTCACATATAAACTATTTTGATCTTAAATAAACAAATCCAAATACTAATAAACACATAAATTTACATGCAAAGCATTTAAATAACATTGTCTACATATCCGACAATACTATTGCAATTGGTGTACAGTAAAGTAATTCACACTCTTTTCACGTTGATCTGTTGTTTTCAAAAATTGTTGACAGTTCTAATAAATTACCTTAATATTCATTTTAAAATCTGCTGATAGTTTATAAACCACACAATCTGCAACAATATAACAAAATAAAGGCCGATTATATCATTGCAATTGTATTACAATTTTTGCAAGTAATAAAAACCATCCTAGAATTTATAGGTCATAGCAAATCAACCGCTTTAGGACCGTTTGGAAAGCCGCTAAAAACCATACGTTAGGCAACACCAAAACTGACCGCTTTGCAGGTACTCTAAAAGCTATAAAATATCCGATAACAGACTATTGACACTCCACACCGACCAGAAAATGGCTTAAAATCTAGATTTACAGCATTCATTCGTGGTGCAAAAGTTTTGGAAACTCAATAGTCGAGCTTTAAAACTTCGCACATTGTGTTTCATGGAACTTTTTGCTACTTTCGCACTTAATGCCGTTTTATTGCTCAGTGTTCAAAGTTCGATAACTACTATACGTAATCGGTTTATTGTGGTATTTATATCTTTGTCTGTGAGTTAACTCAGTTCTATCTATGTGAATTCTAGACTGATTTGAATACCCGGCGGAGGATCTTAGTATATAGTTTAGTTTAATTATACTGTTCTAGTATACACATGAGCATAATTGCCATCAGGAATCAAGATAATTACTAGTCATTTTATAAAATCATATTTTCATGATAGCTACTTACTGTAATTTCTTTATCAATTAAGTTCATTAAACTTAGCATTAGACCAGTTTTAGTTAGTCCTCTATAGATTCTAAGTAATCTTTACCTGTAGTCGCAGGCGGCGTAGCAAACTACTTGAGCAGGTCTTATACCTGGAAAAGTTACCCCGAGACCCTAGCTGGGGTTTACGAGATGAACCACTATGAAGTAATCTTTTGTAAATACACACTGTTTCGTAATGTTTTATTCTCTATTTCGTTGTCTATGACTTTATGACCCAACGTATTTTTAGGAGATTATTTATTAGTAAATTTTTGTATTAATCATCGACAAATAAATTTAGATCTGCAGTTTCTCGCATGAATTTTTGTTATTGTCTTGTTATTTTATTGTAAATGGATATTTAATTCTTCTAGTAATAAATAATTTTCCTTCTCTTGGCCTATTATTACTTTATATCTATCTTTTTCTTTGTATAAAGTAATAAATAGTATTTTATCGGCTTTAAGTGTAAATTGGGTACAATAAAATAGTAATTTTTTGTTGTTCATAGAAATAAGACATTCAGTTCGCTTTTGTTTTTTTTGTTAACAAAATATTAATCTGTGTATCATAAAGTAGTTCGCTATGTAGTACAGTCATTTAAAAAGATCACATACATACAATTATGTAAGTTAATATTTATACTAGATATTGCTAAAAAGCTAAGTTTTAAAAATAGATTAACGCACACCATAAAAAATAACGTAAACTCTATTTGTGCTATTAAACCTTTCAATATTAATGAAGTGAAATTTCATTAATCTTAATAGTTTAAAAACACTTCAATAGATGGCGTACTAATCGTTTTAGATCGCACAATGGTTTCGTTACCCCCAGTAGTATAAGAGCTGAGGAACGCGTTGTTCATGTTGCCATCAGGAGGGTCTTAACTGACTCGACTGAACAGCGAGTGATGATATGGGAAATGATCTCAATGATTACAACCCGCTCGCTCGTGTCTCAACTATCGCAGAGGCACTTGTCTTGTCGATTAACTGACGCTGTTTTTGGCCAATAATAACTAAAACTAACTCTGAGTCTGCACTTGGAAAGTTGGAATTATTTAAAAATACAACATGACTGAAACTCTGAACTGAACATGTGTTTAAAACCAGCACTGTTGTACAACTGCTGACAAAGTAACTTAAAATAAGGAATTATGTGAGTTAAATGGTACACAGAGGTTTATAAGTGTGTTTTTGGTATTAAAAGAATACTTACTTACACTTACTCATTGCAGTGCAATAAGTAAGTGTTAGTAAATTATCCTAGTCTATCTACGCTAGGTGTGAAATGATTGCACACCTAGCGTAGCTAGATGCGTGATCGGGCAACGGAAAAGTTTTAATTCATACATCTATACTAAGAAATAAAATAAAATTGTCTGTAATTGAAAAATTACAGCTTTTAATTAAATGCACATTATTATAGCATAGGTAATATCATAAAACAATTAATTTTTAAATTTTAGTCTCTTAGCTCCGGCTTATCTCTGAAACGACTAGGCGGAGTTTAACGAGACTCACTCAGAAATAACCGATAATGTATAAGGAGTAGTTTAGGTCTATTTTTACTACGGTTATTGTATAATAACGCGCAGGTAAAACAGCTAGTTGAATAAATAAAGTTTTAAAACTAAAGGCCGTTCGCAATGATGTTACAAAACATTCTTTTTGTTTAACAAACAACATTTTTGTCTTTTTAATATTATTGGCCGTACGCAACTACCTAAAACGTGCAGAACATAAGAATACTAATAAATTATTTAGACAGAAATCTAGATATACTAAGTATAGTTACAAAGTAGAATCGTGGTTGCACCCACTGTACCTGTGAAGTGTGAGTGCAATAAACGTATTGAATTGAGTAGTTTGTTAAACTTTTACTATTTATTTTTACTACTTCCTTTGTGTGTGATTCAATGAAGAGACCTACGAGTAATGAGAGCCTGCCTTAATTCTAAAATCTCTTATATTTCTATTGTGTGTGTTTATATAGAGAATTTTTATAATTACCCCAAAAACGAGTTTCTTTAGATTTCAGGGCCGTGTAGTAGTAAAGCACGTGGTAAACTTATATAACCTAAAAATTATTTATAACTAAGAGAGAGGAAACTTTTAAATTCAAATATATTGCACTAATTCAATGGATTTTCAATTGCATGAATGGTGGTAGTAGTTTATGTCGTTCTTTCACCGATGTCTTCTGCATTGATGGTTGTATGTAGGTTCAAACCCCACGTGGGATAACAATTTGTGTGGTCCTCAAATTATTGTTTTATGTTTGGGTCTATAATATCCGTTTCTTTTTTTTTTATTTGTAACGTCACCAACATTACAGTAAAAATTTTAGTGTTGAAGTTGTCTTTAAAAAATAAAACCAAAACGGAATTAATGAAAGAAATGAAGTGTATTGTGAGAATGTTTACGAGTAAAGAGTTTCTAAATTTTTTATTTATTACATTTTCTAAAGAGTTTCCATTCACATCAGGCTTAAAATAACCCTTCTATTAATCTAGCTTTTTATTAAGATTTGGTAGCTTTTAATTTAGTTTTCATGGTTTTTAATTAATTTATTATGTTTTACATCACCTTCACTATCATTTCAGGTACTAATGCGATAGAGAGGTTAATTCACAACATATTTAATATAATTATAACTTTAGAAATATACAAATAAAGAAAATCCATCTTATGGTTAAAAACAAAAACACAAATATTTCTTTTAGGTCTTATACCTTACACATTATTTGTAAAAAAAGAAAATTTTTAAGTACACTCAATTTACCTATAACAGTAGATTAGAATTATAACGATAAATCTATATCTAATTTTAGATTGAAATGAAATAAAACGTATATTTTTGTTCTCTTAAAAAAAACAAGCTTAAATTTCATCACGTTCGAAAGAAAAGTTGGTAGCTTGTAGCCATATTAAATAGGGTATATATAAATATTTTAAGTAACATCGTCGTGAGCTTGTAACTACCAATGAGACCAATCAAAGGGCCAACCACTCTTTGTCAAGTTGAAAGGCGGACGAAGGCGCCTGTTAAAAGTGTTTCCAATGTGTTAACTTATTTAACATAAGGAGGGATGAAAAATGCTCTGCTTGATTCTATCTAAAAAAATTAAGTAGGTAACTCCTCTAAATTTCAGTAATTTCTCTAATCTTAAAATTTGATATATTACTTAAATAAATAAATAAATATTTCGGACATCTTACACATAATGTCAACTAGTCTCAAACCAAGCAGAACCTGTATTGTGGGTACAAACATACTCTTTGTTTTGTAAAACATACATATTATACATAGAAAAACACCCAGACTCTCACGTACAATGGTCCACCTGAAGGACTAAGTGCGGAATCCGACCTACATAACATAGAACACCCAGACTCCGATACAAATATTACAAATATTCGGTTTGACCCGGAAATCGAACCCGACACCTCTTGATCAGCAGCCGCATACGCTAACCACTAGAACAACAAGTTAGTCAAATGTATTTTTGTAACGCTTTATTTAAATTAAACATCGATAGTCACTACAATTTATCAGTTTTGGATCATTTCTATCCTTTAAGAAATGAATGTCGAATACGTTAATTAATCATTCTCTTGATATCTCTACCTGGAAACAATATGAAATTAAATGCTTATATACTCATCATAGCCCAAATTTATGATCTACTGTGTTCTAAGGATTGTTATCTTAGGTTAAAAAATGTTAAGACGTAAATACAGATTAGACAATATAATCATAAGACCACATGTACACTTATTCGGCAATAAAGAATTTTTGATTCTTGAAATAAAAGATTCCAAAAATGATGTTAACGTATATTCTTACATATAAAGTTCTCGTGTCACAATGTTCGTTCCCATTCCTCCGAAACGGCTTCACCGATTCTTATGAATTTTTTTATGCATATTCTGTAGTAGGTCTGAGACCTGAGAATAGGCCAACATCTATTTTTCATACCCCTAGGACGCGAGCGGAGCCGCAGGCAACAGTTAGTCATCTTATAGAATTAAAAAAAAAAACAATTGATCAAAAAATCTGCTAAACGATTATTTAAATAAAGGCTGTACAGTAAATGTCTTTTAACTGGTTGGGTGGAATGATTATATTTTATAAATTATACCAGCGACTCGGTCTAGCTGACCGAGTCGCTGGTATAATATAATACTCTACTTTTTCAAGTTTTTGAATTTGATCTACTATAACATATGCAAATTTTAGACATTTACATTACTCTTGATTTATTTTATCTATTGCTGTAGCTGCATTATAACCAGTTGTGTAGTATAAAAGTATCTAATCTAAACAAACAATGAGCGATAACAATTCCATAAAATTTAAAGATATGTGTGCAGGCACACAATCACACATAACCTTCACAATCACATTTATATATTTAATTTAAGTTTAGTAATTTAAAATTGCCAAAAACAGCGTCAGTTAATCGACACGTGCCTCTGCGATAGTTGAGACACGAGCGAGCGGGTTGTAATCACTGAGATCATTTCCCATATCATCACTCGCTGTTCAGTCGAGTCAGTTAAGACCCTCCTGATGGCAAATTGAACAACGCGTTTTTTAGTATATATGCTAGCGGCGGTAACGTAACCATAGTGCGATCTAAATCGATTAGTGCGCCATCTATCGATGTCGTAGTAAACTATTAAAATGATCAATGTTTATATTTTAGTTTAGTTTATTGTATTTTAGTTTAATTTTATTTTCTTATATTATTTATATTTTATTTTATAAATATATCGGAAAATTTACGATGTTGATATTTTTGCTTATTTTGTATGTAATTCGTTTCTATTTAAAATGGCAAGTAAAAAAGTAAGTACTGTGAAATTATTATTTGAAGCAATAATTAATATAATGTAAATTAATATTCAAATATGCAAAAAAAAATGTATAATGCTAAACAATTAACATTTTATAATGAAAAAAAAGTGTATGAAATAAGAGTAATAATAGTGATACGAGTTTTGCATATTTAAATATTAATGTTTATTAAATTAATTATTGCTTTAAATAATTTTTTTTTGGCGAAACTCGAAAGCGTATTACTATTATTACTCTTTTAATTATAAAATGTTAATTGTGTAGCCTTGTTTAATATAGGTTTTTTTTAGTTTCTTGTTGTCACATCTATTTTCATATAACTCTGATAAATACTATTTTAATATTGAATCGCCAAGTGGTCTAAGGTGATTGGGAACAATCACTGAGGGTAAGCAACAACGGCGCGGTCTATACCTACCCTAGACGGATGACCGTTTGTGGCATGATATGATGAGCGATTCCGTGATGTGAATTTTGGAGTAAGCAGTCGGTCCCGGTTGTTATCATAAGATAACTGTCGTAAAGCTTAGTTGGAGGCCTTCGCGCTACTTAAAAGCAAGATTACGTAGCCACAACTTGTCTTGCCAGTCCCCCACCCGCACTCGGCCAGTGTGTAGTCGTCTGGCCTTAACCCTCTCCTGAGCAGAGACCCGATCCAACAGTAGGATGTTACGGGTTGTTGATGAATATTTTTAATGATAACCAAAGTAAATAGTAATGGGATAATCTAATAAGGCCACAAAGACTGGCCAATTATAGATGCCTTCCTTAACGATCGTGATCCTAAATTCTCCAAACGTGTCGAAAAAAATATCATTTTCAGAACCTATTTGACTGTAACGGTTGCACATTCTTAAAATTGCGCTGTTCTCTTTTTTTTTTTTGAAAAATGACTCTGCACTAACTATGTTTTCAGATACATTATTATTAAAATTAGCTATAGTAAAAAGTTGTGGAATACGCACAGTGTGCACAGATATTAGAATGGCATAAACTTATCTTCTGAGAGGTTATGTTGTTTCGGGCAAACTGGCCCATATGTATTCGTATGACTCTCGAGCACACTCATAGAGCATTATGGTAGGAAGCATACGCAGCCGTTTCCTTCACTCAAAGCTTAACGGAATAAAAAACATTAAACTGTTGCGACACGGAATTTATTTGTATGTGTGCATTTTTGTTTTGGTTGTTATGTGTGAGTCTAAAACGTGAATGTGTGAAGATTTAACTCTGTATATTGAAACAGCTGAGATGCCTGCTGAAAATAGGTTAATATTTTGTTTTGATCACGCGACTGAGTGACATTGGCCAATGAAACAAGAGAATAGAGAATAGAATAGAGAACGAACAAATTTTGCAATTTGGCTAGGGGGGGCTGATATCTTCAGACAATTTCTTTTTTTTATATAAATTAAGCCTTCCAAAGTGACTCTCTCCTGTCTGATGGAAAGCATGAGCAGAATCTAAGAGTGGGGGAAACCATACATCATTGCTGCGAATGCACACAGTAAAGTATGGCGGCCCACACTATGGCGGCCTAGTGAGATGCTTTTTCACGCTCCGCTTATAGGACCCGTGATCATAGTGGGATGGAAACACGTTAGCTTTAAACCAATGTATTCACACATGGATACATTAAATCTAAGAACACTTTTAATAAAGTCTGATGAAAGACACCTAATTTTGTCAACCAAAATCCATTTACCATCAAAGTTTTATGTCTCAAGTAACAGTCTTCTTACTTGGAGATTTAGTACTTGTGTTCTTGTTTTGTTCTACGCTCTTATTTCTAATGTACTTTTTGTATGGTTCAATGTTGAATGTACCACTCACGATTGATGTGCACTTTAAGTGAAAAATTTGTTATCAACTAGGTTTACTGGAAAAAAGTTTCACACTACTTCGAAACTTAAGTAAAAACTTACATATTATTTACAAACTGAAGTACATACTTATCGTGATTAAAAACCAGCGATAAAGAAAGAAGTTTTCTTTTTGTTCAATTTAGCCTACCAAAGTGACTCTATGACCTGATGGAAAACATGAGTAGAATCCAGGAATAGGGGCAACCATGCTCATTGTGAGGGTAGGTTATGTAGCATGCTGACCCATACCATGGCGGCCTGGTTAGATAATTCTGCATCAATTTCCCGGCCTTCAATGGCCGGGAGAATGATACAGAATGATTGGGCCTCCGGTCTCACACTTACCAACGTAATACGAAAGCAAGAATGCTGTCATTTTTAGGATGGTCTTCTGTGTGAGGGTAGTAATGCCCCGGTCGAGCCGGCCTACTCGTGCTGAAAGCAGCGTGACTCTACCACCTACTATTTAATACACAAGATATTTATAACCGAGAATACTAATTCTATCTGATCAGAAAAAACTGATTGAAACAAATAACAATTGACTGCCTCGTCGGTCTAATAGTTAGCGTATGCGGCTGCTGATCAAGAGTTCTCGGGTTCGATTCCCGGGTCGGACCAAATGTTTGTATGATCTACAAATATTTGTTTCGGAGTTTGGGTGTTCTTTGTGTATGTATTTATAAAAAAATAGTATGAATGTCATCAAATATCAGCTGTCACAGAACATTATCTAGACCCAACTAAGCAGCTGATGTTGTGTGTCAGATGTAGACATTAAAACTATGTAAACATTGCATTGGCGATTTGAAAGGAGTGGCCGCGAGTTTTTATTGCCATGTTCTTTTCTCCGGCTCTACCTATTGTTTGCGAACATGGCATAAATGTACATGTAGAATCTTGACCTGTCACAAGAGATGTATTGCATCCTAAGTGAATAAAGAATTTTGAATTTGAATTTGACATTAACATCAGCTCTCAGTACATTGCTGGACATAAGCCTTTACATTTGCATGGCACTTGGTTCGATCCTGGATCCTCATTGTCAGCTCCTAACAGTCATATTGCTTATATTATCATTAGACCTGACCGGTGAACGTCCTACATTACGTTTGCCTGGACGTAGTCTCTACTAAAGAATACGTTTGTTCCAAGTGATATCGGTTTAGCTGCTAAAATGGCTAGCTCACTGTCACTTTAGCTTCCTAATTATAGCAGAGTCTATTTAAACAACTTACCAATATTCTGATAGTATTTGTACTAGCTTGAGAATAATATCGAAGAGACTCGTAAAATAGACCTCTTCTCGTTGTCCCCTTTGCTCCGTTCCCATCCTCCTCTAATCTAATGAGCCTTCTTGAGTTTAATTTCAATCCAATTTCTCACAAAAGCATATTTTCTAAAACGATCTGAAATTTTTTATTTCATCGATCACAGACACTGAAATTAATCCAAAATGATCAAATAACGAAACTTTTTAACTTTGAAAAAGTTGAAATAAATCAGTATTAGGTACCTTTATAATCTCTATCCGGTTACAATTTAATAGTTTTGGAAATTCATTACTGAAAGTCGTTTGAAGTTAACGACCGGAGGTACTGACTCGCAAAGGTGACGTGATTCAAGCCGATTTGATCAATTACGAACTGTAGGGTCAGGTACGGCGATTAAAATATATTTTTGGATTTTATTGTAAAGTTGCTTAATCTGGACATATTTCAGAACACTTGGTTTTTTAGCTACTATTTTGTTGTTGGGTTTTTCTTACAGGAAATTTTTAATAACCTGCCGGAGTCTGAAAGTTTGGCGGTGATTCACGTCCCTGCTCGGAGAGCACGTTAAGCCGTCGATCCCGGTTGTCATGAACATCTATGGCAATCGTTATTGGGAAGTCAGTCAGTGAAATATACTGATAACTAATTCAATCTTCGAATTTCAGATCTCCCTTAGGGTTGCGGAGGTCCGATGCCAGTCGCTCCGTGGATAAACTTAAATTTAGGTAAATCGGGTTCAGCTGGTGGCCGACCCCAAATAAACTTGGGAATAAAGGCTAGGAAGATGATGATGAAGATGATAGTTGCGTTGCGTGCGTTTTTATCATTCACTGTAGTATTAAAAACTGTAGTATTAAAATACAACACTGTTTTGGAAGAACGGGTGTCTTGTCCCTTCAACACAAAGGGAGCATCCTCCGATCAGGAAACGTGATCATGCCTGGCGGAGTCACGGCATTACGGTTGATGTTGGGTAGTGATAAATATGGTAATCGCCATAAGAACTTCTATATCATGATTCAAGATTACTTATTCCGTAAAATCCGTATAGTTATGTGTATCTTCAACACGTGGTGCTGTTGTATCAAATCAAATCATTTTTAATTCAAATAAACCAATACAACGGCACTTTTGAAACCTCAAGTAGTCAGTCGTGAAGCTGTTGTCTGTTCCAATTCGTAGGTCCTATGGAGAAAAACAGACAAGAACCTCCATGGACACTCTTTTCCAACATAGTTGTTTAAATTTTTTGGTTACAATGTTTTAGGCATTTTATTAAGAAAACAGTTAAATGTGAGAACAATAACGATGCTGATATTTATACAGGTAGTGTCCAAAAATAACTAAACTCTGTATATGGAAGTTTTCACAGTATCAATGACCCGCTTGTGCTAGATACACAAAGGAAAAAGGTTCGAAATGCTTTAAGTCGCGGTTCCCTTTGATATTTTATCCAAAACTGGAAATCGAATAAAATAATAGGGTAATCCCTCTAAGCTTTCATTTTAAGTAAGGCTAAAATAAAATATCTGAATAAGAAGTAGAAGTAATACTATTTTCTCCCTTTTAAACCAATATCGTAACGTAAGCATCATATTTGAATACTTCATGTCAATGAACATCGTACATAATTTTTCAATACTATACCTAAAGTCAAAAAGTAAAAACGGCTATATACATTTTTGTAAAATCAGAATATATTGACTTATCATGTCATAGAAGTCTAGAACAAGTTAAAATAAAATTGCGAAATGACTGCACAGTTGGCGTAGAGGTATAAGCGGTCGCCACGCCATTTCCTACTGGGCTAAGTGTCGTGGGTACAAATCCCAAGTTTGATAACACTTTGTGTGATTTACAATTTGTTGTTCTGGGTGTTCTTTGTGTCCGTTTCATGTATGTTTGTAAAGTCCCCCGCGACACAGGAATTTATATTTCCAATGCGTTAGTTGTCTTTAGAAAAAAAGAAAATAAAAGAAAACAAGACATTTAAAACGATCGAATTTCTATAGTCATGAGATCTCTAACACGAATAATACAAAGTAAATTAGATTTAAAATGATTAATTTGTTTAAAATTTAATGATCAACTTAATTCTATTTATCGCAATTATCCTTAAAAAACAAAATCCTACTCCAATTTCATCTGCGTTGATAAAATAGCCTTGTTTTTATCCATCAGTTTCTTCATCTCCTTCGATAAACATAAAAAAATGAAACATTTTGCCGTCGTTCAAAGTAAAGTATTGCACGTGGATGTTGAGAGAGAATCGGAATTGATTCGAATAGATTCCGACGTTTAGCGACTGAGCTCGGAGATTCCGGTTTACCTGTTCTAGGTAAAGTGTTTGTTTAGTTTTTACTTTATTTAGATAGATTGGAGTCTATCTAGGAAACAGGCATGGCATATGTATTTTCTTTCGAAACGTGTATGTTAAATGTTAACTGAATTTTTAATGCTTATCTCAACTGAGATCTTTCTTAACACTAATGTCAATAAAGCAATAAAATAAAAAGAGAAAAATGTTTGAAATAATATAATTTAAAACAACATAACCAATTTTTCATTACTATAATATTAAGGTTTGTATGCAAATAAAAAAAAATGGAGTGTCTGTTTGTAATATTAAAATAACCGCTTTACACTAAATTCGTATGTATACACGGTACATGTCCGTGTGGTGACGGATTAAGAATACAAAGTGTCACCACCCCTATTCATTCCATGGGTGTCGTAAGAGGCGACTAAAGGAACAAAATAAACAGCTAACATCCTGCCAAGAGAAGGAAAACTTGAAACAAACCCTTTACCAACCCGTCTGGCCAGCGTGGTATAGTAGGCCAAAACTTCCTTTCAAAGGAGAGGCCTATGTCCAGCAGTGGACTGTTAAAGGCTGTTGATGATGATGATGATGACACGGTACATATGACAAAATATTTTTTTTACAATTTTTGTAACTGTCTGTCTAACTGTTTGTTCCGTTTAATCTCTGAATCGGCTGGACCGATTTCCACGGGACTTTCACTGGCAGATAGCTGATGATATAAGGAGTAATTAAGGCATATTTTTAGACTAGCTTCGCCCCGCGGCGTTGCCCGCGGTTACAACAACTGGTTCCTAATAAAACTATAGGAATAATTTGTCAATGTATAACAATATATCACCACATAGAATTTACGGCACAATAATATTCCTGAGTTTGACATTAGACGTATTGCCGAGTCGCTGTGAACATATCCTGGCGTTTATTATCATTTGGCAGGCTTAGCTCCGTTCGCTTGTAAAATATTGCTAGTAAACTTAGGTATACTTTAGAACAGTGTTGTAGATGGATTAAAATCAGGTTTATCATATATAGTTTGATAATATTGCAGGATTTAATTCATCACATGCATTGTGAAAGTTTAAAACATTATATTTGCATCTCTTATTTTTTTAAACATATTAATTCATGCAGTCTACTATCGTTTTAGGTTGGTTTTGTTGTGATTGAAATCCTTTACTACCTAAAATTTGGACGGGCATCGTCTTCTTCTTCCTAGCCATATTTATAGAATAAGGCTTTATTCCCAATATTATTTGGGATCGGCTACTAGTTCAACTGGTTTTACCTGAGTATCAGAATGGCATCGGCCCTCTGCAACCCTAAGGGAGAACTGAAATTCGAAGTTTGAACTAGTTGTCCGTAAATTTGAGAGCACTGACTTCCCAATAACGATTTGCCACAGATGTTCATGACAACCGGAACCGACGGCTTTACCTGCTCTCCGAATCGCGGGCGTGAATCATCGCCAAACGTCCAAACTCCGGGCTGCTATTAGGAATTTCCTAAGATAAACCCACAATTACTTTTTTGCCCGACCCGGTATTTGAACCCGAGACCTCTTGATTAGCAGTCGCATACGCTATCCACTAGACCAATGAGGCAGTTACTTAAATGGTCTGAAACTGTAGTAGGTCAAAGAGCTCAGAGGCTCTGACAGAAAACAGAACTGAAAACAGGAAAACGATCCAGCGGACATGAATTCTTACAGAGAACATGTTATAACTGTTGCTTGTGACATAATAACCTTAATCGAAAAAAACTCATTATACCATTTAAAGTTCGAAGTTGAAATAAATGTTTCCAGTAAAATTCCAGCCTAAACCACATCCAATAACGATTAATTGTCCCAAAAAACACAAAAGACAGAAGTTACAACTGCCTCTATATTTCCTCGCGTATTGAACGCGCGAAGTTGCCACGTAAATCA
The DNA here is from genome assembly GCA_932526445.1 of Phragmatobia fuliginosa. NCBI lineage: Eukaryota > Metazoa > Arthropoda > Insecta > Lepidoptera > Erebidae > Phragmatobia > Phragmatobia fuliginosa. Next base: position 19,614,799 of record OW052069.1, on the reverse strand, counting down.
CGAAGCCGGAGATTTATATATCAACTTTGTTTGCACCTGTTGGGCCGATGTGTTCTATTTGTACGATTGTCTTTTTAAACTTGGTGATTTCTTTTTTTTTAATAAAGAATTTGTAAAATCCAATTTATATGCGAATACCCTTTAGAATAAGAAGAAGGATATCAAGTTTTTTGGAGTCTTTTCCTGAGCTGTATTAGGTTATCTTCGGACGTATTCTCTGTTTTTCGTTTATCGGACGGTTTTCTTCGTGGTAACGAGTAATCTAAGTCTTTCCTTCAGAATCAAATTATCCCTATACTGAATTAAGAGTGAAAGCGTAACAGACAAACAGAGTTATTTGTGATATTAGTATATGTTTGCAAGTTCTTATAAATGTGATCATGTCCATATCGAATGTCGAGCACTATTTTCCGACATTCGAGATAGATTCAATGTCTTTAAATAATAATGCACTTACACCTATGTCTACGTGAATTATTATTTAAAGACTAGCTTTCGCCCGCGGCTCTGTCCTCGTATATCTCGATTATTGTAGTAAAAAGTAACCTATGTGTTATTCTGATATATAAACTATATTACTGTAAAGTTTCATCCAAATCCGTTTAGTAGTTTTTGCGTTAAAGAGCAACAAACATACATACTTACAAATTTTCGAGTTTATAATATTGGTAAAGATAAATAATCTTTAATAAATATGAGTAAATATTCACAAATTTCCGAAATTCAGTAAAGCCTTGTAAAGGACAGCAAATATTTTTTGAAGGTCCTAATAAAATTGGGAACAGGAAGTTCTTGTTTTGCGAGTTGCCAGCTGTGATAAAACTGTATTATTGAATTTTGCTAATCTCTTTTCAAAGTTCCGTTTGCAGTACTCAGAGGCGGGCTCAGCGCGTCTAATTTATTTATCTAATATTTTTGGATTCGCTCTATCGGAATAAATTATTTTTCATCACTTTTCAGTTCTAAAAAAAGGAACCGAATACGTTTATTTATATTTTGGTAATATGTCTATAATTTTTTATTAAGTCTCGTCTTTTTCCTTCCCAGATGGTCTACAAGTCACTCATTATCCACGTTTCGATATACTATATTTTTTCCTTCATAAATAATAACTTAGAGGATTGTGTTAGACCCCAATCCTTTTAGTTTTATGATCAATTCTGACTCTCACCTCGAGGTATTTGTACGTCACAAATTGTGCTTTTGAAATGTTACGAAAGTGGAAAAAACTATTTAGTTTTACATGTTTATGCTGAACTGTATAACTTATAGGACGAGAAAAGTAGAATATTTTGAATCTATATTAATATTATAAAACGAAAGTAACTCTGTTTATATGTCTGTCTGTTATGCTTTTATGACTAAAATAACTAACCCACTTTGAATGAATTTCAGTGTAGATATAAATAGGACCTTAGAGAAGACCATAGGCTACTTTTTTGTTCTACTTCAGACATCTATTAAATACTTATGAGAAAACTTGAAATTTAAATTAAGGATTCTAAAAATCATAATTTATCTCTTTCAAAATCTTCAAACAACTTCGTGTTACGCTGACATAGTTTTTTATTGTATCTAAATAATATTAGCCACTAATACAGCCAGATTTTATTATGACGCCAAAAGATTAGCGCTAGATCGTAAATTTTTTATTTTGTCGACACAGACGAAGAGGCCCGAGATTAACCAGAAGCATCGCTGTTATGCTAATGAATGTACTGACGAAAAAATAAACTTCTTACCGAACCCCCGGACACTCCCAAAATGGAGTTGTTAAGAAATATATTGGATGTAAAAGAATTTTTAACTTCAAATTCTTAGCTTTTTGTTTCAGCTTTAGTTCTCTTGAGTATTTTAAAAAGTTTTAACTTTAGTTATTTATGATAAAAGTTTTAATTTGAACTGAAATTAGATAAAAAAAAATTTAAATAGACGTTCGTTACTAATTGTCTTCAACAGATTAGTGATTCAAATGATCCTTACTAATAAGCTAATAAGCAAGAACTTCGTTTAATTTCTAACCATGAGCACTTTTGCAACTTTTGCACATAGACAATTAACCGTGTGGTGACGGATTAAGAATACAAAGTGGCACCACCCGTATTCTTTCCATGGGTGTCGTAAGAGGCAACTAAAGGAACAAAATAAGCAGCTAACATCACTGCCAAGAGAAGGAAAAAAAGGAGGCTAGACAGCGTGGTATAGTAGGCCAAAACCTCCTTTCAAAGGAGAGGCCTATGTCCAGCAGTGGACTGTTAAAGGCTGTTGATGATGATGATGAATCATCAATGTTAAGGTGGTTAAAGACAAGTGGTGCATAGAGTTTAAAAAGTAAAAACTTATATCAGTGAATGAATGAATGATATACGTGGCTAGCAGAATACAATAAATAACACACAGAGTGGGACAGTAAAAATCCTTCTATCTAATGTTACATTTTGTAACAATAGATCGAAGGATTTGAATCGAAAATATTGGCCAAAATGGGTTTAATCTCAGATAAATACTGCATGGTAACTGGTTTTCAGATGGCATCCTCGAAATAATAGAATAATGTATATTATTTGTATATTAATATGAAATGTACATTTAAATAATTATTTATTTATTTAATTTTATTTATTTAATAAAAGACAACTCCCGCAGTAGGAATATGAATTCCTGTGTCGCGGGGGACTTTACAAACATACATGAAACGGACACAAAGAACACCCAGACTCAGAACAACAATTTGTAAATCACACAAAGTGTTATCCCACGTGGGATTCGAACCCACGACACTTGGCGTAGTAGAGAGCGGCGTGGCGACCGCTTAAACCACTAGGCCAACCGTGCAGTCTATTATAACACTTACGTTAGTACAAAGGTGTATTTGTAATGCTGTTTTAAATTGTATAATAATCAAACCAAAGCAATAGCATTCAAGAAAACCGATAAAGTTACACTTATTGTGCCACGGAACCAATGAGGTAGTAAAATCAAGTACTAGCACAATAAAGCAAATAGTAGCACTCTCACAGAGCAAGCTGTCTTTGTCTTTCTTGCATTTTATCGACGATGTCGTAACTCCCGAGCAGTTACTTCGCACATTCAGTTTAGCATCTTAATTTTGAGTGTTTGAATGGCATGTTTGTTCTTTAGGGTTACGACCCATCTTTCATTGCAACACATAAACATCAGAATTATTAAGCCTTGTAATAAAACCCTTTACTTTAACAGAAGTGTAACGCAAATTAACATTGTCAGTTTCAACCATGCTGGTTACGTATTTTGTTGTGTAAAGAGTGCAAATTACTGACCTTTGAGTAGCACATTCTACTCGAAAATAGTTGGGACATTGTCGTATTGAACCTTTTATCTCACTCCCTTTGTGACAATCAACGACAGAATGGTTGATTGTGCTCACTGTGTCACTCTCACTCGAGTCAAGATTCGTTGAGTTGCTAGAAATGTTCTGTGATCTTTAAATCTGTGAATTGCTTTAATAAATTTTAATTCATGACCTGAATGAATAATATTTATAAGACTTTAACTTTGAATCTTTCTAATATTGTTCGAATATTGAAATCCCCAACCGAACAGTGTCACAACTCAAATAAATGTTTCAGTAATTTTTATCTGGGAACTTTCAATGTGAGTGATTTAATAAGGTAAACTTTATGAAAGTTATTTCTCTCTGTGTAAAATAAGTATAATAATATCAAAAGTGAATCATCTAAAATGCAACATTATTACCGGTGAATAATTGTTTAATTGTATTTTTGAAATGACTCCAAAATGACTCTACTCTACCTGATGTATAAGTAGAATCCAGAAATTGTTAGACAGGTATTTTAAAAACATTGAAAGGTTTCTACGACGATTTTATGATTTAGGTAACCGTTTGCGGTTTAAGCGATTTACACACTAGCGACGCGCCCACGCGCGTAGCCAATCCCGAATCTGCTAGCGGCACGCGCTCACGCGACGTAGCGCGTTTTTGGTGTGTTGGACCTGGCGTGTTTTTTATACTAAGCGATGTACTTGCATACAATATTAAAATCTGCGGGGCAGTGTGAGAATCGCCTAAATCTACTTTAAAAGGAATTTTTTGTTAAAACATGGGCTCTCCCCCTCTAAATTCTCAAAAAATCTAATAAAATTCATAATGGTAGTTCACTAGTTTTAGAGAACGAACTTGTAAAATACGCTTACAAAACTTTATACAAAAATAACGAAATAATAAGTAAACAACAATTATCTATTGGACATGATTGTCTGAACTGTCATATATGTTTCTGTTACACTTCCATGTTCAAAAGTTTAAAATTTAATATCTCAGCATTCATGTTATGTCACAACAAAATTGTATCTTTACATTTTATTTGGTTAAATTCTTGTGAACCCACCATTTAGACCAGAATTAATTTGGGTGTTTAATCGTGGTTGATTGTGGTTATCCATCATTAAATGATTTCATTAAATACTTCAACGTAAAAATACATTATATATCCATATGTATAAAGTAAAACGTTTACGTGGCACTCTTTATATTATGAATTTGTATTGCAATGTTTTTATTAAATGCTAAGAATACTAATGGTAAAAAAAATTGCAACAAAATGCATCATGTTTCATCATCGACCGGCTTGACCTGAATAGTACCATGTTCTTAAGGTAAATCAGTATCAGAACTCCTTCTCTTCTTACACCCCTGAGTGTTATTTCTATAGGTATAAATCGTACTCTCTGTTTTAGGGGAAGGCGGGCTTCATAAGCGCATGCCTGGGGGTGTCAGATGAGACCATCTGTCAACCTAGCAGAAGCAGGCCGGGGTGGAGGCGCGAGCGCTAATAAGCGCGCGCCGTAGAATTTTTGAGTGGTGCTCCCACACAGAAGGGGGCCAATTATAAGCGGTAGGTGGCCCGAGGTACGTCGGGGTTCCAAGGACTTCCTTTCAAGTGTATACCTGGTTCCCAGAAGCATAGTACCCGAGACGGTGTGCGGTTTTAGTCGGTTGGAGTCCGCTTTAGCCACTAAGAAGTGGCATCGGTCGTGGGGATTACCGCACGAAATAAAAAAAAGGGGAACGCGGGCAACAACGGGCGGGAAGCGGGTGTCCAGAGGCGGTTGTGGTAATTTATCTACTAGGTGACAAGCTGTGACGTGGCTACACTGCCTCGTTCCCCACTACCAGGCGAGCGTGACAAAGTATATACATATACCCTCTACTTCTCCCTAGCTTTTATTATTATCAAGTTTTATGGAGTCGGCTACTAGTTCAACCAGTTTTACCTAACTATCAGTTTATTACGTAAAGACTGGCATCGGACCTTTTTATCTCTTCAAAAACGTAATTCAGAACTTTATTTAAATCATGAAATTACAGGAGGTACAAATCTGAGTTTTAAGAAATCTCATTGAAACGGGATCAATAAGTATCCTAAGAGATGAAATAAATAAAAACATAAATTCAAATCAATAAGAGAGATTCAATATTGGAATGAAAGTCTAAGAAGTATTTATCAATGTCTTTATTAAAGGCAGCTGTGATAAATAAGATGTCGTCAATTTTGGTGCCCTTTCAAATGTGTATCTGCCGGACTGTGAAAATCATATTTCTGTAACTGCCGGTACTTGCCCCGAGACATTTTCCTTGACTTAAATCATTTTAGAACTCGAATTTCTTTAAATAAAATAATATCTGAGAAAGCGTTCATGTCGGATATTCAAATGAAATGAAAGGAGTTCAAAGAAAGTCTGCGTAAGCTAAAATGTTTTGAATTTAGCTCACGCATGTACAAAGCTTGATCAAAATATGAGGTACTGTTTTTTCCTTTCAAATATATTGATTGAAAATAGAAATTTAGAACCAAGGAGTGTTCCCCAAATTTACTTCGTCTGTGTAAAGGGACGAAAGAATCAATATTGATACAGGTGACTTTAAGAGAATAGAATTGGTTTAGTTATAAGGTTTCAAGTCTGCGACGTTTAAAATCTCGGTCAAAATTTGGAAATTTTATACTATACTTAGTCCTATAATGAACGCGTCAAACAACATCCAAATGCCTTGACCCGGCCACTGATGGATAACTAAAATCAATCACGATGCTTAAAGCGTAAAATACCTCCAAATCTAATCCAACCACAGTAATAATGACCACTGTCTCAACAATGAGGATGTGACATAGGTCACATACTGGACGCGCCAGCATTAGCACCAACCAAGATACGGCTGAATGTCCCATATGGGAGACAGATTGCAGTAGCAGATAATACAAAAAAAAACGGAACAAGTTCAGTTTTACAATTAATAAACCCATCTAACTGCAGAACAGTTTGTCGGCGGGATTAGCGCTTGTTTTTATAATACTTTGCTAGGAGTTCCTTAAAAACCAAACATATTTAATGTAGTCTTGAATGTTAGTTTGTGTGTAATAAAAAATTAAAAACTTAGGACAAAAATCCTTTAATGGTATCATTTCATCCTGAAATAAATGAAAGATAATGATAAATAACTAACTATAAAATAACTATAAACTACTATAAAAAAATAAATAACTGATGAAAAAAGCAATTAATAACTTTAAAGTAAAATATAATTTAAATAGTAAGAGTGTAAGAGACAGAAGACTTACGTTCAACAAAACATTTTGTTAATAAGGTTCTCTGTTTCTGATTGCGATGTCAGAAATTTATTCTGAACATTTCGTCCCATAAGGAAAAGTTCTCTTAAATAGCGATTAAATAGCGAAATCTACACTTCTCTTTAAAACTTATCGTTAAAAATACTGATTCTTAATTTTATTAAGACATAAACATACTTCATTTAAAATAAAAATTATTTCTGTTTAGTAGACGTAAAATTAAAATAAAATAAAATCCCCCACTGCATCTGTTTTTAATTAGGGTTCCGTAGTTTATGACTCGGAACCCTTATGGGTTCGTCATGTCCGTCCGTCCTCGATTTAGCGTCCAAGCGGTTAGTGATAAAAAGATAAAACTTTGCTAGAATATGTGTATCTATTACGTCAACAAAGTGCTATAATAAAATAACGAAAAATAATTTTATGCCCCGAGTACCTCCCCTACAGGTAAAATGGGGATGATTTTTTTTCTCATCTCTACCCCGTCGTATGGGGTATCATAAGATAAGTATTTTATAAATGTTGAGAGGTTGCTAAGACGATTTTTCAATTAAGGTATCCGTTTGCGAGTTATTAAACTTTAAAGAGCATTGTTTGTAAAAACAGAGCTTTCCCCCCTCCCCCTCCAAAAGCTAAACGGCTTTCTCGAAAAACCTGAAAAAAATTATAATAGTAGTCCGTATATTAAACTTTAAAGGAGAACTATAGCGGTTTGGATAACTTGTTAGTTCAGGTGTTATAGGGGTATAACTTGTAAAATGCACTCACGTGAAAAACTTCGTACAAAAATAAATAAAATAAGTAAACATTACAATTATATCTAAATATACATATATATAATAAATATCTCTTGGGGACGACTACAAATTCACGTGCCATTATAATATACATAATTACGGAACTCCATTCTATGCGTGGCCTGATTCGCACTTGGCCAAATTTTTCTTTGTTATCTTTGTATTCTTAAATAGGTACATCATTTAGAAATTCCAATTACACACCCAAGTATTAGCCAAGTTTTAATCAAAGAGTACTCTTAGTTTAGAAGTAACGTAGGTATAAGAAACTGTGTTGCTGTACACGAACATACAAGTTATTCGCGTCATTTTAAAACAGGGATACGAACCCCAACGTACTCTGCTAAGTATGGAAACAACATAAATTATAGAGCAGTGTAATAAAATAGAGACTTAAACGGTTCTTCTCACTCCGCTTCGCTTTTATCGTGAAACGACGAATAGGGTTGTCGCACTGCGTATTTAATTTTGTGCTTGAATATTTTTTTAATAAATTTTAAATCCGACGACTCGATGTGGAGTTATTAAATTTAACGCCCGAATTTACGGTTTTCATTTTATGAACATCGTTTTTTGAATCAATGGATATGGTTTCGTTGTTTCATTTTTTTAAATTGATTTGATTAAAAGTTAAAAACTGACTTTTTGATATTTTACAGCAGAGGACAACTATAATTTTGCTATTGATTGAATGTCGATTTGTATACATTTTTCTAATACTACCTGTAATTTAATAAAAATATTAACTGTGTTTCACCACAGAATATTATAATAATATTTAATATTAGCAAAAAAAGCCTTACAAAACATTATTTAAATATGAATCAGATTTAATTTTATTTAAATGTACGTATATTTTTTTTACAAAACCATATATGTGCTTGTTGTGTGCATGTGCAGTCCGTGTGGTGACGGATTAAGAATACAAAGTGTCACCACCCCTATTCATTCCATGGGTGTCGTAAGAGGCGACTAAAGGAACAAAATAAGTAGCTAACATCACTGCCAAGAGAAGGAAAACTTGAAACAAACCCTTTACCAACCCGTCTGGCCAGCGTGGTAGAGCAGGCCAAAACCTCCTTTCAAAGGAGAGGCCTATGTCCAGCAGTGGACTGTTAAAGGCTGTTGATGATGATGATGATATGTGCTTAACTTGGTTCTAGTAGAACTTTGCAGTGACAAATTTTATATTACATAATATATATTTTCAATTATGTACATTAATAGAACCTATACACTTACAAGCGTGTTATTATTTATACAAACCACGTTTATTTGAAAAACAAACCATATATTTTCCCCTAAATCCAATTATTGCTTTAAAGCAATTTTCCAGAAACAGAAACAAAACATTTAATAAAGGGGCAACCCTGTTAGATCAGAGCGACACCCCGCACAGTTTTATTTACGTAACACACGGTTCGTAGTAGACAACGTAACTAGCCTCGCCGCTGCAACATGTGAGGTTCCTGCAACTACTATGTTCTAGATATGTGTTGTCACTTGTTCGTCCTCGTAATTAGAACCAAGCCGGAGAACATGATTTTTTACCCGACTTTAAAAGAAAATATTGAGCTGTTATTATTTTGTAGTAAGTAACGTTGCACGGCGTTACTTACTGGGCACGTGTGCCGTTACAACAATGGGAGGTGAACCCACCAGACGCTCATGTGGATGCCCAGAACGGGAAGCCAAAGCTTATTCAGACCAACTCCTAGATGGTCGGACGATATTATAAAGACGGTAGGGACGACCTGGATAAGATGCATATGATATTAAATAAGGCTGAATCTTGACGGTTTCTTATAACATTTCACAAGGCCCGTCCGTCATAGTGGGGGTCCTTGTGCTGCATTATCTGCATTCCTAATTATTATTATTAATAATAATAAGTTATTAACTCCAAGTTGACTCCACTATACCTTATGCAAAGCTTGGTATCCTAGGCATGGAGTACGTTGAGAGCGTCAAAGGCAGCCTCGCGGAAACTAAGCGTACAAAACAAGGTGAGACGGTTCTTCTCACCGGAGCATCTGTGTCTTCTCTTCAAGACCCAGATTCGCTACTGCGTGCAGTGCTGTTCTCATTTTTGCGATGGATCTGCGCAGTATTTGCTTGACGATCTCGATCGGTTGCAGAGGTGAGTAGTTCGCATCATAGACAGTCCAGAAGCTTTCAGTCCAGTCCTTTACCATGGGGTGTCTTCTGAAGAGCTCTTAGAACTCATCCCACCCTCCCTTCCTTTGCAGAACAATACGTGCTAGCCTGGTAAATCACCCCCATATTGTGGAAGATATACGCTCCAGAACTAAGCGGTTCGGATCTTCCTTCTTGTAAAGAGCAGTTCAAAACTGAACCTCGCTGCCAGCTCATGTTTTTCCATCCTAATATGATCCCGGGTCCTTTAAGCGGAGCGAAGAAAATGCATATCACTAGGCCGCAATAATGTGGGTCACCATACTGCTTGCACTCGCAGTGAATATGGCGACCCCCACTTTTGGATTTTAGTTTCGACCAGGCAAAAAAGACTCACTTTGGCATTGGCATTTGGCATAACAAATTGTCCCACGTGAGATTTGATCCCTCGACACATGGCGCAGTAGAAAGTGGTGTTCCGACCGCTTAAACCTCTGGTGCAGGCTTGAATGCTTCATATTAAGCATCCTCTATTTCTATACACTAAACGACAAATGCTGTAAAACATTCATAAAAATTTAGCCAACTGTATCAAAAATGCAAAAAACAAATTCTGACATAAACATTATTACAAAAAACAACTAAATTTTAATATAATTAATTACAGCGTCAATGTTCCAATAGACACGTCATGTTTTATGAGATAAGTTGTCTAAGAAAACACGTCGTTCCGACACCCACACTATAATTTAAGTTCTAAAGCCAATGCAGATAACACAATAATTTTATTTTATTCAAAACTAGCTTTAGCCTGCAGTTCTTATTTTATTCAAAACTAGCTTTAGATTTAGCTTTAGCCTGCAATTCTTAGAGCATATTGTATTTCGATAATATATGGCCTATATTTATTTTTATAATGTTGATGTTAAAATAAAATTATAAGCTACAAAGTAAAATATAATTTAAATAATAAGAGTGTAAGAGACAGGGGACTGACATTCAACAAAACATTTTGTTATTAAGGTTCTCTGTTTCTGATTGCGATGTAAGAAATTAATTCTGATGTTTTCATCCTTTATGGAAAAGTAATCTCGCTGGATTACAACTTAACGTTTTGATTGCAACGTTCCATGTAAGACTTAGCCAGAAATGAATATAGCAATAATGTATTCTTCTTCTTCCTATTCCCAATATTATTTCGGGTCGGCTACTAGTTCAACTGGTTTTATCTGAATAACAGTTTTTCCACGGAGCGACTGGCATTGGACCCCCGCAACCCTAAGGGAGAACTGAAATTCGAAGGATTGAAGAATTGAATTAGTTGTCAGTAAATTTGAGTGCACTGACTTCCTAATAGCGATTGCCATAAATGTTCATGACAACCGGAACCGACGGCTTTACATGCTCTCACTCTCATGTCACCATGTTTTTGTTTTTATTTTTAGCGTACCAAAGTGACTCTACCCTGGCTGATGGAAAGCATGAGCAGAATCCAAGAGTGGGGGAAACCATACATCATTGCTGCGCAGCTTAAAGGACAAGCAGGAAAAGCCGAACCGTTTCGTTCTAGTGCGTATTTCCTCTACCCTGAAGCGGTGATTTCCAAGTTCAGCACGTGTTGTCCTGTAAATGAAGGGAGGAATGCTTCTCTCTCAATGGTCTCACACGGTACCACTCCTTGATTCTACTCAGGCTTTCTATCAAGCAGAGTTGGCTTTGATATTCTTAAATATAAAACATAAACATGTGAAATATCAAAGATTACTAGCGATTTGATTACCTAGCTATCCGAATCGATTACACGGTAGTACACATTATAATGCAAATATCGGGATACAAATTATGGGTTGGTAATTCAACACCTACTATTTGCATATCAAAGTTAAACATACGCGTGGTCGTTTACTATTAAGATGGGTTGAACAAGCGCAAAACTCATCGCTTTGAGTGATTCAAAAATTGTTGCCTGGAGTCTGGGGTGCTTCGTATCCATTTTATGTATGTTAGTAAAGTCTTCCACTTCAACGGTAGTATTTAAAAAAAACCTTTAAAGAGTTCTGTGCCGTACAGTGAGTGATGTAAAGTACTACGATTAGTGTATTTATTTCTGTGTAGAAACATGTATATCTTTTTTGACGAATTCCAGATTTCTAGTACAGAACACTGTTGATCTTTTAAATAAGCTATAAAGTTTATTGAGATATCTTTTATCTATCTTTTCCGAAAAATGCAGTTTAAGCAAAGTTAGCTTCTAGACAATGAATCTCAATAATTCGGCCATGTTGCCAAATATGTCCTTCGTCGACAGCCTACCTATAAACTCCGTTCCAACCAAATTTCAGGTCTCTAGCAGAAAAATTTAAGACCCATAAAATGAGACGAGAGCTCTTAAACCTATTTAATCAGGTTCTGTCATAAAGTCTATTATTAGGAGCTAGTAAGGCTTTCTAAGGAAATTTCTGAGTGTATTTCTTTGTGTGTGTATTTTTTATGGTATTTTTGAGTGTTTATCGAATAGTTGATCGAAACGTGTTTACGCCATTTTAGTTTTGATTTTATATTCCGTTATACTGTGGATGCAACAGAAGTGCTGGCAAAGTTAACTGTGCTTGAAAAATGACGTGGTGCAAGTACTAATATTATAAATTCGAAATTACTCTATCGGTCTGACTGTATGTAATGCTTTCACTGCTTAACCATTGAATTATATTCAACTAGCTGACCCTGCGAACTTCGTACCGCCTAACAGTCGATTCAACGTCACTCAATTGTTTTGTATTCTCGGAACCCTTCCAATAAAACTTATTAGATATTTTTTTAAATATTTTTTCCTAAGAACCGTCCTCATACTTCTAGGAATATTATAAAAAAAGAATTAGCGAAATCGGGCCAGCCGTTCATGCGTGATGGCGTGACCAAGGGAAATAGGGATTGTTTTAAATATATATATTATTATATATAGATAGCATATGGCACGGATATACTTTAGTTTTTGAGGATAGCCATACATAGCTCTTTATCATCATTACCGACTTACGCGAGGGCGGAGCTAAAACTAATTTTCACATAAATAAAAACACATTATTATTAAAGTTTTTAATTCATAATAATATAATTAATTCAAAAGTAACTCAGTCAATCTGTATAAAACATTTGCATGGCTAAATCGTAGCAACACGTTCTATGAAACTTGTCATAGTAGTCTAGTCAAATACGTTAAATGAAGGGGTCAATTAGGGGTTATTCTCTCTCATTCGAAGGTGGACTATCAAAATAAGTTACGGCTATAGCTACTCTTAACCCCAATAACGGACATACACGCAAGCGATGCCAGTAGTAGGGCAAATAAACACGGCTGCTTTAGTTTAATGTTTACTTTCATTCCTTCAGTCTTGTATTGTTTAGAAACAAAATTAATAGAAATTGTCCGAGATCGGGGATCCGTAGGCAATAAATAACACAACTGTTGTTACCAACAAATATGTATTGTACTGAACTGCCCTTTACTAATCTCAAACAAAAAATGAATCTCCATGGTGCTTATAATAACAGCGGTATGCAAAAGTTAGCGCGATTCAGCCATCCCTAACAGCGCCATCTATGGATTGACACTTTAACTAAACTCATAAAATAAACTTATTTAATAATATTGTCAACGGACAGATATACATATCATGCCTTTATATCACAAAAGGAACTAGCCTGAACACAATTCAATATCGACATCAACCGTCGCCACATGAACTGTATCACTTATAAGAGAGCTTTATAACATACAATGCATTAAGTTTACTAAGGAACATGTTTGGTTCCTTGTAATAAAAGCCAAAGTTATTGTAGACAATAACACAGCTGTCCAACAAGAATCCTCACCATACCACAAGTTTATGATTGGGAACAAAGATATCAAAGTAATAGGGAAGATAACAACATAAACAGACACACATAATAAGATAGACGATCAATATTGATTGTGTTTGTGAAGCAAACGTAGTTGAAAGCAGAGAAGTTTCATTATAAGAGCGATTGCAAAATCTCGAAGTAGTAATATAATAGTCTTATACATTTCAGTTTGATCCCAAATAACCAAGCTTGTACTATGGTAACTAAACTATTGATAAACATACATATATGCATATTGTCTCGCTTATTTCCCAAGCGTAGGTTGAGACAATAAATCTTCACTAACAACCCCCCTTACACACACACAAATACACACACTTCTTTTATTTCGTTTACATACATCCATCGCTACAATCATAATGACTGTGTGTGTAACACATGGATATTATAGCAGAACATAACGAGAATTCTATGTTAAAAAAAGGATAAAAAAAATAAAGTCACAGAACATTCTTACTTACTGCTAAAGACATTCATATTTGAGAAAACGTAATTTTATTTACCTCTCAAATAGACCAAATGACACAGTTATTTGTCTTGGATAGGAGTCAAATGACTCAAGTTTAGCAGTTATGGTTATCAACAAGCCAGTGAAGACATTACCTAGGTATGTTTTCCTTGTCTCAAGCAACATCTGAACAGGTTCTTAAAAGGTGTGTTCTATTGAGCCTAACTCAGGCAGCAACACGTCTTGGATCTTTTACTTACAACTGTATTTTTCTAATTTATATGTTCTACCTGTAGCCCATAAACTACTGAACTAATTGTAATGATGAATTGAAACCTCATTAATTTAAATAGGTTCAGCAGATTTCTCAAAATGACCCGTAATGACATAAGCTTTATATACAGTTTATGAAAAGATTTTTGTAGTCGGGTTATAGCTTTTCTTATTTGTTATAGTGTTTTTGGTATCTAGGGCAATATTTTCAAACTTACAGGACAACACGTCACCGCTTCAGGGTAGAGGAAATACGCACCAGAACGAAACGGGTCGGCTCTTCCTTCTTATGCCGAGCAGTCAAAAGCTGGAACTCACTGCCAGCCAACGTGTTTCCTTCCCACTATGATCCCGGGGTCTTTAAGCGGGGCGTGAAAAGGCATCTTACTAAGCCGCCATAGTGTGGGCCGCCACACTTTACTGTCTGCATTTGCAGCAATGATGTGTGGTATCCCCCACTCTTGGATTCTGCTCATGCTTTCCATCAGGCAGGGTAAAGTCACTTTGGTAGGCTAAATATAAAAAATAAAGTTCTGAAAAAAATATTTTTCGTTTAAAACTTAGTTCTAACTTGTAAGCAATGTAGTATCATTAATGAAAGTGATAAATTAGTTTCACTTAGTACTACTGTACAAGTTTAGCTCTCTGCTCTATATAATAGATTACTTTCAACAATATTAATACTTTTACACTCGATCGATCACTGGAATAGTTTTCTTAAGATGTATTGTGTAATAGTTTCTCGTGATTTATTTAATACATTGGCGGAGTGGTAGTGTATGCGAAAGCTGTACTCGAGGTCTCGCCTTCAATTCCCGTGTCGGAACAAATGTTCGTATGATCTATAGAAATTTGTTTCGGAGTTTGGGTATTTTCTATGTTTAATATGTATTTATTTACAAAAATAAAGGTAATTAGTATTTTATCAGTTAATCTAGCTTTCATAGCACAAGAACTGACTAGTTGTAAGCTAGATGACGTTGTGTGTTTGGTGTCTGAAATATTTATTTTTACTTTATAGCTAACATCTTAAAGATGGAATTATCGAAAAAAAATCCTTATAATAAATACGGAAGCAACTCGGCTGTCTATTACTCTTTCATGGTAACCGCAGCAACTATTTGGCATGTACCTAGATACTTCTGTCCTTGTAACAGAACGTAGGCTACTATTTACATCCTTAAATAACATATACGCGGTAATAGCTCATATATAAAAACAACTAATGGGTATCATAGATATAAAAATTATGTAATACATTTTTTACACACGTATAAACTTTTATCAATCTCTTTTTCGAGAAGACCCTAACTCGAAGTAAGATTTCCCAGCACACGCTGTTCGCATCACAATGAAAGGAAAACAATCTGTTAAGTTAGACTTGTCGAACTGACGCAGGCTGCGGTACAAATTACGATGAAATCGAGAACTTTATGAGTATCGTTGCTTTTATAGTTCGAAGGAGACGTGTGATTTCGGCCACATATGAATTTTTGTTCAATAAACACGTCTGGTACAACTACGTGCAGCTGTTTTGTTCTTTACTCAAGTTTTATTACAACTTCTCGAACAACAGAAAATACTGAAACAAAGGAAATATATTTATCCATAAATAATAATCATCATCATCATCAGCCTATCGCAGTCCACTGCTGGATATAGGCCTCTCCAATTGCACTAAATAACAATAAGGAATAAGTATTTGCGAAAGTAATTTTCCCTGAAATTTAGTCAGACTTCATAGTCAAGTGGCCTATTGGAAACAATCATCGAGGGTAGCAACGACAGCGCGGTCAGTACCTAGATGGGAGACCGTTGTTACATGACATGTTATGAGCGTTTCCGTGATTCGAAGGTTGCGTTAAGCAGTCGGTCCCGGTTGTTATCATAACAGTTGTGAATCTTAGTTGAAGGTCTTTGGGCGGCTTAAAAACGTTCAACGGCAAGATTACGTAGCCACAACTTGTCTTGCCAGTCCCCAGCGCGCACTCGGCCAGCGTGGGGACGTATGGCCTTAACCATCTCCTGAGAGAAGATCCGAGCCCAACAGTGGGACATTATGGGTTGTCGATGAGGAGCTACATTTCATAATGATGTAATGATATATTATAATTTACCACCACTGGTTGTCTGTTCGCTTATGTCCCTTATACTACCTCATCATCATCATCAACAGCCTTTAACAGTCCACTGCTGGACATAGTCCTCTCCTTTGAAGGGATGTTTTGGCCTACTATACCACGCTGGCCAGACTGGTTAGTATAGGGTTGGTTTCAAGTATTCCTTCTCTTTGCATTGGTGTTGTCTTGCGTAGTTTATCCTTTAGTCGCTACCTTACGGATTATAATGCAGTTATCAGCAACAGATAAAGTGATTCAAGAGGGAAGTGCGTTTAGTAGAAGTATTAAATTATTATACTTCTTATAAACTATGCATTCGTAATCCATGCATATTCATCATCTTCCTGGCCTTGATTCCCAAGATTATTTGAGGTCGGCTATTAGTTCTACTAGGCCAGAAATTCGAAGTTTGAACTAGCTGTAGTATAATTGAGGGCACTGACTTCCCAATAGCGATTGTAATAGTTGTTCATGACAATCGGGATTTGCGTAAATCATCCCCAAACTTCCATACTCCGAGCTGTTATTAAGAATTTCTTGTAAGAAAAACCCAACAATGCTTTTGGCTCGTCTCGTGATTTGAACCCACCTTTTGATCAGCAGTCACGTTCATGCATATTATAGTTTCTCTTCTTTGCCCCCCAGCCTCTTTGTCAACCATGGGGAAAAGCCGTCAAGCCAAAAAGAGTCTTGTATTTGTCAAATTTAGTTCAATCATTAAAGGTGTACAGATAAACTTTACTTCTCCTATTTCGTCAACTAAGTATATATATTCTTAACTTCCACACCATCAATAAATGAATAATGGAGGATGAGAAATAGCATTAGTCCGTTTTATACTACAGACTGTCCCTACTGTGATCAATCTACCGTAAAGAGTCAAATAAGCAAGGCGTTCGAGATCTTTGTAGGTGTTCAGTCGTGTCATTATGTCTGTATATTACAGTACTAGCTGACCAATGCGCCTTAGTTTGAGTCTCTCAAAACGAATAAATTTTGTACGTTTTCGCCATTTTTAATACGTAACAGGTGCCTAAGCGAGGAAACTACACAATACAACAACAACAACACCTTTTTCTTAATTTTTTTTTGTAGACAGGATGGGAAATCTCTTTACCCGGCTCTTCGGGGATTCAGAAGCCAAGGAGTACGTGGTGTTTCTACTAAAACCCACCCCGACCGCCGGTCTCATGCATCCTGCTCTAGAGAGGACCCGGACATATGATTTCAGTCGACGACTCGAATATCCGGGCTCTATCTCAGAGAAATCACAGAGTCTTCCGGGACCCGATCGCTTTTTGCGAACAGTTATCAATTGTGCGGACGCTTCTGCCACTTTCATATTGGTCTTCTTGTCTCTACTAAATACTGCCATAGAGGCGGTCTTAAGCACACCTATAGATATATATCTTCCAGGTTTAATCAATGTAGACTCTTGTAATAAGAGTGAAAGGTTAAATTTCCTAAACTTTTTTTCATTCATTCGTTTTTTCGTGACCTATAACCGAGTGACGGCTGCAAATTATTATATTGAATATTTTGAGGCAGAAGTTCATTGTGTTCATGAATTAAAATGAACAGATTTGGGTATTTCTTTAGATATACAGATTATAAATAGATAAAAGATAGAATTAGTTTTATTTTTGCTCTTAAAATAATCATTATAACTTCACATACCGCACCTGATTCCAAAATTCGCAGAAACTGTGCTACAAAAATTTTGACATCAGAAAATCATACTTATATAATATTATATCTAAAAAACATACATTTTATAAATAAATAACAGCTCAACACAAAACAATTTGATTGTACAAATCATACAATTAATTGTCATAGATGGAAATCGTACCCACGACACCCTACTTGCCAGCAAATTTAGCCCCCAATCCACTAGATATACAGTCCAATACTTATCCTAAAATTTGTTACTAAGCCTAACAACATTCGGGCACGTGCGAGAGGAGTATATAAACGGCTGTTCGTAGTATAATCAGGCATTCTTCCTCAAATAGCTGATAAATTTGGTCGTAACTAGGACCTTAAAACCTTGCCGGTTTAATTAAGAAAGTGTTGAGTGATTATTTAGTGAGCCTTGAAAAGTACGAGGTACTTTGGTTGTGGAGGTACATTGGCAGTCCATATAAAAAAAAATGAACTATGTTCCTATCTTAGCAGGCTTATAGCTGACGCCAACTTAGTTTGGGAAAAGGCTCAGAGAAAGAAAGTGGACTGATTTTTTGAATTGTTTTTATTCGAAAGTTAGGACCAGCAAAGTAATATAGTAGAGAATTTGTAGGTAGTAGAGAGAGGTAGAATGGGCTGGCTTAACCGGGGCAGTACTACCCTCACACTGAAGACCATCCTAATAATGACAGCACACTTGCTGTCGTATTTCGTTGGTGAGTGTGAGACCGGAGGCCGAATCATTCCGCTTTTTTCTCTCGGCCACCGGAGGCCGGGGGAATGAATGATAATGAATGATACAGAAACAACTGACAAGGCTGCCATGGTATGCGTCAACGTGCTGCATTGCTTACCCTTACAATGAGGATGGTGACCCCTACTCCTGGATTCTACTCATGCTTTCAATCAAGCAGAGTAGAGTCACTTTGGTAAGCTAAATTATATAAAAAATCTCATACAACTTCACTGGCGAGAATCCATAGACTCGCCATAGTAATAAACAACGCACGCTGACGTTTACACTTCCATAAATCGATCTTAAATATAGAAAAGAGTCTCTTTGGTAGGCATATTATATTTAAAAAAAACTATAAAGAATGATTAAAAGTAAAGGGACTAAAATAATTTGTTTGTTTAATTTTATTAACTATAGTTAATTATACAATTTTAAGAATTTACTTATTAACTGAAGTCTTTTGATTACTGTAATATGAAGAAATTAATTTCTTGCAATACCTGCAGCTGATAAATCTTATTTTACCTGTAACAAAATAAAATGTAAGATTAGTTTTTTCTCTTTAACTTGACGAATATAATCAAAATATTATAGAAATGTTAAGAAGGGCCTAGTCGAAAACCAGCGTCAGGTTTCGTCTGGCATTTGCTGATCTTGGTTCTATTCTGACAGGTTCACGAGGCAATCATCGCTCGGTTGTTTATATCAAAGTGTATTAGATTTATATGTGATTTTAAGTCTTATCGTGTATATATCAAAATATATATTATTTTCTTTCTCTCTCAGTTATTATTTTCTATAAAATTAGAGTCATTCTAGCACTTATCTAAAGTGCTATTATTCCAAATTATGTATATTTACAACCTTCTTCTTCCTAGCCTTATTCCCAATATTATTTGGGGTCGGCTACTAGTTCAACCGGTGTTACCTGAATATCAGTTTTCCCACGGAGCGACTGGTATCGGACCTCCGCAACCCTAAGGGAGAACTGAAATTCGAGGGTCGAACTAGTTGTCAGTAAATTTGAGGGCACTGACTTCTCAATAACGATTGCCTTAGATGTTCATGACAAACTTGGCCAACAGCTTTACGTGCTCTCCGAGGCACGGGCACGAAACACTGCCAAACTTCCAAACTCCGGGCCGCTATTAGGAATTTGGGGGAAAAACATTTTGGCCCGACCCAGTATTTGAACCCGAGACCTCTTGATTAGCAGTAGCATACGCTATCCACTAACATTAAATAAATTGTTACATTTCATACGATTACTTGTTTGAAATACTTTTATAATAAATATGAAAACAAGCATTGTCCATTTGAAACTCTGTTTCTGGTATAAATCTTAAACAAATTTTAAACCATACTTAGATTTGGGTTCAACTGTTTTAATACTCATGTTTACAATTTTCAGTTCAATGTGAAAGATTTTTTACATCTTTATATCTTTATCTTAATAATTTGAAAGATATAATTTAGCTACAAGCTACAGGAGTTTTCTGTCGGTATTCGAATTTGCTATACAGATAAACAACCGTCATGTACCCATTCCTAAAGTATTTAAACTTAACCGAAGGGGTTGGCTAAGACTGATACAGAAGCCTACGAGATAGTGGACCATGGTATTATTATTATTATTTAATCAGTATACTAAAGTGGAAAATATGATATATTTATAAATACAGATTCACAATCAGCGTAGTGTCGAATTCAGAATATAGTCACCACCTCTTTCAAAAAATCCCCCATTGAGTAGTATACCAAAAGTATAAGTATACCTACCAGAATATTTCAATAAAACGAAGACTGTAAATTAAAACAAGCTAAATATAAATCACATTATTTATAGTGAAACAATGGAGTACTTCTATCAAAGTGTTCAGTATCTACACAGTAGTAGAACGCCTCGCTACATTCAACGACAATAGAAATTTGTCGCGGAGCATTCCACGCGACTGCGCTTATTCGCTTTGTTTCACATCGTGACGTCACGACAACACATGACACATATGTATGAATGAAGGAAGGGTTGATAGAGCCTCCAAATTGGGTGTAGGGTTTTGTGAGTCGATTCTGTTATGCGTGAGAATGTAAGGTCGTTGAGTGTAATAATATATTCGACTTTGTACACTAAATACATTATGTATTTGTGATTGGTCTAAGTTACTTTTTTACACGCTTTTTATTAACTTCACCTGTATGTTTGTAACTGTCTCCTTTGGGTGCGATTTTGCCCCATTTTAAACGGCCAGATTTCGTTCAAACTTTTCAGATTTATCGAGAACCGATGACAATGAAAAAAAAATGATAATAATAATAACAATACACTAAAAAAAGTAAAAAAATAATTCAACAAATTAGTCTGTTTTAGTCTTTCTAAGAAGTTGAAAATAATTTTAATGTAAAAAGCGTGGGGTGACGTTATTGAAATACTTTCAGAAAGCACCACACGCGCTTTTATAATCATTTAGGAAGTGGGTGTTTCTATTAGTAACTTAAGAATAATAATTCCATTACTATTTTTTTTTAAATGGGTAAGCTATTTAGATCTCCGTAGTCCTTTTTTTTGTAAATACATACATAGAAAATATCCAGACTCCGAAACAAATATTTGGTCCGATCCGGGAATTGAACCCGAGACCTCTTGATTAGCAGCCGCATACGCTAACCACTAGAACAACAAGGTTGTCATATTAATAATGTATGGTATGTTACCACACAACTTATTAGTTTTATTACGTCGTCGGCAAAGAGCTTTAATAAAATCACAAAATAATTTTACCTCTTCAATTTATATTCTTCATTACATTGAAGAAATTTAAAATAAAAAGTTCAGAGAATCAACCAATAAGAAAGTAATAATTATATTTCATATAATACATTTCATTTGTAAATTACAGAAGGCTTATGAAAGACATTTTTGTGAGAAATTGCTCAAAAAATAACCAGAGAAGGGAAAGAAATAAGGAAACGTTTTAATAAAGAGATAATTAATTAATAAATAGTCTTTAGATTTCATTGTGATGGAATTGGCTGCCTTGTTGCTCAGGTGATTAGCGATATCAAGAGGTCTCGGGTTCGATTTTCGAGTCAGACCTAATTTAATATTTGTGTTTCGGAGTCTGGGTGTTTCTTTGTATCATATATTTACAAAAAAAAGAATATTTATTTATTTATATCAGTTGTTTAGTACCCATAATACAAGCTCTGCTTATTTGACTGGACTGGATGACGTGTAAGAGGTCCGAAAAATTTATTTGTTTATTGTTTATGTATTGGTAAAATTAGGTTTATTTATAATGATACATAAGAATAAAGAGATGTAAATAGGAATCAGAAGGTTTCTCTTTTAGTTTCTACCTTATTTTTACCGAAAGAAAGATATGCCCTTTGCTTCCCCCCTTTGGAGAGGTAATGGAAACGTGACTTTACCTATGGTATAACATGTAGCGATACGGAGTATCGACCTAGAAAACGACTAAAAGAGACGACTAAATCTATTAAGCGGGTGTGCGAGAAAATTGAGCGTTTATAGCAACTGTGTTAACAGAGTATCAGCAGAAAAAAGTAAAAAAGTTTAGTGGCAAAGAGTTAGACAGCGTTTTTTTAACATATCGTTATGGTTACATTGGTTTGATACAACAATATGTACAAACATATATTATATCTTAATAAGAGGTGGAGTTTTTAGTAGGCTCATAGGATCGCAGCAAACATGTGGGACAAATCTCAAGGCTCACACAAATGATGCTTTGGAGATCATCTGTATCTGATCCGTAAGGAGCCAATGCATGAGTCCACCACTGCGGTGGCCGGAACGTGGACACGGCGCTTCACACGCTGGAAGATTGTCCGGTGTCGGAGAAGCTGAGACATGATCTCGTGCCGGCTATCGGGGTGGGGAGTCTCTCGCTACATAACATGATTGTGGCCATGATACGGAGCGGGAATGCGTGGAACTCCGCCGTCTCTTTCTGTGAGCAAGTTATGCTTGCAAAGGAGATGGCAGAGCGAGACGGGAGAGGTTCAAAACTCTCCCGGTCCGCCAGGCCCGCGAACGTACTAGATACCGCTGTCAACTCGGGCGCTGGAGTCCGTCAAACGATCTCCGTCCTCCATAAGCGCAGACTTACTATAGGTAGTAGAGCCACGCTGATTTCAGCACGAATGCCCGGCTCGACCCGGCCAGTGCTACCCTCACACAGAAGACCATCCTAATAATGACAGCATTCTTGCTGTCGTATTTCGTTGGTGAGTGTGAGACCGGAGGCCATATCATTCTGCATCATTCTCCCGCCCTTCGAAGGCCGGGAGAATGATGCAGAATAGTCTAACCAAGCTACCATGGTAAGGGTCACCATGCTACATTGCCTACCCTCATAATAAGCATGGTGACCCCTACTCCTGGATTCTACTCTTGCTTTCCATCAGGCAAAGTAGAGTCACTTTGGCAGGCTTAAATATAAATAAAAAAAAAAGACTTGGGGGTGATAGATGAGGCCATCCGTCACCCTAGCAGAAGCAAGCCAGGGTGGTGAGTACAAGGCTAAAAGGCGCGCGCCGTTTAAGTTTAGATTAGTGTTTCCACACATCTGCAAGAGGTAGGTGGCCCGAGATACGTCGGGGTTCCAGGGACTTCCTTTCGAGGGTATTCCTGGTTCCTCCACTCATAGCACCCGAAACGGTTTTATTCGGTTCGAGTCCAACATAGTCATCAACATGTGGTATCCGTAGGGATTACCGTACGATAAAAATAAAATAAAAAAGCGGCCAAGTGCGAGTCGGACTCGCCCATGAAGGGTTCCGTATCAGCAAGTAACATCATATAAAAGTTCTTGTAGTTCGTTGTTACTTTGATCGATGTTTTTATACTAGTGTATTGGTTGAATGAAAGGTGAATTGCGTTTTACGATTTATGACGTATTAAAAAAAAACTACTAGCTAAATCTCGTTCAAACCAATTTTCGTTGGTAGTTTGCATGCTAATGTACAACATATTTTTTTTTAATTTTATCACTTTCTTATTTTAGAAGTTACAGGGGGTGGGGGACACATTTTTCCACTTTGGAAGTGTCTCTCGCGCAAAATATTCAGTTTAGAAAAAAATGATGTTAGAAACCTCAACATCATTTTTGAAGACCTATCCATAGATACCTCACACGTGTGGGTTTAATTAAAAAAAAAATTTTGAGTTTTAGTTCCAAGTATGGGGACCCCCAAAATGTATTGTTTTTTTTTCTATTTTTATGTAAAAACCTTAATGCGGTTCACAGAATACATCGACTGACCAAATTTCCACAGTATAGCTCTTATAGTTTCGGAAAAAATTGGCTGTGACATACGGACGGACAGACAGACAGACTTGACGAATCTATAAGGGTTCCGTTTTTTGCCATTTTGCTACGGAACCCTAAAAAGGATTACCCTTGAGTGAATCCATCTATTAGTTTGCATTTTATATCACTACAAAAATTAGTAGTAATCGATTTATTCATGTTATATTTGCACCTAGTGGGAATCAAACCCAACAGTTTGAAATATTACAAAGATATAAATAGAAGCGTTCCAAAAGCAATTCCAATTGCTAAGCAGAAACATTAATCCAAAATTATCTCACCACAAGAAGAAGGTTCTGTAAAAATTACAGGCTGTTACGTCAGGTTCAAAGGCTGTGGCGCGCAAGCACCGAACCCGCACTAATGCGCTAATCGATGAGCCACATTTCCTGCTCCTAGAGTGCCTCCGACTAATCTCTAATACACTTTATTTTACGCAGATGTATGGGCACTGGATCTGGCTTTCATTTTAACTCTTTGTAATAATTTACTTCGAACAACATTTTTAACACTGTCGAATTTATTTCTTAGATTTTTGTAATATTTACACGTTGCTATAAATGCATACAAATATAATATACCTAATATAATAAATTCGAAAGTAACCCTCTCTGTCCTTTACGGTTTCATGATAAATAAATAAATATTTCGGATATATTACACATAACGTCATCTAGTCCCAAATTAAGCAGAGCTTATGTTATGGGTACTAAACAACTGATATAAATACATAAACATTTATTTTTTTGTAAATACATACATATTATACATAAAAAAACACCCAGACTCCGAAACAAATATTTGTGGATCACACAAATATCTGTGGTCCGGCCCGAGAATCGAACCCGAGACCTCTTGATCAGCAGCCGCAACCACTAACCACTAGACCAACAAGGCAGTCAAAGTTAATGGCTAAGCCGTGGAACCAATTATAATGGATATCGGTATAAATATAAATTGAACCTTGTAAAAAGATTTAGGCTACGATTTTTCGCGGTAACCAACACGAGGGCAGAATTGCTCACAAAGCTGTCCAAATGCGGCTTGGGGACTGGCAAGACACGTTGTGGCTACGTAATTTTGCCGCTCGAAGGCCTTCAAGTAAGCTTTACGACTGTTATCTTATAATAACTACTGGGATCAACTGCTTAATGTGACCTCAGAACCACGGAAAAGCTCATAACATATCAAGCCACAGACGGTCACCCACCTATGTAATGACCGCGCCGTCGTTGCTTGTTTCTAAAAACCTAGGGCAACTCAAATATAGGCTCTTTGTAATCTATTAACCTATACGATTATCATGTATCTACTAGAAATAAACAATACAAAATGAAACAATAAACAACAAAAACAAAATAAATAAACAACAAAAACAAAATATATAAACAACAAAAATAAAATAAATAAACAACAAAAACAAAATAAATAAACAATCTCATTGATCGTCATTTTTTATAACTTGCTCTCAAATCATCAAAACTCTGATTCATAATCGGAATAACTCCGAGTCGTAACTCTAACGAAACAAATACAATTTTCCTCAAAGCTTTTCTTTACATTTTCAATATAAGCATTCTACGAGTGTTATTTTTCAACTTTAAGTCATTTTGTTTTATACTCAAGCCAAGCAAATGTCGTGATATTCACATTCAGTGCCAAGAGTCACTAACATTAAAACTTATATGGAAATATTGTTCCAAGAATGTAGAAGCTCCATGTGTGTTGTGTTGTAAGATACAGAAATGTTATGTCATCTATACAAAAAAATAAAACTTAAGTGTCTGGCAATGTATGGCCTCCCTGTTCTGAGAGGGACCCAAGCCCAGCGGTGGGCATTATGGGTTGTTGATGTTGATGTAGTGTCTGTATGTAAAACCTACTTAATAGTTTTTTTTTAAATATATGCATACGAAAGTATACATAAACGTTATTTAATATATATTTTTTTAAAATTTCGGACGTCTAACACACAACGTCATCTAGTCCCAAACTAAGCTGAGCTTGTATTATGTGTACTAAACAACTACTATAAATAAATAAACATTCTTTTTTTTTGTAAATACATACATATAAAACCTTTACTTTACTAACCTTTTAAAGTTTCAATAGGTTATTTTTTTATATATTTATGCCTAACAAAGTGACTCTTCTCTACCTGATGAAAAGCATGAGTAGAATCCAGGGGTAAGGGTCTCCATCCTCATTGTGAGGGTAGGCAATATAGCATGGTGACCCATATCATGGTGGCCTGGTCAGATAATCTGCAGAATGATTGGTTAAGTAGTAATAGTATGTGAATTACATGAACAATCTGCGTCTTCGTTGTCTAGTATCTTAATTTATATACTTTGAATTAAACTTTGAACTCCAATCATTCTTTTCATTTCCAGAACGAACTAAAAAAAAGCAGCCAAGTGCGAGTGGGACTCGCCCATGAAGGGTTCCGTATCAGCAAGTGACATCATATAAAAGTTCTTGTAGTTCGTTGTAACTTTAACCGATGTTTTTATACTAGTGTATTGACTGGGTGAAAGGTAAATTGCGTGTAACGATTTATGACGTATTAAAAAAAACTACTCACTAGATCTTGTTTAAACCAATTTTCGTTGGTAGTTTACATGGTAATGTATAACATATATTTTTTCTAGTTTTATCACTTTCTTATTTTAGAAGTTAGGGGGGGGGGACACATTTTTCCACTTTGAAAGTGTCTCTCGCGCAAACTATTCAGTTTAGAAAAAAATGATATTAGAAACCTCAACATCATTTTTGAATACCTATCCATAGATAGTACACGTATAGTTTTGATAAAAAAAAAATTTGAGTTTCAGTTCCAAGTATGGGGACCCCCAAAATGTATTGTTGTTTTTCTAAATTTTTGTAAAAATCTTAATGTGGTTCACAGAATATATCGACTGACTAAATTAAAACGTTAAGAAATTGAAAAGTATCTAATACATATGTACTTATTAACTTTAAAAAATACATTATAGAAATATGCTACTCTTTAATAGTTTTATTTAACCTTTTAAAGTTTCAATAGGTTATTTTTTATATATTTAAGCCTAACAAAGTGACTCTTCTCTACCTGATGAAAAGCATGAGTAGAATCCAGGGGTAAGGGTCTCCATCCTCATTGTGAGGGTAGGCAATATAGCATGGTGACCCATATCATGGTGGCCTGGCCAGATAATCTGCAGAATGATTGATTATGTAGTAATAGTATGTAAATTACAGGAACAATCTACATCTTCGTTGTGTAGTATCATAATTTAATTACTTTCAATTCAAATTTGAACTCCAATAATTATTTTCATTACTAGAACGATCTAAAAAAAGAGAAAAAATGTCACTTCCAGTATCTACAACATTTGACTGCTGTTTTATTCCACCTACACAACTAAATATATACCATATTCCTTTATATTAAGATCTAAATGTGGTGTTACTAGAGTTATTAGATGAAGTTCCAACGACATACCGACAGATGTGTTCTAGCTATGTAATGTTCTACGACATGAGGCTCTAGGAATGAATATCGACATCGGTCTCTGTTTCCCAAACTTTCAACGGAATAAAATATCAATTCAAGTTTAAAATTGATTTATTCAACATTAGTTTCCTGCCTTATAAATCTGTTTAGTTATAATATTTGTTTGAAAATTGTTATTTTTTATAATTTTATGAATAACTTGACATACATCACTCACGACTATCTGATCCTAAGCTAGACAGAAATTGAACCAATATTATATCTATTAACAAGACGTACAGCGGCCCTGAAGTTGAGCGGCGACGATGAGTCGCAACACTACCCATCAACTGCCACGACCACTCTGTCAAGAGTGTTCGAGTAAGAATATATCTTTTAATAAATTTAAAAAAGGAAGCACCACAAAATGAGAAAAAATAAAAACATAATAAAGCAATGTAGAGCGTAGATAAACCTCCTTGTGTGTAGCTGGATAAAATTAAATTTTAACCGGGTACATGAAGTAATTATATGACTGACTGCCTCGTTGGTCTAGTGGTTAGCGTATGCGGCTGCTGATCAAGAGGTCTCGGGTTCGATTCCCGGGTCGGAACAAATATTATTTGTGTGATTCACAAATATTTGTTTCGGAGTCTGGGTGTTTTCTATGTATAACAAGTATGTATTTACAAAAAAAAGTATGTTTATGTATTTATATCAGTACCCATAACACAAGCTCTGTTTGGCTTGGGACTAGATGATGTTGTGTGACATAATTATGTCCAAAATATTTATCTATTTATTTATTATTTATTAATTGTTCAGTTTCAGTGTAGGACTGAACCGTTATATTTCTTGCCATGTTATTTTGTATAACTGATTGGGGTGCAGGACCAAAAGTTTGAGAAACGGTGATGCGATAATAATTATGTATGGTAGAACATACGCTGACAATATCATTATTGTCTTTAGCATATTGTGTTCTATTATGATTTGGGAAACCTAATATAACAAGCGTATTCAAATAGGAAGTCATATATTGTGATTAAGCAAGCTCATTTTCTTATTATGTTAATTAGTAGAAATAATATTATTAGTAAAAATAATATTTCTAACAGTACCCATCTAAGGGTACGCGTCCATTGGCCCGCGTCGGATGCACCGCACGCACGGCACGCAACCGATTGAACGGATATAGAGCAAGAGCCCAGAGCCGCCAGACCTACGTCATTAGTGCAAAGCTGAATTTTTCAGGATTATTAGTACAATGTCTTGTTAAGATGTATGCGTACCCATTAGCTTGAAAGCGGGGCCGTTTCTGAGGTAGCGCGAAGTACAGATGGATAAAAACCTTACTTACCTACGTTAAAGGTACAAAGCTAGTATTTACATATTTTTTCAAGAATATTATTTAAAATTAAAATTCATTACTGCCAGACACTTTCCGTGGGCCATTACTTCTGCCAGACGTCTTGAAAGTTGTGAAAAAATTAGGTAAACTACGTTATTGTAGCAAACCTAAATTTTATACATATTATCTAAGGTAGGTACTATTTTAAGACCCTTTGTATGCGGCCAGACCAATCCGAAGGGCCAATCATCCCCCCAGACACCTTTAAATATTTGTAGTAATTAAGAAGCTGAGGTATATAATCTTTGGTATTATTTCAAGAATAGAATTGTAAAATATTAAATGGTTTTTACACGCTTTTTATTAGCTTCACCTGTATGTTTGTTTGTTTGTAACCAAATCTTTTAGGTGCGATTTTGAACCACTTTCAAGACGTCTGGCAGAAGTAATGGCCCACGGAAAGTGTCTGGCAGTAATGAATTTTAATTTTAAACAATATTCTTGAAAAAATATGTAAATACTAGCTTTGCACCTTTAACGTAGGTAAGTAAGGTTTTTATCCATCTGTACTTCGCGCTACCTCAGAAATGGCCCCACTTTCAAGCTAATGGGTACACATACATCTTAACAAGACATTGTACTAATAATCCTTAAAATTTCAGCTTTGCACTAATGACGTAGGTCTGGCGGCTCTGGGCTCTTGGTCCAATATGCCTTGCTCATAAATGCCGACGTTCGGTGCGGACGGCGCGGATAGTGGACGCAGCACTATGTGAAATCATACAAAACAAAGTAAAATCCGTTGCGTGCGGTGCGTGCGGTGCGTCCGGTGCGTGCCAATGGACGCGCACCTTTATACTGCATTTAGAATAGAACATTTATTTAGAAATTTGTGACTTGAATAATACTTGGCCATCAAGAGTAAAGTAGGCGGTAAACTATGTAGATCGCATGAAGATTAAGTTCAATATACATAATAAAAATTTGTAAATAAATTATATTCGAAGTGGAAACTAAAATTTTATTGACTTTACTACCTACTGACAAACCAGTTTAAATAAAAAAGAAGCTACAAACGGAGAAAACGCTTAAAAATAATATTATCAGGTTTAGTAAGATACAATAAAAATACAATCTTTTATAAAATTTGGAAATTGATTCATCGGGCAATAAAATTTCATAATTCATTTAATTAGAATCCATTTTTTCCACTAAGCTCTAAGTTTCTGAATGATTATTTACATAGGATTAGTTTACAATATTTAATAATTGGCTGAACGCTAATGGCGTCACGGATGTTAACAAAAAAAAGTGCTTAATTGAGAACTCCTTGCATTTTACTTTTGTCATTAAAAACAAATCATTCAGAAACTAAAACAAAATAAAAATAGTTTTTATGAAACTGTATTGCTGATGTGAAAATAATTTTGCTGTAATTTTTTATATGATTGATTACATTTGTTTCTGACCATTTACATATTCCTTAATATTATTAGTAAGTTTTGAGACTGTATTAATGAATACTGATTTTAGAAAACACAATTTTGCAAATCCGTTAAAGGTTTAGGATAAAGTTATTAATCTGGTATTTGGATCTTTTAGATACGAGATGATTAATGTCACACGATAGTCCTGTAATAAATATACTGATAATCTTCTACATAAAATATTGTTAGTGTATCAGTACTGTATAAACTGAGTTTGTGACTAGGTAGAATCTATGCTTGGAAGTGACTAGAAACATAGCTCACAGAATAAATACTCTGAAACGGCAATGGTTTGGTCACATCTGCACGAGAATCTTCTCGTGCAGATGTGACCCAACCATTTTCTGGTACAGATGTGAGCATACTATACAATCTAAACTGTGAAAAACATTAATTGTTCTTAACAATATAGATTGTAGATTCGTAAATGAAAGGCATAACGTCTCCAAGTTATACCACCAAAGCTAGACTAATAGAAATGCTTATGGCATTTAGCCTGTAACTGTAAAATGAATGAAAGCCAAACACGAAAAAGAAACTAAAAATAAAATACAAGTTTTAGCGACATTTTAATAAAAATCTTGAATGTTAATAGATCTTGCTTCACCAAAACATCTTATTTCGAGGAACCACAATCTACATAACATGTATTCATTTCCACAGATCGTGTCAAAATGGTCTGGAATCAATATTGGTTGGGAATGGAGTTCAGTCCTCAGGGATTTATAATATAATATCATTCAATAACGGCCGGACTACGGGTGCGGATATTTCTCCGATGCGTCTCCCGACACATCATTATCCTTATGTTATAGATGGAGGTATTTCGTAAGGAAAATATTGACAAAGTTTTTCTTTGCTTTCGGTAACAGTAGAGTAATTTTTCATGTAAAAGCATTTACTAGTGATGGATAAAACCTGTGTGTTTGGGATTCTCAAATATCTCTCACTTCACATAATGCACGAAGAACAATTATGTTCCTCTCAAGGGTTGAGGAAAGCCAAAATCATTTCATAATAAAATATAAGACTGCGAGAAAAATGATGGCGTGTAATCGAGGAGGATGAAATAGAATACTCACTGCACCAAGTCCAAATATTTTTTTGGAAAGTTAGGAAAATGAGCAAGCACGTTGATGCTTGTTATAAGTTTTAAAACGTTTTAAAAAAGGAATAGCTTAATATTAAACAGTATTATTGTTTTGGATACATTTAAGTATTCTTATTCTCGTTTAATATATTATGTATGACTATTTCCAACTTATCTCAAATAGCTGCTACAACAGACAACTATTTAAGGTTCCTGCAAAAATATATAAAAAAAAAATAAGAATGAAAAGTCGGCGCTTTTCAGTAGGTTTTCCTTTCAGTTGTATTATATTTTTTGTAGTTATTCTGGAATGTCCTTCATTTATAAAGCGATTTCGATTGTTGACTGGCTTAAACATATGTTTCCTTTTTTCTATGTACCTTTTCATTTTTCTAACTTACAGCAAATTGAAGAATCATAACAACTTATAACAATGTCAGTGACAGTGAATAATGATACGTTACACAATAGGGTACGTGAGGAAAATATTATTGTTCCGTACACATTGCATGCGAACGATAATATACCATTTGCCATAGTAAATAGAGTAAATTTTGATTTATCTCTAATGAGTGCACTCCTTGTTGTATTCTAAAATCTACTCTTATTTTGAAGACTTCCAGATTTTGCAATTCATAGGTATACACTGTACATTCAAATAGATGTAGAGAAAATTGGTTTTAAGTTGATTTTCTTCCTCTTGAAATCAAAGTCAGTTGTAGTTTTTTTCGCTATTTAATTAATTTAAATCCAATCTGACCAATTTCACCATAAGGTATTATTAATAATTATGGCCGAAGACTGGAGAATGTAGGTAATAGCTTCACCAGTTTAGGTGCGTGTATATAAAGTATAACTAAAGTTTTAATAAACATAATTATTCTCTAGAAGTAAAACAGAAACTCTTGACATTTTTTTTATGTGAACGTGCAATTGATTTTTGTGCAATGGACTGTGATGATTAGACATCAAAAGTGATAGATAAAAGAGTAAATACTCATTTAAAAGAAAAATGAGAACATCTGTTTAACAAAATCTCGGTCATACTTTACGGTTCAACTCGTAAGGAACTTCCTATACAAGGAAAATCAAATATCATGGCGGTACATCAACATTTCTGATACCCCAGTGGATTTCTTTCTTCCAATTCGTGTTATTACGGTGTACTTTGCGCTAAATTGCTTTGAGTATGCACAGACTGTTTCCCTGATGTGATATGAATGAAAAAACTGATGGAGTTGTCATGGTTGATTTAATGTTGCTCGGTTGATGGGATTTCACTCCAGTATCAACTTTTCTAGAGCAAGGGGAACCTCATACAAATCTTCTATATAGTTTCATCTTCTTCAAATAAACTAGGGCCTATATTTAATTAATCATTATAAACTGTTCTGTGTGAATACACTTTTCAAGTGGCACTCTTCTTGGACGTGTGAGTTTTTTTTTCTGGACGGTATATTTTTCTTTTTGATTACGTAATAAAATTGACATTTTTTAAATACACCTTTTAATAATACGTTCTAAAACATCAAACTGCGATGAACTGTAGTAGTACTATCTAATTCTGGTCGACTTTCATTACTTACTTAATTTTCTTCATCATCATCATCATCACCGCCTTTAACAGTCCACTGTTGGATATAGGCCTCTCCTTTGAAAGGAGGTTTTGGCCTACTGTACCACGCCGGGCCAGACGGGTTGGTAAAGGGTTCGTTTCAAGTTTTCCTTCTCTTGGCAGTGATGTTAGCTGCTTATTTTGTTCCTTTAGTCGCCTCTTACGACACCCATGGAAGTAATAAGGGTGGTGACACTTTGTATTCTTAATCCGTCACCACACGGACATAATTTTCTTAATTTTACCGAAAAAACCTTTTATTATCATCCATCATCCCTACTTAATATTATAAATGCCAAAGTAACTCTGTCTGTCTGTTTGTCTGTATAGTTTTCACGCCTAAACCGCTGAACCGATTTAGATGAATTTTGGTAAAGAGGGATTATGGGACCTCGGGAAAGGACATAGGCTACTTTTTACCGCAAAAATCGACACAAGCCTTCTGCAACTTCATTCTCAATATCAAACTTTAATTGATCAGCATTTAAATCGAAAACAACAGAATAACAAGTTATTTCCCCTTCAGTTGAGGAGCAGATCTATTATGTAGATATGGGACTGCAGATAAGAATTATGGGTCTTCAACCAGACTTTTGCAGCGACATATTATTTTACGGATGTTCGTTTCATACGATAGTGAGTGCACGCTTCATAAATTGTTCTTGAAGTTTCTATGTAGAATGTCGGTTGATAATTTATTTTATAACTTGTTTTTGCCAGCGATTCCACACGTTTATATATCGGATATTGGTGTAATGTGTGTAGTTCCATAAAAAAATTCATTTAAATCAGTATATTGATCTAGCCGTAAAATAGTAACAGAACCGAGCAGTCGATTTCCGGGACGGACCAAATGTTTGTGTGATCCGCAAATTGTTTTGGAGTTTGGGTGTTTTCTATGTTGACTCTGTTATTGACTGCACGGTTGGCCTAGTGGCTTAAGCGGTCGCCACGCCGCTTCCTACTACGCCAAGTGTCGTGGGTTCAAATCCCACGTAGGATAACACTTTGTGTGATTCACAATTTGTTGTTCTGAGTCAGGGTGTTCTTTGTGTCCGTTTCTTGTATGTTTGTAAAGTCCCCCGCGACACAGGAATTTATATTCCTAATGTGGGAGTTGTCTTTTTAAGATAAAAATAAAAAAAAAAAAATTTTAAGATAAAAATATGTACAATATGTATGTATTTTCTTCAATAATATAATATGACTTTGTAATTTCAATAAGAAAATAAATAAAAATGGAGTGAACAGAATATGAGACGATATTTAAATAGGTAGAGAAAGAGATAAAGACAAAAAACAAAATAATTTATCCTGATCATGCAATTTCTATCTGTAAATGCGTGGTGATGGCATATTATTACAAATTAACTGCAGTTTATCACTGATAGAATCGCCAATTCCACGTCACATAAACAAAGCAGTTCGTTTACTTAAACCACATTTAAAATTTAATAGATGAACACTTACATTTCTAAATTTCATGCCATTTATAATAAAGAAAATGGTGAAAATGGAGTGAAAAATTTTAGCAGGAGTTTGATTGATGATTTCAGATTAGGTTCGTAATATAGAGCTCGGTATGATATTACCAGTCTGAATATCGCTAGAATGGAAGTGGCAGATTAAAAACTTAAAACTTACGAGTAGGTATTATTTAAACAATCATCTGATTTACTTTATGACTCATACAAATATTATAATTTCAAATGTAACTCTGTCTGTGTTTTATTGAATTAAGAAGTAACATTCTTTGTTTACAAAAACTAATAGATTAATTTAGTAGTGTTATTAATTTAGTCGTATAATACACTCGCTTAAGTAGGCGTCACCAAACTTTGAGATTAACAGATCCAATTTCACCTTGTAATGTATTGCTCTAGAGAGAGTACTTTAATGGGTAGAAACTTTGTATAACATCTTTAGATTAAGATGCTTTATACTTCATCATCAACAGCCCTTAAAAGTCCACTACTGGACATAGGCCTCTCCTTTGAAAGGAGGTTTTGGCCTACTATACCACGCTGGCCAGACGGGTTGGTGAAGTGTTTGTTTCAAGTTTTCCTTCTCTTGGCAGTGATGTTAGCTGCTTATTTCGTTCCTTAGTCGCCTCTTACGACACCCATGGAATGAATAGGGCTGGTGACACTTTGTATTCTTAATCCGTCACCACACGGACACTTATGTAAATATTTTTTATAAGCTGAGGCCCATGTTCTTAATATTGTTTATTGTTGTGAATCGCGTGTAACGCCACGGAACGAAGCTAGTTTAAAAAAATTAGCTTAAGTTACGCCTTATATCATCAGCTATATATCAGTGAAAATCCTGTGTAATCGGTACAGCCATTCCGAAGATTTCCGGAATTAACAGAGAGACCAAAATATTAACAATAGATTTTTTATGTAAGTAATGTAAATAGTTTCATATGTATTATGTAGTGAATAACAGTACATTTATTTGTTTGTTCACTTGATATGTTAAACTAACAGCCCGCGCACATTGAGCCACTAGTGGCGACCACATTACAACGACTAGTGGCGGCCACAAGTTGCGGACGCGTTTCTCCATACATTTTGTATAGCATCAGCGCACACCGAGCGTTTGAGTGGCCGCGTCCGAGCCACAAGCTGCGGGAGTTGACCACGCTCGCTACTTGTGGCCGCGTTTTGTCGTTCGACTCGCGCGCACACACGGCCACAGTCGCCTGCTTTTCCCCGCTCCCTCACTTGAACAACTGCCGCAAGTGGCAGCCACTGAAAGCCGCATCAAGCCACCAGTGGCTGCCACTGGTGGCGGCGTGTAGTCGTCTGACTGAACCACTGGTGGTGGCGTTTAGTAGCGGCGACTAGTGGCCCTAATGTGCGGAGGCTAATTGGACTGTCTATCTGAGATCTGTTTGTTATTACTGACACTCAAATTTTATTCACTTGTTTAAGATACATAGGTCCTTCAAATATAACATCTTTATGCCAGCTCATAAAACCTTATACTCGTACATAGTAAGTACAAAATTGCTCCAGAAAAGATGTATATTTGAAATTATCGTTAATATATTTAACATAATAGGTCGTTCAAAAACGTAAATACATGATATTTGAAGGAGAAAAAATTAGGGTTCCTTATATGCAAATGGTTTTCCGAAATTGTTTTCCAATAAAGTTGTCTCGACTATTCTTTTGCGTAAGTTGGGGTAAATTATTGTTTTATTTTTCTCTTATATTCTACCTTAAATTCGTTTTATTAAACATGTAATATTCATGAATTTGGTTCGGTACGATTTTGTTCAGAATTTATTATAAATATCTTATACTTTGTAGATACCCAGCACACACACGAAAAAACACCCATACTCAGAATAACAATTTGGGAATTACACAAAATGCTGTCTCATTTTATACCCACAACACCCAACGCAGCAGAAAGTGGCATGGTAACCGCCTAACACCCTCACCGGTTTAAGAACTCAATGGCAACACTTTACACGGTTTTGGCCTGGTGCTCCGCGACGCAAATTGCGTTTGGCCTTGCTTGATGCAAGTCGTAACTTTTGGCCCGACCGGGCCTCTTGATTAGCAGTCGCATACACAATCCATTGACTGCACGGTTGGCCTAGTGGCTTAAGCGGTCGCCACGCCGCTTTCTACTACGCCAAGTGTCGTGGGTTCAAATCCCACGTAGGATAACACTTTGTGTGATTCACAATTTGTTGTTCTGAGTCAGGGTGTTCTTTGTGTCCATTTCTTGTATGTTTGTAAAGTCCCCCGCGACACAGGAATCCTATGCGGGAGTTGTCCTTTTTAGAAAAAAAAGAAAAAAAAAAGAAAAAAAAAAAGAAAAAAAAAAAACCTAAGAAGTAGTTTTTCATCTATACAAATGAATGAAATTTGAGTGTCTCTCTGTAATATCAAATCAGCAGTTTTTTACAAATACATATCAAAGTATATACGATACTTACAACAAAAGCTATTTTCTAAAGTTTTTGTCTGTCTATCAGTTGGTTCCGGCTAATCTCCGGAACTGATGTACTAATTTGACTTGCCTTTAACTGGCAGTTAGCTGTTGATATAAGGAGTAATTTTTTAGAGTTTTGGGACCTTCGCTCCGTAGGATTAATCTTTTGGAGTAAAGTAACTCGCAATTTACAAAACTAACCGTGGGACTCACCTAGTATATAAAATAAGATGTAAATCTCACACACACAAAATAAATGATCACACGTTCGTACAAAAGTTACTAACACTAACTGTTGCGGCTTGGGAACAGTCCTTATTATTATTTCCTATCCACATATCGTTACCTAAATTCCCACTCCGAACTACCCCTTGCACATGAAGCGAAATCTAATCAGCGCCACCTGGTGCGCAAGAACTATACAAAAAGCTCAAATGGCCGCGTAGTGCCGGTCACGTTGTCGCTCGTGAAAAATATCTAAAATCAATGGAAATAGACTGATTTAAGTTGTGAAAACCGTGTACATTTCGTGTGGAGTGTGGCCCCCTGCCTGTGCTGTGTGGGAATCGTGTCTGAACCAACCAAACGTGCGCTGAAGAACCGGGTTCGTGAATGTGCTTCCAACTGGTAAGTCAATTCCAACCTTTTCCCGTTTCTGAAGCAGTTCGTTTGTTCCTGCTTGATATCACTGGATTTAGACATACGCTAGAAAGGTGCCCTAGGTCACCGCCCGCTGTGAACCAACCAGCAAGCACTTATTCCCAACATATTAAAACTGATTCATCGACCCTAATTATTTGGTGTAGTTCCCCACATAATTGGTCCATTCGAGTCGGATTATCTAAATTAGTAACTACATAAGTGGTCCTAACGAGTCGGATCATCTGAATTAGTTACAAAAACTTATAAAATACAGTCCGCTAACTAGTTTTCATCGATTATTTACAATTATTAATCAAAATAGTGTAATAAAAGTTGTAAATCGTGCTTATTTCATTGCATTTAATAGTAATTCATTTATGTTAAATGTAATTCGACAAAATTATAAAGTTGTTGGTTGGTTCATATTGCTCAGACAGTGTTACTTATCTTATTTGTTCGGATTATACTTCGTATGAAATGTGCATTGAGCGGTTAGACTATTTTATTTTATAAAGTGCCTACTTGTGGGTAGAAGTTAGGTACTCATTTATGTTAAGAATCTTCTATAACTTATATAAATAGTTGAAAGTTATTCAACTCAATTGAAATTAGGTAAATACCTATGATATCTAGATATTGTATTAGTTTTGATTTAAAGAACAAAACTTGTCTTTGTCTGACATTTTCCTGCCACCTATTTGTTTGTGAACAGTTACATATTTAATTATTAGTTCACGAGGTGTGAGACATATTTATTTGAAGTTTGACTCATTTGATTGATCACAATGACAGCCGAAAAGGAGAATGTACTTAAACTTTATACGTCACAGCGCGAATATGTATTTAGGTCGTTACAGATTCTTATAGATTTAACTAAATTATTACGTGAGAATCGAGATTCGTCAAAAGTTAAGGAGTTTCGTGCTAGATATTCGAAATTAGAGAGTATTCGAGAAGAATATGTTATATTAACTGAGAAAATAAATGGTTTGAAATTAACTTTAAAGCCTACGGAGTCCGTCAATATGCAGGCGATGGCCGCGTTCGACGACATGTATTACGAAGTACTGAGTGCCGCGACAGAGTTTCTCGCGCCCGCGCCGGCGCCGCCTGGGTCGCCGGCCGGGGGAGCGCTCAGCTCGGTACCTACTTCCGACACTAGCCGCGAGACACATGCTAAGTTACCGCGAATTGACCTCCCGAAGTTTGATGGTAAAATAGAAAATTGGCAAACTTTTTATGATACATTTCTAAGTTTAATTCATAATAACTCATCGATTGTTCCGATTACTAAATTTCATTATTTACTTTCTTGTTTATCGGGATCCGCCCTTGGGATCGCTAAACAGGTCAAGGTTACATCGGACAATTATGACATAGTCTTTAACGAATTGGTAAAGCGTTATCATAATAAAAGAATCTTAGCGGTGACGTATTTAGATCAAATAAATAAATATCCTTGTTTAAAAAATCCTAATTTCAGTGAATTACAGTCGTATACTAATGTACTTTGCGAGTCGGTCAATGCCCTCAAGGCCTTAAAGCTAGATGATCTAAGTGATTTCATTTTGTTTAACTCCGCGTTTCGCGCGCTTGATAACTATACGCGACAGCGCTTTGAGTTTCAAAATAAATCGGAGATTCCTACTTTTCACGAGCTTATGGAGTTTCTTCAAGACTATGTTAGAGTTTTAGAAACTACTTACCATACGACCAGCGTGATTGAACCTGCTAGTGTCACTACGCGGTCTGCGCCTCCTTATGGAGGACACGGGAAACAGATCAAAAATGTTTCAGAGCGAGTGCAGAAACGATCTGTGCTCACTACTCAATCTGGGCATTCTAGAAGCTTGATATCATTAGAATGCTATCACTGTGGTGCAGCGCACAGTATCTATAAGTGCCCCACATTTCAATCGTTAAGTTCACAAACTAGGTTGAACTTTGTAAAACAAAAGAACTTATGCATTAATTGTTTGCGTAAGCATCCTGTCGATAAGTGCGTATCAAAAATGAATTGTTTTATCTGTGGTCATAATCATCACACGTTGGTCCACGTCGACGACCCGCCACCGTTAGCGACTGCGGCAGCCACCGGTCCGAGCACCCACGCCACTTGTAGTGCGTTCCAGGGACAAGCTCGCGACTCGTGCGTGGTACTGCTCGGTACGTGCATGGTGCGCGTGCTAGACGCCTCTGGCACGTTGCAACCGGTTCGAGCGCTCATCGATAGTGGCGCTCAGGACTGCTTCATGACTGTGAAGTGTGCGAGGAAGCTAGGTTTCCAGTTGAGTCGTTGTAATATTACTGTAGCTGGACTAGGACAACATACGGGGTGTCAAGTCCGGGGAGTGACTCAATGCTCCATTCGCCCGTGTGATTCGAGTGATCCGCAGTTTCATATCTCACCTATTGTTATCGATAGCATCACATCGGCTATGCCGACCTCGGTTATTCCACAAACGGTTCGTAATGAATATAAACATTTAATGTTAGCTGATCGTGACTTCGACAAACCTGCTGATGTCGACCTGTTGCTCGGCGCTGAGTTGTTCCATCACATTTATGACGGACAGGTGTTAAAGCCGAAACCCGGCTACCCTGCTGCTTTGCATAGTGTCTTTGGGTGGGTCCTCACTGGTCCAACAAGTGTTGCCAGTAATAACTTGGGTGTCACTTCTTTGATAGCTTCCTCTCGTAACCTTGATGAGATGGTCAAGCGATTCTGGGAAGTGGAGGAACCTCCCCATAAACCTATTTCCGTTCCAGAAGATGATGAGGTCGAACGCCCTTATTCCAGTCTTACTTATAGAGACTGTGACGGCCGGTATGTGGTACCTATTTTATTAAAAACTCCTGACTGTAATGTAGGAGATTCTTATGTTAGTTCGTTGTCGCAGTTTAGTAACCTTGAGAAACGTTTAAGTCGGCAAGAACTACTAAACTCTGATTATTGTGAATTTATGCATGAATATGAGCAACTGGGTCATATGCAAGCAATAGCGACTAGCATCCCTAGCGGTCGCTACTTTATACCGCACCACT
This sequence comes from Phragmatobia fuliginosa, assembly GCA_932526445.1. NCBI lineage: Eukaryota > Metazoa > Arthropoda > Insecta > Lepidoptera > Erebidae > Phragmatobia > Phragmatobia fuliginosa. The sequence goes on along the minus strand of OW052069.1, from coordinate 19,574,082 downwards.
GTGTGCTTCGTCCTGAAAGTTCGACGACGAAACTTCGCGTTGTGTTTAATGCTAGTCATAGGACGACTAATGGCTTATCTCTCAATGACATTGTTTATACTGGACCTAAACTGCAACCAAATATTGTAGACATCATTACTGGTTTTCGGGTTCATCACATCGTGTTCACTTGTGACATCTCTAAGATGTATCGTCAATTCTTGATAAGGCCTGAGGATCGAGCGTGGCAACACGTGCTTTGGCGTGATTCACCGTCCTCACCTATTCGAGAGTTTGAGTTACGTACCGTAACCTATGGTGTTAAGAGCTCACCTTACCTGGCGATCCGTACTCTGCGTCAACTGGCTAGCGACTACGGAGATCTATATCCTCGTGCTGCTGAAGCTCTCCTGCACCATACGTACACTGACGATATAACTACCGGTGCCGCTTCTGTCGAGGCAGCTTGTCAAATCAAGGACGAGCTGATCAATCTCCTCAGTTGTGCTCAATTGGCGTTGCGCAAATGGAGCAGCAATAGTCCTACGTTCTTGGATGGACTACCAGTTGAACATTGTCAAATTCCAAAGTCATTCAGCGATGACGGTTCTATGACCCTTAAGGTTTTAGGAATCCAGTGGGACCCCATTGGTGATTATTTTACATATTCTGTCACACCTGTGGACATTGTATTTACGAAACGTTCTATCCTATCGAACATTGCTCGAATTTATGATCCTATGGGTTGGCTTGCACCTTATATATTACAAGCGAAATTACTCCTTCAAAGCCTATGGCGTCTTCACTTATCTTGGGATGATCTTATTCCCGAGGAACTGTCCTGTGACTGGGCTAAGTTCATTTCTGGATTATCTAATTTAAAGCTTGTTAAAATTCCTCGCAAAATGGTTACTCATTTAGAAGCCGATCATCAACTCGTTGGATTTTGTGACGGATCATCTAAAGGTTACGGATGTTGTATTTATTTGCGGTCAGTCTTTGGTAATCGTGTTGAAATCTTCTTACTTATTGCTAAGTCTAAAGTAGCCCCAATCAAACCTCTTACGGTTAATCGTTTAGAGTTGTGTGGCGCCACCTTGTTGTCACGCACTCTTCATCACATTAAATCATTGCTTGCTTCTAAAATTAAAGTATCTCAAGTTTTTGCATTTACGGACAGCTCTACTGTGTTAGCTTGGCTTCACACAGAACCTCATAAATTGAAAACTTTTATTGCACATCGTGTGGTTCAGATAACTGATACTTTCAAACCCTCGATTTGGCGTCATGTGTCTACTCACGACAACCCTGCTGACTACGCCAGCCGAGGCCTCTCTTGCGAGGAGCTGGTGAAATGCGAGAAATGGTGGTCAGGACCGGAGTGGCTGCTCAGAGGTCTCAATTCCTGGCCGGCTTCATTCCGTTCTGAACATCTGGGGGAAGTGCCTGAAGTAAAATCTTGTTCTCATGTAGTCCAAAGTCAGGAACCAATTCATGAGGTCTTGCCAGAGCTGTTAGAACGTTCTTCTTCACTCACTCATTTACAGCGAACAGTGGCTTGGATCTTTCGCTTTGTTAAAAATATGCGGCAAGAGCCTGACAAACGCCATCATGGCGCTCTCACTTCTGACGAGCTAGAGCAAGCGTTAATTACACTTATAAAATCTGTTCAACAGTCCCATTTTAGTGATGAAAATTCTAAACTTATTTCTAAGAAATGTCTTCCCAAACATTTGCAAAAGTTGTCTCCTTTTCTTGACAACTCGGGTCTAGTCCGAGTGGGGGGACGTCTTCAAAACTTCAATTTATCTGACCAGCATATACATCCGTACCTAATACCTAAAAAATCTAGTTTGGCTTCACTCATAATTACTTATTATCATAAATCTTATTTGCATTGTGGGCCTCGCACTTTGCAATCGCTAATTCAAAGAAAATTCTGGATTCTTGGAATTAGAAATCTAATTCGCTCACACTTATCTAGATGTGTGACATGTTTTAAGGTTAAACCTATTCCTTTTCAACCTGTGATGGGAAACTTACCGCCTTGTCGATCCCAGACGGGCTTTTGTTTTCAAAATATAGGTATCGACTTCGGTGGACCTTTTCTGGTTAAAGAAAGTCGGAAACGTAACGCTCGTGTCCATAAGGCTTACGTGTGCTTGATTGTCTGCCTCTCTGTCAAGGCAGTGCATCTCGAGCTAGTTTCGGAACTGTCTACAGAAGCGTTTCTAGCTGCGCTAGATAGATTTGTGTCGAGACGAGGAATATGTCGCAGTATTGTGACTGACTGTGGCACAAATTTTGTAGGGGCTAAACGCTATCTCGAAGATATGTACAAAGTTATGCTAGATAATAGGGAGGAGGTTTCATCTCAATTAGAGTCTCGTGGAATTTCTTGGAAATTAAATCCTCCTTCCGCGCCCCACTTTGGTGGCATTTTCGAGAGTGGTATTAAGTCCACCAAATACCACCTCAAAAGAGTCATTGGGTCTCAAGTCTTAACGTTTGAAGAACTGGTTACGGTCTTAACGAAGGTCGAAGCTATGCTCAATTCTAGACCCTTGTGTCAGCTATCGACTGATCCTAGTGAAGTAGATGTACTCACTGCCGGTCACTTTATTGTTGGACGCCCATTGGTTACTCTTCCGGAACCACGTTTAAAAGAAGTACATCCTCGAACTCGTTGGCAACTTCTTCAGAAACTTACGCAAAGTTTCTGGCGTGCTTGGCAGAACGACTATCTGCATACCCTACAACAGAAGGTTAAATGGTTCAAAGATGACCATCGTCGTCCTGAGATTGGACAACTTGTTTCAATCCAGGAACCTAACTTACCTCCAAATGAATGGCGACTAGGACGTATCGTTGACGTTCATCCCGGAATTGATAACATTATTCGAGTTGTGACGGTAAAAACCCAAAAGGGTCTACTTAAACGACCAGTAGTCAAGGTTTTTCCTTTACCAATAGCTAATTAGATTTTATTCTTATTCTATTATTAGTGAACCTAGTTTTAGTTAGTATACGGTTCTTATCTTTAAGTTAAGCAAACTTGGCGTAACTTACCTAGTCCTTGTTTAATGCACATTTCAAACGCTAGTGTTTATTGTGTTTTGTTTCAATTATATGTATCTTATTACTGTCTGAGCAACGAGGTTCCTAGAGGTTGTCGGACAGTGTTGTCTTGTGAAATCCCTCGGTGATTTCAAGTGGGGGGAGATGTTGCGGCTTGGGAACAGTCCTTATTATTATTTCCTATCCACATATCGTTACCTAAATTCCCACTCCGAACTACCCCTTGCACATGAAGCGAAATCTAATCAGCGCCACCTGGTGCGCAAGAACTATACAAAAAGCTCAAATGGCCGCGTAGTGCCGGTCACGTTGTCGCTCGTGAAAAATATCTAAAATCAATGGAAATAGACTGATTTAAGTTGTGAAAACCGTGTACATTTCGTGTGGAGTGTGGCCCCCTGCCTGTGCTGTGTGGGAATCGTGTCTGAACCAACCAAACGTGCGCTGAAGAACCGGGTTCGTGAATGTGCTTCCAACTGGTAAGTCAATTCCAACCTTTTCCCGTTTCTGAAGCAGTTCGTTTGTTCCTGCTTGATATCACTGGATTTAGACATACGCTAGAAAGGTGCCCTAGGTCACCGCCCGCTGTGAACCAACCAGCAAGCACTTATTCCCAACATATTAAAACTGATTCATCGACCCTAATTATTTGGTGTAGTTCCCTACACTAACACATGTACCTAATTGTTCATGTTTATTACTTGTTTGTTCATGTGTAACAACGTAACAACGAACAGTACAGTACTTTTGTAGTAATATGAAACAGTAAGTTTCAGAAATTTTCCAGCGCAACGGACCAGACAATGCGATTCGTTTGATATATAGTTCTTGATGAGGGTCGACACGTTATCCTAAACTTGTATTAAACACAGATTTATATGTAAAACTAGTTTCTCGTAAACATAGAATATTTGTCTTGAATACTGTCATTATTAGGGGTTGACTACTAGTTCAACTGGGTTTAACAGAATTTCAGTTTTAAACAGAGCAACTGGCATTGGACTTCCGTAAACATGAAAGCGAACTAAATTCGAATATTATAACTAATTGTGAGTATTTTTGAAGATAATAAATATTTCGAACATCTTACACACAACGCAATCTAGTCCTAAACAAAGCAGAGCTTGTATTATGGGCATACACCTCTCCTCAAAAAGAAGATTTTGGTCTATTACACCACGCTGCTGGCCAGACAGGTGTGAATGGGATTTGTTTCAAGTTTTCCTTCTCTTCACAGTAGTGTTATATTGCGTACCTTGCTTCCTTATTCACCTCTAATGACATCTTTAAAATTAATAGGGGCGGTGACACTTATCTCTTTGAGAATCAAAAAATAAAGCAGTTCAATATCCCAGTCAATCCAAGTATCTGTAATCCAATTTCGGGTAACCCATCCTCTTGAAATACATGAAAAGTATCAACGGTTAAGCTGAGATCAGTAGCCACTGGAACTATTTAAAGGATATCTTTCACCTATAAAGTTATTGGTCTGTTTGCGGTGTACGCTACATCGTTTGCGACAGATTAGAACTCTTCAAAGTTTACTTTCGGAGTAATAAAAGCTTGTAATAAGCTGAGTGTTAGTGGAGGTGTTTAATTTTAACACTATTAAGTATTGTTAGGAACTTCTTTTGTTGTTAACCGACTTCAAAAAAAAGGAGGAGGTTCTCAATTCGTCGGAATCTTTTTTTTTATGTATATTCAGCGATAATTTCGTTGTTTAAGAACCGATTTCAAAAATTCTTTCTGCATTCGATTCGGCATACTTTACAGGTGGCCCCATCGTTACCATATCGGGATCTGATGATAGGATCCCAAGGAAATCTTTGAAGTCGGTTCCTTTTTGTTAGAATTATTATTTATTAATAGTGATTTACAATTATCTGTAAGTTTTTTTTACAAAAACAGTTTACAGAATAGAAAGGAATATAGTGAAGTGCTGAATTTTATGAATGAGCAAACAGTTTCATGTGCAACGTATAGAATACAAATGGACTACCTTGTTGGTCTAGTGGTCTGCTAATCAAAAGGGCTCGGGTTCGATTCCCGGGTCGCACCACAAATATTTGTGTGATCCACAAATATTTGTTTCGAATATTAATTCGATTATAATTAATTCGAATAAAAAAAAGTATGTTTATGTATTTATATCAGTTGTCTAGTACCCATAATACAAGCTCTGCTTAGTTTGGGACTAGATGACGTTGTGGATAAGATGTCCGAAATATAAAAAATAATAATTAAACTTTTAATAGTCAAACTTTGAAAAAGTGGTCATTTACAATCTGCGAAAATTTAATTTACAAAAGAAAATTAACTGTCTTAAAAAAAAAGGTCATTAAACTACAGTAAGAACTACTGTAAGTGTCAAGTAGTCAACGGTATTTTGTAGCTTGAAAAATCTTAGCAGAAAATTGGTATACAACCAATTAGTAATTGAAGAAACCATTAGAACAAAGATAAACCAATCCTAGGTTTCATGTTTCTGATTGTTGTCTATAGAATAGAATAGAATAGAATATACTTTATTGTACACCAATTACAATGTCGCAGTTGAAAATTACATGTGGTTATGTATGTACAATGGGCGGCCTTATTGCTAAATGCAATCTCTGCCAGGCAACCTTTGGATGGACAAATTGACAGGAGGTAAAAATAAATAAAGGGTAGTTTCGGTGTTGTTACAATCTAATTTAAAAAGAAAAATAACACAAAAAAAAAACAAAATTAAAAAAAACAACAAATATACGCGTAAATACTATACTCGAGTATTTTGTCCACCCGCCAGGTGCGTTACAAATGTAAGAAATACATAGAAATATATATACACTTACTACAAAAACATAAAACAACAAACATGTTGGTAAAATAAATCATGAAAGAAGAAAAAAAGAGCTAGGAACAAAAAATAATAATAATAATAGCAAAACATTAAACCACCACCAGTCATCAATTACATGAAAAGTATCGATTCAATAATAAAGAGAAAAAATAATAAATTGCAGAATGTGAACTTAAAGGAAAATAAATAAAAACAAAATAAATAGAAAAAAAAACATGATATTTAAGTCATCAAATCAGTTTAAATTATTTTCTGTTTCAAACGCACCGTACACGCAATATATTGTTTCTAAGTAGTAATTTCCGAACGACAGTTCTTGTGACGCATTGTGGCGTGAAATAATTGTCAAACTGACAGATTCGCAAAGTGCATGACAGTTTTGATTTGATTGTTATGTAGGTGGTAAACAGTAAAAAAATTATTAATCGTATTATCGTGCGGTATATCGAATAGTTAATATACCGACAGGGGAGTATTTTTAATTGAACGTGGCTATGCACTTAATGAGAACGATATCGGGAACCTAAATTAACCATGTATGATGACAAGGATGGCGCAACAAACAGAACTACACGAATACCATGTTTATTTCTTGTTAATAGCTCGTCTTGTTTTGGTGACTGGTTTCTCGGCTGGAAGCTCGGCTGGAATCTCGACTGGAATCTCGGCTGGGATGTCTTTTGGTTTGTCAGGAACAAGACGGTTAAGTTCAGCTATTGATGTTATGCGGTGCCGTGTTCCATTTGCATCAAGTATATAAACATGGCCCTCACGAGTCCAACATTTAGATACACCACACCTATCCCGCACAGCCATGAAAAGTTCATGTCTAGCACGAGTCACGAACTCGGATAAAGTCACACCTGACCCCTTCATTTTGATTTTTGTAAACCATATTTTGTCTCGGATAGCTACAGAATGGAATTTAACTAGTATTGGCCTATTCTTTTTGGTACTTGCAGCTCTCCCCATTCTATGGCACCGGCTGATATCAGTGGGAACAAAGTCAGTAATCCCAAGTTTATCTTTAAAAACACTCACCACAGTTTGCAAAGTAACCTCAGCCTTATCCTCAGGAATGCCATGAACCAATAACATCTTTCTACGGCTTCGCATCTCAATCCTGTCCACCTCCCGCGTTAAGAACTCAATTTGAGCTCGAAACACAGAAACAGTGTCCATAACAAATGTTTTGAATGCCATGAAATCTGCTGCTATTGTGCTTATGTTTGGAGAGTTACCTGGGTTCTTGGTGTTCTTCTGCAGCTCAATCTCGAAGTTAGCCATCCTTTCTTCAATTCCAGACATGGTTACAGAAAAAGACTCCTTCAAACCGTCCATGTCTTAAGATGAGTACTTCTATCAAGTGTATAATTCTCAGTTGTAGATACTTGTGAAAGGAGATAACACACAGCAGGTGGGTGGCTTATGTTGCCATAAGTATATTCATATAAATATGTGTTAAAAGTTAATATTATACTATTTTATTTTATTTTTATTTGAGAGATCAATCAAAATGTGTGTTAACAGTTCGAACTACCCACTAGTTTTTATGTCTATACGTCGGTCTTGCTTCCTACAGCTGGGGTTTTGCTGGGAGTTAACTGTGGTATAATTAAAACTGACAATAATATTATTTCCACCTACACACATCACCATTATCAAGAGCTTTTAATAATTTTAACGAAAAAAAACCTACTTCAAAGAAAAACTATTCCAGGTACCCAGATCACGACTGGTATGCCTATAATATTTGAGGAGTTTCCTCGATTTCGCCAGGATTATATCACAAGATCGTTTCCTTATCATGGAACCAGGCACCACCAGAAGGCACCAGCTTTCAATTAAAAAAAGGAATTTTCAAAATGGGTACACCCAATTGAAAGCTCTAAGGCTTATAACAAACTTAACAGTCAACTTAAAAAATATACATGTCGGAGCGTCAGTGAAGGCCTCACAGCGGTATTAGTTGAGGCTATACATCGTGGGCGTTGCAACGGCAGGAATTTCCAAAATAAGTGTACACTTGTGTTGTTCAATGTCGTATTATTTAAACATCTTACATATTAACTTAAAATCATAAACGATTATCAAGATTAAAACGAGTTAAGAGCCAATAGGTTAGCACATGTGCACCGTGCGGTAGCCGTCAGTAGAATGACCGACCGCCATTACTAGTGGCGCGACATGAGACTACTCCCATTCGGATCCGATCATTCGAATCCGCTCTTATCATTCATTAAATACATTCAACATCATTCAATATCGATTACAGAATTGACTAAAACAAACAAAACTTATACATTGAGCTATGATTACAATAAATCATTATTAACAGTCATGTAATTTATGGTACATAATCACGCGCCGTCATGCATATATTGACAACCTCCTTTTTTTAAGTCATTTAAAAAGGAGTAAGTAGATATCCCTCGTTTAACACTGACCTATGGGGAAGCATCTTAAGAAAAAGATTTTGTTATTTCAAAGTTCGAAAATTCATGAGTCTTCAATTTGTTTTTGATTAAGACCCATCCTAGTGTCCTGTTAAGTATAAATTGTTTCTGTGATTTTGGTAAGTAAAAGATTATTATTATTCATTATTATCAAATCGTCCGTGGGGTGACGGATTAAGAATACAGAGTGTCACCACTCCTATTCATCCCGCGGGTGTCGTAAAGGCGACGAAGGGTAAACTACGCAAAACAACATCGATGCAAAGATAAGGAAAACTTGAAACCAACCCTTTTTTGATGTGAAACATCTATAGCCGCACGTAAAACAGATTTCTGGCCTGGCGACGCGTCGCCACGGCACGCTATACGATGGTATATATATACAGTCTATATGCAGTAGTGTGTACGGTGTGGCGACGCGAAGCGACGCCACACCGTACACACTACTGCATATAGACTACTATTTTAATAATTAGTAATATTTTATTTTATCATTATGACATATTTAGTTCCTATTACAATATGTTCTTTTCTGCTAAAAACACACAGTGTGCCCTCTCCGCGCTTCTCCGTTTAGGAGGGGGAGAAGTCCAGGGTGGGATCTCCTTCTGAACTTCTCCAGCGCCTGCCCGCTCCTGATGCGGGCACCGTCTCTGTACGACGACCCTCTCTTAGGCGGCGTCCGGCATACACCGACGCCGCCCCCTCGCGGCTGGCCACATAGTGCGGGTGGAGGGAAAACCCGTCCCGTCCACCCGCGGCCACACTCAAGGCGAGAGAGAGAGAGAGTGAGAGCGCCCGAGTCGCCGGCGGCGAATCTGGTCCGATTGGATGTCGTCCTCCCGGGCCTTCTCCGCCGCCTCCTTCTGCGTGATTACGTCCTCGCAGAAGGTTGCGACCGCGGTGAATGCGCTCTCGCTGTCGACCATGGAACGAACGACGGCCGGCAGCGAGAGATCCCCTCCGATGACTGCAGTGAGGACCCGGCGCTGCGTCTCCCATGCGGGGCAGACCGCCAGCGTGTGATGAGCCGAATCCTCACTGCAGTCGCAGTGGTGGCAGGCGGGACTCAATTCCCTCCTGGCGACCGAGTGCAGGTACTTTCCGAAGCAACCATGCCCGGAAAGAACCTGCGTCAGTCGGAAGGTAAGGGTCCCGTGCTGCCGCACTGCCCATTCGCCGATGACCGGCTGAAGTGCCTCTACGGTGGCGAAGCCAGCACGTGGAGTCTCCAGCCGGACCGACCAGCGATCCATCGTGGCTCGGTGAGCGGCTTCGCGCCACTCGCGCACGTCCTCGGGCGGAGGTCCAACTCCACCACTCTCCGCCCAGTAGTTAGCCACTCGCCGATAAACGTCGGCGAGCACTTCCGCCTCCAAATACCACGGGGGTGTTCCGGCCAGGGCGCACGCCGCCTCCGTCGATACGGTGCGGTAACCCCGTATGGCTCTGACCGCCAGAGTTCTCTGCGGCCGCCTATTCTGCTCGGTCAGAGCCGCCGCCCACACCGGTGCACCATAGAGTGCCATAGACCGGACAACCCCCGTATACAGCTGCCTCGTGGCGACACTGGCTCCTCCCAGATTGGGCAAAAGACGCCCAAGGAAGGAGGCAGTGCCGATCAGCTTCGGAGCAAGCTGTTGGAAGTGCTCGTCGAAGAGCCACCTACCGTCGAGGACCAGACCAAACTTGAAACCAACCCTATACCAACCCGTCTGGCCAGCGTGGTATAGTAGGCCAAAACCTCCTTTCTAAGGAGAGGCCTATGTCCAGCAGTGGACTGTTAAAGGCTGTTGATTATGATTATTATCAAATATGCAGTGTCATTTCAGCAATAAATATTAATCAGACGACACATTTCAAGTTTAAATCCATCAAGCCCTTCGAACAACAAAGCAGCCCAAAAAAAAAAAAAAAAAAACTTAAACATACGGTAACGTACACACAAACAACATTAACCTATCTTCTAAAGCAGTCAGATGAAACACCTTATAATATCCTTATTTTCCTGCTCGTTCAAAGAAATCCCATAACTCAAGCCACTTATATATATATAACAGTGGAACTTATTACAGTGCGATAATGTTCCAGTATCAAAACTCATGATGATGTAGCATATTATCCTTTATCTAAATTTGATCCACACAAACGGCCGCTACAAAGATCTGTTATCGACCTTTAATATTATCATGGTTTTCATAATAATAGTAGATTTTCGATATAATAACTTCGTATTGTGTCATTGCCTTTTTAGTCTTAGGTTATAAATTAATGTTTACTAGTTCATAATATTTTATAACACCTACCATCTCTGTGTGTGTTAATAAAAGATCAAAAGCTAAATAAAATTGATTTGATCATGTGTAGTATTTTGGGATATTATAGCGGCAGAATATCTTTTATTCATCATCTTCCGAGCTTTTATTCCCAAGTTTATTTGGGGTCGGCTACTAGTTCAACCGGTTTTACGTGAATTTCAGTCTTTCCACGGAGCGACTGGCATCGGACCTCCGCAACCCTAAGGGAGAACTGAAATTCGAAGATTGAACTAGTTGTCAGTATATTTGAGGGCACTGACTTCCCAATAACGATTGCCATAGATGTTCATGACAACCGGGACCGACGGCTTTACGTGCTCTCCGAGGCACGGGCGTGAATCACCGCCAAACTTCTCACTCCGGGCTGCTATTAGGAATTTCCTAAGAAACTCCCAAACACTTTTTGGACCGACCCGGGATTTGAACCCGAGACCTCTTGATTAGCAGTCGCATACGCTAACCACTAGACCAACGAGGCAGTCAGAATTTTAATCTTTCTTATCTATTTCTCTAGATTTACGACCGATCTATCCGAAATATATGCTAAAGAACTGAGAGATTTTAGATGTATATACTAGATTATGGATAAGTAATTATAGCAATTTACGTATTTACGTGTATTTCACGTAGGTTCGAATAATATTTTTTTCTATGTGATAGTTATATTCTCGTCTTTTTAACAATTATTCAAATTAAAAATTTCTAACGCTTTGAATAAACAGTGTAAGTGTGCAAACTCTATCAATTATGCAAAATTTATCTGGACTGGTGTAATGTTCCAATTTCGCATGCTGGATACATAGTTAGGAATTTACCAGGAAAACCTGTTCTTGATTACACTATGTATACACTGATAGTTTTCATTATGTAACAAAATAATTGTATTAATTAATTAAACTTTAATATATGAATAATAATTGCCTCCAGATTGCCTATTTCAGTCCACTGCTGGACATAGGACTCTCCCATTGCACACCACTTTCATCGATTTTGGGCTTCTCGCTACAATAAAATGCTTTATTTTGTTCATTTTAAAATACAAGTTTTACAGGATAGAACTGACACTGACAAACAAGAACTTATAGCTTACCACTACAACTGCTTCAAATTTAGTAAGCTTCTTAGAATACTGGGTTCAGTATCTTCTTCATGAACCTATGTTATGATTTAAATTATAGTGCAAAAACTTTTCATTTAACTACAAATTATTTATCAGTTTAAAATTTAGTTATACTTTTAAATAGCAACGTTGACATCTAACACTACACAGGAAATTCACGACAGCAAACAATAATTTCTACTAATAGCTTTCAAGGTTAACTACTCACATTTAACTATCTTGAACCCAAAACCCAAACTATGGAATTCAAAGAAATCATTAAGTGAGATTGAAATCCTTTCCGATAAATAAACTTCCAAGACAGATCTTACCTCAAAGTTTGTTTGAGATTGAATAGCTTGTTACAAAACTAGTTATATTACGACTTCGGGTCTACTTGGCGATTTCTTATCATAATACTTTGGAAAAAGATTACAAGTTAAAGTTTTAATACAAAAAAATTAGATGAGATGAGAGATGATGAGATTATTTTGTATTTAGTTATTAGCTTTTGTTGGCAAGCAAGTGGCAGTGGGCGATTAGTATGGCTACATATTAATCGCAGAACTTATGACTGTTAGGGTAGAAGAGTTCTGGAGTGGAGACCGCGTTCCGGCAAACGTAGTGTAGGACGCCCACTGGCGAGGTGGAGTGACGACTTGTGCATGATGGCTGGCAGGAGCTGGATGCGGAAAGTCCAAAATCGATCAGATTAGTGTGCAATTGAAGAGGCCTATGTCCAGCAGTGTACTGCGACAGGCTGATGATGTTTAATAGCTTTTGTTTGGTGCTGTACACGCGATAAAGTCAACTGTACCTTATTTTTCTTCTTTCGAGCCTTTATTCTCAAGATTATTTGGGGTTGGCTACTAGTTTAATGTGAAAAGTTGACTACGCGTCTACCTTCGTTTACTTTAACCGGTCGAGTCTTGAATCGTGTTGAACAGTTTAAATATTTGGATGAAAGGGAACGAAGAGCACAGGCGGTTAGGAACAACATGCTGGTTCGAAGGTTTGCACGTTGCACATGTGAGGTAAAATTGACGCTTTTTAAAGCGTACTGTCAGACTTTCTACACTGCGTTACAAGCGTAAGCGTCTGTGGACAAGTTGAACGCAGAGGACCATTAGTGCTTTTCGGGGCCAGTATAACAATCAGGATGCTGTTACGGTTGCTACCTTGGTGCAGCGTCTTTGGTATATTCGCCGATGCGCACATAGATGGTTATGCAGCGATCAGGCGAAAACGAGCAGCTTCACTGCTACAAAGGATACGTGGTAGTCCTAACCGCCTCCTGAGTGTCATTGCGGACAGAAACGAAAGTCCTATAATTAATTATCTGTGTAACTTACATGTACTAACATAGCTATAAGTCTATTGTCTACTAACACACTATGGAATGGCCGAATTAAAAGTTCTATTATTACAGTAGACCGTACCCATTTTTGGAATAAAAATTAAACTCGATTCCGAACAAATCCTTTTAGCTGTTCTGATGTAATCTTAAATCAATTTACCACAGCAATAATAAAACTGCGAAAGATGTAATTTAATCTAATATATAATGTCATATAAACTCATTTATCTCGAACAAATCAGAGACATTAACGAGAAACCGCAATGAAATACTGACATTCGTATCATTGCTAATCTTTAGAATTTTCATACTAATTTGTGTCACCGTCAAGTACGTAAACAACAACGTAGTTACGAAATGTCCACATTACTCTACGCCCCAAACCTTCTGTAACAAAGACAAACCCTTTCTTATCAAATCTCATTATTTATTTCACTGCCTCTCATTGTGTGCTTATCATTATACAAGTCACATAAACTTGTAAATTACATCAGACCTTGACCAACGTAATTATAATTTCAGGGTTGGGTGATGTATGACTTAATTACTTAGTAAAAGCAGCCTTATTAAAATTGCTTTTTTTATTTATTATAATTAGCTGCGTATGACAAGTAATTTTTTTATGTGAATTTAATTCGACATGAAATAGGTCCGATCGTAGTGATAACACGGCTTCACAAACAACATTTTTTCATTGTTTTATTTTAACCAGTCACAAAACTGTTTTTTTTTAATCTCATTAATTTGTTAAACATTTGATTTATGGCTTAATATTGTTTAAGTTTTTTTTTAATAACAAATTATTTTAATTTACAAGCGGCCCACCCCGGCTTTGCATTTGTAGGTAAAGGTATTTAACAAACATTTATAAATTGACAAATTGTATACTAAAAACCTTTCTCGAGTAGCAATCTATCTATTGCTGAAAACAACATGAAAATCAGTGCAGTAGTTTTTATTCTTTTCTTGAACAGACAGACAGACAGAAGCGGTGGAGGACTTTGTTTTATAATATTTAGTGATATTGTACCTGTATATCATTAATTTATTTTTCTTTCAATGAGTAACCGAGTGAAAGAATGTTATGAAGGAGGTCTAAGACAGGTCACCTGATGGTAGATAGCTATCACTTCCTATGTCCAACTTTATCTGTAACTCTAGAGTCATAATCCGTTGTTCCTTATAAAGTCCAAGAATCAGGGGAAGGGGCGTTTAATCTCCGAACGACTCAATCTCAAGCAGCTAAACGAAAAAAATTGTAAACATTGGTTTATCTTTTTTTCACATACATTTAAGACTGTTAAAAAGAGTCCATTCTGTTTGATGGAAAGCATTAGCAGAATCTAAGAAACTCATCATACTACACCATGCCAATGCAGACAATCCCACACTGCAACATGGTATTCCACACTACAGCGACCTATTGATCTTTTCTGTATCCTATTGATGTATTGTATCTGCATCAATGGGTTCCCCATCACTATCATCAGCAAATCGCAGTCCGCTGCTATGCACTGCTGGGTGTTCTATGAAGTGCATTAAAGAGCAGTTACAATTATCTACCTCCTCATTTTGCTCCTACCAAAAGCTCATTACACACTGTTGTATATTCAGAAGTGACTTTAACAAAGACACTTAACGCCATGAGAGTTTAACAGGCACACAACATATGCTAGCTTCTTATTACCTTCACGATCCATATACTCTGTTATCATATAATTATTAAAATAATATTATGTTCTAAGACGTCGACACGTGCTTTATTTTATGGTTTCGTATGCAATAAACTTTTACTGCGATGTCTTCGGGTTTTACTCTTGGAATTTTAGTGCAGTCTGGCATCAATTTTTGGGGTTGATATTTACTTGCTGTTCATTGTATGGAAAAATAGATACTTTTTGATGTTTTGTATTAACTCATGCATAATATTCTCGGGGATCGATAAAGATTTATCACAATCCATAAATTACAATCCACTGCGCAACCAATGATAAAATTTTTAGAACAATGCATCCCTGTACTTTTGACAGAAATATTTGATGAACCAGTAATCTAATGTTCTTATATCTTTCACGTCAATTTTTTTATGCCTGATGGCAATCACTCCACGCAAAAAGTCTCGGAGAAATGAGAATGGGTAGACTCGACCAGGGCAGTACTACCCTCCCACAGAAGACCAACCTAATAATGACAGCATTCGTACTGTCGCATTTCGTTGGTGAGTGTGAAACTGGAGGTCCAATCAATCTGCATCATTTTATCGGCATCTGGAGACCGGAAAATGATTCAGAAACATCTCACTAAGCCAATGGTGTGGGTCACCTTGGTGCATTTTCTGCACTCTCAATGAGGATGGAGACCCCTACATTTGGATTCTACTAATGCCTTCCATCAGGCGGAATAGAGTCACTGGTAGGCTTAAATATATGTCGGAATATTCAATTATACGGGAGCTGATTTGACAAAGAGACGCAAGCGGTGAAACGTCATCGCTTCGGTGGAGTCTATATAAGTGTTCGTGTGGGCCGAACGAAGAGAATTCACCGATCGACCACGACGCGAATCACATCTAGAAACTACTTTACGGCTCGTTGTTCTTACTTTAAGTTACCTACGTGTTGATAAAAGATTATTTAATTAACTACTTTCGTTTTCTGCTCGAGAAACACCACGCAGCCCACATAAAATATATTCAGGAGAAAGCAACGGCCCCGACTAACACCTCTATGCCGACATATATATATATGTACATATAAAAAGAAATACATTAGGATTTGTCCTCAGTAATCAAATTCTTTAATTGTGTGTCTGTGTATGTGAGTGCAAGTGACTGATACTTTATTTACTGAGGTTTAAGACATAAGTCCTTTTATTTCCAATTCTCGTACCCTATAGTGTCCATCGATAGGTAATAAAACTACATCAAAATCTCGCTAACTCACTCTACAGTATAAAACTGAATATCTCGCCAACTACCCACTTTCCACAGTACTAAAGACTTTTACGTCGATTTTGATCACAGATCGTACAACTTTCAATCTTAACTTGTTCGTTACTTTATCACTCGTGATAACTTTCTTTTATTTGTAGGTAAAAAGTGTTATACAACTTTGACTTAGTAAATAAGATTGATAGTTCTATAGCCGCAGATTTAGCTTTTGTAGAACTAATAAAAGTTTTTCGCTCTGGGGTGACTAATTCATAGATAATTGATATTTATTTATTTATGACTGCACAGTTGGCCAAGTGGTTTTAGCGGTTGCCACGCTGCTTTCTACTGAGTGAAATGTTGAGGGTTTAAATCTTACTATTGACAACACTTTGTGTGGTACAGAACTTGTTGTCGTGATGGTGGGTATTCATTCAGCCTGTTTTATTATATTTGTAAAGTGGGCGACACAGAATGTACATATATTCCTAATGCGGGAGTTGTCATTTTAATAAAAAACTATACTGACTGCAGGAACGAGGCGGTTTTCTCGCAGTCTCACACCTACGTTAAGTGATTTGGCTTCAATCCTCACAAGTAATATGAAACAACAACAACGAACATTTTGCGTAATGCATCCGTTTTATGAATGTATGTGAAGTCTCCCATGAAACAGGGTAATTTTCTCAATGCAGGAGGTATTATGGTAAAAAACATAATAATATACCTAAATGAAAACGAGCCAACTCCATTACAGTGTACGTGCAAATCGGAGTCAATAGCGAAATGCTTAAGAAACAACGACTTGTTTTATTTAGTCCATCATTGTACATTTTTTGCTGAAGGAGTTGATAAATAAATAAAATCATATTATTCGTATTATTATTTATTTATTGATCTCATATCTGATAATGAAAGTCAATATTCAAAAGGTCAACAGGATTCAGAAAACAAACAAATGAAATAATTTTGTTTTATGTATGGACCCTTTTACTATCAATGACTTCCTTTGCCTCTTAAACGATGCGCCTTTGAACCATTTATGTAATTTATTCTCGTTTTCCCCTGTTCCTATTTTTCCTGCAAGGGGAACTCCTTCAATAAATTGCCTGTTAAATCCAGCTTTTTGTTAAATTCCACCGGCTTGTCTACTAAACGGCTTTCAGTCAGATAAAACATTTTTTACTCATTTACCCTTATATAACCATACATATTATGGAAATTATGTATTGCGCGATGTAGGATCAGCCTTTTCTAAGATTGTGTTTCTGTCTTATCCACCTGACTATGTATGTTGTTGACTGATGATACTTATTTGTAGAAGTTATTAGACGATAGGCACACATAATTGAAGAAAAAACATCACATTTAATTTTACATCTTATCGCTGTGAAAGTAAAATCGTTATTTGATGAGCTTAACATAACTTTTATGCCGTTCTATTCACATTTCACGAATATATTTTGTGGTAAAACATTTCTGATTTAGATATTTTTAATGTCTGTTTTATCGCGTTCGTGGAACATTTCACACGGTGATCATCAAACTTGGTAACACCCTCGACATTTTCCTTAACAATGCTTTTTATTAACGTAAATATCGAAAGAACATGAATTTCGTGAATTATATTTTGCGCTCGCGGCTCCAACCGCGTGTCTTTCAGGTATCACGGTAATCAGTAGCCTGTTGCCTTTCTTAGGAATAAAAGTAAAAATATGCCAAATTTCATTGAAGTCAATGTAGGGGTTTAGCCATGAAAGTATAATAGATATCATCTTCCTAGCCATTATTCCCAAGTTTATTTGGGGTCGGCTACTAGTTCCACCGGTTTTACCTGAATTTCAGTTTTTCCGCGGAGCGACTGGCATCGGACCTCCGCAACCCTAAGGGAGAACTGAAATTCGAAGATTGAAGTAGTTGTCAGTATATTTGAGGGCACTGACTTCCCAATAACGATTGCCATAGATGTTCATGACAACCGGGACCGATGGCTTAACGTGCTCTCCGAGGCAAAGTTTAATAGATAGACAGACAAATACTTAGTATCCATTTTATAATTAACTAGCTTTTGCCTGCGACTGCACCCGCGTCTATGTCGATAATCACGGTACATGTCCTTTCTTAAGCTTTATTAGACTATCCAAGAACAAAATTTCACTTAAATCGGTGCAGTGGTTGTTAAGTTTATCGCGACAGACAGACAGTATAATATGTACTGAAGTTAATCCATGTGTTTGAGGATTAAGAATACGACGACAAAAAAAACGTTTAATCGGCCAAAACTTTATTTTCTAAGGAGAGGTATAATATGTCCAGCAGGGGACTGTATTTATGAGTAATCACTTACTATAATAAAACATCAAAAACATAGTATTTCATAGGAAGAGGATCAGAAGTAACAAGAGGACAGTCAAAAAATTCTAATAAATTATATGTAGATATATATGAACCTTCAATTTGTCCGTATGACGCTCACAGAATAATTGGTTCAGATTTAATTTAGCTGTCCCTTGTGAAAAATACGAATGAATGAGAATTTTTTTTGAGGTTTTCATTTTATTTCAACAAGAAGATATTATTCTGTGTGGTTTATTATAGTAGCTTCTATTTAGTGTTGATATTAGATTTAAATAAATTAATATGTTTTTTGTTAATTGTACGATAATGTATTAATTACATATATTTAATAAGGTTTTAAAAACTAACATATTGAACTCAACGCGTTGTCTTTATAGTCCATTAGAGGACTTTCATTATTTTTACATATTGAAACTAACAGATATGAGATGGAATGGACAGGTTATAAGGAAGCCAAAGCATGTCGTGCGGGCAGCTCTAAGCCTACCAGAAGCAAAAGGAAGTCGGGAACGACCTCCGTTGGCATGGTGGACCAGTATGACCAAGCTTCTGAAGAAGAAGAATTTACCAAACCCAACAACCCTTGACAGAATGTCTTGCCACCGTGAAATACGAGTAAGAAGACGTCGACCACATCTAAAGTGGGAAGAAGAAGAAAGCTAATAAAAAGGAGGCCCAATGGTTTTTCAATGTATATACACTTCTCCCATACAGTTAATACTTCGGTAGTCTCACTTACTTGATCAAAGGTAACGAAAAATGTATTAAGATCAGACCCCCTAGCCGAGATGCAAGTACTTTGCGGCGATTCTCTAACATCTATATTTTTTTGTAATCATGGCTATGACCAGTTGACTTAGCTTTGAGAGATGTCATTCTCTTATATTTAATATTTTGTATTCAAAATTATCTATAAGTATTACTCGCCATTGCCTGCGGCTCCGCCCACGTGTATGTTGGTTATCGCAGTAAAATGTAGCATATGTCCTTTCCCAAGGTTCCTTCTATATCTATGCCAAAATACATCAAAATCGGTTCAGCGATTTAGGCGTGAAAACGTAACAGACAGACAGACAGAGTTACTTTCGCATTTATAATATTAGTAGGGATTACATATTATAAAATATCCTCCGCGCGTGTGTCTGTCTATCTATTAGCGATAGACTCAAAAACCAGTACACCGACTTAAATGAAATTTTGTACCTCAATAATCTAAAGCCTGAAAAGGGACATTGGTTACTATTTACTGCGTTAACCTACATAGACGCGAGTGCAGCCGCGAATGAAAGGTAGTATATGATAAAAGAAGTTATCATATAGGTATATTTATAATTAAAATGCGTAATAGCAACTAGCTGCTTAGACAGCTCAGCAGTCCGTAAGCGTGAAACCAAATCTCCTGACCCGTAAATTTCAATCTTTGTCCACCTCCCAACTAGGGCCACAATTAAAAGCTTTGAGCCAAAATGTATTGACGTAATAACGGTAGGATCCTCTGTATGAATTTGCAAATATATCACAGCACAGTTAAGCGGTTATGTGGAATTTGAGATGAAAAGGACAAATGGAATGGCAGTTGTTGGTAGCCTTTTAAAATGAAGTAATTCGTGTAAACGGTAGTTAGTGTAGACTTACAATTAATATTTGCAATTGAAGACCTACTATAGAAGAAATAAATAAACTACATTACATAATATTCCTAACCCGCACTCAGCCCAACAGTGGGACATCGTGGGTTGTTGATGACATAATGTCAAGTTTAATTGTCCAGTGCTGAACATAGAACTCTCCTTAGAAGAAGTTTGGACCTACTTTATTTTATACTAGCTTACGCCCGTGACTCCACTCGCGTATGTATTGGTTCTCGCGGTAAAAAGTAGTTTATGCCCTTTCTCAGGCTCTAAACTAATTGTGTATAAAATTTCATCTAAATCGGTTCAGTAGTTTTCGCGTTAAAGCGCAACAGACAGGCAGACTTACTTTCATCTTTTTTATATTAGTAAAGATTGATTTAATGGATGTCAAGAGTAAATTGGAGCCATAATTTCACAAAATACATGAATGATACGCAAGTAAATAGTACAGAATGCCAGAGTTCAAAATAATAATACACGAACCTTACTTAATACACTAAGTTAAGAAGAACTAACGTCCCTTTGTAGGTCAATATCTGCTATAACTATCTACAAACGGCATACCATTGTTGCACTTTGTTGTATACATAGCTCGAACTGATTGAAATTTAATACAGCCCGCGGGTTGAACTTTGTAATTGGCTTTACTGATCCAAGTCCGGACTTTCTGTGAATACATTATGTACCACGCTCTCCTGCCCTTGTTTAAGTATTAAAAAAAAAACAGTATTCCGTTCTAAACATATCGAATTACTTCTTATAACTGATAGATTCATCAACGTACATCGTAGTTCTCAATTCTGGGTGCTCATAATAAACCTGCCTGCCTACCGTTGGTCTAGTAGTAAGCTTATAGGACTCCTGATCAAGAGGTCTCGGTTTCAGTTCCCGGGTCGGACCAAATATTTGTGTGATCCGCAAATATTTGTTTCGGAGTTTGAGTGTTTTTTATGTATAATATATATGTATTTACAAAAAAAAAGTATGTTCATGTATTTATATCCGTTGTCTTGTACCCGTAATACAAGCTCTGCTTAGTTTGGGGCTAGATAGCGTTGTGTGTAAGATGTCCGAATATTTATTAAAAAAAAAACAAGAAACATTAAATCACTAATTATTATTGCTCTAGGGTTTAGTGATCTTTGTGTCTGTTTAATAAATGGTTGATAATTTTCTCTCAATAGGAGAAAATAATTAAGATTTGAGTGTTCAAGAGACGGGCCTATGATTAACTTGAAGATCAATCTCATATAAATTGATTATTTTGGTAAAAAGTAAAGCCTATGTCATTTATCAGACTCTAGACTATTTGTGTATCAAATCTCATTTAAATCGCTTCAGTACTTTTGAAACCATTTAAACCAGACAATTAGACATACAGACAGAGCTACTACTACTTTAGCATTTATAACATTCGTAACATTGGAAACACACACATACAAAACACTTAAAAACACGTTAATAAAACATAAAATATTGAAAACTATTCAAATACGCTTTATCACGTATAAATATTTTAATTTATTACAATACTAGCTTGCGCCCGCGGCTCTGCCCGAGTCTATTTCAGTTGCCGCGGTAAAAAAAAAACGTATTTTTTTTTTCATAAAAAGTATCCAATGTTACTTTTAATACCTCCAAGAATATGTGTACAAAGTTTCACGATGATCGGTTGAGTGGTTTTCGCGTGAAAGCGTAACAAACAAACTTACATACACGTTTATAATATTAGATGTATTCTGTAATATTAGTAGGGATATCTATCAAAAGTTTCAAACACATTAAAGTAAGCTTCTTTTAAATTTCACCAAAGCCATTTAAAAGTTTTCAATAAAACTAAACTGACATCGCTGTCTAGGATTATTGTTAATCCGTAATTCATTTGTTAGATGAAATTGTATCCAAAAACCAGCATTTTATCCATTGTGACGAAGGTTCACCGGCTACAAAATTTATCGCTCGAAATTGTCTATTTTACAAATTACCAAAACAATCTTTTGGAGGATAAGGAAAAGTTATAAGCGAAATTTGTAAAGATTTGAGCGTTTACTTGTAAATCTCCTTACAATGGGAATAATTCATTTGTACATAGTAATTCTTTAATAACAGAAAATGACGATTGGAGTACTGTTGCTGGTAAATTTTATAAATATTTTTTTTAAAGCAACGAATACGTCATTTTATTTGAAGTGAAACATGTACCTCCGACTTTACTTCTTGACTTACATAAACATAAGTTATTTCTTGTACTTTAACGGTCTTTACGGCTTTTATAACATTCACCTTTAATTTTAGCTGTAATTCTCGAAACATCATGGGGCTTCTTTAAGAGACAAGATGTAAAACACATTTGGGGAAATTAACTTAGGGTCAAATAGTAGCCAATCAACTTAGAGTTCCTCGTTATTTATTAATACTTTTAACAGAGAGGGTAGTCTACGGTATTTGACATAAACATTTATTTCAAAACTTAAAGTTTTAGACTATATCGGTACTTTATTTGAAGTAATACTGTCACAATCACAAAGATCGAGTCGTTAAGTGGTGAATATTTTAATTATAACATGTTTTGCCTTGTATCACTTAGGTCATTCTAAACATTTATTCTTCCTAATTCGACTGCCTTGTTGGTCTAGTGGTTAGCGTATGCGGCTGCTGATCAAGAAGTCTCGGGTTTTCCTGGTCGGACCAAGTATTTGTGTGATCTACATAAAAAAAATTCGGAGTCTAGGTTTTTCTATGTATTCTATATATGTTTTTATATCAGTTGTTTAGTGCCTATAATACAAGCTCTGCTTAGTTTGGGACTAGATGATGTTGTGTGTAAGAGTTCCCAAATATTTATTTATTCCATATATCATCTTCATCATCAGCCTGTCGCAGTACACTGATGGACATAGGCGTCCCACCACTCTGATCGATTCTGGGCTTCTCGCACCCAGCTCCTATCAGCCATCCTGCGCAATATATGTATGTACCTATACATAATATTATTTTATAAGGTTTTAGCTTTTGTTTAATATAATATTATGAACTCTTTTTTTTTAATACATTCACAAACTGTGTATATTATTTTTCAGTATACATCACTCCACCGCGTTGTTATTCAATGTTACTCTTCAGGATTTGTTTCAAAAGTAGAAACACGAATAAAGTTGCAGACAAATTCAGTATAAGCAGCTCAAATAAATCCGAGCCGACAAAAAAATCTTTATTACAGAAACAAAGCAAAGGTACAAGGTTTGATGTTATTAGACACTGACCAAATAAGATAATACACATATTCGACCCCAGAGTTCCGCTTTCGTCGACTCCCAGATTTAAATGGATTAACTCTATATAAGTAAGTATTATATGTATATAAAATATACTGCGGAAAGGTTACTTTTTCCATACCCGGAACGCGTGTGGGTTTGTAGATTGGTTTCAGATAGGTCGTTTGATGGCCGTGGGTTTAAGGGACACACATACATCTATCTATCTATCTATACAATAAGCATTCTCAAATACTTTCATAGTATTTCATCAAAGGTAAATTTAAGGTTTTACTTCATCATCATCATCATCATCATCAGCCTATATCAGTCCACTGCTGGACATAGGCCTCTCCCATTGCACACCACTTTGATCGATTTTGGTTTTACTTAGCAATAAATAAATACAAAACCGTTCCCTAAAAGTACTATATACACTTAATCTAAACATCTTAAATTCCAATAGTCCTTCAATCTGTTAATAATTGAACACACCAACTAATTCAGCTAATCTAAGTGCTCTAAACCTGAACACATACATCCAAAAAAAGTGTTCGCATTTGTCGATCAGTCAAGTCATGCAAAATGTAGGGAGGCTTTCAAGATTTGGTGTCGGGTCACGAGTTAGGCAATAACATACAAGCATATAAATCGCTGAAAAAATATATCTAAGGCTGACCTCAGGGGAAATACGGTAGATCTTGTCTAGTACTTTATGAGTTTGGAATATTTTGGCATCACGGCCAAATAAAATTTTGAGGGCTGTTTAATTTAGTGAGTACACGTAAACACTTATAATTAGATATTAGAGTTTGATAAATAATATTTGATGAGGTAAATATGAGGAGATAAAGCACAATATTTTAGTGAAGGTCTATGATCAAAGGAAAAATATAAATAATTAATTAATATTTTTGGACATCTAACACACAATATAATTTACTCCCTAATTAAACAGAGCTTGTGCTATGGGTACTAGACAACTGATATAAATACATATATACTTTTTTTGTAAAAACATTGAGTGGTTGCTTAAAAGATTTTTTGATTATGAATCTGGAAAAACTAAAAATATATCTATTTTTAGTTTTTCCAGATTTTAAGACCACCGTGAACTTTCAAGGAAAACTATAGCGGTTTTGACAACTTTTGTATTTCAGAGTTTATAGGTTCCTAACTTGTAAAATACACTCACTTGGAAAACTTCGTACAAAAATAAAGAAATAATAAGTAAGCATAACAAGTATCTATTGGATACGATTTTAAACCTACCTATCATTATGGGTGACTACGGAATCCTAACCCGTGCCCTGACACGTACTTGGCCATTTTTTTTATAAAAATATTAAACAATGAATGAAGCAAGCAGAAGTGGATGTCATAGTAAATTTCACAGTCTTAGTATTCACAATATACTAAAGACAGAGGCCTTTCCAATAAACGAGGCTTTGACCTGCCCCGTATGCCATGTGGGTTGGTATTTTAATTGGGTTAACATAGTAATGAAAGTCTTTAATATCAAATAAATTTTCAACAAAACTTCTGACCTATTCAAATTTTATAATTCACATGTGGTTCCATATTATTCTTGAAATAAATTACACAACATAACATGACTTATTAGTCTGTCTCGAATAAATGGCAGTGAATTCCCTCAGCGGCCAATTTGTTTTGTGATGTTTACTATGTTTCTATTTGGTTTTGTTATTATGAAACTAAATATAAATAATTTATTATTTTAGAATGATTTAAAATAAAATAAAACAGACTTCAAAGAAGTCGGTTTTGTTATTTCGAGTACCCAAATCTTACGAGTACCCAAGTACTTTTGATATCTGAGGAGTTCTCTTGATTTCTCAAGTATTTTTTTTCTTATATATTATATCTCTTGGTTTCCTTACTATGGGACCATATAGTAGCAACTAGGTTTCAAATTAGGAAAAAGAATTATCAAAATCTGTTCACCCAATCCAAATTTAAAAAAAAAAAACAATCCAATTGAGAAACTCCTCCCTTCGAAAATCCAGTAATATAGTGAAATTTGAAATGAAAAAACCAAATTAAAGAAAGTCAGTATGTAGTTGAATTTACATAAACATTTTCATCGACGTTTAATTTAGTGACTGTTCAAATATTGACTCAGTAATCTTCTTCAATTATTTGAAGGAATTACCCCACGACATCTGATCGTAAATTATGCAGGGGATGTACCACGGTCAGTGGACAGATTATATATAAATTAAACCCAGACTTAGAGCTAATAATACCACTCATCAATTATTTGTCTGCAATTAGAATCACTGAACATTAAACCAAATTTATATAAGATTTATTTAATATTGTAACGAACTGTATTTGAATACATGTCTTGCCATCGTACTGTATCATAGTCATATTATAATATAAAATTATTGTACCTACATTTATAACTAACTTAATTTATCAATGCTAGTTTAAATTCGCCTCGGTGTTCTAGTGGATGGCGTATGCGACTGCTAATTAAGAGGTCTCGGGTTCAATCCCGGGTCTGGCCAAAAAAAATGTTTTTAGGTTTTTCTTAGGTAATTCCTAATACCATCCCGGAGTTTGGAAGTTTGGCGGGGATTCACGCCCGTACCTCGGAGAACACGTAAAGCCCATCCCGGTTGTCTTAAACATCTATGGCAATCGTTATTGGGAAGTCAGTGCCCTCAAATTTACTGACAACTTTTTTTTTTTTTTTTTACGTGTGGAAATCCCCGCGGACCGTCACCCCGTCGGGGGTTACGGCGGGGTGCTGTGTCGGACTCGAACCGACTAAAACCACACGGTGTGACCCTCTCTGCGCCTTTGTATTGGAAGGAGTCCAGGGAGGGGATTTCCTTCTGGACTCCAACCGGCGCCTGCCCGCACTGTTGCGGGCACCACCTCTAACGTGTACTCTCTAATTGGGCAACGTCCGGTCACACGCGGACGCCGCCCCCTCGCGGTTGGCCACTACTGCGGACGGACGGGAAACCCGTCCCGCCCATCCGCGGCCACTCTCAGGGCGGCATGAGACGCAGGTATGCGCGCCTTCGCCGCCCGGGGCGCCGGCGGCGGATTGGGTCCGATTGGATAGCATCCTCCCGGGCCTTCTCCGCCACCTCCTTCTGCAAGATTACGTCCTCGCAGAAGGTTGCGACCGCGGTAAAACAACTGTCACTGCCGGCCATCGATCTTATGACGGCCGGCAGCGAGAGATCCCCTCCGATGACTGCAGTGAGGACCCGGCGATGCGCCGCCCAAGCGGGGCAGACCGCCAGCGTGTGCTGGGCCGTATCCTCACTGCAGTCGCAGTGATGGCAGGCGGGACTCGGTTCCCTCCTAGCGACCGAGTGCAGGTACTTTCCGAAGCAACCGTGCCCGGAAAGTACCTGCGTCAGCCGGAAGGAAAGGATCCCGTGCTGCCGCCCTGCCCACTCCTCGATGACCGGCTGAAGAGCCTCCACGGCGGCGAAGCCAGCGCGTGGGGTCTCCAGCCGGAGCGACCATCTCAGCATGGTGGCTCGGCGAGCGGCTTCGCGCCACTCGCGCACGTCCTCGGGCGGAGGGCGAAATCCGCTCTCCGCCCGGAAGTCAGCCACTCGCCGATAAACTTCGGCGAGCACTTCCGCCTCCAAATCCCACGGGGGTGTTCTGGCCAAGGCACACGCCGCCTCTGTGGACACCGTGCGGTATCCACGTATGGCTCTGACCGCCAGTATCCGCTGGGGGCGCCAGAGGCGCGCCCTGTTCTGGGCGGACAGAGCCGCCGCCCACACCGGTGCACCGTAAAGTGCCATCGACCGGACAACCCCCGTGTACAGCTGCCTAGTGGGGACACTGGCCCCGCCCAAATTGGGCAGAAGTCGCCCTAGGGCGGAGGCAGTGCCCACCAACTTAGGGCCAAGCTGTCGGAAGTGCTCGTCGAAGAGCCACCTACCGTCGAGGACCAGACCCAGGTACCTCATCTGGGCCCGGACCGGTACGAGGACCGAGTTGACCTCGATCGAGGCGCCGGCGGGCGGACCGCGACGGGGCCCATGAAATAATAGGGCCTCCGTCTTCTCCAGCTCCACCCGCAAATTTACTGACAACTAGTTCAACCTACGAATTTTATTTCTCCCTTACGGTTGCGGAGGTCCGATGACAGAAGCTCAGTGGAAAAACTGATATTCAGATGAAACCGATTGAACTAGTAGCCGACCCCAAATAATATTGGGAATAAAGCTAGGAAGAAGAAGAGTTAAGCTTAAATTCCGGTGAGGAATGGAGCTGTAAGGCGAAATACAGGTTTTATCTAGTTTGGTGACGACGACTCAAATTGATTTGTATTGTATTATTTGGTATAGGTAATGTTTGATTCGATTTGTGCAATAAATATTATTAAATGTAGTTCTTCTGATCTATTTAATATCTATCTGTACTCAGTTCAATGATTTCATGGAATAGTTCAAGTATTTAAATTTCTACTCACGTTTCCAATTGGATAATTTCTAGAATAAATTGCTTTCTAGAGTTGTTTATTTAATAGTAAATTACTGTAAAATGAAACCAGTTTCTAATCTCACTCAATATTCCTTTGAAACAGTTTACACTAGAGATCTGGATTTCAAATTTCCGATTAATAATGTCTTGTTGGACCAGTGTAATTTAAACTATAATTGTTTCAACTTCATCATCATCATCAACAGCATTCAACAGTTCACTGCTGGACATATGCCTCTCCTTAGAAAGGAGGTTATGGCCTACTATATCACGCTGGTCAGACAGGTTGGTATAGGGTTGGTTTCAAGTTTTCCTTCTCTTTGCATAGATGTTGCCTTGCGTAGTTTATCCCTTAGTCGCCTTTTACGACACTATAAAATAAAATATTTCGTGAAACCTTAGATCTGTTTATTAAATTTTTAATTCTTAACAAATGTGATGTTAAAGCGGAACTTACTCGCGATAATGTTCTTTAAAAGGTTATGATATCTTCTATATCCCGACATTTCGTACAGGTTTCACCGATCGTGGTCACATGTAGACTTCTATGATGAGCCGAGCGACGCCTTCGTAATGCGTTAGGTGTGACTACCCTCATTTGGCTGTATCGATAGGTTGTACTGTCGGTACTTCTGTAGGTACCCTTTATTTCGCCCCTGCTAAAGGGATTGCACCTCCTGATGACAGAACACCAAGATATCGATAGTCGACATTTCGTCTTTCCAGTTGATTTTTTTACATTACTAGTTCGCTTCGCGTACTATTCTACAAAAGTAGTAACGTTTTCTGAAGAGAAACTGTGGTTAATGTAGCTTGATCCAGTGATTTGCTCCTGACTCCAGCAAGTAGAAATATTTTAAATAATTTTATAGCGAACAAGTCCCGCTATATAACAAAAGCTGAAGTGCTCGTAGTCAAGTAACCTTAGGTGATTGGAAACAATCACCGAGGGTAAGCAACAACGGCGCGGTCAGACCTAGATGGGTGACCGTTTGTGGCATGATATGTTATGAGCGTTTCCGTGATTTGAAGACGACGTTATGCAGCCAGTCCCGGTTGTTATTATAAGATAGTAGTCGTGAAGCTTAGTTAAGCCTCCAAAATTCAGGCTTAAAAACATTCAACAGCAAGATTACGTAGCCACAACGTGTCTTGCCAGTCAACTAACATTGTAAGTCTGGCCTAAATAATCACTGTGTATTTCATTTTATTAATAAAACTTTTTGTATGTACAAATTAAAATACCAACAACATAAACTTGTAAATCCAACAACAGTTGTAGTCTTTAATATTAGTTTCTGAGTTTGAAAGTTTGTAAAAATATTTACATTTATTCTGCAAAATGTTTAAATTAAAGACGATACTTTGAAATATGTTTAATGTAAATTAGTTTTTGTTTATGTTAGGTCTAAGCTGTTTTGCTTATTGTCTGATCGTTTAGATATTATCTAAGTTAGAGGTACTTCTAGTTAAACAGCCAAAATTTTATTGAGGACTACATGGATTCAAAATAGTTCATATTACTTTACTAACTACTTTCATTGTAATTTTAAAACTTAACATAAACTGTTAAGAGTTTTTTAACTTTAGCTTAACGTAAAGCCTTTATAACTTCCCTACATCTATTCGTCTATCAGCCAACCCATTAACGGCTGCATTTAAAGATCTACTATGATGATGATGCAATCTAAACAAGAATGATATAAATTTGCGTACTAGATTGAATTAGATTTAATTACACTTCAGAACTGAAAATACTGATCTCAAACAAGATCGACATAATCTTGACAGAAATCAATCAATCGATTTTTAAATTTCATAGCAGATGCAAAGTCATACAAAACAGAGATTATAATAAACTTCAAACCAAAAATAAACAATTTGACATCAGCAGTACAATAACTTTGGTTATAATCGTAAGGTACGTCATTAAAACAGAATGCATCCTAATCCGGTCCTATATAAAACGTGCGCTAGTAAAATCAAAATCCTCCCACATAAAGCTCACGTAGAATTGACAGTTTGAGCTAATTAAGCACTTTAAGCGCTTCAATCTGTCTAAAGTACAGTAATAAACATGTAACGCTGGTGTATTAGCGCTTTAGTAACGGTACTTATTTATAAATGGCCGACGTAAATATTTTTGAAAGAAAATTAGGCCAGTTTATCTTTTTAATCTCTTTTGTCAGGTGTAAAGAATGGTATTTACCGGGATTAATTTTTTTAATTTTTAATACAGATTACTTAATGTATGTTATGATTATGTTCCGTAACTATAAGATGATTGGAAATTAAATAATAATAAATATAATAAGGTAATCGACATAGCCCACCCACCGGATTAGTAAGCTGAAGTGGCAGTGGGCTGGCCATATTAGCCGCAGAACTGATGACCGTTGGAGCAGAAGAGTTCTAGAGTGGAGACCGCGTCTCGGTTAACGTAGTGTAAGACGCCCACAGGTGAGGTGGAGTGACGACCTGCGTAAGATGGCTGGCAGGAGCTGGATGTGAGAAGCCCAAAATCGATCAGAGTGGTGTGCAGTGGGAGAGGCCTATGTCCAGTAATGGACTGCGATAGGCTGATGATGATGATGATGAAATATAATAAGAATACCACTACTATGATTACCTTTTTAGTTCAGGACTCATACAGGTTTACCTTCATTAATTTATTGATTTGGAAAACTTTCTACAAATATATCGAAATAACCAATAAACGCTGAAGCACTCATAGCGGAATGAACTAAGTTGATTGGAAACAATCGCTGAGAGTAAGCAACGATAGCGCGGTCAGACCAAGATGCGTGACCCTTTGTGGCATGATATCCATCATCATCCATCAACAGCCTTTAACAGTCCACTGCTGGACATAGGCCTCTCCTTTGAAAGGAGGTTTTGGCATGATATGGTATGAGAGTTTGCGTGATTCGGAGATAATAATAATAATAATCTATATTCATGCAAAAGTTTGTTCACAAATATAATTTACATATTACATCCGTATATTTCAATGTTTAATTAAAAATGCCTCTGGACCCCACACTAGGATTCCCTGTGTCGTGGGGTCCAGTCCCTTCCGTAACTTATTGTGATAAAGTTGACATGGATGCATTGAAGCATTTAAAAGTATACTAAAACAAATAAAATAAAAAGTAATTGACAACGAAAACAAAGAAAATTTTCTGTTTATGTGTGTGTGTGTGTGTGTGTGTGTGTGTGTGTGTGTGTGTGTGTGTGTGTGTGTGTGTGTGTGTGTGTGTGTGTGTGTGTGTGTGTGTGTGTGTGTGTGTGTGTGTGTGTGTGTTAAGTTAAGCAGTCAGTCCCAGATGTTATCATAAGATAACAATCGTTGGACAACAACGGATGGAGGTATTCAGGCGTCTTAAAAACATCCAACGGAAAGATTACGTAGCCACAATGTGCCGCATTCGGCCAGCGTGGGGACAGATAATCTAGCAGTAATGAGTTGTTGATGAACCAGTAAACATGAGAAATATTGAAAAAAAGTCTTCAACATTATCTATAGAACACGATTTTAAAATCACCCAAATCTATGCAATGCCTGCCTTAGCCGATTTATTTTATTCAAAAATAAGATTATGAGAAGAAAAATAACCGAACACTAGTTTACTGAAGGCTAAAGAGTTACACTAGAGGAGACAGTTCTTTGAATATATGTAAATATTATGCAGCTTTCTATCTTTAGAGCGGTCTCAGTCGTGAGTTTGCCAAACGACGCCCGCAAAGCCTTTTGAAGACATTGCTCGTATCCAAACAGCTATCATTTTACCATACTCTAGTATTCAAAATGTATATCTAAATAGTGTTTGAAATCCAGTAATATAGGTCAATAGGATTTCTTTTTAATTTCTTATAATGTTAATATATATATCCATACAATATATATACATACAAATAAATGAAATGAAATTGGAGTGACTTAATGCTATTTCTAATGAACTGTTCTTACTACATAATAAATAAATGTGTGTTTGTCTTTGTGGCGCACCATTTTTTTACGGCACTGTGCGCTTTCTTATTATTTTTCATGGATCTATCGATGGTAAAAATGCCGTACAAAAATATATGACCAAAATGTACTCACTCTACCTGCACTTTTGAATTCTCACCAGCACTCAGTTGGACAGCTTACAAGTGACGGCATAGTGCTGAATCTTATTATTTTATGCTCTTATATCGTCCCATATACGTCACCTGGTGGTTCATATGACTCATCCATATTTGACATGGGCCTGTAGTCTATAAATGCATATAGGTAATAACTCTTCCGGCTCTGGAACAGCTGGACGGAATTTGACAAAACTTTCACTGGCAAAAAGCTAAGGACACAAGCTAACTCAGGCAAAGTATAAACTAGCTTCGTTCCGCGACGTTACTCGCGATTTACAACTAAAACCGCGGGTAACACCGGACTCGGCTAGTATTGGTATAATCTATTATCCTCCATTGTAAGTCGAAATTCTCTCAATAATAATAAATATAATAAATATTTCGAACTAATATAAATACATAAACATACTTTTTTTTGTAAATACATACATATTATACATAGAAAATACCCAGATTCCGAAACAAATATTTGTGAATCACACAAATAATATTTGGTCCGACCCGGTAATCAAACCCGAGACCTCTTGATCAGCAGCCGCATATGCTTACTACTAGACCAACAAGGCAGATAAGATGTTTATTTAAAGAATAACAACTACTGTAAAACTTTTAGCATGGAGATAAGTTACGAGATCCGGCAGGAGGCTTTTTAAAAAGTAAAACGCAGGACTACTGTCCGCTGAGACGTTTAGAATAGAACTGACTTTATTTCTTAAAGTATAACAATGGTTAAAATAATCTTATCGCTAATAGGTGTAATGTGATGCGTGATGCTGTCGGTGCGTTGGGTTACGCCAACGTAACTCCTCCCCCCTTGACTGCGAAGCGCGCCGAAGATTGCTGCTGCGGTTGCGAGGGTTCTGGCAAGTGGAGCGGCTTGTCTTCAGGCGTTGCTGGTCTCTTCCTCAGGTGCTGGCGACATTTATAGCGGATGCCGCCCACGATGATTGATGATAGTAATGCATATAGGCATACCGTTGGCCAACTGGGTTTTATTGTGAGAGTTGCTTCTTCTGCGGTTTGTTGCATTATTTTGGTTCTCTTGAGGAGATGATTAAGCTCTTCTAGAGGTATATGTTCTAGCTTTACTACAATTTGTGAATTTTTGTTTACTTTAGCGTATTGTATTCGTGGTAGTGGGATGGTTTCTTTGATCTGGATGAACCTTTTATGGGTTCGCAAGGTCCGTCCGGATATTACAACAGTGCATTTGTTGTCAATTGTGATGAGCACTACGCCATTGCTTCTTTGGTATTGTACATCGTTGCCGCAGGTTGTCTTGAGTGTTTCTTCTTGTTTTAGGATGGTAATCCATGAGTTTTCTCGAATTTGATTAATTATATCGTTGTTATAGTCGGCCGTAGCATACGTGCAGTTTTGCGGTTCCTTGTGTTGTAGCAATTGTACTATGCAATCTTGACTGTTCCCCAACGGGTGCCACTCGACGTGTCAACCAATAACATTGTCTTTGGTGATGGTAGCGCATGGCTCGTGCGGATATGCGAACTCGTTGCTGCCCAAGATGAGGTAGGAATTCTCGGGTATGAGGATAGAATTGTTTTTATTCGGGATTGGATAGAGATGGAGTAAGTTGTAAGGGTATTTGGTTACAAGAGGGATTTCTAGCACAAAGTTAATTGATTCGATTGTACTGTAAGCTTTAACTACAATTTACTTCTCTAATAAATGTATGTTTTTAATTGTTGGTGCGAATGGTAAATGCATATTATTTGCTACTATATCCTTTTGCATGCCTTTTAGTTCGACAATAAGGTGGTTAGCATCTACTATGCTTGGATGTAGCCGACCTAAGTGACTAAAGGTTATCGCATTTTCCAAAGTAACTAAACCATTAATTAAACCTCTCTTAATCCTAGGGATAAATGTTCTGCCTACACTAATTTCCTTAGATCCTAAGTAAACTAACTTGCTCTCTATCTTATCTATGAGGTATTCTAACTGATCTCTAATAAATAAATCGTGTTTATAGCTAGACACGTTATTCTGAGTTAGCCTAAAAGTACAATAATTTCTGCTTACTTCTATGTTTATATCTCGTATTTTACTAACATTATAAACTACAACTAAATTAAACGTATCTGTTTTGTTGTGGGTTTTTATGGGTTCGATAACGGTGACTGCTCCGACGACCCAGAGGACTGCGCCGAAGGCGAGTGTGTTCCTGTAACATTGCCAGGCCGTCTTAACATTCTGAAATGGACTCTAATTGTCTTAGCGTTGACGTGTTTACCTACAATCTCTGCGATCTGCTCAGGGTGTATTCTAACTATGGTATATGGACCTATGTATCTAGGCTCCAGTTTATTACTGCGAGCGCTCTTCGCAACCTGTTTGTAAACCTTGTCTCCAACTTTAAAGTTAGGCGAATCCGCGTTTCTATTATTCTTTTCTATCACTGTTTGCTTGTGTTCCGACATTTTATTAGCGACTAATTTTTGTACGTTTTCCATGATTTGTTTATGTTTAATCAAATATTCTTGGTAGTATTCCTGTGGGAAGTGTAGTTCAAGCGGGTTTCTACTGTTAGTGTGCCCAAATAATAACTCAAAGGGTGTAAAACCGGTCGCTGAATGTATAGTATTATTGTATGCGATTATAGCGTACTTCATTAGGTTTGTGGTTTCGTTTTTATCTGTTATCCTTTGAATTCGAATCATTTCCGCTAATGTAGAATGTAATCGTTCTATTGGGGAATTAGAGTTTGGGTTGTACGGGGTAGTAAAACGAATATGAATGTTATGCATAGAGCATACTTCTGCAATGACCTCGCTATCGAATTTAGGATCCGAATCGGTTGTAATCTTAGTTGGTACACCAATTGTTGAAAAGAGGCTAAGCAAGGCTTCGGCTATGTGTATGCTCGTAGCTGCCGATAGTGGTATCGCCTGTGCGTATTTAGAGAAGTTATCTATTACCGTAAGGAACGTCACGCCGCCACTACTATACAGATCCATAAACATATGCTCCATAGGTTTGTGAGGCGTGTCTGTCAGGGATAGGGGTAGTTTTAATGGGTTACGTTCGTATTTAGATTTGAGACATTTATCGCATTGGTTAATGAATTTCTGAATTGTTAACAACATGTTTGGCCAATGATAATTTTTATGTAATTGTTTGTAAGTTTCTTGAATACCTCTATGTAAGGTTTTGCCTTCGTGATATTTTTTAATTAATTCTACTTGCTCCGTTTTGTTTTCTACTAAAGTAACTCTGGTTGTGCAACGTACTAGTTTGGGTCCTCTATCGCTAAACACTGTTTTAACTACTTTGCAAAATGTTGGGAGTAACTCCTCGTGATAAAAAAAGCAATGAAATATCCTATCTGGTATTGTATGCTCCTTAAGAAACTTAATTATTTGTTGTTCTGTATCATTAATGGGAATAAATACGTCTTTTATAATAATTCTTCCTTTCGTCCTATCGTCAACACGGTATTCCATGCCAGGACATTTGTGGATGTGAAACTGTTTTAGCTGTCTATCTATTGCATCTGGTATTTCAGGGATTTTATATTGTTGGTCATTCGAGTCTAATTGAGTCAAATCCGGTGTATCAATTCGACTATCAATAGATTTTGGCGGTATGAAAATAGTTGAAGTGTCTATGAGCGTTTCTATATCTATTCCATCAAGATCGTTGCCTATTTCGTTTGAGGTGCCGGGCTGTGGTTCAGCCGGTAAGTTATTCTGAGCTTCACTATCTAAGATCATGACTATTACTTCGTCTTCGCGTAATGGTTCTAATTCTACTTCATTATTATAAAATACTTGTACACGTGATAACGCGTCGGCGTTCGTATTTGTCTTTCCTTTCTTATAAACTATATCGTAGTCGTATTCAGCTAACTTTAAACGCCATCTTGTTAATTTAGAGTTGGGATCTTTTAGTGTCATTATCCAAGTGAGTGGGCGATGATCGGTATATATACTAAATTTCTTACCATATAAGTAGGGGCGAAAATACTTAATTGCCCATACTATTCCTAATAATTCCTTTTCAATTGTGGAATATTTTTGTTCGGTTACTGAAAGCGTTCGGGAAGCGTACGCCACAGGTTTATCTGAGCCTACCTTGCCTTGTGACAATACAGCACCGAGGGCTACGTCAGATGCGTCTGTTGTAAGGATAAACGGTTTTTCGAAATCGGGGTATTGCAATATGGGTGCGTTAGTGAGTACTTCTTTACATTTTTCGAAAGATTGTACAAACTCCGGGGTTGCTTCTACTTTTGCATTTTTCTTTAAACATGAAGTGAGGGGTTTAGTGAGTTTTGCGAAGTCTTGTATAAACTTTCTATAATAACCTACAAGGCCTAGGAAAGACTTAATTTCTTTTTGTGTTTTAGGCAGTGGGAATCGTTGAACGGCTACTATTTTATCAGCGTTAGGCATAAGGCCTTTATCTGTGAGCGTATGACCTAAAAACTTAACTTGCTTCTGTAAAAATTTGGATTTATTTAGTTGAATTTTGAGGTTGTGTAATCTAAATCTGTCAAATACTTGTTTACACTTTTCCACATGCTCTTGTAGTGATGTCGAGTAAATTATGGCGTCATCGAGGTATGTCAGTACATTATCTAAGCCTCTTAAAACTACATCCATTAACCTTTGAAAAGTACTTGGGGCGTTCTTGAGACCGAAAGGCATTCGAAGAAATTCATAATGACCTCGATCAGTGCTAAAAGCTGTCTTCTCAATGTCGTCTGGATCCATTTCAACTTGATGGTATCCAGAAGCCAGATCTAGGGTTGTAAAGTATTGAGCACGACCTAATCGAATGTTCATTCTCGGAGAATGGCGTTAACTTTATTTTATAATTATTTAATAAACTAATTTTAGTTTCCGATTCGTTAATAACGGACGTTGTTATAATACCGGATTTAACTGACACTAATGCAGAAGGAAACACTAGACCGTTGTCGGTTGTGTGTTCTAACAATTCATAATCGCCGTCGCGATAGTTACACATGAGATGAATTAACTGTTCACACCGTGGTTGAATAAACAAATAAGATCTCATATCGCCTCTTATCGGGATCGTTGCGACATCGGTTCTCAGTACCATATTTTTCATATCAATCTTACAGTCTAATCTGGATAGTAAGTCGACTCCTATAAGTCCAATAAAATCTGGGTCAAAGTTAAACAATAAAAACTTATGTGTATAATTACAGTTAAACAAAGGCGGGAGTGGAACATAAACAACGGTGTCGTGTTTGGATACGCTGTGAGCGGTTCTTATGTTATGTTATATGTTATCTATACGTTCGACTCGGGCGCTGGGATGAATTATTGCGTCCGGTGAGATAAGCGACTGCGAAGCTCCAGTGTCAATTAAAAAACGACCACCTAGCTCTTTAATGTATATGTATGGTAAACGTTTGTTATTCTGAAAGTTAACAAATACTATATTTCCGTTTTTAAACTCCTCGCGCTGGTAAAAATTTTGATTGTTCTCTAGTTCTTCTAAGTTATTATTTTCTGATTCTAGTTCTAGGCAATCTCCTTGGAAATTGTTTATATCCGACTGAAAGTTAATGGGCACATAGGGCGCGGGTTTAAAGAGTCTATTGTTATTCGAAGTACCAGGTTGCGGTGCTGGTTTATAATTAAGATTCTGTTGTCTATTAATTATAGGGTTTTGTGCCACTTGTGGATTATATCCTGTAGATCTATTAGGATGAATTAAGGGTTGTTGGAACCTATAATTATTGTTGTTTGGTGCTAAACTGGGTCTGCTAATATTTGTTTTTAATCTGAACTCAGATGCTCTTTTATTTTTTAATTTGAGCTCCTCTTGCCTAGCAAGGACTATCGTGTGCTCTAGAGATTCTGGGTTCTGAACGCGAACACAGAGAGCTAAAATTGAGTCTAACTGGTCTAGAAAGACGTTCGTAGCCATCTTCTCGTAGTAAGCTTTCTTTGTTTGATCGAGATTTATTAACGTATAAGTTAACTCTCTAATTTTATCTGCGAATGATTCTACGTCTAAACTGGCTTTACGAAGGTGCATGAGCTCCTGAACTACTTGCACCTCATCCCTAAATTCATCAAACCTCCGGGTAAGTATAGCTTTAATGTCTTCCCAGGTATTAAATTCAGTGCATTCTGCGAGTGCCTCAACAGCTTTACCTCTCAACTTATTTCGAATCAGACATGCAAAACTAGGATGCTGCCTATTTTCTATTAAGTCTAACACACTTTCTACGCTCTTTATATAAAATGCTAACGTCTTCTTATTGCCGTCGTATGTGGGCAAGAAAGAGGATAAAGTTTTATAATCTATCTCCCGTGCTCCACATTCTTCTACTTTTGGTTCTTGGGGCATTTTACCCGCCGAAACAATATTAAAAACACACAAAATAAAACACAAAAGTGTTCACAAAAATAAAACACTAGTATACAGTACAATTAAATCAAAACAACGTACTAAAACACAATTAGGTGATTTTGTACAGGATTCTCGAGAGCAAACAGAGTTTTATGCTTACCCCACGAGCATGCCGATGTTAGGCTGAGTGCTATCTTCACGCCTCGTCTGGTCTTCTCTTCTCTTCGCTACCGGAATCTCGGGAGAACAGGATTGCTGAATCGCGTCGCGGATGTTGCGTTTTTAGAGGATTTTACTCGTTTATACGCGCACCGTTAAATCAGACGCGATCCTACCACGACTGCGCCAGATAAGTTACGAGATCCGGCAGGAGGCTTTTTAAAAAGTAAAACGCAGGACTACTGTCCGCTGAGACGTTTAGAATAGAACTGACTTTATTTCTTAAAGTATAACAATGGTTAAAATAATCTTATCGCTAATAGGTGTAATGTGATGCGTGATGCTGTCGGTGCGTTGGGTTACGCCAACGTAACTATGGTTAGAAATAATTATTTATATCTTTAAACTCGCTATTCAAAACTTCCTTCATTACTTTATGGCAAAACCTTTAACTCTAAGAATGTACGTAAATAATGACAGAAGACTTGTGTTTCATCATCAGAGATCGGAATTGGGTGTGTGAAAATACCTAAAGTTTGCAGTAAGTTTGCAATAATAATATGGAGCTGTTACAACCACTTAAGTTAAACCATTAAGTTAAACCAATATTTATCATTTCTAGGAAAAAATCTAATATTATTGCATGTTCCGAACTCTGAATGTCGAAAATAGTTTACGCACAACTTTCTTGCAATTGAAATAAATGTTTTTAATTTATTTTTTTATGCAGTGCAGGTTTAATAATTTAAAAAAAAGCCGACTTCAAAACTATGTAAAGACGCGAAAATGTTCGTTTTCCTTGCATCAACCTGTAGCAAAACTTTTTAACTTAAGATACAGATCAAAAAAAGAAATTAAAACCGCATTAGCATTTTGCAGATATATAAAATTCTGTGTTTGACCGACAAAGAACAATTGGGACTAAAAGACCGAATTTTAACCGGAAAAGTACAAAACAAAAATTTATTTAGAACTGTATTAGCAGCTTGTAAATGTTTATAGTTCGGTGTTTCAAAGGTAAGGAACATGTAAAAAAAAACAAAACTAAACCGGTAAAATTCAAACCCGGTTTAACTTAAGTGGTTGTAACAGCTCCATATTATGTCCCGCTGCAAACTTTAGGTATTTTCACACACCCAATTCCGATCTCTGTTCATCATCAACTACCCATAATATCCCACGGCTGGGCTCGGTTACCCTCACAGAAGAGTGTTAAGGCCATACGTCCCCACGCTGATCGAGTGAGGGTTAGGGACTGGCAAGACACGTTGTAATTACGTAATCTTGCCGTCCGAAGGCGTACTAGCGTTTATTATGGTGCATGTTCATAACTAGCAGTAGTCGATTGTCGGCTCCTTTGACCCTGTATGCTTGTTTTCACGGTTGGCCTAGTGGCTTAAGCGGACGCCACGCCGCTTCCTACTACGCCAAGTGTCGTGGGTTCAAATCCCACGTAGGACAACACTTTGTGTGATTCACAATTTGTTGTTCTGAGTCAGGGTGTTCTTTGTGTCCGTTTCTTGTATGTTTGTAAAGTCCCCCCGCGACCCAGGCATTTATATTCCTAATGCGGGAGTTGTCTTTTTACAAGAAAAAAATAAAAAAATAAAAAATAAACCGTCTTCTTACTAAGAGGCTCCTAACATAAGTAGACCCTAAACTATAAGAGTAATCTAAGCACTTAAGTGTACCCTAAAAGTTGGTCGTCCGTGTGGTGACGTATTAAGAATACAAAGTGTCAACACCCCTATTCATTCCATGGGTGTCGTAAGAGGCGACTAAAGGAACAAAATAAGCAGCTAACATCACTGCCAAGAGAAGGAAAACTTCAAACAAACCCTTTACCAACCTGTCTGGAAAGCGTGGTATAGTAGGCCAAAACCTCTTTTCTACGGAGAGGCCTATGTCCAGCAGTGGACTGTTAAAGGCTGTTGATGATAATGATGAAAGGTTGGTTAAAACAAAAATATTACCAACGGATACCAAACTCTCTCTGAGTGATAAAAACTGCCATAATAGGTCTGAAAGTATCGAAGCATTTTCTGATTTACCTACTTAATGCTATCTCTCTAGTATCATTAGTCTGCGACAGATTTTGAAAAAGCAACTAAAAAAACAGTCTTACATTTAAAAATATAGTAATTTAACGAAATTGAAATATAACAATGATTTCGTAATAAACATTTTGGTAACCACAATATTCAACCAATGTGTTAAGTATCGGCTCGTATAGATGTCTCTCTCTAGCGTGGTTTATTTGAAGCGGTGTCCCTCATGTGGAAAATCAAAGGGTGGCCCACTGGGTCGTGAAGCTTAGCGGGGCATGCCGGTTGCACCCCGAACCTCGCAAGATGGGTACCGAGTGGACGTTATGCGTTTTCCACTATTGACAGTATTTTTAGACGATTAAAAAAGACGGAAAAATGAAAATAGATTGCTGTCAAATTGCCCCTAGTGTTACAAGTATCTATTTGACAATAATTTCATGGATTATTCCAAATTTGAGTGTGACCGCTACACGTCAAAAGTGTTTTGAATACTTATCGATTTGATATAGTAATTGTTATTTGTAGGTCACTTAACATTTCATATTGTTCTTTAAGCTTAATTTTAAAACTTACTTTTGTAATTGTATTCAATGCGCGTACATACAACTTGCACATCACGAAGGCGTTTCTTAACTCACATCACCTGTGACCACAATCGGTATAATCCGTTCGAAACGTCGTAAAGTGGAAGGTATAGTAACCTTCCTAATTTTATCGCAAATAAGTCCCGTTTACAACAAAAAAACTTGAGTATATTATGTAAAAGTCGCGAAAGTGTAAAAACATTTACTTTTGTAAAGTTCAAAGTATTTTTTAATAAACAAAATTACCGTTTAAATGCTTGTATTTAGAGTTATGAAACGTTTCTAGCCGAGTTTCCATGTTCTTTTTCATGAATCATGATTTAGTTCATTGATAGTTATTAGATTGTTACAATAACGATTTCAATAAGGAATTTTTGTAAAGGTTGTAAAAAGCGTAGTTTGTCTTTAGTACATTTTAATTTTAACATACTTAAAAATCTTTAGAACACTATTTTAGAAGTTTTAAGTGTAATCTATTGTTAGGTAATTTTAATACTACATACACTTATGAGTAGTGAATCGTCGCCTAGTGTTGGACTCCTGAAGATTGCATTCAGACATGCAAAACATATTTGAATTGAATGAAACCTAGGGCCTGATTCAGCATTTAAGACTTCTAAAAAACCTCAACCACGTCATGAAAATTCAAATAAGACGTATCCATAAAATGTCTACTGTACTTAAAGTCACAACTCACATAATAAATTACATTACAGTTCTGTAAACTTTATTACACATCAGAGAACAGAAACAAATATAAAATAAACCTTTATTTGCAAACATAAAAATATAAGATACATGTAATAATTTTACAAATTGCTTCAAGCATTCACCCTTACCACTGTATGTTAATCGCTCGCCTTTAATCATCGCTGTATAATCTCAATTCAACAAAAACTGTATTAGACTAAACAAAGAAACCAAGGGATGAAACAAAGAGGTCTAGGGACCTAAATGCTTTAGACACAATGAGCACGGACAAAACCGTACCCAAAGTTGTAGTGAATGGTCTGTATTCTGGAGATATGACGCAATCTAGCATGGCTCAGAAACCAGACAGATTTGTATAGAAATGCTAGGTTTTAAGTCTAAAGGAATTTAAATTAAAAGGAATATGTTTGTGTGTGATCACATAAATTCTTCATTTTACATGTAGTTTTTGGCTTAACTCACTAGCCAGACGCGTTGGTATAGTTTGTTTAAATTTTTTTGCAATGATATTGTCTTGCGTAGTTTGTTTGCTCAGTCCCTTTTTACGGTACGTATGAGGTGAATTGTGGTGGTTACACTCTGTATTTTTATACCGTTATGACACGGAATTTTTTGCCAAATATACAGGTTAAATTATAACTTGAATTACAAATACTCTTTTCAATGGGCTAGAAAATATATTCATGGTGTATTACAGAGATTATTTCCTTAAAATAATTCAAGAGAGACTTATAGTTAAGTTGTATTCGAGTAGCTTAATACATTGCAAAGTTAAGCGGTCCTGATGATGATTCTTTTAGGCAAAATCATCCGTATTCACTGTCAACTGCGTTGCAATTACTGGAATTTACAAAGGCAATTCTAGCTTAAAACAAGGCAACACACGCAAGAAACAAAGTCTACGTACATATAATACCTGCATAGAGAAATCCGGCGGGAATCAAAACATGTAAGATTTGATTTCCTAACTTATCGTTGAATTCCCTGTTCCCTTACCACTAAGGTCGCTAATTATGGTAATAGATTTATAACAAGAGGACAAATCAATAAGTCATCATAAATTGTGTACTTATGCCTAAATCTGTATACTATCAGTACTGTATAATTTAATACTGAATATTATATTTTATATATATAAATTGATAAATAGCTCTATTACACTGATTTCAAAGAATTAAATAATTAAATAAAAAGAAAGAATTAAATAAAATCAAATTAACGGTTTTTTATTAAATGGATATGAAAGTATATATGTTACTTACTGCCTGTCTGTCTGTTTGTTCCGGGAAATCTCTGGAACACCTGAACCGATGTTGACGAGACTTTCACTGGCACAAAGTTGATGATCTAAGGAGTATTATTCCTGTGTCATATATATTTGTTAAAGTCAAAGACGGAAATTATATAGAGATACGCTTGTCCAGCACAATTCAGATATGTGCCGATTATCGAGCACGTAGGATTCCGGCTGTCATTTCCTTGTTGATATTAAGACGTGTTTTTTGTGCAATGTAACGATAGATTTAGAATATTCCTGGATTCTACTCATGCTTTCCATCAGGCAGAGTAGAGTCACTTTGGCAGGCTTAAATATAAAAAAAAAAAAAAAAAAAAAAAAAAAATATATAATGTAGCTATAAGATCATAACTACGAGATTCCATGTAGATACCTTAGTACGTAAGGTTATAATAATAGTACAGTAATTAATTAATAAACATGGCTCCAAAAGAATACACGATCATTGTTATTCGATATCCACCTATAATTCGCCATAATCGTGGACCTCTACGACAGATCAAACAAGAAGATATAAGTTCGCTATAAGTTTCTTAAGCTAAATTCGCGGCGTTACTCGCGATTCACAATAATAATAGCGGGCAGCACCGCGGGACTCAGCTAGTGAATTATAAAATCATAAAACTAAGTGAAGTTCATATATTGCATAATATTAGAATACTTATATGATAGTCTCTAGTGACATTCATTTGTTGAACTCTTAATTGCCACTGAAATATAATTTG
This sequence comes from Phragmatobia fuliginosa, assembly GCA_932526445.1. Lineage (NCBI taxonomy): Eukaryota > Metazoa > Arthropoda > Insecta > Lepidoptera > Erebidae > Phragmatobia > Phragmatobia fuliginosa. Next base: position 19,530,284 of record OW052069.1, on the reverse strand, counting down.
AACCCTTTTAAGTATTTTGCACAAACGTTCATGCTTATTATCCCCGAAGGTGTAAAGAGAGATGGAATAATCCCAAATTTAATCGTCTGTAATTTAAATAATGGCAAACTTAATACGGTTAAAGCGACAGTTGGTGAGAAAAATTAAGAGAAAACTCAGAGCTTTTGGCTAATTTTTGCCTGGACTCTGATAACTTGATTTCTAAATCTATGACAGTGACTGCACTCTGCTTGATGGAAAGCATGAACAGAATCAGAGAGTATACTGACCAATACAGTTACTATACTCATTGCGAATACAGACCTAAACTCTGGATCAGATGAAGTGCAACGAAAACAATGGTTGACGTCGGTATTTGATAAGCGTCGCGCAGCGTCGGCAGGTGCTGGGCGCTGCTTACTCTGCCGTGTCTTACCCCTACGAACGAACTAAAGGAACGAACGCAGGAAACAACCGCGCTAGTAATAATTACATAAATATGGGTCTTGGTCGCCCTAGTTTGCCAGTAACGCCCCAAGCCGAGGTTCGTACCCCACATGGGATGCCCTTGGGCGATGTTACTTAGCAATTGACCGGTTCAGAGCCCTCAGCGCTCACCATAAGTTCGCGTAAGACTGTAGAGGCCATCTGAGGCCAATAGTCATACATCCTACAAAACAAAAATAAAGACTCGGTCTCTGTAACCGCGCGGCCTTCGTGCGCGGCATCAGCAACCAGTTGAGTATTTCCCTTCACTTGAAGGCTTCATCGCTGGAGGAACTCCCTAGAAACACGCCCTGGTTCTAATCTGTGTCCCCTGTGCTCAGGAACAAATTTTTTTGTTGATTGTGACTTTTTTTCGAAGTAACACGTGGTCCTCATGACCGAGCCACTAAGCCCCTCTTTTAAAGTGACATCAAGAATGTAAAATAATGTTTTATTTAATTTAATTTGTTCTTTTTTTTGCACCTGATAAATGTAACAATAAGCCATTACTCTAAACTAAACCACAAAATCCAGTGTTAAAGAATTTTTAAAAGGTATATAACATACTTACCTACGTTTAAATGTGGAAGGTTATTCAACTGCCAAAGCATCGACGGTGTTAAACATATAGAATAAATGGGTCAATGTAAAACCATGTTACATGGTATTTCTTAGTATCTATTCTGTTTTCATAACCTTCAACACTAAGTAATTACGGCAAGAATATCAATATACATACTTGCCAACAACACATTCTTTCCTATTTTGGCCACACAATGCGCAGAAGCTACGAAAATCTGGAAAAACTGATCGTAGTGGGGAACACCGAAGACAAAAGACCGTGCGGGTAGTTCACCAACAGGATGGACCGATTACGTAAAGGACTCGTCAACCTCAAATTCTACTCGGTTGTAAAAGACGCGCTGGACAGAAACCGGTGGAGGAAGATCATCTGCTCTAGATGCAACCCTGAAGCTGATCACAATCCTCAAACATGTTGGAGCGACTCCAGAGAGATCGATATACGGTATTCTATAGAGCAGATTGGAAACTTTTCTCGAGATAAAGTCGGTGAAAAAGTAAAATAAACTTCGGCAAGTTGGGTAGTAAGTGGGTTTATCAACGGCCCTTACACGTAGTCTTATAAGCGCTCCTTGGAGTGTTGTTCTAAACTGAAAGGGTTCAAAGACGATCCATTTTCTTTTCTATAAAGAAGTTTGCCGTTAACAAAGTCAAACTGCACTTCTGAAGTTTTGACGGCGATTTTACTCAAGATTCAGCCGGGTAGGTATTTGAGTCTTGTTATTCACTTGTCACTGTTAGCTGCAATAACATCGTTTTAAAATATGATACCTAGTATTTTGCAGCTGCGAGTGAGTGGCTCTTAACTTCTTTGTTGTAAGTACAATTATTTGTAAGTCTTTTTATGATTTTTAATTAATAAAACGGCATCAACTTCAGCTTATTGTGGACCTCTACTAGACATATACCTCTCCTATTTCACACCACTCTGATCGTTTTATGGTATCTCAGATTTTTATTCTATGAACTAAGCAGCACCATCTGTAACTGAACCAAAGAATGCGATGTATGTGCTAATTTTTTGTTTTTCTCATCATATCTGTATGTAAAAATGGTCTTAGATGAAGTACTTACCAAGAAAATATCACTATATTATAGTTAATGTATACTTTATAAGCCAACCAATAGCCGACCACTGGACATGTCTAAACTTTTCCTAAGAAAGGATATTTCAGACTGCCACACAGACTTAAATTTTCTTTTTCTTAAACTGCTGCTATCTAACGCAATATAGTCCCTAAGTCGACTCTTACTACACCCATGAGATAAATTAAGGTGGTGCCACTTCGTATTCTTATTCAACTACCGCACAGACATTACTTATATTTAGATTATACTAACCATACCTTTTTTTTTACGTTTCGAAATTCCCTCGGACCGACACCCCGCTGGGGTTTGCAGCGGGGCGGTAAGTCGGACTAAAACCGACTAAAACCACACGGTATACCCTCTTTGCGCCTGTAGCTCAGCTAAGCATCGTTTCATTAACTTAACTAACCTAACACATTACCTCAGGACAGCAAATGTCAAAAATTTTAAAAGAATAAAAAAATCCAGACGCGTCTGTTAATAACAACTATGTAATATGATTGAAATTTCTCGAAATAATAAAACTACAAAATAAAAAGAACTCTATTATTTTTGTATTATGTGTAGCTCTTTAAGCCCTTTAAAGCAACATGACGAATTTGATCTCATTGTGTAAAGTGTCGAAGAGTGAACCACGAGAATAGCCATAAAAGAAATCGACCAAAACCTATGTGTACACATGTAACATATTTATTTGACTCTGCAAAAAATAGTAAAAACAATTAATTTTGTAGTCTAAACAAATATAATTAGAGTAATAGAAATACATAAAAAAGTTTGCTATCCAAAGGTAAACCTAATAAAAGGACTTTAACATAAAAGAGTAATCCTCTTTTCGCTTGAACCTATTAATTATTTCAGATTATTACAATATTGGACCAATATATCTTTAATTAAGAGCGATAATACCAACATGGGTGAATTTATGGAACTGGATATTACCTACATATTAAAAATGTATAATTAAGTTTAGTGGTATATCTCAATGCCTAGCATATACATTTAAGTATCACTGAACAGTTTTTTATCCGATTACCAGGAATGCAGTAATGAGTTTCGAGTGTATGGAAGTTTATTTCGTCAGCATGTTCTGTCTAAACATCTTGTTAAATATTGGCATTTGAAGCATTACTGTTATTTTACCTGACAGTTTTACCGGCCGAATAAACATTTGGTCTGACCTGGGAATCGAAGCCGAGACCTCAAGTATAGCAGTTGCATACACTACCAACGGCTACCGAAGCAGTCACATGTGCAGAAAAATGATAGATAGATATAGGGTTTTCCAACCTCCTTCTATGCCAAAAATTCCCATTTTACTTGATCGAGTGTATGATATCACAAACTTGACCAAATTTATTTTGGTTCAGTTACCGAAGCACGTGATAGTTTCTTCAAATAGTTCACCATCAATCCTATTTCGTCCTTTACTTAGGTTCCAATATTCATAAGGATGGGTCGAGCCTTCAGTCCTATGCATACCCAATACCCTATCTTTTATAAATTTGATATTTTCTTTTACTACACTTGACATCAATTTTGTTGTATTTTATTTATCTTTTTATCAGGATCTTGTTAATAATTATGATGTTAATAAAATAGTGTTGATCGTGACCGACAATTAATATGTAAATCTGACATCAGTTACGTTAATATACAGCTAAGAAAATTACTTCTTAACTTTTTGAACACAAATGTAAGCTCTGATTACTGGATTTTTCAAACCAAACATCTTAATGGCATATGCCTAAATAAATGCAGTACGCAGTAATTATTGATTTACTTGATTGTGTACCAATTTTGGGTGATCTGTGTATTTTTTATGTATGTGAGAAAAGTTTCCCGCGAAACATTACTATTTTTAATGCGAAAATTGTCTTTACTGACACGTTTAATGGCAATTAAGAAAAAAAGTGATTAATAAATAATTATGAATATAAACCCCCGAAGAGAAAAAGGTATAGAAGTCACAAATTACAAAGTCTCTTGACGATGTCACATGTATTATCCTAGAATATAGTTGAAAAAGCACTGCATACATATTATTGGGTAAAAGACAAAATTCACTTCAGAAGCTTAAGAAAATCAATTTTACAACTTAATCAAATGTTTCTAAACTAAAACAATAGGCAATAGAAGTAATAAGACACAAATATATGCCTTTGTCTTCAGGGGGAACATTACTTATTTAAATGAAGTGCTCCTTACAACTGACTACGGGTGCGAGGACAAAGTCAAAGTTAGGTTAAGAAAAGTAATCAAATTATTATGAATGAATGTTCTTGAATGAGTTCGTTAGCGGCGTGGCAATCGTGAGAACTTCTTGAGATTTTTTTAAATCATATAATTGATTATTAATATATGCATGATGGAACGACGCTACGATTCGAAAAAAGTGTCTGACAGAGAAGGAAGCTGGATTGCCGAAGATCGAGATAAGGTTCCTTGAAAATTGAGAATCTGAATTTATGTACTTGGATATAAAAATCAATCATTTTATTGTTTTATATACACATGATGAAAATAACTATTTAATGCTGTTGTTATTTCTCTGTTTGTCAAACGATGTCAATGTTTATTATTTTCCATTAAAATGAGTAAAGTATAAATTAGCTAACGTAATTAGATAGTGATGGTATTAGACCCTTATGACTGTTTAAAGCTTCTGTTGGTCTAGGGGTTAAAATATGGTAACCCCTATTAAAGAAGTAGTTCTTCTTTTTTTTCTTATTCCTCTGCAATTACTAGAGGTTGGACATCAGCCTTGAGAACTTTGTCCCTAGCGAGGTGAAACAGTTCCGCGGCGCTCTTGAATCAGGTCCACTAGCGGATGTTTCGGAGCCTCGATTTTTTCCTACGGCCTACTCGACGTTTCCTAGCAATTTTGCCCATCATAATGAGTTGCAGTAAATCGAATCAGCACGAATGGGCTAGCTCGCCCGTGGCTGTATTACAGGGCAGTACCGAGTGCGAGACCGAAGGCCCAATCAGAAAAATCTCCCTAATCCGCCATGGTGTGGGTCACCATGCTGCATTGTATGCGCTCATAATGAGATCACCCTAATCCTGGATTCTACTCATGCTTTCCATCAGGCGGAGTCAGAGGTCGTACCAAATGTGTTATTGGATGGAAGATCTATATGATATGGATGGAAATAGTTAACAACAATCTGGAGTTGGGAAATATAATATGCATATAATTATCATTTTGAATTATAATTACACCTTTCTGTAGCACGTTGTAGGTATATTAATATCTGAAAATGATTGACGCTTGCAGAGAATTTTCTTTAAAGTATCGCATTGCCTTATGGAAAATTATCGCTTTGATCATTAATTAGTCAGTCATTAATATTATTATTCTACACCGTGTGAGTGATACATATTAGTTATGATTTTAAAGATATTTCGGAACAAGGATGTACTATTAGGGTCCACCATTGATCACCATCTTTCTCGTAGAATACGGAGTGTCTCCACCAACATGATCCATGGGTATGCAGGTCAACAGCAATGCTAAGTGAAGAAAAACTTGAACGTGAAACAAACCCAACAAAATATATTTCGGACATCTTACAAACAGCGCCATCTAGTTCCCAAACTAAACAGAGTTTAAATTATGGGTTCTAGACAACTGATATAAATACATAAACATACTTTTTTTTTGTAAATACATACATGATATATATACAGAAAAAATATTTGCGGAACACACAAACGTTTAGTCTGACCCGGGAATCGAATGCTCTTGTTCAGCAGCCGCATACGCTAACCACCAGATCAACGAGGCAGTTACACAAACCCATCTGGCCAGCGCAGTATAGAAGGCCAAAACCGCCTATGTCTCACAGAGGACTAATAGATTTTATTGATGTTAAAATAACATAATATCCCATAATGTCCCATAATGTCCCACTGCTGGGCTCGGGTCTCCTCTCAGGAGACCTTTTGGGGCCATAACGTCCCCACGCTGGCCGAGTATGGGTAGAGGACTGGCAATACACGTCGTGGCTAACGTAATCATGGCTGTTTGTAAACTGCCCAAGGGCCTCCAACTAAGCTTCACGACTGTTATAGTAGCAACCGGGGACCGCCTGTTTCTGCTGCTGACCTCCAAATTACGGTAACGTTCACTACATTTCATGCCATAAACGGTCACCCCTCTAGGTACTGACCGCACCGTCGTTGCTTACCATCAGTGATCGTTTCCAATCACCTAATTTATTGATGATGTACATAATAAGGTATATCCGTAATTTAGAATAAAGATGAACATAACTGCAGGACATGACAAATTTACAGTTTAGTCAGACATGGTATAGCCAATAGAGTCTTCCCTTTTTGTTCTGTATATTCAGATACCAGAGGTAAAGTTTCACTAACACTATATAAATAAGTAAATACGTTTTAAACAAAGCTTATTGCAACTCTGGAGCCAGCGTTAATAGGTTTAAGTTAAGCAAATACTGTTGTCATTTTCAAATGGAAATAGTGCCCACATTAGAGATATAGTAACAAGTAACAATTACTGCACGATTGGCCTAGTGGCTTAAGCCGTCGCCACGCTGTTTCCTACTGCGCCAAGTGTCGTGGGTTCAAATCCCACGTAGGATAACACTTTGTGTGCTTCACAATTTGTTGTTCTGAGTCTGGGTGTTAAAGTCCCCGCGTCACAAGAATTTATATTTCGAATGCGAAAGGTCTTTTTAAAATAAAAAAGTATAATTTTATGCAAAATGTGTTTTCGGAACAAACCAAAAACACTTTTTTTATTTTGTACCTAAATGGTACTATAAATAAATAACAAGTAGTTATTTAGCAGTATTGAATTATAACTATTTTATAATTATATATATAATATATATGCAGATCTTGATTACACAAACATTTTTGATGCCGATTATAAGCGCTGTGTAAAAAAAAAAAACAATTTTCCTTAACCAAACAAAAACAAAATTGGATAAATTTCAATTTAAAAAGGGTTTCTAATTATAAAATAATTATATCTTTTCTGCTGAATGTGTAACCACGCAAAAGGATTACATATTAGGTTAGTTAAACGAATACAGAAATTATCTACAATATAAGTGATTAGTAATTACAAAATATACCTAGTTGCGAAAGGGATCGATAGGGGTCCTAAATTTTAATGGGTGGTTTTTAATATGTAAGCCTACGAAAGTTACTCTGCTTGCTGGAAAGTATGAGTAGAACCTAGGAGTAGGGGTCACCATCCATTTTAAGGGTAGGCAGGTTGCCATGGTATGATGACTCATACCATGGCGGCCTGGCCTGGCCATTTAGCATCATTTTTGAGAGGCTGGGAGAATGATTGGGCCTCCGGTCTCACACTTACCAACGAAATACGACAGCAATAATGCTGTCATTATTAGGTTGGTTTTCTGTGTGAGGGTAGTACTGCCTCGGTTGAGCCGCTATTCGTGCTGAAATCAGCGTAGCTTGTACACTTTTTTCTATTTAGGAAAACAGTAGGCAATCGACGAAATAAATCCCCTAATAGGCAGTAACTATTCAAGGACGTCTGCAATAAAACTCAGAAATCACAAGAGCATTGCGGGTTTTTGGAGTGCTTTTTCAAACATTAAAATAAATAACAAATAAATATATCGGACAATTACACACAACGCCATCTAGTTCCAAACTAAGCAGAGCTTGTATTATGGGTACTAAAAAACTGACATAAATACATAAACATACTTTTTTTTGTAAATACATACATATTATACATAGAAAACACCCAGACTCCGAAACAAATATTTGTGGATCACCCAAATATTTAGTCCGACTCGGGAATCGAACCCGAGACCTCTTGATCAGTAGCCGCACACGCTAACCACTAGACCAATAAGGCAGTCAAATATCTGTGTTTATGGATAAGAACAAATAGTATAGAAGCTACCTTTACTTTATCGTTAAATGCTAGGTGGTCTTAAAACTTTCTGACCTCATCGTGAAGATACCAACACTCGTTAATAAAAACTAGAGGATACTGTTGTGCAACGTTGCATCTGTCTTGTGCTATGCAACAGCGTGTTCAGTTCGTTCTTTTAAAGATAGTTCTCGCATTAGGAATATAGATCCCGTGTCGTAGGGGTAACCACAAACATACATGAAATGGAGACAAAAAACCCTTAGACTTAGTAGGTACCACAATTTCTGAAGTGTTGTCCTACGTGGAATTTGAACCCACGGCACTTGGCAAAATTGAAAACGGTGTGGCTACCACTTAAACTACTAGGCCAAATTGCAGTCAGTTTTAAAAGACAGTGTACAAAGGTAAGAAAAAATATCTTCTTTCATTGTTAGATAGTAAACATTTCTGACAAATAAATTATGCCTACGCTAGGCATATATTTTAATTTCCTGCTGTGGTTTAATTAACTGGTATAGATGTGGTCAGGTCGAGATCGGAATGCCTTGTTACTCTTGGAGAAGTCCTTCGCTTAGCAGAAGACTGAAGTAGAGTAATGATGACAATTAAAAAGCTTGCAATATGAGAGGAGATAAAAAGAAATCAGTAAAGAATATGGACAGACATAAAGTACTACGTAATATATCAACTATTAAGGTGAATAGACTTGTAATGACCATCGGTTTTAAGTGCCCCGGAGACAGTCATTCGCAATCGTCAATTTTTACATCGTTGACCGTTTCAATTGAAAGTGCGAATGATAGAGATTCATAAGAATCGTTAATTTCTCGGGAATCGGGTCGGGAGCGTGACGCGACATGTTTCTGGACTAGCGAATGACCGAAATCGGTCAATCGCGAAATCGACTGACAATGGCTTCAATTGCCTCTTTATACGATCATTTGGTACTTCAATGACTTAAAAAATTGACAATTGACGGTCTCCGGGCACTTTAGACATACATATACCGATATTGATGAAAGTCATTATGCAATAATGAATGTCCTATAATTTAAACAATCAATCGTAGCCACAGGTTCAATCAGCCAATGAACGGTTACTAATTTGTCCTTGTATTGACAAAATATAGGAAGAACTCTAGATTTAATTACAAGATACCTGATCCAGAAATGTAATTGGGGATTGAAGATATTTTCGAACAAAATAATACCGAAATGCGTATTGTACCATGACTTTCCTGAACGCACTGTATATCGGGGCAAGCCTTTGAAACGGCCCGGTACAATAAATTCTGACCCAAAATTTTAATCTCGTTAGAGTGGCATACCAAAAAATTTTAATAAACCTTTGTCTAAACAAGGTAATTGGTATCAATTTTGATTAATTAAAGCGATTATTGAAGTGTTTCTGATGTGGGCTTAAGTAATTATTAAGGTCAGGCCCTTTTGAAGAGCCTACGGCTTAAATTAGAATAGGCCCTATTTAAGGTATAATTTGTTAGTTCAGTCAACCTCAAATCTAGGGTTCCTTGTAGAACCTGTATTGGACATTGCTGCAAAGATTGAACCCTAGTTTATATCTATACAAATAAATAAAATTGGAGTGTCTGTATTCAATATCAAATTAACAGTTTTTTACGGAATGCTTATGAAAGTATAATATTATGTACTTACACGAAAACGACGGTGTGACGGATTAAGAATACAGAGTGTCACCACCCCTATTCATCCCGCGGGTGTCGTAAAAGGCGACTAAGGGATAAGGGATAAACTTCGCAAGACAACATCACTGCTAAGAGAAGGAAAACTTGAAACCAACCCTTTTTTTTTTTTTTATGTGTGGAAAATCATCATAGACAGTCACCCCACCGGGGGTTACGGCGGGGTGGTGTGTCGGACTTGAACCGACTAAAAACCACACAGTGTGCCCTCTCCGCGCTTCTCCGTTTAGGAGGAGGAGAAGTCCAGGGTGGGATCTCCTTCTGAACTTCTCCAGCGCCTGCCCGCTTCTGATGCGGGCACCGTCTCTGTACGACGACCCTCTCTTAGGCGGCGTCCGGCACACACCGACGCCGCCCCCTCGCGGCTGGCCACATAATGCGGGTGAAGGGAAAACCCGTCCCGTCCACCCGCGGCCACCTCAAGGCGGCATGAGGCGCAGATGTTCGCGCCTCCGCCGCCCGAGTCGCCGGCGGCGAATCAGGTCCGATTGGATGTCGTCCTCCCGGGCCTTCTCCGCCGCCTCCTTCTGCGTGATTACGTCCTCGCAGAAGGTTGCGACCGCGGTAACTTGAAACCAACCCTTTTTTTTTTTTTTTTTTTTTTTTTACGTGTGGAAATCCCCTCGGATCGTCACCCCGCCGGGGCTCTCGACGGGGTGGTATGTCGGACTCGAACCGACTAAAACCACACGGTGTGACCTCTCTGCGCCTGTGTTTTGGGAAGGGGGCCAGGTTGTTATCGCCTTCTGGACCCCTCCCGGCGCCTGCCCGCACTGTTGCGAGCGCCATCTCCATAACCTCTCAAAATTTGGGCAACGTCCGGTCACACACGAACGCCGCCCCCTCGCGGCTGGCCTCTACAGCGGATGTACGGGGAAACCCATCCCGTCCACCCGCGGCCAGAATCAGGGCGGCATGAGGCGCAGGTGAGCGCGTCTTCGCCGCCCCGTTCGCCGGCGGCGGATCTGGTCCGAGTGGAAGTCGTCCTCCCGAACCTTCTCCGCCACCTCCTTCTGCGAGATTACGTCCTCGCAGAAGGTTGCGACCGCGGTAAAACAACTGTCGCTACCGGCCATGGAGCGTACTACGACCGGCAGCGAGAGTTCCTCTCCGATGACTGCAGTGAGGGCCCGGCGCTGCGCCGCCCATGCGGGGCAGACCGCCAGCGTGTGCTGGGCCGAGTCCTCACTGCAGTCGCAGTGGTGGCAGGCGGGACTCAATTCCCTCCTTGCGACCGAGTGCAGATACTTTCCGAAGCAACCGTGCCCGGAAAGCACCTGCGTCAGCCGGAAGGAAAGGGTCCCGTGCTGCCGCCCTGCCCACTCGGCGATGACCGGCTGGAGAGCCTCCACGGCGGCGAAGCCAGCGCGTGGAGTCTCCAGTCGGGACGACCATCTTGCCAAGGTGGCTCGACGCGTCCTCGGGCGGAGGGCGAGACCCGCTCTCCGCCCGGAATTCAGCCACTCGTCGATAGACTTCGGCGAGCACTTCCGCCTCCAAATCCCACGGGGGTGTTCCGGCCAATGCGCATGCCGCTTCGGTCGACACCGTGCGGTATCCGCGTATGGCTCTGACCGCCAATATCCTCTGGGGGCGCCAGAGGCGCGCCCTATTCTGGGCGGTCAGAGCCGCCGCCCACACCGGTGCACCGTACAGTGCCATCGACCGGACCACCCCCGTGTACAGCCGTCTAGTGGGAACACTGGCCCCGCCCAAATTGGGCAAAAGTCGCCCGAGGGCGGAGGCAGTGTCCACCAACTTTGGTGCCAGCTGTTTGAAGTGCTCGTCGAAGAGCCACCTTCCGTCTAGGACCAGACCCAGGTACCTCATCTGGGCCCGGACCGGTACGAGGACCGAGTTGACCTGTATCGAGGCGCCGGCGGGTGGACCACGACGGGGCCCATGAAAGAGTAGGGCCTCCGTCTTATCCAGGGCCACCCGCAGACCCAGCGCCTCGATGCGCCCGACCACCAGGGAGACTCCCGTAGTGGCCAGGCGTGCCGCCTCCTGGAAGTTAGCCCCCCGGGCCGTGACTAAAGTGTCGTCCGCGTAGCAGATTACACCCAGCCCGGGGGGGAGACGCCCTCTTAGGGCCCAGTCGTATCCCATGTTCCACAGGAGTGGTCCTAGGACAGACCCCTGTGGAACACCGCACGACATGGCCCTGCGTCTCAAGACGCCATCCCGGTCCTCGTACATGACGGTACGCTCCTCGAGATAGTCTGCCACCAGCCGCCTCAGGTACTCTGGCACCCCGTGGTATCGGAGTGCTTCCCCTATGCAGCCGAATGGCAGACTATTGAAGGCGTTGGCGATGTCTAAGGACACCGCCAACACCACTCCGCCGCAGCTCACGGCCTCCTCGGTCACGGCCTTAAGGCGCATCACGGCATCGATCGTCGAACGCCCCTCTCGGAAACCGAACTGGGCGTCCGACAGATCGGGGCCGACCTCGCAGAGGTGCCGGACGATGCGGGCAGAGAGTATCCTCTCGAAGAGTTTACCCGCCTCGTCCAGCAACACGATTGGCCTATAGGCCGCGACCGAGTCGGCGGGCCGTCCCGGCTTCCTCAGCAGGACCAGCTTCCCGCATTTCCAGCGCTCAGGGAAGCGTCCGGACGCCAGGCTAGCGTCCAACACCCCCCTGAGGTGGTCCGACATGTAGTCGAGGGCACGGGCCATCACTCGGGCTGGAACCCCGTCCGGCCCGGGGGCGGTGTTCTTGGATCGAATCCGCAGAACAGCCGCCCCTACCTCCGAATCCCTGACGGGCGGAACTTCGACCTCGCTGCCCCCGTCGTCTCCGGCTGATGCAGCCATCGACGGGGGTGTGTGTTCCGCCCGCTGCGGGAATAAGCCCTCGACCACTTCCTGCAGGAAGCTGGGCTGGAGAGTCTCCGTTAGGGGGGGGCCCGACGTGCGGAGCTTTTCACGCACCGCACGGTAAGGGCGACCCCAGGGGTCACGCTCGAGACTCTCCAGCATCTCCTCTCTACTAGCGTCTTTAGCGCGGCAGATGGCCAGCCTCAGAGTTTCCCGAGCTGCTCGGTACTCCTCGTGAAGCCGGTCCACCTCCTCACCGACACCGCGGTGACGTCGCCGACTCCGGGTGAGGGACCTCCGGGCACGTACACAGGCCGCACGGAGGTCCGCCAACTCCTGGGACCACCAGTAGACCTCCTTCCTCGGAGGCCGACAACCACGAACGCGGGGCATGGCCGAGTCGCAAATCTGCATTAGCGCAGCAGCGAAACGACCAGCCCCCACGTCGACCTCCTCGGTCGGGGCCTGCGGAGACAGCCAAGATTGAACAATGGCCGCCTCCTCTAGTAGGTCCCTGTCGAGCTTGGCGACAGCCCACCGCGGAAAGCGGGAAGGGCGTCGCGCCGCGTGACCCCTACTGGCGTCCTGGGACCGGGAGAGCTCGAATCGGATATAGAGATGATCCGAGAGCGTCTCGACCTCATCCAGGACACTCCAGTTCCTTACTCGTGCGGCGACTGCAGGGGTAGCGAACGAGAGGTCCACTATCGACCCCCCCTGCTGTCGCACGCACGTGTTGGTGGTGCCCCTGTTCAGCAAACAGAGGCCCACCGACGCCGCCCACTAACTTGAAACCAACCCTATACCAACCCGTCTAGTCAGCGTGGTATAGTAGGCTAAAACCTCCTTTCTAAGGAGAGGCCTATGTCCAGCAGTGGACTCTAAAAGGCTGTTGATGATGATGACACGAAAAATGCATTTTTTTTAATTTTTTGTCTCTGTCCGTCCGTCTGTTTCTTCCGAGTCTGTCTCTTCTAAAATCTCTGGAACGGCTGGACCGATTTCGACGAGACTTTCACTGGCAGATAGCTGATGATATAAGGAGTAACTTAGGCTAATGATTTTTAGACTAGCTTCGCTCCACGTCGTTACTCGCGATTGACAACAATAAACGCGGGTAACACCGCGAACTTAGCTAGTATACAATATATATAGACTTGGCATAGTGTTCAAAACTGTCACCTACCGTTTTTTTTTTCCAAACTAAGCAGAGCTTGTAATCGGCAGCCGCATACGCTAACCTCTAGACCACCTAGCAGTCATTGTAACAGTTAAATACATAAATTCAGTAAAAAACAGTTTAATACATAGAACAATACTTTGCTAGATCTATACATTGTAGTTCTGAATGAAATAAATAAAGTCCCGCCATAACAAAAAACATTTCTAGTGAGTTACAATGTAAGTAAATTTTTTTCTGATGATGATAAATAAATATTTCGGACGTTGGACACACAATACCATTTAGTCCCAAACTAAGGAGACCTTGTAATTTCGGTACTAGACATCATCATCATCAACAGCCTTTAACAGTCCACTGCTAGACATAGGCCTCTCTTTGAAAAGGAGGTATTGGCCTACTGATACAAATATACTTTTTTATGTAAATACATACATATTATATATAGAAAAACACCCAGACTCCGAAACAAATATTTGTGGATCACACAAATATTTGGTCTAACCCGGGACTCGAACCCGAGACTTCTTGATCAGCAGCCGCATATGCTAACCTCTAGACCAACAAGGCAAATAAATATGTTATTTAATAAATGTAAATATATCTCAAAAAATTGATGATATAATACATTAACAATTATATTTAGTGCCAATTGTTTACGAAATTCTTCAGTCATCAAAAAACTTGATTAAAATAATTTGGTAAATACTAAAGTCCTTAGTATTCACCATTGATCTTTACTCAACAAACCAACCCCAAAACCCAAAAACGGATTTAAAACCCTCCACATCAAAAAGAATACGAATTTCTCGTCTATATAGAAAATATTACATATTAGATTTAGGCTTGTGATGAATCGATTGTGAAAATCGAGAAAAATATGCCGAGTTATCCTTAATGGTTTTGCTTTGGGAGGAGCAATTAAACCCCCGCAGTGGAGGAAAGTTGAAAATTTAATTTGGCTGAAACAATTTTGTTTCTCTTCGTATTTCGGATACGAAAGAGATTTATTCGCAAACTTTAGGTGTATCGAGTTTCGCGTATGTTTTGGCTAAGAATGTTTAACGGGAATTTTATTAATCGTTCAAACATTGAGTGGTAAATTCTTAAGTAGTGTCTAAATCGTATTTGTTTTTTACATGCTTTTTATTAGTGTTGCGACATCTACAGAGGACTGTAGCGAGCATCAGCGCCGCGGCGTGCGGCGGAACTGACTGGACAGCGGTGGGGTCGGCCCCGACGGGTTCGACATCGCATCCAACAACCGACACTCGCCTTTTGGATTCACCGTGCACGGACCGACTTCCCTTTATACATGGTCCTTCAAGGGTAAGAAGACTCGCCGAGGTGCTGATTACGTCGCCTGGTCAAGAAGTGACCTGCGGAGCTCTTCGTTGTGGACTTCAGCACAGCAAGATTGTCTTGTCGTTATTCGAAGCAATTTGCAAAAGCATCCACATACCGCCCCGCTAAAAATCATCAAGAAGTCGCCATTACGGACTTGGAAATCCACGAGTCAAAAAATTACATCTTATTTGGAGTAAAAGAAGAACGATTCACCTTGGATTGGATAAATACTTGTGAGTTCGTTCCAATTATTTCCTTATTTTATTTCCTTATATTTCGATTAATCCCCTATATCTCCGATTTGTTCAAGATTGCCTATATTTAGCAAGTGCTTTAAACTTAATTGCTATTGTGCATACGAGTGCTTTATTTCAGTTCATAAGCTATATAAAAGCTACAATAGATTAACGGTACCTATATAATTTTATTCTATATACCTCCATGTTGGGTACATATTCATCAAAAAATATATTTCCATAAACTCAATTTAATGAGTACTTAATTGTATTATTCTTAACCATGCATCATAGGCAATAACGCTATAGCAGTGCCTACATATTCTTTTATCCTGCATACCTACACATAGGTATCTTCACATTCTTCGAAGTATAAGTGCAATAAAACTTATCTTAACTTAGCAACATTATCGCAAGCTTAATACTTTGGTTGTGGCTATATATATTTATCACTTCAATAAAATAATTTTGAAATTTAAAAAGTTTAGGGGTTAAAAGTAATTAAACGTGTAAATTACTTATAGCAAACTTGTTTTAACGCTTTGCCTATCCTACTGCCTTTTAATTCTGCACATATCTACATAATAAAAAGACAAAAAATAAAAAAAATCCTACCTTCATATTTCGGAAAATAAATTTAAAAATTTCAATTTTTGTAATTCATTAAACGAGTAGGTTAGCATTACATTCACATTCTTTTATAACTTTATATTAGTTTCCATATATTGTTTACCGTAAGATTGCTGCCTGAACAGCTGATCTACGGACGCCGGCCGATCGGTCATCTATAGTTCTCGTTAGATACCTATACAACTCGCTGCATATTGTTAGATATAGGTGCATATTGTATAATAACTTGTTTATTTCTTTATCGTTTCGTTTTGTTTGTGTTCAACTTCGATTGAGTTTTTCGATTACTATGACAGAAATAGAGATAGGTAAACTAAGAAAAAGACGCGCCGGGCTTAAATCAAAATTAACAATTTTTAATAACTATATCACTTTGCTTAAAAGCTCAAAAGTACTCAGCAGCTTACAATTATTAGATCTACAAGATAGATTGAATAGAATCGATGCCGTATATGGTACATTTGATAATTTACAGCTGGACATTGAAATGTTGTCGGATGACCCAGAAAATGAGTGCCAGGAGCGCGAGCAGTTCGAAAACCAGTTTCACAGTCTAATGGCTGACGCCCGCAGTCTACTTGGCGTGCAGCCGACTAACCAGCACAAACTTCAGGTTGACGGTAACGAGACGAGTTTCGAGGATGGACAGGCAGGTGGTTCCAAATTTAATTATGTTAGATTGCCAAAGATTTCATTGCCTACCTACCTTTAATGGTCACTATCAACACTGGCTAGAGTATAGGGATACCTTTATATCTTTAATCCACTCAAGGGCTGATATAGATAACATCAATAAGTTGCATTATCTCCGTGCATCTCTTAAAGGCAGCGCCTTGTTGGTAATTGATAGCTTAGACGTAAAAAGCGATAATTATGTAAACGCCTGGAATTTGTTATGCACTAGGTATGACAATAAAAGGTTACTTGTCAATAATCACGTACAAGCCTTGTTCAATGTGGAACAAATACAAAAAGAGTCCTCCCGAGCAATTCGTCATCTGATAGACACTACGAATAAAAACCTACGTGCCTTATCATCATTAGACCAGCCTACACAGCATTGGGACACCTTAATCATTCACATGATGGCTGAAAAGCTCGATGTGACAACTCGTAGGGAGTGGGAGTCGCACAGAAATACTCTCACGGATCCACCAACACTTGAAATTTTTGTTACGTTTCTTAGCAACCGAGCAGACTTACTAGAAACATTACAAGAGAGTAAAATCTTAAAATCGCAAATTAATAAACATAATAATAATTGTTTTACAGACATAAAATACAACCAAGGTTCTAGCTACAATAAAAATAAATCAGCTATTAATATTTACAACAAATCAGTAATTTGCCCCATATGCAATCAAAATCATTTTTTATATAATTGTGACACATTTAAATCCTTTCCTATTGAAGAACGAATAAAAATGGCTAAGGATTGTAAAGTGTGTCTTAATTGTTTACGACCAGGTCATACAGAAAATAAATGTAATTTATCTGGATGTAAATATTGTAAGAAAAAGCATAACACGCTTTTGCACTTACACACTACAGAGCCTCATGAGCCAACTGTCCCAGTCAACAGTCTTGTCAATTCGTCTCATTTAAAGCAGTTAAATACTCCTCCATGCGTCTTGCTTTCCACAGCGCGGGTGAAGGTGAATGACTGCAGTGGCGTTGAGCACGTTGCCAGAGTTCTGCTCGACAACGGCAGCACTGCCAACTTCATAACTACATCCTTTTGCGGTAAGCTGGGTTTGTCACGTCGAAGTGAAAGCGCCACGGTGTCAGGTATTAACAAACATACTTCTATAAGTAACCAGTCTTGTAGTCTTACTATAAAGTCTCTTCATAACGACTATAGAACTACAATCGACTGTCATATTTTACCTCAAATCACCACAGCTATACCGTCTTGTTTTATAAATATTGAAGATATCCCTCTTCCTTCGGGGATACAGCTAGCTGACTCTTCGTTTAATGAGCCTGCGACAGTAGATATATTAGTCGGAGCCCATGTATTTTGGTCAGTCTTAGGCAAAAATACCATAGATTTGGGTAAAAACCTACCCAAATTATATGAAACCAAACTGGGTTGGTTAGTGTCAGGGTTTGTTAACCTACCCCGTTCACACTCTTCTACCTCACTTTGTCATTTTTTAAGTGAGGAACCAAATCCAGACTTAACTCGTTTCTGGGAGTTAGACACGGTATCAACAAAGCACACTTTGTCTCCCGAAGAGCGCGCCTGTGAGGAGCATTTTTCAAGGAACACTACACGTAATTATGACGGTCGTTTTATAGTCTCAATGCCACTGAAGAAAGATCCTTCAGTCTTAGGCGAGTCTTTCAGTAAAGCAAAATTACGTTTCCTGTCATTAGAACGAAAGTTTCTTAGAGATCCTGATTTCAAAAATAGATATATGGAGTTTATGCGCGAATATGAACACTTAGGTCACATGACTGAAAATAAGGAGTCGGTACCTAGATGTTCGCAACAAGTCAATTATTTTTTACCTCATCACGGAGTCATTCGGGAGTCGAGTCTTACTACGAGGCTTCGTACAGTCTTTGACGCTTCGGCGACCACTTCTTCTGGTGTATCACTTAATGAAATCCAGATGACTGGTCCAACTGTACAAGAAGACCTCTATTCTATTTTAATACGTTTTCGTCAGCATAAGTATGTCGTCACCGGGGACATAGAAAAAATGTACAGAGCCATAGAACTTCATTTTTCTCAACGTCCTTTACAACAAATTGTCTTTCGCTATATTACAGACGAACCATTAAAAACTTACACCCTTAATAGATTAACATACGGTATGACTTCGGCGCCTTATTTAGCAACAAAATGTTTAGTTAGTTTAGCGTCAAGTGCACCTAATACTGAAGTAGAACAGTCCATACGTCAGGACTTTTACGTTGATGATTACATCGGAGGTTCTTCCACTATTAATGGTACTGTTTCTCTTTGTAAAGGCGTAATTTCTACTTTACAAACAGCACAATTTAATTTAAGAAAATTAAGATCAAATAGTAAATTAATTTTAAAACAAATTTCCTCTAGTTGTGATCAAATAAATAATCTGTTAGAATTTTCTGAAACAAATGATAATATCCTGTCCAAAACTTTAGGTTTATGTTGGAACTGTAATTTGGATATTTTATCATTTTCAATTAATATTAAACTAAATAAAAAAATAACCAAACGTCACATTCTTTCCGTTATAAGCCAGATTTACGATCCACTGGGCTTAGTAGGTCCGTGCGTAGTGGAGGCGAAACTTATAATGCAGAGGTTATGGATTGACCAATGCACATGGGATGACGAAGTATCTGTTGAGATTAGAAGTCGGTGGATGGGCTTTGCTAGTATTCTACCTTCTCTTAATGAATTGAAAATACCGCGTTGGGTTCTTAGTGATGACGCTTGTAGTTATGAAATTCATATTTTTTGCGATGCATCAGAGCGAGCATACGGTGCTTGTCTATATATTCGGTCTGTGCATAAATTAGGACTAGTTACTGTAAACCTCTTAACCTCTAAAAACAAAGTAGCGCCGATAAAGCCAACGACGATGCCGCGTCTTGAGCTTTGCGGAGCCTTACTGGCTACAAGGCTGTTTACTAAAGTACTAGCTTCTTTAACCTTAAGTAAATTGAGTAAATGTACATTTTGGTGTGATTCAACCATCGTTCTTGGATGGCTGACTACATCACCACTTCAATTAAAAAGTTTTGTTAAAAATCGTGTTCATGAGATTCAGGATGTTACTGAAGCTCATCAGTGGCGCTACGTACCTTCGACGGACAACCCGGCGGATCTTGTTTCTCGGGGGGTGAAGCCTGATTCCATCAGTAGTTCTTCATTGTGGTGGTCCGGCCCCAAATTCTTATTAAATCATGAAGCTGATTGGCCAAAAAAGCCTAATATTATTGAGAAACATGAATTGCCTGAGTTGCAATGTTGTTCTGTTTTACATAACAACATTTCGTATAATGATTTAATTTGTAACCTAATTAATAAAACTTCAAATTTTTCTCATTTACAAAGATCAATAGCATATTTGCTAAGGTTTGTTTATAATTGTTGAAACAAATCCAAATTGAAAGGGTATCTATCAGTAAGTGAACTACAAAATTCATTAAATTTAATACTGTCTAAAGTACAATTAGAAATGTTTCCTGATGAATATGTTATTTTAAAAAGTGGAAAGACACTACCTACTAAGAATAGACTTTCTTCTTTGTCACTCTTTTTAGACTCAAAGGGTATAATAAGAGTCTGTGGCAGACTTAGTAATTCCCCATATAGTTTTGATACTAAATATCCTATTTTGATTTGTGGTAAGCATCATTTTAGTAAAATACTATTTAACTACTTTCATTTAAAATACTTACATGCAGGTCCACAACTACTCTTAGCAAACATAAGGTTGACATATTGGCCCTTAGGTGGTAGAAATCTATCTAAGGCGGTTTACCATAGATGTGTTCGGTGTTGTAGGTATAGAGCTGAAAATGTTCAGCCCGTAATGGGACAATTACCTACATCCAGAAATGAATTGGAGTTCCCCTTTTTGCATTGTTCTGTTGATTATGCCAGGCCAGTGTTGCTAGCCGATCGAAAAGGTAGGGGCTGTAGACTTATTAAATGCTATTTGGCTATTTTTATTTGCAACTCGGTAAAGGCCTGTCACCTGGAACTCGTGACGGCACTATCGACTGAAGCTTACATAGCCGCCTTAAATCGTTTTGTATCACGACGTGGTAAGCCTTCTAGTATCACGTCGGATAATGGTACAAACTTTGTGGGTACCTTCAATGAATTGACGAAATTCCTAGCACAATCAGACCTTGAGGGTCATGTTGCACGCGAAGGAATACATTTCAAATTCGTACCTGTCTATAGTCCACACTTCAATGGTTTAGCTGAGGCTGCTGTCCGTTCAACTAAATATCACCTTCGTAGGTTACTACAAATTACTAACTTCATCTTCGAAGAAATGGCTACTTGCCTTGCCCAAATTGAGGCAGTTTTGAACTCACGTCCCTTAACCCCACTTTCCTCTGATCCCTGTGATTTATCCGCCTTAACTCCAGCCCATTTCTTGATTGGACGACCACTAGTAGCTATTCCGCATCCAGAGGTGTCATCCAGCAACATAAATTGTCTTGAACGCTTTAAGCGAATAGAGCTTATAAGGCAGCATTTTTGGAATCGCTTCAAGACGGAATATATATCTCTACTTCAGGCGAAGACCAAATGGAGATCTTCGAAGTCAGAGCTCAAACCAGGCTCCCTTGTCATTATTAAAGATAAGGCTCTTCCGCCTCTTCTGTGGTCTCTGGGGAGAGTGATCAAGCTTTATCCAGGCAGCGACGGCATCTCCAGAGTGGCGGAGCTTAAAACGTCAGGCGGCACCATTCGCAGGGCATTTAATAATATATGTCCCCTTCCAGATTTTGAAGCCTCCAGCCTTCAACCCGGGGAGCATGTTGCGACATCTACAGAGGACTGTAGCGAGCATCAGCGCCGCGGCGTGCGGCGGAACTGACTGGACAGCGGTGGGGTCGGCCCCGACGGGTTCGACATCGCATCCAACAACCGACACTCGCCTTTTGGATTCACCGTGCACGGACCGACTTCGATTTATTCTTTGTATCATACCTTGACGAGTAAAATATCAGCATTACAGTCCACTGCCTTTTAATACGTTCGTAAGAACCCTAAACAATTAGCTTCACCTGTATGTTTGTAACCGACTCCTTTGGGTGCAATTTTGACCCACTATTAACGGACAGATTTTGTTCAAACTTTGTAGATTTATCGAGGACCGATGACAATATCAAATTTATTAAAGAAAACTAAAAAAAAACAAATTAGTCTGTTTATCTTTTTAAAAAATATATTTTAAAAAACTAAACAAACACGCTTTTAAATAAATTTAATGTAACAGAGCGTGGGGTGCTTTCTAAAAATATTTCAATACCGTCGCCCCATGCTTTTTACAATAAAATTATTATCTACTTTTAAGTTTAAAACCGTGTTTGCTTAGTTTTTTAAAACTATTTTTCTTATCTAGTATTTTTCCGGTTAATTAGGCTCCATAGCTGACATGAACGCCCTCAATTCAAGAGCCATTATTACGGTGTAGTCGTTCGAGATGAGATTTTGCTTTAACTTCAAATAATTTTATGTGTTATTGAGTGTAAAAATAACGGAGGCGATAATTTTATACTTTAAGTAACGTAGCTGAGTCCTGCAAGTTAACAAACCATGCTTGCCATATTTTGGTTTTGCCCATACAATAACTGCAACTCCGAGTAACACCGCTGAGTAAAGCTAAAAGTTGCCAAGTTACCAACTTCTGAGTCAAGTCAAAATCTATCAAGCCCTTCCTGAAATTTGCGGAAACAAGCAATTTTATTGCGTATTTTGTTTTATCGATTTACATAAAATGGATTTTGTCTAAAATCGAACGACAAAAACTAATTCTGAAAACAGTATTAAATATATCGAGTACAAGAGATTTTCAATGTAAACATTAGTTAAAAAAACATTTAACAGTATTGAGTAAGCTCTTCAATTCCTAACCTCTTAAGCTAATAGTATATCACTGATTATTTTATATAAAAATTACAAACAGCACTAAACACATTGAATGTTTCGAAATACTCGTAAATGTAATACAATGCGAATGGCGCATTTCGCGTTACGACCCGCAGAGCAGGATAAGTTTCAAATATTTATGCTTGTTGAGGCTCAAATTTTGCCAATTAATGAAATTAGTTAGACCCAATCGCCGTTGGAGATAACTTGCCAACTTCAGCGTTTAATCAAATTAAATGTTTGCTGGAAAAAGACATATTCTGCAAAATTAAATTAGCTTTGTTTCTGATTGGTTTTTGAACAATTATTCAGATATCTTGTGAGGATTTTGCTTAAATCTACAGAATTATTTCAAATGGCTATTGCTTGTTCATAGGTAATTTTATCAGTTTGAGTCAAAGCCATTAATTTGGACTACCTTAAAATAATTAATATACAGGTATAAATTGAAGACTATAAATTAGTAATATTATATTGCTTATTTAGTCAAATAGGTATTATATTTTACAAAAATAAGCTAGTGAAATCAATTATAAATCGAGACAATGCTAGGAATCATCATCAATGACATTTTCTGAACTGGCACAGAATAGAAAAGAATGGCGCATTCTACTTTAGGAGGCCACAACACGTTTTGGTTATTTATGCCGTTAAAGTATGTAAGTAGAATCATCAATGATGATAAATAGTGTTCAACAATAAGAAAGATGTCTCTTGAAAACTGTCAAGAAATGTATTTCACATTAAATAATATTGAGTGGCATAGTTACAAATGCAAAGAAGAGAAGCATAAATTGTCTTGTAAGAAGAGATAAAAATACTAACTGCTAATCTCCACAATACCTATTGTACATTACTTAATAGGTATAAATCTCTAAAGCCATTTAATTGTCATTTGTAAGGACTTGATCATCGTCAGCCTATCATAGACCATGAAGCAGCGAGTATTTTACTATGTTCTTCTGCTATTACTTTGCTTAATTTGTTGGTTCATCGTGACACTGGACCCTCAATATTATGTTTGGCTAGTCGGGTTCTTCCCCGCCGTTTATCTTACCTTGCTTGACACAAAACAGAGGTCTTACAGTTATTATAGACCATCACTTTATTGAACCTGCAAGCTCACACCTTGTTTGAGCGTTTTTGTACAATATTGAGTTTACAATTAAAGTGCTAAGTACTAATAATAAGCCTTTCTTTAAAGGTCAAATTTATTCTTCTGATAATTTAGCTGCACCTATTCCCGATTATTTTTCTATCATAAAATACTCTATTACACTTTCTTAAAAAATTCCATAATAGCTCAACAGCTAATTGATACTCTAAGCCTTTTCTAAACATGTAGTATATTTAAAGTAAAAATTATATCTGAACCCAAATATGCTGAAAACATTTTTTAATGTACACCACAATGTGGAACAATTTGTCTCCTGCGATATTTACTAATGCCAAATTTCAATCCTTTAAGAAAAGACCGTACTCCTTCCTCAAAGTCCAGCAACGGGTTGCGAACTACTAAGTTGTGATCGTATTATAGACAAAACGTCTTATCATGAAAATAATAGAAAAAAATAATCATTCAACTCTTAAGAAGAAAATCATCGAAAGAAAATATAATGTCAGTTATTTAGACACTTCTTATAAAATATCCGCATGCTGCCAGATCGTAATGTATTATAACGTAATACGTATTCTTATTTAAACTTCCAATCGAGTCGGCTATCCACGCATACACGTTTGGTATCGATACTCGAATGTCAAACGGGATATTGGAATCGATTTTGAACATCGTTCTGATATACCGATCGGTTTTATATTGTTGATTGAGTTTTGTTGGCAAATCATTTTGGATATTGTAATGATGTGAGGTACAATTTAACATTCTAAAATTCTGAAAGTACGTTATTATTAAAAATAAATATACCTATATCAATAAACTTTTTTTTTCTAAGTACATTACATTTATACATAAAAAACACCCAGACTCCGTAAAGATATATTTTCGGATCACACAAACATTTGGTCCGACCCAGGAATCGAACCCGACATCCCTTGATCAGCAGCCGCATACGCTAAACCACTACACCAACTAATCTAATAATTATATCTAATATAATAATTATATATATATATGTCGGAGCGTCAGGGGGAGGCCTCACTGCGGTCTTAATTGAGGCTATCCATCATGGGCGGTGCAACGGCAGGATTTTCAAAATAAGTGTACACTTGTGTTGTTTAATGTCGTATTATTTAAACATCTTACATATTAACTCAAAATCATAAACGAATAACAAGATTGAAACGAGTTAAGAGCCAATAGGTTAGCGGATGTGCACCGGGCGGTTGCCGTCAGTAGAATCACAGAATACATAATAGTACCAGCACAGAAGACTCACTCCGAAAAGTAAATTAAAGTTATAGATACCCTCGGTGTCAAAAGATTAAGTTCAATTTAGATCGCACAGCGCCGAATCACTACGATTATATTTACCTACAATTGCGTCTCTTTCTATCGTGTTACTCTGAACTGTTCTGACCATGTCTGTTCGACCGGCGTGTCTGACCCGGCAGGCAGCCGGCCGACTATACCTAAACTGCGGAGTGACACCCCCCTGGTAGAATGACCAACCGCCATTACTAGTGGCGCGACAAAAGACTACCCCATTCGGATCCGATCATTCGAATCCGCTCTTATTTAAATACATTCAACATCATTCAATATCGATTACAGAATAGACTAAAACAAACAAACCTAATACATTGAACTATAATTACAAGAAATCATTATTAACAGTAATGTAATTTATGGGACATACTTATATGTGTATATATATAGTAATTATTTCCAACATTTAAGACGTCGGCGTTGACATGAGATTACATTTGTTAAATACTATTGTATGTATAATTTACTGAAGAATTACAAATTAATCGCTTTAAATGTAACTCCAGTGATATCTCACCCTCCGTATTCAAGTGTAATTTCTCATTTAATTATATATATTTTGAGCTCTGCGGTGTCAATGGGTAGACAATTTTCAGTAGTCAAGTTAAACATAAGTTTTTCTTTAAACCATTTTAGTAATATATACATATTTCATCCAGGTTATAATGTGATATTGGTGGTATTTTTGTCATCATCATGATATGTTATGAGCGTTACCGTGATTTGGAGGTCACGTTAAGCAGTCGGTCCCGGTTGTTATCATAAGCAGTCCTGAAACTGAGTTGGAGACCTTCGGTCGGCTTAAAAACATCGAACGACAAGTTTACGTAGCCACAACGTGTCTTGCTAGTCCCCAACTCGGCCAGGGTGGGGATGTATGGCCTTAACCAGAGAGAACCAGGATGAATAAAATCACTCTTACTCAAGAGTGTCATATAAATCCATTAAAAAGTTCTCCGATGTTAAATTTTCAAAAGCTTCTTCAACTTGTTCTACCTGTTACAGCATATACAATATGAGTTATTTGTCGTCGCATAAAGTACACGTGCAACTTAGATGAGTATTTGTCAAGTAATTTAGCTGGATGTGTCTCGAGCTCAAACACGTCCCCCTTTTCCGCTACACGCTGATGTTATTCAAGCCGCAACGTGTTAATAATGTGATAGGGTAGGGCTCATTGATAGCGACGCGTAGAATATATAAAAATGTTATCATATTTTAAGCTTCGATTAAGGTTACATGGAGTTATTTTATTCATCAAAAAAAAAGCGGCCAAGTGCGAGTCGGACTCGCCCACGAAGGGTTCCGTAGCATCATATAAAAGTTTTTGTAGTTCGTTGTAACTTTCATCAATGTTTTAATAAGTGTTTTGATTGAAAGAAATGTAAATTGCGGTTTATGATTTATGACGTATTAAAAAAAACTACTTACTAGATCTCGTTCAAACCAATTTTCGTTGGAAGTTTGCATGGTAATGTACATCATATTTTTTTTTTAGTTTTTTCACTCTCTTATTTTTGAAGTTACAAGGGGGGGGACCAACATTTTACCACTTTGGAAGTGTCTCTCGCGCAAACTATTCAGTTTAGAAAAAAATGATATTAGAAACCTCAATATCATTTTTGGAGACCTATCCATAGATACCTCACACGTATGGCTTGAAGGAAAAAAAATTTTTTGAGTTTCAGTTCTAAGTATGGGGACCCCCAAAATTTATTGCTTTTTTTTATTTTTGTGTAAAAATATTAAAGCGGTTCACAGAATACATCTACTGACCAAGTTTCGACAGTATAGCTCTTATAGTTTCGGAAAAAAGTGGCTGTGACATACGGACGGACAGACAGACAGACAGACAGACAGACATGACGAATCTATAAGAGTTCCGTTTTTTGCCATTTGGCAACGGAACCCTAAAAAGTAGGATCTTCTGACTATGCTCAGCAGGCATGTTTACCTTGAAAAGTCAGCAGATTATAGGTTTCAAAACTGTCGTTATAATGGTTTATTTGTAATAAAAAAGATTGATTTGATTTGATTTGAAATAACTTACAGATAGGACAACACTTAAATCATCATCAGCCTATTGCACACCGCTCTGATCGATTTTGGGCTTCTACGAACATATATGAATAATCATCATCATCATCAACAGCCTTTAACAGTCTACTGCTGGACATAGGCCTCTCCTTAGAAGGAGGTTTTTGGCCTACTATACAGCGCTGGCCAGACGGGTTGGTATAGGGTTGGTTTCAAGTTTTTATTCTCTTTGCATTGATGTTGTCTTGCGTAGTTTATCCCTTAGTCGCCTTTTACGACACCCGCGGGATGAATAATGATTGGTGACACTCTGTATTCTTAATCCGTCACCACACGGACAATATGAAGAGTATTCTTTGGCAACTTCTATAAGTTTTAAAACTAAAACTTTAAAAAAAAACAGTAAGAAAACTGCTTATGAGGACTATTTATTTCCTTATTCTTTCAATTCTATAGATCCACAGAACGAGTTAAAATTTTAACAAACTCGATGCATAGGTACAAAATATATCAACTAATATGTTTCAATTGACTGCCTTGTTGTTCTAGTGGTTCGCGTATGCGGCTACTGATCAAGAGGGCTCGGGTTCGATTCCCGGGTCGAACCAAATGTGTGTGTGAACCGCAAATATTTGTTTCGGAGTTTTTGTGTTTTCTATGTATAATTAGTAGGTATTTACAAAAAAAAAGTATGTTTATGTATTTATAACAGTTGTTTAGTACCCATTATACCCCATTATACAAGCTCTGGTCAGTTTGGGACTAGACGGCGTTGTGTGTAAGATGTCCGAAATATTTATATTTATTTACAATTTCAATGAATACTAAATGTAATAAAACGTAACCTTTGTCAAATCACACTCGCACCACACAGAACAAACATCACAATTTAATACATTTATGTCAGTACATTTCACATTTGACACCAGAAGCAACTAACGATACTAGTTCACTTTGATTCATTATTGATGAATTTGTTTAAGGAAGATTATTGTTGTGGGGTTATTCGTTTGTTGAATTAGAGGAGGATTATTTTCTTACGTCATTATTATTTTAAAAGGCTTTTTATTTTCTTTTGCACGCTCATATGATTGATTTTAGACTCCTTCTTCTTGATTTTGCATATATTTACAAATTACCCAAATACTGTAAACAGGAGTGAGATTTTCTTTTGTTACGATTTAGGGAACTGATTTTGATTTTTTTTTTATTTGAAAGATGGTGTTTCCCTTGTGGTGTCATGAAAAAGAAACCAGAATAGGATGATAGGTTCCTGGCAAAATCGAGGGAACACTTCAAATATCATTCGCATACCTGTCTCGATTTGGGTACTAGAATTAGTTTTTCTATGAAGTCGGGTTTTTATGTTAAATTTTTTATTGAAATTATTAAAGGCAAAATTTTTGAATATTTCTCGAAAAATTAAAAGTTACATAAGAGTTGACCACAAGGTCCGAATAATGATTAACCAACTTAGGGACCTAACTAGACCTACGCCTACCTACAAGATAGAAATTTTCTAGCACTGTAATTATTTCCACTAGATATAGATTCCATTAATATAATAAAGTCCATTTCTATTAACTGAAAGTAAAGATGATAAAAAGTGAGACCATATTTAAAGGAAAAAATAGAGAAGACAAAAAGTTAATGACAGGAAATGAATTATAAGAGCGATTGTAGCTGAGAAGTCGGAGCTATATAACATAGTAACTAGTAGAAATAATACATATTATATAGTACGTATGTGTATGTACCAATATACTGGTGTAGTCCGCTCTTTTCTTAGAAATCTGGAGGTGTACTGGTTTGTTTGATGTAATATTTTTCAGACACGTATCACATAACGCCATCTAGCTAAGCAGAGATTGTCTTGTGAAAGTTTAATTGTCTGATAGAATGATTACATACTTTTTTTGTAAATACATACATATTATACCTAGAAAATATCTAAACTCCGAAACAAATATCTATAGATCATACAAATATTTGGTCCGACCCAGGTTTTGAACCCTATCCTCAATGCACAACAGGCGCATATGCGTCAGTTTTTCATAATCTTCTATCCTATTTATTAATTTCATTAGAATCTCCAACAAAGGATATAAAGACATAATAATATCACACAATTGAAAAGACATCAATTTATTTATTTTTTTAAGGCAACCAGCATTAGGAATATATTCCTGTATCACGGAGGCTTTACAAACATACAAGAAAAGCACACAAAGATCACCCAGACTTAGATTAACAATTTGTCGATCACACAAAGTGTTATCCCGTGTAGGATTGGAACCCACAACACTTGACGCAGTAAAAAGCGGCTTGCCACGTCGCTTTTTACTGGGTCACCGATTAAAGCACTTTCTTTTTTAACGTGTGCAGCTATGCAGCTGCCTAGTGGGAACACTGGCCTAGCCCAAATTGGGCAAAGTCGCCCGAGGCCGAGTGTCCACCAGCTTAGAAGTAAGCTGTCGGAAGTGCTCGTCGAAGAGCCACCTACCGTCGAGGACCAGGCCCTAATACCTCATCTGGGCCCGGACCGGTACGAGGACCGAGTTGACCTCGATGAAGGCGCCGGCGGGTGGACCACGACGGGGCCCATGAAACAAAACGGCCTCCGTCTTATCCAGGGCCACCCGTAAGCCCAGCGCCTCGATGCGTCCGACCACCGGGGTGACTTCCGTGGTGGCCAGGCGCGCCGCCTCCTGGAAGTTAGCCTCCCGGGCCGTGACCAAAGTGTCATCCGCGTAGCAGATTACGCCCAGCCTGACCGCTTAAAGCACTACGCCAACCATGCAGCAAAGGCAATTTTGCCATGTTAACAGCATGTGAATTAATGTAGCAAATACAAGCACTTAGAGGCACAAATAAATTTTCTGGAATAAGAAAAAAATTACACATTGGAATTATACTCTATTCAGAATGAAAAAGGCAAATGGAGCTAATATGTAATAAATAAAAAATCCTTAACAACCGTATAATGCTTGTAACAAAATAAGGGTAAAACACAATATCAGCGATGTTTAGGGCAAAATGTTCAAGCCTCCTTATTTACCCTTTTATTCCAAGATCCCAATACATTATGCAATCTTTTTAGACGACAATATCAGAGAAATACTTTGAAAAGCCTCTTGCATAAATAATCGGCCTGTTCTCGTTCGAGTCCTGTTTCAAACGACGATTCGTTACATAATAGATGGCGCCCTTGTCTCTCATGTATAGTCGATTAATAAGTATCGAATACCGCATTTGGAATTGTATTTTAATAGGTTTACTTTATGGTAGTTCAAGGTTCTAGAGCGCTGATTCTATTGTTACTGTCTTTATATCATGCGGACGTTAATCGAAGTAGATTGACCTAAACCTATGCTTTGTAATGGGAATTGGATTTAGCCTGAGGCTTCGTACAAGGTTATGTGTGCCTAAAAGTATTTATTACGCCCTTCATTAAAAGCACCTCCTTTTACTAATAAAAGGTACGCAATGTACGCCTGACAATATATTTTTTTAATGTTGGCTGCGACACCCCGAATCCCTGTTAGTTCACGGTATCACTGAAGGTATATAATTTGCACTGTATCTTCGGCAGTTTGATGTACTTGTACTTTTATTGCACTATTCAATTTACTTAATCTAACCGGTTGGCCCTTTGGTGTGGTTTCGATTTTTGATAATACCATAGTTTGAAATCGATTAGGTTAAGTTTATTAAATCATTTTATAACAGAAAAAGTGAGTGTGATTTCAAAAATGCACTCAGATTATCACGACGATATTTACAGAAACATATTAATATTTGCTACGTTATATACCTATAGATACTCATGTGTATACATATACTATGTACATATATAAATATGTTGTAAAATTAATACCAAACGCTGTAAAATACTGTTTATACAACGCTGCTTAACAGCCTGTAACCACAATTCTTTATCATAAAGATTTACGTTCTTCTAGGTTAACTAGGGAAATATAGAATATAATATAAAATACTGATATTGTATCCTTTCACACGTAGCGCAACTACTCTTAAACCAGCTGAACATAAAACTGAATATCCATTTTAGATCTAAAAAGGTATTTTGGCAAGATAACATTGCAAGGATTTTTATCGATAGGTAAGTAGGCCGATTTCCAATATTATGTTGAACAGTATACAGTTTTAAATATAGTAAAATATATTTAAAATATCAAAATGGAGAATGAAGGAATGAAGAATGAATTAAATCGCTCATAACAAAGTGACCTTAGGTAATTGGAAACAATCACAGAAGGTAAACAACGTCGCCGCGGTGAGTACCTAGATGAGTGACGTATGACCTTAACCCTCTCCTGAGTGGAGACCTGAACCCAGCAGTGGGACGTTAAGGGTTGTTGATTATGGAGAATGAAGATAAAATTAGCATCATCATCATCATTCAATCACTAAACGACCATTGCTGAATTGAATCGAATTAAGTGATGGAAATCGTACCACATAAGTGACTGTTAAACGTTAAGCAGGTCTCTTTTCACCGAATCATTAATTCATGTCCGTGTGGTGACGGATTAAGAATACAGAGTGCCACC
Organism: Phragmatobia fuliginosa; assembly: GCA_932526445.1. Classification (NCBI taxonomy): domain Eukaryota; kingdom Metazoa; phylum Arthropoda; class Insecta; order Lepidoptera; family Erebidae; genus Phragmatobia; species Phragmatobia fuliginosa. The sequence continues at coordinate 19,498,649 of OW052069.1, read as the reverse complement.
ACCCCTATTCATCCCGCGCGGGTGTCGTAAAAGGCGACTAAGGGATCAACTTCGCAAGACAACATCAATGCAAAGAGAAGGAAAACTTGAAAACAACCCTATACCAACCCGTCTGGCCAGCGTGGTATAGTATGTCAAAACCTCCTTTCTAAGGAGAGGCCTATGTCCAGCAGTGGACTGTTGAAGGCTGTTGATGATGATGATGATTCATTCATTTTCATTTTTTTTGATTTGCCTTGTTGGTCTAGTGGTTAGCGTATGCTGCTGCTGATCAAGAGGTCTCGGGTTCGATTCCCGGGTCAGACCAAATATTTGTGTGATCCACAAATATTTGTTTCGGAGTCTGGGTGTTTTTCTATGTATAATATGTATGTATTTACAAAAAAAAAAGTATGTTTATGTATTTATACCCATAACACAAGCTCTGCTTACTTTGGGACTGGATGATGTCGTGTGTAAGATGTCCAAAATATTTATTTATTATTTATTTATTTATTTATTTTTATTTAAGACTTCCTCCGCTTGTTTAATTCTTGAAGTTTGTGTTGGGGGGGTGTCTCCACTCCACCAACACAACTCACAAGAGATGCCAATGCTTTTTGAGTTGCAGGTGTCCAAAATCGCCGGTACTGCGGACTTACTTCCAACTAGGTGATCCATCCATTTATATATCCCCTTTTAAAAAATCTTCCTAAAATTACTATCAAGGCCTGCATTTATAAGATCATTTGTCTTCCTTGTTAGAAGCCGTCCTGCACAGCGTTTTCTAACTCGTGGCTGCGTGGTCAAAATTATCGATATACCAAGTCATCTAAATGAACTTGAGAAATGATTCGCTGTTAGGTGAAGTCTATTTTACAAAATATGCTCTTGTATTGTACCATCTACAATGATTGAAATTGTGCTAAAATAATGTAGCTTTAAATGTATCTCTATGTTCTTTTTTCTCTGTCATCAAAATATTTTTTAACAAATTCAAACAATAATTATTAACTCATTCTAGGCCTATTTTGCTACTGCTATTATGTGGTGTTTTAAATAATGCCAAAAGTAACCTAAGCTTTTCTCCAAATTGTTATTAGAAAATGTTGACCTGAATACAAAAAATATCTTGAAAATTAACTCGATGAATGTTTGATCATTTTTTGATGTACTATTTTTGAGGTATAAATAAATAAATAATTCGGACATTTTACACACAACGCCATCTAGTTACAAAATAAGCAGAGTTTGTATTATGGGTACTAGACAACTGATATAAATACATAAATATCATTTTTTCATGTAAATACATACCAAACATATAAATTGTAGTAAAGTATTTAATACTTAAAAAAACATCAATTAAATTAAATACGATTAATTAGAATACCTCTATCTTAACAAAAAAGAGGTTATTTTGTACCATTAAAATCCATATAATAATATTTTCTTTATTTATTTTTATTTAAAAAAGACAACTCCCGCATTAGGAATATAAATTCCTGTGTCGCGGGGGACTTTACAAACATACAAGAAACGGACACAAAGAACACCCTGACTCAGAACAACAAATTGTGAATCACACAAAGTGTTATCCTACGTGGGATTTGAACCCACGACACTTGGCGCAGTAGGAAGCGGCGTGGCGACCGCTAAATAATAATAATAATAAAAGAACTTTATTTGATAGACACAATATACAGCAGATAGATAAAAAACGGTTTTCCAAACACAGTACAAAAAACAGATGATTTTAATATGTATAAATATACATTAATTTAGAAAGTGAAATTGTGTTTTTTTTCAGTGTCACTTTTTGATAACATATTCTCTAAAGTGATCGTTTTGCATACGCATTTGCAGAGGTCCAAAAAAAACAAATCAACACTTAAGTACATTTAATTGCAATTATTTATTTATTTAAAAACATGCTACATTAACTCAGGAAAGCCAAACACCCTGAATTATATGAAGGCAATATTTACAAATACCTGCTAACATAAGGCTTTCACACAACCCTGGTAAAGACCCTTCCTAAATAAACTTAACAGTGACTAGCCTTTTGGTATTAAATGTAAAGCAGACTCTAAATATTCTTGTACTGAATAAACACGTTCAACATCCCTCCTATTATTTTAACGCTTTAAAATTTAAGATGCTTTGGACGACTCGTAAGTGAAAATATGCTGATAATTTAAATATACATAATTCCTTTGACATTCTATTACTACAATGCACCTATTTACAAAGGCTGCATTGTATCTTTAGCTTTTGTACGTTAGACCTTGGAGTTTTGGACGTAGCTTTATAATACCTTTAGCTTTTAGTTTTCTGTTAATATTTGTGCTTTTCTCTTGGGAGTCCACACAAAAGTTGGGAATTTAGAGACAGATTCACAAAGAAGATTTTGCATAGAAGTTAATATTAAATTGGAGAAGGATTTTTTTTTAAAAGCGACTGTGTTTTGGATACATGGTTCTGAAACAAGTTTAAAAATTGTTCCTAAACCCTTGAACATTATATAGTTTCCAAAAGTGAGTACTTTAGAACCTAGAATACCTATCTTGTAATCAAAATAGAAATGTATATTGTATTATTTAGAAAAATATCTTGTTGCGGAAATTATCTTCATAGAAAGAAAAGGTATAAATAAAAGATTACTTTTAAACGTAACAACTTTGTCGTATAGAAATGTCATACATCTAGACCCATCCGTTTCAGCTGAGCGAAAATCGATCAGTCATTGAATCAGTTTGTCAGTTTTTTTATATGTGTGTATTTCAATTCCACAAAAATAGTATCAAAGTCTATATTGACTGCCTTGTTGGTTTAGTAGTTAGCGTATGCGGCTGCTAATCAAGAGGTCTCGGGTTCGATTCCCTGGTGGGACGAAATGTTTGTTTCGGAGTTTGAATGTTTTGTATGCCTAATATATACGTGTTTACAAAAAAAGTATGTATAAGATTCAGTTGCCTAGTACCCATAATACAAGCTCTGCTTAGTTTGGGACTAGATGGCGTTGTGTGTAAGATGTCCGAAATATTTATTATATTTCATAAAGAATTTAAACAGTATAAACTTAAGAAAGGGATTTCGCCAAATGTCATGTTAACCGGATCTATAACCCTTTAAATAAGGGTAGCTCATTACCATAAAAGTATAAAGCGATTTTGGGTTTTGTAAGGTTTAACAATCAAAGGGCTTCGATCTTGCGGTCCATTTTATTTCCGGACTCTCAACCCTTTTTGTCTCACATTTACATTTACTAGAAATATTATTATCTAACCTCAAAGTGAAACCTTCAAATGTCAACTCTTTGCTGGTCCATAGTTGAGAACGGACCACTTAGTGATTTTATTGGGTATTACAAAAGTTTTGGGATCGTAGCTATATAGTTCCCTGATAAACCAAATATATTCGTAAATTTTAGGTAAATTTAAGGAAGCCCAAAATCGATCAGATTGACGTGCAGTGAAAGGGGCCTTTGTCCATTAGACGACTGTGATGGGCTGATGATGATGATGACAGATAATCAATGTACTGATCATAAAATGATTACTCTTGTTTGGAAATTGATCAGTAAGGTCTTATTTCGAAACATTAGTCATGACTCTTCTCATAGACCCCAGCAGGTCTCGGATAGCATTTGCGGGCCTATCGGTAGTGCGTTAGGCCGGCGGGCGGGGATCAATTACGTTATATTAGAATAATTGATGAATGGAATGTATTGGACCCTAAATATTATTATAAGAACACACTCCTACACACATCATCAGCTCATCGCAGTCCACTACTGGACATAGGCCTCTCCCATTGCACACAACTCTGATCAATTTTGGGCTTTTTGCATCCAGCTCCTGCCAGCCATCCTGCGCAAGTTGTCCACACACATGCTCTTGAAATTCCTTGCGTGGGTCCGCTGTAATCTATATATTATCTCTAAGTAGTGAAACCATCGCAGCATGCTTGTATAATATACCTTCTGCATAAAGTCACTAGCAAATGTACAAAAGTCGTGAATATAAAAACACTTTATCCGTAAATACATTTAATATTACAACATAATTGAACAATTAGAGAAGTCTGGCCTTGAGTTTTATTGCTTTATTTACTCGAAGGTTATACTTTGCTGAAAGTTCAGATAGTAAACAATTGGAATTTATCATTTATATAATCTGACAACGAAAAAATTAAGTTTTTAGGGCTATTAGATATGATTGGAATACAAATGGCTGTTTTTGTAATACTTATTTACTTTATCTACAGTTTTTATTTATCTTTTAAATGTATGTGCATCTGCGTTTGATAAGAGGGATTGTCGTAACTGGTGACAAAGAGGGCAAACTACGCAGATCAAAAGTATAGAATAAAAACTTCAAGTAAGCTTACGATCCAACTGGCCAATGTGGTTTAGTAGGCCAAAATCCCTTTTCTAAGAAGCGGCCTATATCGAACAGTAGAATGATGTCTAAATTCCCAGACAGAATAGTTTTCATGCTCTTTATCTTCATTCCAGTCAACTTTGAGGTAGATTGAATATTTAGGTAATTGGAATCTTGTAAGGTTAAACAAGGGTTAAATTTTATAGATATCATTTACGTACATCTTACGCAGAACGCTATCTAGTCCCAGATCTTGTACTAGACCCAGACACACTAGATACAGACCCATTACTAGACAGCTGATATAAATACATACTAAACATACTTATTTTTGTAAATACTTACATAAGATTGTATATAAACACCCAAACTCTGATACAAATATTTGTGGATCACACAAACATTTGGTCCGACCCGAGAATTGAAGCCGAGACCTCAAATACATCAGTCGAATACGCTACCACAGCTCCACAGAGACATAAACATAATTTATTTTCACTTATATTACAGAATTTAACAAGAAAAATTATTGGATCAGCAAAATAAAATGACTATGAGTTTTCTCAAACTTATTTTAACTTTGAACAAAATGTACAACAATAATGTGTTTTAGATAGTATCTTAGGTACAAGGCGACTACATAATTACCCGGAGGAATAACAGGGCTATTGAGTTATCTCCTTTATAGCCGGAACAGCGAGTTAAGTATTGTTGTGGTGTGCCCTCTCTAGAGGGAAGGGCTTCTGCGCCGTTATTATCAACATCCGTAAATTAAGACCAGAGAAGCGAAGAGCGCATTTAAAATAACCTTGCAAAATACAGACAATATTATGTAATCTGGCTTGTTTTTATCGCGTTCAGGGAATAACCAGAAGGTGGCTTATTTATTTTATTTATTAGGTTCACCAACATTTGCTTACCCTAAAACTAATACAAAGTGCATTCACTAAGATCCCAATTGGGTGTAACAAACACTTATAGGTAAATCATCAATCAACAGCCTTTAACAGTCCACTGCTGGACATAGGTCCAGCAGTGGACTGTTAAAGGCTGTTGATTGATGATTTACCTATAAGTGTTTGTCTCTCCTTGAAAAGGAGGTATTGGCCTACTATACCACGCTGGCCAGACGGGTTGGTATAGGGTTGGTTTCAAGTTGTTTTCCCTCCACCCGCATTATGTGGCCAGCCGCGAGGGGGCGGCGTCGGTGTGTGCCGGACGCCGCCTAAGAGAGGATCGTCATCCGAGACGGTGCCCGCATCAGGAGCGGGCAGGCGCTGGAGAAGTTCAGAAGGAGATCCCACCCTGGACTTCTCCTACTCCTAAACGGAGAAGCGCGGAGAGGGCACACTGTGTGTTTTTTAGTCGGTTCAAGTCCGACACACCACCCCGCCGTAACCCCCGGTGGGGTGACGGTCCATGATGATTTTTCACACACTAAAAAAAAAAAAAAAAAGGGTTGGTTTCAAGTTTTCCTTCTCTTTGCATTGATGTTGTCTTGCGTAGTTTATCCCTTAGTCGCCTTTTACGACTACGCCTGCACTAGTTCAGGGGCCAGAGAATTCATATTATATGCACAAACTTTGTCCATAAGTAAATAAATAAGTATTATCTCGCAGGCGTTTACTTTTGACCTAGACAAGGTTACAAATTTTACAAGGCTTTTCAATTTTTTGAATCAGATTTTTTGCAATGTTTTGCGATACGGTATCCAGTATATCATATCAGTGCGTAGATGGGGGACCTTTAGTCACATGTTACCATGAGCGTCTCCGTGATTAGGACGTCACGTTTAGCATTCACTCCCAATAGCTATGATAGGAAACAGTCGTGAAGCTTAGGGAGGCCTTCAAGCGGTTAAAAAACATTTAACTAGATTAGGTCCGTGTGGTGACGGATTAAGAAAACAGAATGTCACCACCCCTATTCATCCCGCGGGTGTCGTAAAAGGCGACTAAGGGATAAACTACGCAAGACAACATCAATGCAAAGAGAAGGAAAACTTGAAACCAACCCTATACCAACCCGTGTGGCCAGCGTGGTATAGTAGGCCAATACCTCCTTTTCAAGGAGAGGCCTATGTCCAGCAGTGGTCTGTTAATGGCTGTTGATGATGATGATAGATTAGGTCGACACGTTGTTTTGTCAGTCTCAAACCTGCACTTGGCCGGCGTGTGGACGTGTGACCTTAACCTTCTGCCAAGCCTAGCAGTAAGACATTATGGGTTGTTGGTGGCATTGACAAAAAAGAATCGACTAACTATTGACTGCATAAAAAAAATGGGACGTAACGCTTACACTACATTATTCCTACACATGTAAAATATTTACACAATCATGAACAATGTACTGAACAAGGTAATAAAACATTCAACGGTATACTTCCACTGTAAATTTACTTTTTTTAATAGCAGTAAATCGCATGTGAACAATTTATAGGCCATTTTTGTTTGTAAAGTCGATGGAACAAAATAGATGGTAGATATTCTCAGTTAGGTACGAAGAAAGTGCTTCAGATAAATTAACGATGGTTTTTTATACTATCGTTTACATACACTCACATCGTTTGGACTTTAAGAGGTAAACAGTGGCGTATTAAATGCCTAAATTTTGTCGACTATGATATTTGGACCCACTCTAGTACTCGCTTATATTCTCTGAAGTATTTGATTGTAAATGGTATCTTTCTTTATTCAAATATTCGGATCATTTGTGAATCACGGAAACACTATCCTTTAAATTGCAATTGATATACATGATGTTTTGTTTAGGTTTTTTTTAAAAAGACATCTTCTGCATTGACATATATGCAACGGACACAAAAAACAGTTAAACTCAGAATAATAATTTGTAGATCACACAAAGTGTTAGGTCCAATGTGGGGTTTGAACCCACAATACTTAACCTATCGAAAGCGGTTAAAGTGCAGTAAAATAGACCGTAAGACCATTCCTTTTATAAAGTGTACTAACGTTATTACGACCATTACTTTTATAATACACAGTCATGTGTGCATCTACCTTATTTTTGACTCTGCATTCCCTAAGGTCGACTTGTAAAAGTGCCTACGGCATTAAGTCGACCTTTGTCAAAAGTTTGAAAAAAAAAAAAAAAAACTCTGATACGAATTAAAATTTCACACATGTAGAACTTTGTTCATTGGCATTCATATTCTATATGTATATAAATTCATTTTTTATTTATGACTATCTGACCCAGCAGACTTCGTACTGCCTCAATCGATAAATAGAAGGCCTAAACTTTTGTATAAAATAAACTTCATCATCATCATCAACAGCCTTTACATAAACAGTCCACTGCTGGACATTGGCCTCTCCTTTGAAAGGAGGTTTTGGCCTACTATACCACGCTGGCCTAACGGGTTGGTAATAAAAAAAAAAAAAAAACTTAAAACCAACAAAAGGAATAAAATTAATAAGAAAAAATTGGAATTCATTTTCAAATATTCACCTTTTAAACCTTCTGATCTGTAGATCATACAAATATTTGATCCGCCCCAGGATTTGAACCCTAACCTCAACCCTAACCACAGCAGTCGCATATGCGTCAGTTTTTCATAATCTTCTATCCTATTTATTAATTTCATTAGAATCTCCAACAAAGGATATAAAGACATAATAATATCACACAATTGAAAGAACATCAATATATTAATTTTTAAGACAACGATTAAGAATATATTCCTGTAGGATTGGAACCCACAACAATTGACGCAGTAAAAAGCGGCTTGCCACGTCGCTTTTTACTGCGTCACAGCTTAAAGCACTTTCTTTTTTAACGTGTGCAGCTATGCAGCTGCCTAGTGGGAACACTGGCCCCGCCCAAATTGGGCAACAGTCGCCCTAGGGCGGAGGCAGTGTCCACCAGCTTAGGAGCAAGGTGTCGAAAGTGCTCGTCGAAGAGCCACCTAGCGTCGAGGACCAGGCGCAGATACCTCGTCTGGGCCCGGACCGGTACAAGAACCGAGTTGACCTCGATGGAGGCACCGGCGGGTGGACCACGACGAGGCCCATGAAATAAAAGGGCCTACGTCTCATCCAGGGCCACCCGTAAGCCCAGAGCCTCGATGCGTCCGACCACCAGGGAGAATTCTGTGGTTCCCAAGCGCGCCGCCTCCTGGAAGTTAGCCTCCTGGGCCGTGACCAAGGTGTCATCCGCGTAGCAGATTACGCCCAGTCCGACCGCTTAAAGCACTACGCCAACCATGCAGCAAAGGCAATTTTGCCATGTTAACAGCATGTGAATTAAAGTAGCAAATACAAGCACTTAGAGGCACAAATAAATTTTCTGGAATAAGAAAAACATTACACATTGGAATTATACTATATTCAGAATGAAAAAGGCAAATGGAGCTAATATATAATAAATAAAAAATCCTTAACAACCGTATAATGCTTGTAACAAAATAAGGGTAAAACACAATATCAGCGATGTTTAGGGCAAAATGTTCAAGCCTCCTTATTTACCCTTTTATTCCAAGATCCCAATACATTATGCAATCTTTTTAGACGACAATATCAGAGAAATACTTTGAAAAGCCTCTTGCATAAATAATCGGCCTGTTCTCGTTCGAGTCCTGTTTCAAACGACGATTCGTTACATAATAGATGGCGCCCTTGTCTCTCAGGTATAGTCAATTAATAAGTATCGAATACCGCATTTGGAATTGTATTTTAATAGGTTTACTTTATAGTAGTTCAAGGTTCTAGAGCGTTGATTCTATTGTTACTGTCTTTATATCATGCGGACGTTAATCGAAGTAGATTGACCTAAACCTGTGCTTTGTAATGGGAATTGGATTTAGCCTGAGGCTTCGTACAAGGTTACGTGTGCCTAAAAGTCTTTATTCATTAAAAGCACCTTCTTTTATTAATAAAAGGTACGCAATGTACGCCTGACAATGTATTTTTTTTATGCTGGCTGCGACACCCCGATCACGGTATCAGTGAAGTTGTATAATTTATACTGTATCTTCGGCAGTTTGTGGAACTTGTAGTTTTAATAGACTATTTAATTAACTCAATCTAACCGGTTGGCCCTTTGGTGTGGTTTCGATTTTTAATAATACCATAGTTTGAAATCGATTAGGTTAAGTTTATTAAATCATTATTTTTCAGAAAAATTGAGCATGATTTCAAGAATGCACTCAGATTATCACGACAATATTTACAGAAACATATTAATATTTGCCACGTTATATACCTATAGATACTCATGTGTATACATATACTGCGTACATACATAACTACACTCGGTTCCAAAAATAACGGGTCAGTCACATAAACCCGAATATCTCCCGAACTACGTATGCCATCCTAATGAAACGAAGACTGTTCAATTGAGAATTTAATTATACAGATAAAAAATAAAATAAAACTTAGTTACACCCACAATATTAATCTTAAATTAAAAAAAAACTAAAGTAGTCATATTTTTCTTAAGATTACATTTTTTTTATGATTGTTTTTTTGCTGTTTTTCATCACTGGAGGCTTCATCACGTGGAGGCAATACAAAGTATTAAATGAAGAAAGTGATGAAAAACAGCAAAAAAACAATCATAAAAAAAATGTAATCTTAAGAAAAATATGACTACTTTAGTTTTTTTTTAATTTAAGATTAATATTGTGGGTGTAACTAAGTTTTATTTTATTTTTTATCTGTATAATTAAATTCTCAATTGAACAGTCTTCGTTTCATTAGGATGGCATACGTAGTTCGGGAGATATTCGGGTTTATGTGACTGACCCGTTATTGGTTTATGTGACTGACCCGTTATTTTTGGAACCGGCTTTATGTTGTTAAATTAATACCAAACGCTGTAAAATAGAATATTGTTTATACAACGCTGTTTAACAACCTGTAACCACGATTCTTTATCATAAAGATTTACGTGTTTCTAGGTTAACTAGGGAAATATAGAATATAATATATTTTCAATGTCACTTTTTGATAACATATTCTTTAAAGTGGTCGTTTTACGCATACGTATTTGCAGAGGTTCAAAAAAACAAATCTACACTTAAGTACATTTAATTGCAATTATTTATTGCTACATTAACTCAGGAAAGCCAAACACCCTGAATTATATGAAGGCAATATTTACAAATACCTGCTAACATAAGGCTTTCACACAACCCTGGTAAAGACCCTTCCTAAATAAACTTAACAGTGACTAGCCTTTTGGTATTAAATGTAAAGCAGACTCTAAATATTCTTGTACTGAATAAACACGTTCAACATCCCTCCTATTATTTTAACGCTTTAAAATTTAAGATGCTTTGGACGACTCGTACGTGAAAATATGCTGATAATTTAAATATACATAATTCCTTTGACATTCTGTTACTACAATGCACCTATTTACAAAGGCTGCATTGTATCTTTAGCTTTGGTACGTTAGACCTTGGAGTTTTGGACGTAGCTTTATAATACCTTTAGCTTTTAGTTTTCTGTTAATATTTTCTCTCCACACAAAAGTTGGGAATTTAGAGACAGATTCACAAAGAAGATTTTGCTTAGAAGTTAATATTAAATTGGAGTAGGATTTTTTTTAAAGCGACTCTGTTTTGGATACATGGTTCTGAAACAAGTTTAATAATTGTTCCTAAACCCTTGAACATTGTATAATTTCCAATAGTGAGTACTTTAGAATATACATACCTATCTTGTAATCAAAATAGAAATGTATATTGTATTATTTAGAAAAATATCTTGTTGCGGAAATTATCTTCATAGAAAGAAAAGGTATAAATAAAAGATTACTTTTAGATGTAACAGCTTTGTCGTATGGAAATGTCATACATCTAGACCCATCCGTTTCAGCTGAGCGAAAATCGATCAGTCATTGAATCAGTTTGTCAGTTTTTTATATGTGTGTATTTCAATTCCACAGAAATAGTATCAAAGTCTATATTGACTGCCTTGTTGGTTTAGTAGTTAGCGTATGCGGCTGCTAATCAAGAGGTCTCGGGTTCGATTCCCTGGTGGGACGAAATGTTTGTGTGATCCGCAAATGTTTGTTTCGGAGTTTGAGTGTTCTCTATGCCTAATATATACGTGTTTACAAAAAAAGTATGTATAAGATTCATATCACTTACCTAGTACCCATAATACAAGCTCTGCTTAGTTTGGGACTAGATGGCGTTGTGTGTAAGATGTCTGAAATATTTATTATATTTCATAAAGAATTTAAACAGTGTAAGCTTAAGAAAGGGATTTCGCCAAATGTCGTGTTAACCGGATCTATAACCCTTTAAATAAGGGTAACTCATTACCATAAAAGTATAAAGCGATTTTGGGTTTTGTAGGGTTTAACAATCAAAGGGCTTCGATCTTGGGGTCCATTTTATTTCCGGACTCTCAACCCTTTTTGTCTCACATTTACATTTACTAGAAATATTATTATCTAACCTCAAAGTGAAACCTTCAAATGTCAACTCTTTGCTGGTCCATAGTTGAGAACGGACCACTTAGTGATTTTATTGGGTATTACAAAAATTTACGAAGATGGTTTTGGGATCGTAGGTATATAGTTCCCTGATAAATCGTAAATTTTTGGGTAAACTTAAGGAAGCCCAAAATCGATCAGATTGACGTGCAGTGAAAGGGGCCTTTGTCCATTAGAGAACTGCGATGGGCTGATGATGATGATGATAGAAAATCAATCTACTGATCACAAAATTTTTACTCTTGGTTGGAAATTGATTTCACGATCCGTAGGGTCATATTTCGAAACATTAGTTATGACTCTTCTCATAGACCCATGCAGGTCTCGGGTAGCATTTGCGGGCCTATCGGTAGTGCGTTAGGCCGGCGGGCGGGGAGCGTAACACTTATCGGTAGGCCTTACATGGTGACCAGGGTGACGTCCAGATCTTGTTAATTGTGGTAAATTGTGTTTACCGAGGTTGGAAGGCGAAAGACCCTGAGAAGCGCCCGCTAGCCAGCACTAGATCATATCAATTACGTTATATTAGAATAATTGATGAATGGAATGTATTGGACCCTAAATATTATTATAAGAACACACTTCTACACACATCATCAGCTCATCGCAGTCCACTACTGGACATAGGCCTATCCCATTGCACACCACTCTGGTTGATTTTAAGCTTCTCGCAACCAGCTCCTGCTGACCCTCCCGCGCATGTCGTCCACACATGTTCTTGAAATTCCTTTCGTGGGTCTGCTGTTACCAACATATTATCTCTAAGTAGTGAAACCATCGCAGCTTGCTTGAATATACCTTGAGCATCAGGTCACTAACAAATGTACTAAAGTCGTGAAAATATAAACACTTTAGCCATAAATACATTTAATATTACAACATAATTGAACAATTAGAGAAGTCTGGCCTTGAGTTTTATTGCTTTATTTACTCGAAGGTTATACTTTGCTGAAACTTCAGATAGTTAACAATTGGAATTTATCATTTATATAATCTGACAACGAAAAAATTAAGTTTTTAGGACTATTAGATACGATTGGAATACAAATGGCTGTTTTTGTAATACTTATTTACTTTATCTACAGTTTTTATTTATCTTTTGAATCTATGTGCATCTGCGTTTGATGAGAGGGTTTGTCGTAACTGGTGACAAAGAGGGCAAACTACGCAGATCAAAAGTATAGAATAAAAACTTCAAGTAAGTTTACGATCCATCTGGCCAGTGTGGTTTAGTACGCCAAAATCCCTTTTCTAAGAAGCGGCCTATATCGAACAGTAGAATGATGTCTAAATTCCCAGACAGAATAGTTTTCATGCTCATTAACTTCATTCCAGTCAACTTTCAGGTAGATTGAATATTTAGGTAATTGGAATCTTGTAAGGTTAAACAAGGGTTACATTTTAAAGATATCATTTACGTACATCTTACGCAGAACGCCATCTAGTCCCAGATCTTGTACTAGACCCAGACACACTAGATACAGACCCATTACTAGACAGCTGATATAAATACATACTAAACATACTTTTTTTTGTAAATACTTACATAAGATTGTATATAGAAAACACCCAAACTCTGATACAAATATTTGTGGATCACACAAACATTTGGTCCGACCCGAGAATCGAAGCCGAGACCTCAAATACATCAGTCGAATACGCTACCACAGCTCCACAGAGGCAGAAACATAATTCATTTTCACTTATATTACAGAATTTATCAAGAAAAATTATTGGATCAGCAAAATAAAATGACTATGAGTTTTCTCAAACTTATTTTAACTTTGAACAAAATGTACAACAATAATGTGTTTTAGATAGTATCTTAGGTACAAGGCGACTACATAATTACCCGGAGGAATAACAGGGCTATTGAGTTATCTCCTTTATAGCCGGAACAGCGAGTTAAGTATTGTTGTGGTGTGCCCTCTCTAGAGGGAAGGGCTTCTGCGCCGTTATTATCAACATCCGTAAATTAAGACCAGAGAAGCGAAGAGCGCATTTAAAATAACCTTGCAAAATACAGACAATATTATGTAATCTGGCTTGTTTTTATCGCGTTCTGGGAATAACCAGAAGGTGGCTTATTTATTAGGTTCACCAACATTTGCTTACACTAAAACTAACACAAAGTGCATTCACTAAGATCCCAATTGGGTGTAACAAACGCTTATAGGTAAATACTTTGTTACTGTAAAAATCGATGTATATTTGACAACAGATTCACAGAATGTTCATAGCACTGTATATGTAAGGTGGTAAGTTTAGTAATTGTCATAATATATATAGGGCGAAAACACTGGTCCTTAAAATACAGTTTGCACTAGTTCAGAGGCCAGAGAATTCATATTATATGTACAAACTTTGTCAATAAGTAAATAAATAAGTATTATCTCGCAGGCGTTTACTTTTGACCTAGACAAGGTTACAAATTTTACAAGGCTTTTCAATTTTTTGAATCAGATTTTTTGCAATGTTTTGCGATACGGTATCCAGTATATCATATCAGTGCGTAGATGGGGGACCTTTAGTCACATGTTACCATGAGCGTCTCCGTGATTAGGACGTCACGTTAAGCATTCACTCCCAATAGCTATGATAGGAAACAGTCGTGAAGCTTAGGGAGGCCTTCAAGCGGTTAAAAAACATTTAACTACATTAGGTCCGTGTGGTGACGGATTAAGAAAACAGAGTGTCACCACCCCTATTCATCCCGCGGGTGTCGTAAAAGGCGACTAAGGGATAAACTACTCAAGACAACATCAATGCAAAGAGAAGGAAAACTTGAAACCAACCCTATACCAACCCGTCTGGCCAGTGTGGTATAGTAGGCCAATACCTCTTTTTCAAGGAGAGGCCTATGTCCAGCAGTGGTCTGTTAATGGCTGTTTATGATGAAGATATATTAGGTCGATACGTTGTTTGTCAGTCTCAAACCTGCACTCGGCTGGTGTGGGGACGTGTGACCTTAACCTTCTGCCGAGCCTAGCAGTAAGACATTATGGGTTGTTGGTGGCATTGACAAAAAAGAATCGACTAACTATTGACTGCATAAAAAAAAAATAGACGTAAAAGGTCACACTACATTATTCCTACACATGTAAAATATTTACACAATCAGGAACAATGTACTGAACAAGGTAATAAAACATTCAACGGTAAACTTCCACTGTAAATTTACTTTTTTTAATAGCAGTAAATCGCATGTGAACAATTTATAGGCCATTTTTGTTTGTAAAGTCGATGGAACAAAATAGATGGTAGATATTCTCAGTTAGGTACGAAGAAAGTGCTTCAGATAAATTAACGATGCTTTTTTATACTATCGTTTACATACACTCACATCGTTTGGACTCTAAGAGGTAAACAGTGGCGTATTAAATGCCTAAATTTTGTCGACTATGATATTTGGACCCACTCAAGTACTCGCTTATATTCTGTGAAGTATTTGATTGTAAATGGTATCTTTCTTTATTCAAATATTCGGATTATTTGTGAATCACCGATACACTATCCTTTAAATAGCAATTGATATACATGATGTTTTGTTAAGGTTATTTTTAAAAAAGACATCTCACGCATTGACATACATGCAACAATCACAAAAAACAGCTAAACTCAGAATAATAATTTGTAGATCACACAAAGTGTTAGGTCCAATGTGGGGTTATAACAGACAACCCTTGGCATTTCAGAAAGCGGTTAAAGTGTTCCGCCATTACGCCATCCGTACAGTAAAAATAGACCAAAATACACAGTTGTGTGTGCATCCACCTTATTTTTGGCTCTGCATTGTCTTAAGGTCGACTGGTAGAAAATGCCTACGGCATTAAGGCCACATTTTTTTTTTTGTGCGGAAATCTCCACGGATTCCACCACTTGGTGGCTATGTCGGACTCGAACCGACTTAAACCGCGCGCCGTCTCTTGTACTATGAGCCGAGGAACCAGGTATACCCTCGAAGGCATTAAGTCCACCTTTGTCACTGTTAATGTGCATAAAGTGTAAATAAAATAAAAAAGTATTAAAAAACTCAAACTTCACACATGTAGAACTTTGTTCATTGGCTAGACATTCATTTTCTATATATAAATTCATTTTTTATTTATGATTGTAATTTCACTTCACTTTCTTTTTTGTGAATTAGATTCTTTTGTCCGTTTTATGTATGTTTGTAAAGTCCCCCTCGACATAAAAAAATTGTGTTCGTAATGTGGGAGTTGTCTTTTTAAAGAAAAAAAACTGTAACCCTACATCATATTCTAAGATGAACCTACAGCATAATTATGAGACGATCGTTTTCAGTTTAAATATACCTCCTGTATTCGACATGACACTGCCTAATTAAACTTTAACTTTATTTAATCTGTGATATGATTAGATAGACGTTACATGGGACAGAACTATTTTATTGTCTCTTTAAATAAAGCTGTATTTTCATTTAAATTTTTAATGGCTATTATAACATTTGAAACATGGACTCGAATGTCAGTAAATTTTACATGGCTACATAAATAATTACTTAGAAATATAGGGCAACTTATGTTAATGAATATTTATAAATCAAACAAAATATGTTAAGAATTTAGAGAATAATTAAAGGTGTGGGGACAGCTTTTTTTTACGTATGGAAATCGCCTCGGACCCTCACCCCGCCGGGGTTTTTTATGCCGCGGGGCGGTGTGTCGGAATCGAACCGACTTAAACCACACGGTGTGCTCTCTGTGCGCCTGAATTTTAGGAGAAGTCCTGGGTCAAATCTCCTTCTGGACCCCTCCCACCTGATGAGTAGTAACAGTAATGGTTACCTTGATGCTGTACTCCTAGCCGATTTTGACCACGGCCAGTCTTAACTGAGACTAGCCAATCACGCAAGAGATATTATTGTGCATAAATGTGTGCAAAATCTGTTCCCTCGCTTTCATAATCCTACCGACGTGTCCTAGGAGAGATCTGAGGCACATCAGCTAAGACCCGAGATTTGAAACTGAGATCTCTAGATCGGTAGTTGCATAGGCTAACAGCCAGACCAACCAAATTTACTTAATGGTTATTTTATTCCATTGCTAATGGGTAATATCCTAACTACTAGCCATTATATACGCTTTTATCAGTTACATACAGTTCTAGATTTACAAATATTATTAAAACGAGCCTAAACTGACATAATATCTCTCGAAAACAATTTGAGAAAGCTACAACTAGGTGAAATTATGTCGCTTGGCAGGAAAAAAACAATTTCTTTACAATATTACTGATGAAATGAATGTAATCAGTCTAGGAAAACTAGAAAAGCAGAGATTGTGATAGTATTATTTACAATACAATAATCTTGCGAAAAAACAATTGAATCTGATGTGTTCTCTTTGTTTTGTCTACATGCACATACATCTGTTCTTTTTGGGATGTTCCTTGATGTAGCCTGTGTACTGTCCTAAAACTGCTGCATAATTAATTTATAGATCAACTTTAATATAATCGGACAGATATCACCTAAAAAAGTTTGAAACATAACAAACTGTGACACAGGACCAACTTTAATCTTTTTGAATAATTATCCAATCGCAAGGGACAAGCGTAAACTGATTACCGTTTCAGTGAGGACTAAAAAACAGAGCAATTTATCATTTCGTTCTTACATCCACTTTTCACAGTCACTTTACCCGGAGAATGCTAGCTAAAAGCACTAGGTATACAGATAAAATATGAAAGGTGAGTAGTAAAATAACAAAAAGTAAAATTGGATGAGACACTACGAAATTGTATATTTACTAACATTTTGTTTATGGCAATCGTTATTGGGAAGTCAGTGCCCTCAAAGGGGAATGCCCATTTTAGGCCAAGAAACGCCTAACAATATGGTTTTGATATACAAAAACATCTTGTTTTATGATAATCAATCGCGGTGAGTACGATTGTTAAGAACAATCATTTAAGTATGTAATCTGTATTTAGGAAGCTACTGGTTGCCAATGTTTTTATATTAAGCATCTTCTCTTGTATGTATAAATTAGAAATAAATCAAAATAGTACCTATCTTAATAGTTTTTATGTATATTAAGTTCCCCAAAGTAACTAGAGTAGGGGTCACTATCCTTATTCTAAGTACAGACAATGCAGCCATGGCCACCCACACTGCCGTATAGTCAGATGCTTCTGTATAATTGGTCCTCCGGTCTCACATTTAGTGCACCCGCAGATATACAATTGTAAGTTGGCCGACTAAATCGCAGAGTATACTAATAGGTATAGTGATATATGCTAGCCCGCACATCTTCTCCAACAAAATTGTACAAATTAAGTTGGAGAAGATGTTCGGGCTAGGATATGTCACTGTTCCTATTAGTATACTCTGCGATTTAGTCGGCCAACTTACAATTGTATATCTGCGGGAGCACTTACCAACGAAATACGACAACGCGATTGCTGATATTTTTAGGTTGGGCTTATGTGTGAGGGTTGTACCGAGCCATTCATGCTGAAATCAGCGCTACAACCTATTTATATTATACTAGCTTTTGCCCGCAGCTCCACCCGTGTGTTGGTCTATTATTACGGTAAATAGTAGCCTATGTGTTGTTCTGATATGTAAGCTATATTATGGTGAAATTTCATCGAAATCCGTTCAGTAGTTTTTGCGTGAAAGAGCAATAAAGATACACACATACTCACAAACTTTTGCGTTTCTTGTATTGGTTGGATCAATAAATCAGTTAAATATTCACAATAACTTCCGTTAATTTAATTTCATTTTCACTTACCACCTCGTGTAGGAGACTCGAAGGAAACATTTTTGATATTTTCACTTTCATACCGATTCTATCTAACAATGTTCCCATCTAATGTTAGTTGTTAGTAGTTTTATGTTTTTGCTATTCATTTTATTGCTTTGATTCTCATGATGACATAAGTAGAGCATAATAGGCGACTTGTTGCTTTATCCAAATGCTTATATCTGTAGGATCATTGGGATTTACTTTGTGTTATTTCTTTGAAATAAGAAAACATTTTCGAAATTAAAGATAATTATCTGAAAAGGCCGCCATGGTATGGGTCACCATGCTGCATTGCCTCCCTCACAATGAGAATGGTGACCCATACTCATGGGTTCTATCATATAATTCAAAAAATTATAAAACAATGTTCTTTCAGTTTTCTTCACAATTCGTTTTGAAATCACACAATAATCTTTTTCAAAGAAATGATAGGATTTCATATAGGTCATAAATACATTGTATTCTTGCATAAAAAGTATATTATGAATTTATATCACTTGCCTACTACGGATAGATCAATCTCTGCGTAATTCACCGCACTCAGATGTCGTTATGTGTGAGATGTCCGATTATATTTTAAATAATGGAAGCCTATGTCCAGCACTGCACTGTAGAAGAGTGTTCATTTGCATTGTCCTCCTTTTCTCGTGTCTTTATCACTCCTCTTATGTTATCATTAAATGGATTTGGTTGTGATACTTGTGATATTCATAATTCTTTTAAACTTTTAAAGACAGATCTTTTAACGTCAACAATTAAGTGCAAAATATTATGTTTTATCACTATTCCTCGCCCTTAAATAAATAGCCTTTATTTACTTCTACACTCTACATACACAAAACACTTAGGTATTTCATCACATTAATATTTAGGTATTATATAAAAGATTTATGTAAAAATATTTGCCTATTTTTTAATATATTGTTAGAGTCCAGAAGTGAAAAATAATAAAAATAATTATAATTCTAAACAATTTACTTTAATTCTAAACAATTTATTTCATTAATTACAAAATAATCTTAGAAATGCAATTAGACACAAACAACCGTTAATTAAGTAACGAATCTAAACAAATTGCAGTTAGATAGACAGCAAGGGCGGTCACATAGGGCTGTACTAGCTGTTAGACAGTTTTCCTCGCACCCACCGCAATTCAGACAGTACTAACTTGTCAAAGACAGCTTTCCACATCTGTTAACAGAGTAGTACTAATTGTCCAAAGACAATGATCCACACTCCGCGACGCATTCGTCAGAAATGCGTACCGATACAACAGATCACTCCTATTTATAACCAAGCGCAGTTAAGTGATGGCGCCACAAAAATGACAACTACCGCCGTTGTGGCTTATACGGCCTCTCCTGACACCCTGACGTCCTCGGCAGGTCCGGATGACCACACTTCTTCATTGTTCTCATTCGCGGTTACTGGAACATGTACAAAAATAAAAGTTTATTGGACGCCTCTGTAAGTACATCATCGTCCAATTGGTCAGTTACTAAAAACAGTTATCAAATTTAGCGTAAACAGTTAGAGTTAACGAATAGTTTTACAAGATAATAACAGTTAACACGAATAAGAAAGGTTCGAACCTCCAAGGAAAAGAGTGAAAGATTATTTATAATCCGCGCCAGATTAGAAACAAACAGTCACTGTTAGATACATTTAAAATAAAACTAGAAACTTAGTACTAACACAAGAGTAGACTTCAGCATGAAGGTCTACCGTTACCATAAGAACCATAATATCATAAGAACAGTTATCATAAGTGTGTGTCTTAAACATTTAAACTTAAAATTAACAAGACCACGAGTTTGGGGCTGGTTACCCTGTCCATGGGTCTTAAACCTCTCTCATCAAGACCACGAGTTTGGGGCTGGTTACCCTGTCCATGGGCCTTAAACCTCTCTCATCAAGACCACGAGTTTGGGGCTGGTTACCCTGTCCATGGGCCTTAAACCTCTCTCATCAAGACCACGAGTTTGGGGCTGGTTACCCTGTCCATGGGCCTTAAACCTCTCTCAACAAGACCACGAGTTTGGGGCTGGTTACCCTGTCCATGGGTCTTACCTCTCTCAACAAGACCACGAGTTTGGGGCTGGTTACCCTGTCCATGGGTCTTAAACCTCTCATCAAGACCACGAGTTTGGGGCTGGTTACCCTGTCCATGGGTCTTACCTCTCTCAACAAGACCACGAGTTTGGGGCTGGTTACCCTGTCCATGGGTCTTAAAATTATCTCAGGAAGACCACGAGTTTGGGGCTGGTTACCCTGTCCATGGGTCCATTCCAATATACACACCTCATGCTCTCCACCATCCGCCATACATTGCACCACACCTCACGCACACGGGGATCAGGCCGAAGATTGCGTCTCGTACACACGGTGAACAGGCGGAAGGTTGCATCTCGGGCACACGGAGAACAGACCGCAGGTCCGCTTATCACTGAGCGGCATGCAGGACGCAAGTCCGCACCTCGCGATACAGCGAGCAGGCCGCAAGTCTGCGCCTCACCAGGCAGCAGCAGACACCAGGTCACAGCCCGGGCTCGGCTCGCGTAGACTGCACCTTGCACAGTGACGAGGCTCTCAATGCATCGTTATCATCTAAGGAAAGCATGAAAAATTGCATTAGTTTTGAATACGGTATTACTTTAACGTCACCAATATGCTTCATTATCGTCATGAATAATCAGAGCTTTTAGAAGGCGATACTAGCAAGCAAAGCTTTTAGGATATTTAAAAATAACAGTGCCCTCAGTATGTACGCAGTAATATCGTCAAGAATGTTACTAACTTTCGCATATCTCTCAGGACGCAAGACCCGGAGGATGTCAGAAAATGTTACAGAAGTCTCACGGTACTCGGTTAAGGATAATCGCAAAGCTCTTAGGATATGATACCGGGTCACCAGTTTTGGTTATGTCTGCAGCTTGACGATTGTCGTCAAGCAAACCCGAAACATGTCCAAGTATGCCCACGCAGTGAATTCGAGTTCAGACTAATTGCCCTCAAAGTCATTTTATGAACCAGGGCTTGTCCGACAGGTGTCGTTCAATCACTTACTGTAATAAGCCACCGTCTGCTTATAGTCGATCGTCTCGAGTCTGTAGATAAACCTTACCATTTTAACCTTTTTACCTTTCTGCTACGGCGGCCAGTCCCAATGGTGAGCAACCAAAAACACAGTAGACACTACAGCACGCAAGTACTTGTCTAACACAGGTGTACGCCTTTGGTTCGATGAGACGGCCACCCAACATGACCCGCACCCAACATGACCCGAAAGAGATCAGGCGTAGGACCGTCGACTCTTTGTACTCATTCGAGTCACGGAGCGTTGACCACAACTTTTAAACTTCGGGCCGTAACAAGCATATCTATAATTAGAAGTACACAGTATTATTAGTTATTGTTTGTTCAACCCAGAAATCGAACCTATATTGAACAGTAGTCTCATACACTAACTGTCGACCCAACAAAGCAGTCGAAACCATCACTGGTACTGACGTTTCAATAAGTACCTCTGTCAGGAAGAAAGATCACAATAACCTGAGCTGGCTCGTAACGTGCTTATGAACATGTTATTAATCTTGATCCTATATGAATGTCAGACCTTTACGATCAAGTTTGCTACAATGATTTTGTGTACGATCTTAAAATTTAACACCTGAAATAGCCAGTCAGGCATGAGGATTATCTTTCCGGAACACTAATTGGTACTCTCACAATGACTAGTGCTTAAACCTCATTTTAGCTCGGTCTAACCTGACCATTAATCATTATTGTTACACAAACAACATAACATAGTTCATTTAATACCTGACACTAGCGAGGGTATTTAAAACCTTTCATAATGTTTCTATAACATCAAGAATAGCATGCTTAGGTAGACGTACTATTAAGATCGATAGACATGCAGTCTTTACCGGTATCAATACTTTGCATTTCGATAAACATTAAAACATAACTAACAAACGATATGTTTTGCTTTATCATAAAAGATCTTTCTTTAACATTTACAATTTGTTGTTGATGTTGTGTAAAACCTATTAGATTACATTTAAAATATGAAGTTTTAGTTTGGAGTCCACTATAGAAGGTTCATAGAAGTTTCTTTACTTTTTTTTTTTTCTTTGAACCATTAATAACAAGTGAAGTCACTTTCGTACTACCTACTCTGAACTATTAAATAAATTTAACATCATATCTTTAGAATTTAAACATTTACCACTGTTATAACGCTTCATAGATTTTACAATAACAGTGGACTAATGCAATCACCAGTAAATAATGTGACATAGTACATCTACCGGCGGATGATAAGAGTTCCTCAAGCTGTTTTAAATAGGCTCCGTCAGGACTAGCTCTGCTGTCCACGCACCCTTTTGCCGTATTGTGAATAGTTACATCACACGTTAATATACTCCCGATTTATTTGCTCTCACCAACCACCAATATAAAAGAATAGCCCATTCATCGAATTATCAAAATAAAAATTAGAAATGTAATTGATCATCAACTATTTCTCGTTGTCATTTTTTTTTTTTTTTTTTGATCATCCCTACTATTATTACTATTAAGTGCGAAAGTAACTGTCTGTCTGTCTGTTACGTTTTTACGCCTAAACCGCTAAACCGGTTTTGATGAATTTTGGAACTCAAATAGTTTAGAACCTGAGAAAGGACATCATACACGCGGGCGGAGCCGCTGGCTAAAGCTAGTTGTTTAATAATGGTCATTTCAATTTTTAAATTTACGGAGAAACATCTAGTAACTTGGTGTACACACTGTAAATTGTTATAATCTGACAAGTATCTATTTTTCGTTTCCATAAATAAAAGTTAAACAGATTAATCACAACGTGTGTGGGTATTATGTCCCGTCACACTTGCTGTGTCAGTGTAACATTTTAAGTAAATGGATAAAAGTTACTTGACCTTTAAGTAATAAGTTCAGGTTGCATTAGGCAGCCACTACAACTGCTATTATTCATCATTCCTTCGTTAAAAATAGTTCGTAACCATAGCAAAGAACGCCTACTTGATTATGCACAGGTGGGGTAGTTACAAACATTCGTTTGAGCGCTATTCACTATTTACGTTATACCAAATATTCGCAATAAATGCGAAAGTGTAACAGCGCTTTCACGCCAAAACCACTGATCCGATTTTGATGACATTTGGTATAAAGATAGAAACATACACGCGGGCAATAGCTAGTACCAAATATTCGCAATAACAAAAGGTATGAGATGAGGTCATTGTTAAAACTAAACCAACTACTTAAGCCCTTTTGTTAAGCCACAGCTTTGCATCAGCCCTAAGGCATTTTCGTATACGCGCCAAACAGTCCATTTTTTCATCATTTTAAATTGCGCACACAATTCACTTTTGTACACTACATATCAAAATTATGTGAAAATAAATCATAACTCAACATGTAATACGATTTGATCTTACCAGTACAGCGTCAAGCACAACTCAAGTTTTTCTTAACTGAACCTTCTAACCTTCTCTCATTACCGTGTCGGCACTGGTGGACCACATTGTACACCTTGTACATTGGCACGGATGCAGTTTCCATCGCTTAGCACAATGTTTACTAACTGGATAGAAAGCGTTATACACACGAACACACATGTGGTACAAATACCCTCATTATTTTATTAAAGTAATCGTTTTAAAACCGTTTGTAATTGACACTAAAAACCAAATATAGAAGTCGTCACTTCCTTTACGATTTTTATATTTGCTATGTTTTGACTTTGTTTTGATTTTTGACTGATTTAGTTTTGATTTTTGACTTTGATTTAGAGCGGATAAGAATATCACAAAAGTCGGATTCCCTTATTAAAAATCACAACGAACACTGAATTTCGATAGCGTTCAAATGAGCACTAATAGTGTGCAATGCCTTTTTTTTTTTTAACGAACGATCGCGTTTATCGTTCCCGGGACCTCTGAGGCGAATCACTGCGTATATTCACTTTGGTTCTATATGACAGCGCGATCTATTGTGCATTTGTCAATGCTCTCTATCGTAAGACACACCTAGATAATAAAGTATAGGCAAATTAAATGAAAATATCTAACTAAATGTCGGTAGTTGATCGTTTCCCAAATATTGAAAATTAATAATTTGTGAACGTAGATCGATCCCACTTCTGATGTTAGAGTCCAGAAGTGAAAAATAATAAAAATAATTATAATTCTAAACAATTTACTTTAATTCTAAACAATTTATTTCATTAATTACAAAATAATCTTAGAAATGCAATTAGACACAAACAACCGTTAATTAAGTAACGAATCTAAACAAATTGCAGTTAGATAGACAGCAAGGGCGGTCACATAGGGCTGTACTAGCTGTTAGACAGTTTTCCTCGCACCCACCGCAATTCAGACAGTACTAACTTGTCAAAGACAGCTTTCCACATCTGTTAACAGAGTAGTACTAATTGTCCAAAGACAATGATCCACACTCCGCGACGCATTCGTCAGAAATGCGTACCGATACAACAGATCACTCCTATTTATAACCAAGCGCAGTTAAGTGATGGCGCCACAAAAATGACAACTACCGCCGTTGTGGCTTATAATATGTTATTAGTAGGCCTCTCTTAAACCCTTCCACTTTTCCCTTTCTAGAGCTATTTACACCCAGGGAGAACCACTTAGACTTTTAATATTTCTATACCAAAAATATTTTGATAACAATCGGCTTGATCTTATCGATAAAATTTTAAATTTATTTTTATTAATTTTATTCTATATTGTGGTGTTATAAGATTAATGTGTAAGTAATAAATAAGTATTTAAAGAGTGAAGACGTCGCTGCGGCGTCGATTTCTTATAATATAATCTTAGATTTACTGAAAAGAAAAACACTACTTTTGAAGTTAAACCTTTGAATTACATCTTCAGGATTACAGAGGTCCGATGCCAGTCATTAGAAAAATATTATTCTGGTAAAATCCGTTGAACTAGAAGTCAAATAATGTTAGGAATAATGTAGATTAGGAAGAATATATTTATTCTGAGCAAATATTAATTATCGAACACAAACACATGTAAGGTAAGTCTATCTGTCAAAACCTCAGCCTACTTTTACTTTTATATCTAAAGTACGCTGTTGACCTGGCCTTGTCTAACTTTAATAATAAGTAGGTATATTATTATTCTGAAACATTTTACTAAAAGTTTCTTGTAGAATATAAACAATTTCATTAATATGCTACAAGGAATTACTTCAACGAAAAGGTGTCTGTACATTTCATGATTTAGATTATTTGAAGAGTTGAAGAATTAAAAATATACGTACCTTTTTCATTAACGTGTTAATTAAATATGTAACTAACAAAGAAAATTAATGATTACTTTATAAAGCTTACTAACAAGAATAATATTTAGTATAAAATAAAATTATAATAGTTTTTTCGAGATTTCGTTTATATAGCTTATGTTTGCACGTGTCTGCAAAGACATGGTTCTATTGTATGCTATCTACGTGTAAAATATTTTATCTAACATAATTTTAAAGACTTCAATCACTTTGAAAAATTGGAAGAAAAAACGGTGTTTTGCGTATTTTTCTTGATGTGTTCGCATTTTGTGAACATTTTTTTGGTTCCTTATCCGTCTGAACGGTTTTAACCGTGGAGAACTAAAAGATGAATACAGTTATTTTACGATTTATTAGTTACACTTCATTCATATGACATGATACCATGCTTAACTCTTAAGCCGTTCGTTTTCACTCTTCCTCTTCTATATGTGTTTCAATCATTTATTTGTAGTTTTGTCATTTTGTGTTGTGTGTGTTCACGTGTTTCATTGAATTCATTTATATTTTTCACACCGTTATTTCGGGAGCCAAAAATTGGCGGAAAATCGAACTATAGAAATATAGAAAAAAAAAAGCCAAATTGATAACTTCAAAACTTTGAAATCGAAATCAAATTTAGTATAACTTTTTTTAGTTAATCTTTAATATAAATCTTTCAACAATCGAGGATCGAATTAAGTGATATGATAAACTAATGATTAAGTGCAATTAATTTAAGATATAATCTCTTTCTAGTCAGTAATTATGTTACAGCATTTTTCATTTTATAATAAACAATATTGCTTGAACAAATTAACGCATCCCATATCAAACGGTCTCTAAACACACCCCATGTCAGCCTTCGTCAAATTTGTATCATTATATCATTTTCATTATTATCGTTATAAACATATGACATATTTTTAATAAAATGGTTAGCTATAGTATATTACTTTTTTTTTAAATATTATTTTGAAGCTCGCTAAAGTCGCCTGATGGAAAGAATTAGAAGTGTTTTTGCATTGGTTTCCATTTTATACAGCTATTTTAATATTTAATATGTGAAAATATGTATTTAAGCATGTTAATTAATGTCTCTTGTGATAGAGGAGAATAAGAGAAGAAAATATTGTGCATATACTTTCAATAACTTGCTATGCTTAGTTTAAGCTTAGCCTTTCGGTATGTGAATATGTGAAATATCCCAAAAGTAATAAAAAATTGGTTCTTTGATTTTTTTGATAAACATTAATTTATGATTGAAATTGAAGTCAGAACCAGATCTTTAAAATATAAAACACTCTTTTTAAACTTTTTAAATATAATAATAAAAACTAACAATAAACACTTACCTTTATCACACATCACATAACTAACACAGAAAACATCACCACAATTGCAGAATAAAACACGCCACTACGAATGTTTACGATTGATACGCGGCGTATCGGCTCAGTACGCGATACGGGGGTGATACGCGGCGGCAGTACGATAACTGAATCGCCATACAACACGCGGAGGACCCAAGTTTTTGGCGCATGCGTACCTTAAGGAACGTCAGGTGTTTTATAACTATTTCGTTCCTTGAAAGTCCTTTAGTACACTGGAGATGTTTTGACATCGGCCTCCCAATTTTATTCAGAGCCCGTATTATGTATGGGTTTTACTTGAACTGCTTCGTTTGTTGTGAGGGAGAAGAGAGTTATATGGGGTTAGTTAAATAGAGGTTTTCATGTAAGCAAAATTGTTATTGAGAATTAAGCCGTAACAAACAAGTTGTTGAATGTTTTAAATACATGTTTCAAACATATTTCTAACTAGCTTTCGCCCGCGGATTCTTCCGCGTGTATCTCGATTATTGCAGTAAAAAGTAGCCTAGTCCTTTTTTATGAAAGAAGGAGCAAATGTCACACCTGCCCCCTTAGCCAAATTGTGTTTCGCGTCGATTCTTCTTCTACAATCGCTGACGCATCTATTCTCTTGTATTATTGACTGATTTTGAGCACGTAACGTAGCGATGAGAAGCATATTTTCCATACATTTAGAAATTTTCCAATAAGGTTTGTAGAATGCAACTTAGCTAGAGGGCTGATGGAATCGGAAAAATCGCGTGCAACAATTAACTTATTAATTAAAGTTGGTACATCTAATTATACGATGATCACTAATGAAATATAAACCATTTCATCATCATCATTATCAACAGCTTTTAACAGTCCACTGCTGGATATAGTCATCTCCTTTGAACGGAGGTATTGGCCTACTATACCACGCTGGTCAGACGGGTTGGTATAGGGTTGGTTTCAAGTTTTCCTTCTCTTTGCATCGATGTTGTCTTGCGTAGTTTATCCCTTAGTAGCCTTTTACGACACCCGCGGGATGAAGAGAGGACATTCGGTATCCGTCACCACACGGCAAATATAAACTATTTAATATCTACATACTCGACGCACATAACCCTAAAACGTTTCTGTTTACCACAGGGGCGTTTTTAACATCAACGTTATGTAGACTACGATTATTTTAGTCCTATTTAAGGCTCTTTTACACGGCCATTATAATTTTCAAACTTGTGCCCTAACGAACAATTGTTCTGGCCTACATTCAAATAGACTATTCAATTATATTGTTAAGCAGACGTTACACTATTATGAGTCGCTAGGGAATTTAAATGTTGGGTTGTAAAAATGTTTCACAGTTTACCTACGATGTTTTTGAAAACAGTTTGCACGTCATTTATTTACAGGTCACTGTTTAAGCGTGTGGTATGCATATTATAAGTTGGAAACTAAAATCCCTACTAATATTTTAAATGCGAAAGTAACTCTGTCTGTCTGTCTGTCTGTTACGATTTCACGCCTAAGCTGCTACAATGATTTTGATGAAATTTGGTACACAGATAGTCTAGAGTCTGAGATAGGACATAGGCTACTTTTTACTGCGATAACCGACATATACGCGGGCGGAGCCGCTGGCAAAAGCTAGTTAAAACATACATACGAGTATATGTGAAGTTTATAGAAGCTCCGGAACTTTGGGTCTATAGAAGCCAATTTTATAAAACAAAACTACGTATTTCTATTTTTCTTTTTTTTAAATTGGTCATTTTTCACTATTTCATTGGTTTTATTGTTGATCTAAAATGTTTTTTTTTTTCAAAATAGAAGTAGCCTAAGTAAACCGCCTTGTTGGTCTAGTGGATAGCGTATGTGACTGCTAATCAAGACGAACCGAGACGGGTTCAAATCCCGGGTCGGTTCAAAAAGTGTTTTTGGGTTTTTCTTAGAAAATTTCTAATAGCAGCCCGAAGTTTGGAATTTTGGAGGTGATTCACTCCCGTGCCTCGAAGAGCATGTAAAGCTGTCAGTTCCGGTTGTCATTAACATCTATGGCAATCGTTATTGGGAAGTCAGTGCCCTCAAAATTACTAACAACCTTCAACCTTCGAATTTCAGTTCTCCCTTAGGGCTGCGGAGATCCGATGCCAGTTGCTCCGTGGAATTCTGATATTCAGGTAAAACCGGTTGAACTAGTAGCTGACCCCAAATAGTATTGAAAATAAGGCTTGAAAGAAGAGAGTAACCTAAGTTACTCCTTATAACATCAGCTGTTTGAAGGTGGAAGTCCTGTCAACGATGGTAAAGCCGTTCCAACTTTGTAAACGTTTAGTCTGTCATATTTGTTTAATCTTGCTAATGGAATAGACAGACATACGGACATGGTCATTCGATTGATGTACTGGCACCCACACGGTCGTATAGTTAGATGCTTCTGCATCATCTGGCCTCCGGTCTCACACTCACCACCGAAATACGACAACACGAATATTTTTAGGTTGGTTTTCCGTGTGAGGGTTGTGCCAACCCAGTCATGCTGAAATCAGTGCTACAACCTATTTATATTATACCACAGAATACATAATAGTACTCATACACAAGACTCACTCCGAAAAGTAAATTAAAGAAATCGGGGCCCTAGGCGTCAAAAGATTAAGTTCAATTCAGATCGCACAGCGCGGAATCAACTACAATTATATTTACCTACCGTTGCGTCTCTTTCTATCGTGTAACTCTTACCTGTTCTGACGACGTCTAGTCGACCGGCATGCTCATCCGGGCAGGCAGGCGGCCGACTATACTTAAACTGCGGAGTGACACCCCCCTGATTATACTAGCTTTCGCCTGAGGCTACGCCGGCGTGTATTTCATATATTGCAGTAAAAAGTAGCCTATGTGCTATTCTGATACAACAACTATATTACTGTAATCATCATTATCATCAACAGCCTTAAGCAGTCCACTGCTGGACATAGGTCTCTCCTTAGAAGGGAGGTTTTGGCCTACTATACCACGCTGGCCAGACGGGTTGGTTTCAAGTTTTATTTCTTTTTGCATTGATGTTGTCTCGCGTAGTTTATCCCAAGTCGCCTTTACGACACCCGCGGAATGAATAGGGGTGGTGACACTCTGTATTCTTAATCCGTCACCACATGGACAAGTTTCATCTAAATCCGTTCTAGTTTGTTCTATCCTATAATTGTGTCTGCTGTAATACTTTTTTTTTAACTTGTGAAAATCTCCTCGGACCACCACCCGGGGTTTGCGGCGGGGTGGTGCGTCGGACTCGAACCGACTAAAACCACACGGTGTGCCCTCTATGCTTCTTAATTTTAGGAAGAGTCCAGGAAAGAGGTTTTATTCTGGACTCCTCCCAGCGCCTGCCCGCACAGATACGGGCACTATCTCCAAATTAAACTTTAAAATTGGGCGACGTCTAGCACACGGGGACGCCGCCCCCATCTGCCGTAATACAGACTCAACCTAGTTAAGTATAAAATGAACGTAGTGATAAGTGTGTTTTATTAACTTTTTGGAATCCATTTCTAATCAATCAACAACTCATAATGTCCCACTCCTGGACTGGGTTAACGCCATACGTCCTCACGCTGGCCGAGTGCGAGCTGGGGATTGGTTGTGGACGTTTTTAAGCCCGCTATGCCTCCAACTAAACTTCACGACTGCCATCTTATGATAACAACCGGGACCAACTGCTTAACGTGAAACCCTCATAGCATATCATGCCACAAACAGACATCCCATATAGGTATGACCGCACCGTTGATGCTTAAATTTGGTGATTTATTTCAATCATCCAAGAAGCGCGGCTATGAGTACGAATTCATTTCAAATGTTTCATTTAATTTTAGTGTTTTAAAAATAATGGTTAACCAATAACAAACATACCATATTTTATTACATATCTTCATAGTTTACAATAAAGTCACTCGTGGGACACGTTCATAATTTTGATGGGATACTGTATTAGTTTCTTTTGTGAAGTTCTCCATAATAGAAAGAATGTTATTTTCTCAAGTTATTGTTGCCGCGGAAAAGTTTTTAGATAATAACAGATGATATTGAGGTGAAAATTCTTAGGAAATGAAGTTTCAATTCAGGTATTTTTTCGTGTGTTTTCAATTTTCAGAATAATATAATATGTTCGTGTGGTTAAAATAATATGTGTACATAAACGATAAATGTCTTTTTGAGATGAAAAAAAAATTACGGATGCTTTTTGACCAACTTACTCGCTTTATACCTTACACAAAACCAGTGTCAGATATTTTATTTTTACTGAGCAGGTATTTCAGTTTGCCCTCAGGGTTACGAAAGTCGGTGGTTCGATTTGTTTCGGAGTTTGGGTGTTTTCTTTGTATAATATAGATGTATTTATTAACAAAAAACTATTAATGTCAATTATCTACTACCAATAGTGTAAGCTCTGCTTAGTTTGGGACTAGATGGCATTCTGTCTCAATGTCCGAAACATTTATTTATTTATCTAGTTCAGAATAATAATAATAATATATAATAATAATATTTCGGACATCTTACACACAACACCATCTAGTCCCAAACTAAGCAGAGCTTGTATTATGGATACTAGACAACTGATATAAATACATAAACATAATTTTTCTGTAAAAAGATATTATTTATTTATTTATATATTTAATTATATTATGGAGGACTTACAGCTAACATAATAACATTTGCAATCTAGTAGATAACAGTGAGCCAATTACAAGTCCTCACCTGTAGTGATATAATAAACATACAGCTGTGAGCGACAGAGAAAAAAATAATTATTGTCTTGTTGTTATTACTTTAACTTAAAAAAAAACTTAAGGCTCTGACATTTTTGCATCTTTGAGACGCTCATAGAGAATGGATCTATATCGTCATGCTTACAAAGCTCATTAAAAGCCCTACTCACTCAATATTATACATAGAAAACACCCAAACTCCGAAACAAATATTAGCGGATCACAAAAACATTTGGTCCGACCCGGCAATCGAACCCGAGACCTCTTGATCAGCAGCCGCATACGCTAACCGCTAGACCAACAAGGCAGTCATGGCGAAGATATGTGTACTAACTTTTATGTGTAGTTAAGATATGTTGGTACTTTGAGAATTAACAGCTGCCATCTTGTACTGTTCTCTTCTGTAGTATGTTCAAAGGAGACGTAAATCGATTGAGGACATACCCTTTCTGACATTTCACAATAACTACCTACCATCACAAATCTACGCCTTTAATTTCCGGTACACAAACAATATCTCAAATAATCGCTCTGGCCTTAAATTAAGATGATAATACACGATGGAATTCCAATACTTACGTTAGAATAAATTACCTTCCAAAAGTGACATTAGCAGATTATGCGAGTTTTAAGGTACGATCATTATTATTTATTTAGGTTCGAGATCTCATGGGACCTGCGATTGTGGTGTGGTAATCGAGTTGGACGTTCCTGAGGGGATGGTTCGGAGTAGTTTTTGAGGTTAGCAGGTTCAAGAATATAAAATCTACACGTTTATAACATCTTTAACTTTATTAACAATATCACCCTAGCTTTTCTTTTCTCCTTTGAAAGACAACTCGTGCATTAGGAATCTATTCGTCTGTCGCGGGGGAATTAATAAATATACAAGAAATCCAGAGAAAGAACATCCAACAAAGAACGTCAAGACTCAGATAAAATTTGAGGATCACAGTGTTATCCCGAATAGGATTTGAACCCACGACACTTAGCGCAGTAGGAAGTGGCGCGATGACTGCTTAAATCACGAGGCCAACCGTGCAGTAGAACTGCGAAGGCAACCTTATTAAACAATTAAAATTTGGTAATGTAAAAAAAGGACATGTGAAGAGTACCAGAAGTGTGTGCACCAAATATATATTAATCGTCTCTGCTTTCTCCTCTCGGAAACAAGCGTAACTCTGTGTATATATGTTTGTAAATAAACAAGGAAGAAATACAGCTTCTAATCCTGAATCGCGATATAGAAATTCTCGCGGCGAATATTTCGAAATTATAACACAATAAGGTGACGTATTTGGGTAAGCGCCATCTTTCTCAGGTCGGCGGTAGCTCTTACACATCTATCATCATTTGTTTTAAGGAAAACTTTCACCCGCGAGTTGTCAGATGGCGTTCACACACATCAATATGTCTATGACGGGATTAATAATCTGTGTTGAATTCAGTTCTATGTTTATCTGTTGTCAAAAGTCTATCATTGTCGTTGAGAATCAGGTGATGTTGTGGAGTTTTAAAAAGTGGGTAAGATTTTGATTCCAGAAGGACCTTGATTTACAATATAAAAGGCAAGCCTTAGTCCCCCGAAGAATCATTCTCTGTTTTATCTTGGTATTAAACGTAATTCTGACAGTCTTAATATTGGTTTGTGAAGACTTTCTGTTGTGACGCCCGCTGTCCAAAGTGGTAAGAGATCTGTCTTTTATATAAACTGTATTTCTTTATGCCATAATCTGTTTGTTTAGATAATTATTTAGGAGTGTTATCCTCTTTCCCTAGGGTTCAAGGATTCGTTCAAGGATCCACTCAAGTACTTATATAACGTGGCCTTTATAGGCCGTACCTGCTGGTATTATCGACGGGACTCACTAGTTCTGAGTGGGTTATCCGGCGTGATGAGGTCTTCGGTGTGAAGGAGAGCAACCACACGTGCCACAAATCTCCTTGGCTTGCCACTGGGTCACGTATGAGCAAAACTGAAATTCACTAATTATTTTTTTACTGATACCTACTTTTGTTCACCGGTACGCTTACTCTGAGGATACACGATGAGGGACCCCAGGGACCACATCGGGGCGGCCATGTTATCTTGTCTGACGTCTGCACTTCCCGGTCGAGCCCCCATAGATCCAGGGAAGCTTAAGATATAAACTTTTTGAATGTAACCCTCTTATTTAGATTTAGAAATAAGTAAGAATCTTAGTACTTTATTGTTTATGACTAACGACCATTGAGAATTATGTAATAATATGTTTTAATGAATATATGTGTATGTGAAACCGGATAATTCTTTAGTTTCCTTGAAGAGTACCCTAGCCGCCCATCGTCACTAGCACACAACCTTTCTAGAATTCCTTCGTCTGTCTTCTTCTCTAAATTCTACTTGTGAACGGCGCCCTGGGAAAACTCATTTTCTACTGACTGCGCGCCGGTGAGGTAATTCCCCCTGGAAAGGGCTTGGGCCGACTAACCCCCCTTCACCGGGGCTAGGGGTTACACAATCTATCTACATCAACCGTTGGGCCGTGGCCCGACTGCCAGGAACGATCACCTCGCCTGTTCGGAGGATCGTCCCTTTGTGTGGGAAACCTCTAAAGTAGTCTCCACCTCAACGTGATAGAAGCAACCTTCAAGGAAACCGATCAGCATCGCCATACCCCTTCATATCTAATCAAAATGGTGGAATGTCGGAATCGAATCGGAAATAAATATCTATAATTTACTTTCTACCATTTTACTTTTTACTAGACTAATAATCTACTAAGATCTCTGGACAGCTAAATTATCTTGTTATTTTGTTTGTTATAAGTTTGTAGTTCATTGGTCGACAAGTTATTATGGTGAATTGGTGTTGTTAAGTGGGCCAAGTTGTTTTCTTTACCAGTTTTATATTTGTTAGAAATGAAAATGCGTAAACAATGGTGAAGATTACAGAATATTCTAAATCTATTTATTTAAAAAGTGTCAAAACAATTTCATTAGACAATCTAAAATGAGAAATGCCTTTCAGCAAAACGCTCATTTTGTAATAAGCCGGATATGGTCATATACATATTTTACTCCATACCATTGTATTTAGCTCACGTTTTTACTTAAAGCCACTCCGGCTTATTGAGCTAAAATTGAGCTTGTAGAAAGCTATAGCCTTGCCAATAACAGCTGGTTCAGCAGAATTGCATCTTTTTATTCATGAGAACTGTCTGTCGCATTTCAAGACAATACGTATGATGATATTATTGTGTTGAAACTTTAGAATTGCGTTCACGTCCTATGACGTTGATTGAAAATGTACCTTCACAGGATGGCATAAGACTTATAATGGAGGCTTAAAATTTTTAACACGTATCAATATTTGCCTACCTAAAAGACATTCTCTGAATAACTTCTACTGCACAACAGTATTTTATAAATAAATCTAATGCCTTTCCTTTCTTAAATCTGACTTAAGTTATAATACTGCGAGTCGTTTAAAACTTACAAAGAAAAAATTAACATTAAGCTTTGAAATCGACAAGCTCCGTTAGGTCAATGGTCCTAAATTGATCTCAATCAACAATGAAATAATGTCCGTGAATAGTCTTCAACGTTCCTATGAATATTCAGGAGGACTTGACGACGCTTAAGACAGTCAAGAATCCTCGTCACTTTCCCACCCTTTAAAGGTTTATTAACATAAAACTGAAAAATATTATGCTTTTGTAAATTGCAGAAGCACGTTTTGTTACATCATCACGAACTGTATATATTATATTGTTACAGATAGCTGCATAGTTATAGAATTATTGAATACAGCTGTAATGTCACATTCAATGATGGACTTCTAGTGTACATGTAGACGCCGTAGGCGTAAGACAAAAGGTTATGGAATAAACATTACTATTTTTTTTTTTTATTATACTTTTGCGAACATTTTACACACAACGCCCTCTAGTCCCCAAACTAAGCAGAGCTTGTATTACGGGTAACTAGACAACTGATATAAATACATAAACATACTTTTTTTTTGTAAATACATACATATTATACATAGAAAACACCCAAACTCTGAAACAAATATTTGCGGATACACAAACATTTGGTCTGACCCGGGAATCGAACCCGAGACCTCTATAGCAGTCGCATACGCTAACCACTAGACCAACGAGGCAGTCTATTTGTTCTTTAACTAATGTAATCATCATCGAGTGCCTTCTTGGTCTAGTGGTTAGGGTATGCGGCTGCTGATCCCAAGGTCTCGGGTTCGATTCCCGGGTCGGATTAAATGTTTATATGATCTGCAAATATTTGTTTCGGAGTTTGGGTGTTATCTATGTATAAATATGTATATATTTACAAAAAAAAGTATATTTGTATCAGTTGTCTAGTAGGCCAATACCTTCTTTTCAAGGAGAGGCCTATGTACAGCAGTGGACTGTTAAAGGCTGTTGATGATGATGATGATGATGTCTAGTACCGATATTACAGACTAAATGGTATTGTGTGTCAGACGTCCGAAATATTTATTTATTACCATCATCATCATCATCATCATCATCAACATATAATGTCCCTCTGCTGGGCTCGGGTCTCCTCTCTGGAGAGGCTTTAGAACATTCCCTCGTTCCCATAGCCAAGTGGCCAATGAGCGCTTCTGTATAATGTAATACGTTCACAATATAAATAGCTAATAGTGTATTTTTAATGTCATGTACTCGGTCAGCGTGGCCTTAACCCTCTCCTGAGAGGACACCCGGAACTTAGCTTTGGGACATTATGGGTTGTTTATTAATTAATTAATTGCAGAGGCGAGCAGTCCGCATAATTGATAGTCCTTAAGCCACCGAGTTCCCTGAGCCCTTGCAGTTGCGAAGAGATGTTGCCTCTATGGCAGTCCTCTATCGCCTTTACAAATTCAAATTCAAATTCAAAATTCTTTATTCACTTAGGATGCAATACATCTCTTGTGACAGGTCAAGATTCTACATGTACATTTATGCCATGTTCGCAAACAATAGGTAGAGCCGGAGAAAAGAACATGGCAATAAAAACTCGAGGCCACTCCTTTCAAATCGCCAATGTTTACATAGTTTTAATGTTTTAATATAATAAACCTGATATGGGGGTAAGGTGCTGCCACTAATATACTATACACCATGTTAGAGGACTGATGCAAATTATAGTGATTAAAAATTAGAACTTATGCTAATTTAAAAAAAAAAAAACAACAGCCTCAGTGGGTACAACATAGTAGGAGCATCTACTTACAACAAAGGTAAAAACTATATGTGCTCAAATATTGGCCAAATTACTGGTAACGAAAGATTAAATATAAAATATTAATTATAAGATCAAAAGAAAGAGAAGAATGGCCTTTATTAGTCACGTATA
The DNA here is from genome assembly GCA_932526445.1 of Phragmatobia fuliginosa. NCBI lineage: Eukaryota > Metazoa > Arthropoda > Insecta > Lepidoptera > Erebidae > Phragmatobia > Phragmatobia fuliginosa. The sequence continues at coordinate 19,461,240 of OW052069.1, read as the reverse complement.
GTGATGGGTCGAGGGCAAAAACAAATACGGGCGGAAAGGCATAAACTGGGCAAATTGGGCAAAAATGAGTTTACGCCCGAATAAATGCCCGAGCACTGGGCAGAAAAAACGAATACCTTTGTTTTGTGATAAACAAACGTTTTCTTAATCTATTTTTTCTTAATTTAAATGAAAGTCAGTATGTTGTAAATTAAAACTTTTATATAATTATTATTTATACATTTTTGTAATTAAAATCACAAATAATCACAGTTCATTTCATTATTTTTGTCGAAAATTCGTAAAAAATTAACAATTATAACTCTTGTAAATATGTGTAATAATAATAACATTTTTAATTTTTTCATTCGATATTATTTTTTATATTTTTAAATGTATTTTTTAGATTTATATATTTAGAAATGTAATGAATAAGTATTTTGATTTTAATAAAGAGAACAATAATAATAATAATAAGTGGCAGCTTGGCAGTGTAGAATAAAACGAATTGCTGAGTCCAGGACACTCATCGCCAAATTAATTGCCTATGAATCTGGTAATACGCGACCGAGAGTCATGCGCTTTATGAAACAGGCATTTTTGGAGACTACCATCAGTCGTCAACAGTATACAGGGTGATTTTTTGAGACGGGGCAGTAAGGGCAGGTACCTTAACCGTTATAGTTACAGGAAAATGCTTTAAGAAGACTATCCATAATTTTTCAAGATATTCTGAACTGCATTTTCAGATTTTGAAAAAAATGTACAGCCAGCAAGAACATAGTCATTTTAAGCAAAAACTTTTTTTAATGCCATCGATCCTGGTTCCTATAAGGATCAAAAGTCTCTATTGGACCCATTGAGATTTGAGTACTAGAAATGTCAGAAATCGCAAAAAACTTTTCTCATACATTTGTACGGAAATAAATAATTTAGCATGTATTTTAGACACAGAAAACAGATAACTGCCATTTAGATAACTTACATTTAAATAATCTACGAAATAAATTGCTCAAAACGACCGCCGTTTTCACAAATACATAAGTTCACTCATTTTTGTACTGAGCTAGTAGCAGCTGATAATTTACTTGAATAGATATCATTTAAAATCCTTGTTAATGCATCTTTCAGCTCCTGAACAATGTTGTATTTTTTTGTAGTCTTTGTTTTTAGATAGCGCCACGGAAAAATATCAAGAGGCGTTAGATCGGGGCTACGAGGTGGCCACTTGGTTGGACTATGTGTACCTATCCACTGTGACCCGAACTGCCTATTCAAACTGAAATACGCGGCTGTTGTGTAGCGGAAAGCCATCTTGCTGAAAATAAACTTTTCGCAATTCTGACAAGAGACATTCATCCAACTGCTTTTGGAGATTCTCTAAAATGACGTCGTTATACACGGCAGAATTAAGAGTACCTTCATAAAACTCCACCATGACCACACGATACTAGTCGCAGTCGATACTTACTCGCGTACCAAACCAATGCAGATTCCGTGTTTCTATTATTTACAAAATACGCTTAATACAAAACATGCATCAACAACGATTTTAAATGATATCTATCTAAGAAAATTATCGGCTGCCACTAGCTCAGTACAAAAACCAATGTACTTATGTATTCGTTAAAACGGCGGTCATTTTGACCAATTTATTTCGTAGATCATCTAAATGTAAGTTATCTCTTGTCTGTGTCTAAAATACATATTAAAATGATTTATTTCCGTACAAATATATGGAAAAAGTTTTTTTGCGATTTCTGACATTTCTAGTACTCAAACCTCAGTCGGTCCAGTAGAGACTTTTGATCCTAATAAAAAACAGAACAAAAACTTTTTTTGATGCCAATGCATCAAAAAAAGTTTTTGTTTAAAATGGCCATTTTCTTGCTGGCTGTACATTTTTTACAAAATCTGTAAATGCAGTTTAGAATATCTTAAAAAAGTATGGATAGTTTTCTCAAAGCGTTTTCCTGTATCTGTAACGGTTAAGGTACCTACCCTTACTGTCCCGTCTTAAAAAATTCACCCTGTATGTCAAGTGTCAATAAAGAGAATAATAATAAATCTTTAATTTCATTATCATCGTCATTTAAGTCGATGTTAGACGTTACATCAAAAAATTCGGTTCGACTGGTTGATTTTGATGGTTGAGCATCATGAGACGTATTAATTTGACTCTTATCATCATCAACGTCAACGAGAAAATCATCAAATTCTGAATCCGACTCGTTCAAGTTGAATAATGGTAGGTTGAGCAAGATCAAGTCTTAATTTACAACATTTTTTATTTGATGCCTACCAATGTGACTCCACTCTGCCTGATGGTAAGCATGAGAGGGGGCCACCACACTGCCTGCGATGGAGGAAGTATGGCGACTCTGACCCAAACTATAGCGGCTTTGTGAGATGCTTTTTCACACACCTCTTAAAGGACCTGGGTTTATATTGGGAAGGAAAGACGTGGGATGGTAGCGAGTTCCAAGTTTCTAACCGCTCGGCACAGGTCTTTCCTAAACCAAGTTTTTTTTCGGTATCAAGTCAAAATGAGGTGAGAAAATAGATATTTCAAATCAAATAAATTACGGTGTATTAAGGACATAGAAAGGTAAGTTTTCACAAAATTTCTTGAAAAAATTATTTTATTTGTAAAAGATAAAAAAAAAACCAAAAACTTGGTTTTTTGAATATTTCACATAAAATTTGAGGTTATGTGAAAAAAGTGCAAATCCAAAAGTTGTAGATCTTTTTATTACCTACAACTTTGCCTTTAGTTTTTTTTTCATAGGATTTGTAGTTTTGCCGGAATTCGACATAAACCGTTTTTACCCTGAAAACCTCCCCCCTACCCCTTCCCGACCTCAGATCGCCCGTAAATTATTTTTCCTTCCATTTTTATAATATTCACCTCCTTTTCCAATGGGTTTCATCACTTTCAACCTACTACAATTTATGTTCACTTTTTATTATTTTAAGACGCTTCTACCCTTGTCTATTAGGTCAGTTTTACATGTAATAGGTATATACTTATACTATCGACTATTGTTATCGAAACAAAAAAACTGTGTTTATGTCACAGATTACTAACTATAACATATAAAGAACTGCTATCATTATAATACTCAGTTTGGTTTTTTTTTATACGCCCATGAGCATAGATTTAAAGAAAAAACTAAAATAGTAACATATTTATATCCAGGAATATATCATATTTTTTTGTTAATTACCCTTTGCTGCATACACATATATTTACACACAATTTAAATTAATAAAATGTAAATTGAAGTTTTTGCCCAGTTATAGGGCATTTATTCGGCATTTACGGGCATTTATCGGGCGTTTATTCAATGTGCCCAATCCGCCCGGGCAGAAACCCATCTCTAGTCACGTAGAATCTTTACTTACAAAAGTAAAATCATGTTCTTAAACAATGTGATAACAACATTCACATGAGTAGAATAAAATGATAAGGAGTAAGTAGTCAAATCCATTTTTCTTTATCATTTAAAAATTCGTCAACTGTATAATAACCTTTACGTATAAGATAAGTTTTGACTACATTTTTAAACTTTTCCACTGATAGACTCATAACACTAGCTGGTAACCTATTAAAAAATCGCACGGAAAGACCCATAAATGAATTATGCGTTTTATGTAGCCTATGATATTGACCTACTAATTTATGCTTATGTCTCGTGTTCACCGAGTGAACGTCACTATTCCTGTGATATAAATGCATATTTTGTTTTATAAACATAATGTTTGCAAATATATATTGTGATGCAACTGTCATAATGCCTATCTCTTTAAACTTTTCTCTAAGGGAAACTCGTGCACCTAGTTTGTAAATCGCACGCACTGCACGTTTTTGGAGAATGAAAATTGTTTGAATATCAGCTGCCTTGCCCCATAGCAGAATGCCATACGACATGACGCTGTGGAAATAACCGAAATATACTAGCCTTGCTGTTTCCACATCCGTAAGCTGTCTGACTTTGCTGACAGCATACGCTGCAGAACTGAGTTTCCCTGCGAGACACGATATTTGGGCGCCCCACTGTAACTTACTATCTAAAGTAATTCCCAAAAAAACCGTTGAATCAACAAAATTAATAACTTCATTGTTTAAAACTAGATTTGTACTGATATTCCTTACATTTGGCAAACTAAACTTAATACATTTGGTTTTTTTTGAATTCAAAAGCAAGTTATTTGATGTAAACCAGTCAAGGACTAATGCGAGGGACCTATTTACTTCGTCAGAGTAATCGTTTTTGCGATTGGTTTTGAATATAAGAGAAGTGTCATCAGCAAATAGAAAATAAAAAAATTACCATGGAGAGTGTTCTGAAGAGCTCTTCCAACTGATCCCACCTTCTCCTTTCCTCTACGGGACTACGCGTGCTGGACTTGGGAGTCACCGCTTTAGAGTGGAACCAATGCGCACTAGAACTAAGCGGTTCGGCTCTTCCTTCCTGTGCCGAGCAATCAAAAACTGGAACTCCCTACCAGCTCATGTGTTTCCTTCCTACTATGATCCCGGGTCCTTCAAGCGGGGCGTGAAGAAGCATCTGACTAGGCCGCCATAGTGTGGGTCACGTGTTGCATTTTCCACATTGGTAATGAGGACGGTGGCCACCACTCGTGGATTCTGCTTGAGCTTTCCATCAGGCTGAGCACAGTCATTTAGGCAGCATTATATAAAAAAATAAAAAAAATGATTGTAGTGAAAAATATACCAATTGATTTATTCTGTTTATCATAGTACAAGCTTTACTATGGTTTTGATCACACGATCGAGCATAACAATTTAATGAAGTGATTACAGCAAGAAAATTCTAGACATTTCGCTTCATTTATGTAACATCGCCTGTCGTTCCAGGGCTGTGCTTTCGATACACTGGATTCTCGCAATTATTTGATGATAATACTGCCTCATAGAAAATCGCTGTTTCTCAATTCTTTCGTTGATTTTCACTGAGAGTCACCATAGGCGAGTAACACTCCACAATGCATATGACAAGTCTCTTTAGCTTCTAATTTCTTTAAGCAATAGTTAAGACAGTTATCATCAGACACGTCCATTCAAATGAATTAACATATTTGGAAATTAATATTTTATTCTTTTTCACATTAATAGAATAGGATAGAATCAAACAAACTATATTGTACACCTTTTAATGCAGTTTACGACCTTATCGCTTAAAAGTAATTTCTTCCAGGCAACCTTAAGATGGAAAAAATCTAAATAATGGGCAGTGTTGGTGTGTGTTTTTTAAATTATTTAAACGAATAATAAAATGAAAGTGATTAACAAAAGAACCTAATATTTATACACTGTTAAATAAATATCATTAATCATCTTTTGAGAAAGATTTTCTCTATCAGTAAGTTTCAAAATCAGCTTTCAGTAGCAAAATGAAGAACAACCCAGATAGTTTATTACAAATGGCGTAGTATGGCAGAAGTGAAAAATGATTCTCACATTCTGGTGTGGAAAGATTTGAAAGGGGTTGATATAGAAAATTTACTATCATCAATATATAAGTCAACTTGTGAGAGAGTGGAGGACTTTACAGTTACTTAAAGCTTCTAATTCTTACTTAAAACTTATTAATTGAAGAAAAGTCTCTTTAGTCGTTATTTTATTAGAATAACTGGACGTAGTTCTGCAAACTAGAACCAACCCTCAAAAAGTAACTTTCGAGATAATTAGATTTTTGTTTCAAGAGTGTGAAGAAAAAAATTGGTAAGTTAATTAGGATATAAAACTTTACAATAATATGTGTAACATTGATGGCAATATAGGACAACACAATTATTTTGATTTTTCTTTGATTTAGCTTTTAATTTAAATCAAAAACCTGCTGGTTCCTTACTGCAAAATTAAAGTCTTGTGGGTTGGTTCTTTTTAACAGTAAACTAGGGTTTTAATAGGCAGATACATTAATATAACTTGTGTTTTATAATATTTTTATTGTAACTTGAACATAATAATTTTAGATATACACATTAAGTCGTATATAAAACTACTTACTTACGTATCACGCCACTTTACTTAATCAAGATTGATTTCTATTTCAAAATCTACTTGACCAGAATACCCATTTATGTCATGTCATGGTTCCTTTTAGCACAAAAAAGATGAACATAATTTGTATTTTTCTTTTTTAAAAAGAACAATGTGACTTGGTTCCATTTTGCGTATTAAAAATGCTAAAGATCTGTAGGTACCATGTGACATGAGTCTTTTTAGCTTTTATAAAGTGAGTATATCTGTGGTTGGTACCCTAAGCGGCCTCATTTATTTTTGTTTTGGATTGATAAATTGACCAGGGTCTTTTCTAAAAAGGTGTGAAACATGGTTAAGAGTCTATCTCAATATGTAACTCAATTTGACTCGAGTTGTGGGTTGGTTCTTGTTTGCATAACTATGTCCAACTTAAGTAGTCTTATATCACTTTTAACGCACTTTCAAGGTATTTTGAAAGACTTTTACAGAGTCTTAATTTAAGAAGTTTGCATTAATTTAAAGATGTCAAAAAGTTTACATGCATATGTAGTGTCTAGATTGAACTTAATTATTAGAAAATGCTTTAATTTTAATAATAATAATAAAACTTTTATATCGCAATTCCATAGGGTGTTAGTAGAATATAGACTTATAGCTATGTTAGTATATGTAAGTTACACAGAAATTTTATTATTGGACTATTATTTCTGTCCACAATGACATTCAGGTGGTTAGGACTACCACGTATCCTTTGTAGTAGTGAAGCTGCTCGTTTTCGGCTGATCGCTGAAAAACTATCTGTGTGCGCATCGGCGAACATGCCAGAGGCGCTGCGCCAAGGTGGCAACCCCAACAGCATTCTGAATGCATTCTTATACTGGACCCAAAAAACACTAATGGTCCTCTGCGTACAACTTGTCCAAAGACTACACGTGTAGAAAGTCTTGGCAGTACGCTTTTAAAAGCGTCAATTTTACCTCACATGTGCAACGTGCAAACCTTCGAAACAGCATGTTGCTCCTAACCGCCAATGCTCTTCGTTCCTTTTCAACATCTAAATCGTCCTTCATGTTTGACGTTACTACTTGTCCTAGATATTTAAACTGTTCAACACGATTCAAGACTTGACCAGCTAAAGTAAACAAAGGTAGACGAGTAGTCAACTTTTTACAGAAAATAAGAACTTAATGACTGGCAGGAGCTGAATGATGATGATGATGCTTTAATTTTTAAATTTAAAACATCACTTATACAGACAAAGGAGCAAATTCCGCAACACCACAGCACTGCATAAAAAAATTAAAACAATACCTATAGTGACCAGTCTGGCCAGCGGTATTGTAGGGGAAAAGCTTTTTAATTTAATATTATTAAATTAAAAATTAATAAAATTAAATTAATATAATTTTAACGAGAGACCAATGTCTAGTATTAGACTATTAAATACTGTGGATGATGATGAATGATGACAAAGGTAATTATTTAGTTTGATTATTTAGACGTCAATGTCAGAGCCGGCTATTCAGTACTAACCGTTGAAGGCTCTTATCATCATTATCTTTAAGTATTGCTTTTAGTTTTTCAAATGCATACAGAGATCTTTATTCATATCACTGATATAGCAAATTTCAAAAGTATTCAAATTAAATTCCAAAATTCAAATGCATTTCACTCCTCAATTTAATATTCATCAAAATACTAAACAGGAATAAGGGAATGTTACTTTAAAACAATTTGATGTACACAATTTTCCGCTTATTACCACGTCAAAGGTGTAATTTTAACGAAGACATAGGCGATCCTTAAATAATTATCTCACATAAACGAGATATTCAACCGCGTTATTAACTTTTCAATTTTCTTTATTACTCTTAAATATACCGTTTTATGCAGGAGGAGCCGCAATATTTTGTAAGAGAAAACTGTGTTTTAATTAATAGTGAAACAGGTGGTTTAGTTACATTATCATCAACTACCCATTAAGTTCCACGGCTGCGCTCGGATCTTTTCTCAATAGAGGGTTAAGGCCATATGTCCACACGCCGACCGAGTGCGGTTTGGGCACTGACAGATCACCCAAGGGCTCCAACTAAGCTTCACGACTATTAACCTATCATAACAACTGAGACTGACTGTACGTGACCTCTGAGTCACGGAGACGCTCATGGCATTATGCCACTGACGATCACCCACCCATGTACTGACCACGGCGTCGTTATTTACCCTCGGTGATTATTTATACGTAATTGACAAGCTTTATTATTATTCAAATTATGTAATGACTTTATAAGTAGATAGTAAAAGTTTTAAAGTATAAATATTTTTATTTTCATTTTATCGCATACAAATAAAATCTTGTTTTAAAACAAAAACTTTCAATTTATTTTTGACTTTTTAGCTAGATACTGTTAATTTATTCTCAAGCCCTCATTTGATACCCATATCGTAGAAATGCATTGAAATATAACATGACCGCCATCTTAGACATGTCTATATTGGATTTAGAATGTCATCACAAAGTTAACCATGCATTGACATTCAAACTGAACCTGTATACAAAATTTCAGCTCAATTGGTTGAAGATATCTGCTTCAAAATTTTGTTGCAAGATTTCATCACAATGAAAATACATACAACATACATCATCATCATTTGACTGCCTTGTTGGTCTAGTGGTTAGCGTATGCGGCTGCTGATAAAGAGGTCTCGGGTTCGATTCACGGGTCAGACCAAATATTTGTGTGATACACATATATTTGTTTCGGAGTCTGGGTGTTTCTCTATGTATAATATGTATGTATTTACAAAAAAAAAAGTATGTTTATGTATTTATATCAGTTGTTTAGTACCCATAACACAAGCCCTGCTTACTTTGGGACTAGATGATGTTGTGTGTAAGATGTCCAAAAATATTTATTTATTTATTTATCATCATCATCAGCCAATCTCAGTCCACTGCTGGACATAGGCCTCTCCCATTGCACACCACTTTGATCGATTTTGGACTTCTACAGATACAACATACATTGCAAGTTGTCGTTATCTTTTTTAGTGAATCTCTTCTATCTTTATATTGGAGAGGCAATCCAAAACCAAATCGTGTTTGTTTCATGTTTTCTGCCCATCATCAGCGTTAGTTATTTACCATCAAGATGATTACTTACTCTTTTGCCCCCTTTTTACTACAATTAATGTCAATACATAATTTCGTATTTCAATATATATATGTATATTCTTACCTAAGCAACAGAATATCAAAAACTATTCATAAATTTTGAGGTGGAATAATTTCATTAGGTGTGCTACGTGTAAAGCTGAAGCCACACAAGCCCCAGAGACTCGGAGGTGCAAATTGCATGCAGATCCGACATGAACAGAATATTCCTCTGATAGCTCGATCTGTGAGCTCACACAGAAAAGAAGGAAATTAGAACATCACAGTCTTCGTAAAATAAGTGAGTAGGAAATAAAAACATTTGAAAAAATAACTGTTTTTAGACTTTCGCGACTTTTACACATACTCAGGTTTTTACTGTAAACGGGACTAAAGCCCGCTGCATACGTGACAGGATTTAACACGGACGGGATATGGACGTGGTTGCCTCGTTATAAACGGGAACCTGATTTAAATGCATACCCACCGTGACTGTGACTCGGATCTAACGTGTTAGTGTTGTGAACAAGGAAAGATGTATTTTTCATTTCAAGAATTGGCTTTAATTGCTATTGACGTGCTAAACATCGTCGGCGACGATATTTAGCACGTCCCGTGCGTGCCACGTTCCGCCCCGTCCGTGTCTCCGTGAAGTATGCATTTCCTTATTCATTTTGTATGTAACGGTGTTTGCAAAACTTCCCGTCCTGTTCCGCCCGTTTACAGTAAAAACATTTGAAAAAATAGCATTATTTTTATTTTGTTATAGCTGGGTCCTGCGGTGTTTCTCGCTTTTTTAGATCTTAACTAGTATCGAGTAATGCCGCGGGCGAAGCTAGTCTGAAAAACTAGTCTATGTAACACCTTATAACATCAGCTTATTGCCAGTGATAGTCCAGTTAATATAGGTCCAGCTATTCCTGAGATCAGCTGAAACTCACAGACAGACAAAAGTTTGAATTTTTTTTTATTATTGTCATCATCATCATCAACAGCCTTTAACAGTCCACTGCTGGACATAGGGCTCTCCTTTAAAAGGAGGTTATGGCCTACTATACCACGCTGGCCAGACGGGTTGGTAAAGGGTTTGTTTCAAGTTTTCCTTCTCTAGGCAGTGATGTTAGCTGCTTATTTTGTTCCTTTAGTCGCCTCTTACAACACCCATGGAATGAATAGGGGTGGTGACAGTTTGTATTCTAAATACGTCATCACACGGATGTATTTTTTTTTAAAAAACGTAAATACTTTAATTTGCAATTAAGAAAAATTATGTTCATTTGAAATTACAAACGGACACTCAAGTTTCATTTATTTGTTTTGTTTTGAAACTATTTTCTTTGGTTAAATAATAAATATGCGTTCTTGGAGAGATACAATGTTCTAGATGACAGTCAACATGGGTTTAGGAAAGAAAAGTCAACAACACTGGCTGTCTACAAATATGTTCAAACATCCTTACAATATATTAACGACAAAAAGCACGTAATCGGATTACTATTAGACATGACTAAAGCTTATGACAAAGTCCGCTATGATATTCTTCTAACGAAGTTATACGGCTGTGGTGCACGAGGATCTACCTACGAATGGTTTAAGTCATACTTAACTAACAGAACACAAATAGTACAAATTGAACACTTTAACAATGACAAAAATGAAATAGAATTAGTACGATCCCAAGTAAGACAGCTAACTGGTTCCATACCGCAAGGAAGCGTGCTTGGCTGCATACTATTTCTAATCTACATAAATGACTTGCCTAAATCATTAGATAAAGAAAAAACTTTACCCGTATTATTTGCAGACGATGTATCAATACTTATAAAATGTGACGACCCTAATGACTACCCAAACATAGTACACAACACTCTCGAAACGGTAACACATTGGCTTACAGATCATAACTTAGAAATTAACATAAATAAAACTAAAATTATGCAGTTTAGATCATATAAAAAACCTCCCTTAAACATCAATATAACTCACGAAAATATACTTATTGAAGAAGTAGACACATTTAACTTACTAGGAATCAACATAGACACGCATCTTAGTTGGAAAGCACACATAGAACACATCAAATCGAAATTGTCTAAATTCACTTACGCTCTCTTCCAAATTAAACACAGCACCAACATGGAGACTGCACTATCCGCTTATTACGCATACGCATACTCGTGGATGAGATATGGTATCATGCTTTGGGGCAACAGCGTTAATATAAAGGAACTTTTCCTAATCCAAAAAAAGTGTGTCAGAATTTTATCCCACATAAATAACAAACAAAGTTGTAGACCTTACTTTGTGGAGTACAGTATCTTGACCCTGCCCTCAATATATGTACTCGACTTATGTACATTCGCTTATAAAAATATAAATATTTTCAAAACTAAAAAAGATATCCACGACATACCCACCAGAAATAGAAATAAACTATACCTGCCACCGTCTAGAATAAAAATGCTCTATGAAAGTCCATATTATATGGCAATAAAAATATTTAACAAATTGCCAAAAACTATAAAAAACTTGGAATCACTGAACGTTTTTACGAAACAACTGAAAAAGTTTTTAATAAATAAATGCTATTACACAGTTGAGGAATACCTGACAGACACAATTACTTAGAGATATGACATATGAGTGAAGAGGCGTTGGACTTGCAAATTTACATTTAACCTACTATGACATGCCCTGATTATTTTGTTAATATTGCAATGCTTGAAAAAAGCACTAAGTTATAAGTACTTATGTCAATACTGTAACAAAAAATTGTACACTTAGTAAGCAATAAATGATTTGATTTGATTTGATTAAAAAAAAACAGTCATATTATTATTTCTTTTAAAGTATCAATCTATCGTGACTATAAGAAAAAATAAGTCGATAATATCCCCCAGAGACGTGGACTGAGCTCCGAGAGCTTCAGAAGCCGCAAGAATGCGATGTCAAAGCTCAGAGCTCGGAACTTGGGAATTAAGCTCCAAAGTAATGCTCGTTAAAGGTTCAAAATAAATCTATAATTCTAACTAAAATTTTAAGAAAAATAAACCAACTATCTATCCATTTTAATATCATTAATTCGAAAATGTTTCTATCTGTTCACCGCTCAACCACTGAATCGAATTGTATAATCCTTACTAATATTGTAAACGCGAAAGTTTGTGAGTATAATAAAAACATACATACGTACATTTGTATGTATATATGTTTTTTGCTCTTTCACGCAAAAACTGCTGAAAGGATTTGGATGAAACTTTATAGTTATATAGCCTATATATTAGAATAACACATATGCTACTTTTTACTGCAATAATCGAGACACACGCGGGCGGAGCCACGGGCGAAAGCTAGTTTTAGATATATAGAAAGATTTTACTTTGGAGAAGGACAAAGGCTACTTTTTGTCACGATATCCGACTAATGTACGGTCGAAACCACACCCAAAAACTAGAATTTAGTATTTTCTCAAATTCTGATTTTATCCAAACAATAATTGTCATTAAAATACAATAAATTATGTATTTTTCTTTTTATTTTCTTGCGTAAGTTGCTAAGACGTCATGTTGTCCATTCATCATCACGAAGAAGAAGATGTCATATGGATACATCACCATTCAATATCCTATATTGAAACTATAAATTGCTGAGCTCTTTAATTTTCACCCATCATAAATCTGTATCTATAAACTAAAAAATAAAATTGGTGTATCTGTATGTAATATCGACGCAACAGTATTTTTCTATATGTGTATGAAAGTAAATCCGATTTGTCTGTCTGTCCATCTATCTCTCTGTTTGTTTCGGGTAATCTCTGGAATGGCGAGACCGATTGTGACGGGATTTTGATTGACATAAAGCTGATGACGTAATAAGTATCTTAGGCTAAGACTTGCTCTGCTCTGCGGCGTTACTCACCATTTACAACTATTAACGCGAGTAACACGGCAGGTCAAAGCTAGTATGTTACCTAATAATTGTATAATTAGCGTGATCATCGATCTGAGTCTGGATATAATTAATTTATGTTTAATATTATATAAGCCATAACGGCGGTAGTTAGCATTTATAAACCATAACGACGGTAGTTGTCATTTTTTGGCGCCATCGCTTCACTGCGATTGGGTATAAAAAGGAGGGTTCTCTCTGTTGTATCGGCACGTATTTCCAACGAATGAGTCGCGGAGTGTGGACCATTGTCTTTGGACAATTAGTACTACTCTGTTAACAGACGTGGAAAGCTGTCTGATAAGTTAGTACTGCGTGGAAGGCTGTCTAACAGCTAGTACAGCTAGTACTGTAATTTGTTTAGATTCATTACTTAATTAACGGTTGTTTGTGTCTAACTGCATTTCTAACATTATTTTGTAATGAAGAGAAATAAATTGTTTAGAATTAGAATAAATTGTTTAGAATTATAATTCTTATTTTATTATTTTTACATGCGTGGAAGGCTGTCTAACAGCTAGTACTGTAATTTGTTTAGATTCATTACTTAATTAACGGTTGTTTGTGTCTAACTGCATTTCTAACATTATTTTGTAATGAAGAGAAATAAATTGTTTAGAATTATAATAAATTGTTTAGAATTAGAATAAATTGTTTAGAATTAGAATAAATTGTTTAGAATTATAATTCTTATTTTATTATTTTTCACTTCTGGACTCTAAGAAAACCATGAAGATATTTTTCGAATATTTAAGTTTTAAAATAAATAATTTAAAACTTCATCATCATCATCATCATCAGCCCATCTCAGTCCACAGCTGGACATAAGCCTCTCCCATTGAACAAATCGGTTTTGCGCGTATCCAAATAAAATTTTATTCTATCTGTATTCAATAAGTTTGTTTAATGTACAATTTGTGCAACTAGACTACTAGTTTATAGAAACGGTGCGATCACATTTTCGGAACAGTTAAATCCTTGTTAATTCTTCCCATACGTTTAGCTCAGTGAATCCTTCTTTATTCCGCAGCTTATAAAAGCTAGCTCATAAATTCCAGCACGAAGTACTACAGTATAGCTTTTGATAGTAATTTTACCTATGCTCAATATTTTTATGTACTTGTAAATGTACTTAAATAGTCGTCACGGTGATTTCTACTATGCCAGATGTCTTAGGTTCAAACCCTATTGATGGAATTGATGGAATTTATAGAGAGATGACCATGTGGTGACGGATTAAGAATACAGAGTCTCACCACCCTATTCATCCCGCGCGGGTGTTGTAAAAGGCGACTAAGGGATTAACTACGCAAGACAACATCGATGCAAAGAGAAGGAAAACTTGAAAGCAAACGTATACCAACCCGTCTGGCCAGCGTGGTATAGTACGCCAAAACCTCCTTTCTAAGGAGAGGCCTATGTCCAGCAGTGGACTGTTAAAGGCTGTTGATGATGATGATGATGATAGAGAGATATGCTTGGTCAGCATATTTCAGATATGTGTCTATCATCGATGAAGAATTGGGACAGTCCTATCCTCGTTAAGACAAGACGTGATTATACGCAGTGTGATGATAGGTTTTAGAATATATAATGTAGTTGTAAGAGCAAAACATATCCATACCTAATATACACCTGTAATGTTAGAATAATAAATCCGTACTTAAACAATAAACATGGCTGCTATTATATACACCGTCGTTGTAATTCGATAAACCCCATATAGAAAAGTTTATATGATCCACAAATTAATTCATTTTTGGATCAAGTTAGGCAGATGACAGCCAATTTCTGCACTCTGCATATTACTAGCGGCATTGCCGTTTCCCAAAAAAAAAATCGAAACATCGACATTACTGTTTATCAGTTGTCTAGTACCCACAGTACAAGATCTTTTTCTTTTACAGATAGTTCAGCCGCGCTCATTTCAGAACGAATGGGTAGGCTCGAGCTCGGCAGTACTACCCTCACACTGAAGACCAGCCTAAAATGACAGCATTCATGGCAATTTCTATAGTTTTTTTTTTTGGAGGTGAGGATGGTGAATTCTACTCATGCTTTCCATCATTAAGAGTATTCACCTTGGCCGTCTCGTGTAGACTCGCCCAGGAGGGGTTCCGTAGCAGCAAGTAACATTATATAAAAGTTCGTTATAACTTTAACTTGAAACTTAAAAGGTAAATTGCGGTTTACGATTTATGACATATTAAAAAAAAACTACTTACTAGATAAGTTAGTATATATATAATAATATATACAACTTAATATATCTTTTTTAGGTTTTATCATTATCTTAATTTAGAAGTTACAGGGACACACACACATTTTACCACTTTGGAAGTGCCTCTCGTGCAAACTATTCAGATTAGAAAAAATGATATTAGAAACCTCAATATCATTTTTGAAGACCTATTCATAGATATCCCACACGTATAGGTTTGATTAAAAAAACTTTTTTGAGTTTCAGTTTTTAGTATGGGGAAGGTTAAGGTTTTTTTTTTCTATTTTTCTGTCAAAATATTAATGCGGTTCACAGAATACATCTACTGACCAAGTTTCAACAGTGTAGCTCTTATCGTTTCGGAAAAAAGTAGCTGTGACGTATGGACGGACAGGCAGACAGACAGACAGACATGACGAATCTATAAAGGATCCGTTTGTTGCCTTAAAAACTTACATATTCACCATTCAACTAAGAAAAGCTTTAAGTTGTCAAACTATACGGACGATCTAACTTTAGCTAAAAGTAAGTGCTCATTGACAAGGAATACAAACAGTAATAGGAGATCTGCGGCAATAATCCATACAATTAAGTGCATTACGTGATGTCGATAACCCAAAGGGAACATTAGTGAATGGACCTAAATCAACAAAGTTGTTAGCCGTGCGTGATCATACCTACGCTAAGGGGTTACGATGGAGCACCCTGTACTTGGAGTTTCGGTAATGTTTACTTGTCTGTCAAACGGAAGCTATATTTAACTCTGTGTCTGATTTCAAGTTATAGTGTTTCTTTCATGGTTTATTTATTGTGGATTTGTTTCGGGTATTGTTATCGAGTTTTGAAAACATTTCATTATTCATGTTCCTTTTAAAAAAATAAAACAATTTCCACATTAGGAATATACATCCTGTGTCGCGGGGGTCTGTATAAACATACTTGAAACGGACACAGCGAATACCCAGACTCAGAACAACAATCTATGGATCACACACAAAGTGTTGTCGTGTGATTTGAACCCACAACACTTAGAACAGTAGAAAGCGGCTTGGCGGCCACTTAAACCACAAGGCCAAATGAACAGATCTATCCTTGTTTTATATCCATTATATTTAAAACTAGTTAAGCCTCAAGGTGTTGGATGCGGTTGATGTTGTACTTTTACACGAACCACGAGTAACGCCGCGGTACGAAGCTAGTCGAAAAATGTAGCCTGAGTCATTTCCTATATCATCCGCTATCTGCCAGTAAAAGTCGCGTCCGAATAGATCCAACCGTTTCAAAGGATAGCCGGATCAAACAGACATACAGACAAAAAACGGCTTTACCGATTTCTTTTAACTAACTCCACTCCGCGTTACAACAATAATTGTGGGCAACACCGTGGGACTCATTTAGTTTATGAATACAGATAAGAATGTTCACATCATAATTTTAACAAAGAGAAACCGACTTCAAAGAAAAACTATTCCGAGTACATAAATCGCGACAATTGTGCATATGATATTTGAGGAGTTCCCTCGATTTCCTTGGGATCCCATCATCAGATACCGAAATGGTGACGATGGGACAACCTGTAAGCTACACCAATTCCAATGCAATAAGAATTTTTGAAATCGGTTCATAAACGACGGAATTATCGCTGAACATACATAAAAAAAAGATTGCGATGATGAAAAAGAGAAGGCGAAGATCAAGCCTTCAAAAGAGCACATCTCGAGTAGCCCGATAGGTAGGTAGTAGAGCTACGCTGATTGTAAAAAAATAAAATATAAAATAAAATAAAAAAAATAAAATAAAATAAATAAAATAAACAAAAATTGTAAAAAATAATATTTTGGCATAAGTACCGTGTATACATACATATGCATTTAGTAAAGTTATTTTAATATTACAGACACTCCATTTATTTATTTGAATAAATATTTAATGATGTTTGTTTTATGTTTTTTTGTTATGTGATTTTTGTGATTTTTTCTGTTATGTTTATTTTTGTAGGTGTGAATAATAAACTTCTTTCTCTTAATATAAACAAGATCAGTAACTAGTCTTAACAGTTGAAATAATATTGGTGAATAAGCAATGAAAACAAAATTAGCGTATTTGGAACTAAATAAACAATGACTAAGTACTTTTAAACACACTTGAAGCATATATATATGCTTCAAGTGTGTTTTATATTGTATTATATATATATATGTAATCATATATTTAATAAAATAAATTAATAAAAAGTCTTATATTTCTTGCAAATACATATATTAACATGAAAGTCAAATGAACTAAACATATATTTTTTACTCAATTTAGGACTCAGACAGTCTATTCTAATCTGCTATGGCTATGCAGTAGGTACATTGGAACTTGAACACTATTCACACGCATTAAATGGTTCCATACTGAAGAGAAGCAGAGAAGGCACATTGATGTTTAAATACAATTTAAAGGAAACGTAATTGAAAAGAGACAGACAAAGTTACGTGGGTCTGCTAGTCTTTGTAATTATAAAATTCTCGTGTCACGGTAACTCCTCCGAAACAGCTTTACCGATTTCTTTGAAATTTTGTGAGCATATCTTGTAGGTCTGCGAATCGGCCAACAGCTATTTTTCATACCTCTAGGACGCGAGCGGACTTGCGAGCATCAGCTAGTGTTCCTAAAATTAGCAATACCCATTTAAAATAAAATATAACGCCATCTATTACTCTTTACTGAAACAAAGATGCTGGCGTAGTTTTGTCTAATAATATATAGATGGCGCTCATAGAAAATAAAATATATGTTTTACAACTGTAAGGGCTTTCACCCACTGGCCACGCGCTCACGCGCGTGGGCGCGTGGCAGCAGATCACGCGCGCGGCGACGGTGGAGCAGATCTGTGTGCTTAGTGTGAGTTTCAATAAACAAATCGAATGACTTAACCACCACGTTAATCGAGTTTACGGCAAACGGATCGACGACCGAATACTCGCGAGTGTGAGTGCTTACCAAGTCTTTCGCGTCGATCGGCGTTAACTCACCGTGAGAACGTAAACTTTTTTGTCAATGTTGGCAGCACTATAGAGTCCATGCGATAAACCAACCAAATTAAATACAATGATTTTCGAACGCTATTTCAATAGAGTCGTTGTATAATCAAAAATAGTCGGGTTACGCTCGGCGTCACTTGTTTGATTTGGTTCATTTTTGTGTAAACAATCTATGCGAGCATTAATTGTTATTGTTAACTCAACGATAAAATAAAATGTAAACAAGTCTATATCAATTTGAATTATTAGTAACTTTTATGGAAGAGTAAGTACCTAATCAAGATATTTATAATAGTGAATGCGAGTTGTTGAAGTAAACTTGTGATATATTTTGTGTTATTGTTTTCTTTTGGCTAGACACGGAGACCTTAGTAAGCCGATAAGAAATGCAAGAGGTAGGATCGTGGCCATTCAGCATTGGCAGGAGCTTACATCACTGCTTAACAGTGATGGCAGTGGTGATACAAAAACCACAGAAAAGTGGAAAAAGGTTTTCATGGTGATAAGTGATCCTTCCCATAATATGTTTAACGGAACTCTTTTTATCGCATTATCAATATATCTTTTAACAAGGTGGATGAACCTATAATCGGGCTAATCTAATAAGATCTTAATATCATATATATCAATACAACATCAACACAAAAATTATGTTAAAAACTTTGTTAGTTTTCACTCTCACTACCAAAAGCTAAGTGACAAAGTTAACTTGCTCGAAAGTGAAGGAGTTAACAATACAACTGTCAAAATTGACTAACGTTGCAACTCACACTCACAAAAGCGTCATTCGAGCTCGTTTAAATACTCACTTCGATAAAGTTATTCGACACTCACGATCGTAATATAAACAAACAATCTCGCACTCACAAAATATGTCTTACAAACGTTCCGCTAGGCGGCGCTGATCCAATTCAGTACAAATTGGAGTTTACTTTAACGCTGTCGAGTAGTTAAAAAAACTCGCACTAAGCACACTGCCCGTTCGAGCAGATTCTACCGCGCCTACGCGCCTGCCGGCTTTGTCGCCAAATTGCTGGGCGTTGTTCAATTTCGAATATAAATGTATCCGTGTCCAGATCCATCGTGAACAAGTCCTTATAGCACGAAAACAGGCGCGATACTTCGTTCAATTTCGTATATAAATGTGTTTACTGCTGCGGCCCGCCACGCCTAAGCGCGCGCGGGCAGAATCTGCTAGCGGCACGCGCTCACGCGCCTAAGGGACTTCACACACTGGCCACGCGCCCAGGCGCGTGAGCGCGTGCCGCGGGCAGTTTCTGCCACCGCGCGCTTAGGCGTGGCGGGCCGCAGCAGTAAACACATTTATATACGAAATTGAACGAAGTATCGCGCCTGTTTTCGTGCTATAAGGACTTGTTCACGATGGATCTGGACACGGATACATTTATATTCGAAATTGAACAACGCCCAGCAATTTGGCGACAAAGCCGGCAGGCGCGTAGGCGCGGTAGAATCTGCTCGAACGGGCAGATCTGCTCCACCGTCGCCGCGCGCGTGATCTGCTGCCACGCGCCCACGCGCGTGAGCGCGTGGCCAGTGGGTGAAAGCCCTAATACAAAGTAATTTTATTACTAGCTGAAGCCTGCGGTGTTCTTCAAAATCGTAACAGGTATTCTAAAGATAATCCGGAACAAACAGACAGACAATAAAAAATTGCTTTTTTATATACAAAGTATACTTTTTCGTATAACTGTACAATATACTTTTGGTCTACCTCGTTGGTATAGCTATTGGATAGCGTATGCGACTGCTTATCAAGAGGTCTCAAGTTCAAATCGCGGGTCTGGCCAAAAAGTGTTTTTAAGTTTTTCTCAGGAAATTCATTCCTGGGAGAGCACGTAAAGCCGTCCGTCCCGGTTATCATGACCATCTATGGCAATCGTTATTGGGAAGTCAGTGCCCTCAAATATACTAACAACTAGTTCAACCTTCGAATTTCAGTTCTCCCTTAGCGTTTGCTCTGCTCCGATGCCAGTCGCTCCGTTAAAAAACTGATATTCAGGTAAAACCGGTTGAACTAGTAGCCGACCACAAATAATATTGGGAATAAGGCTAGGAAGAAGAAGATATATATTTATATGCATTTAATCAAAAACTGTTAATTTGATAGCAATATAAATAAATAAATAAATTAAATTTCGGCCAGCATGGGGACGTATGGCCTTAACCCTCTCTTGAGAGGAGACCTGAGCCCAGCAGTGGGACGTTATGGGTTGTTGATACGAAATAAAATTATGTATGTAAATAGAGACTCTTTAATTTCATTTATTTGCATAGATTTGAATATATTACATTTCACAAGATAACAGAAATATTTTAAAACAACTAAATCTGTATGGAAAACTAACACAAACTTATGCAGAACACTATTGTATTTTTTTTTTGTATAGGTAATATGTGTGTATCTACAAAAAAAATAACATGTACAATAACAAATATCAATAATGTAAAAATATAGTAAGTAATATGTATTCATATCAGTTGTCTAATACCCATTGTACAAGTTGTTTTTAGTTTGGGACAAGATAATGTTGTGTCAGATTATGATATTATTTTTACCACGCTTTTATTAGCTTTTTTTTTTTTTTTTTACGTGTTCAAATCCCCGCGGACCGTCACCCCGTCGGGGGTTACGGCGGGGTGGTGTGTCGGACTCGAACCGACTAAAACCACACGGTGTGACCCTCTCTGCGCCTTTGTATTGGAAGGAGTCCAGGGAGGGGATTTCCTTCTGGACTACGCTTTTATTAGCTAGGCCAACCCTAGATAATAAAAGCGTGGTATTAATGTATTATCCATTACATACAAATATTCATCTTTGATTCAAGATGTATCTTTGTATGTAATGGAATCTTTGGGTGCGATTTTGACCCACTTTAAACGGCCAGATTTCGTTCAAACTTTGTAGATTTATCGAGGATCGATGACAATACACTAATTTAAAAAAAAACTAGTATTTTTTAGTCTTTCTAAAAAAAATTGTTTTAAAAAACTAAACAACCACGCTTTTAAAGTCATTTTTAGTTGAACATTAAAATGATTTCTACTTTTTAGTTTAAAAGCGTGGTTGTTTAGTTTTTTAAAACAATTTTTTTTTATTCTTTGACTACTGCCACACTCGGTACACTAGCAAGTAGGGGTTCACGACCCTCAGAGTTGAGGATAACGACGCAAGGAGGAAGAAGGGCGGATATCTAACTATACTCAGTAGTAGAATGTTATCTATAAATAAGCCTGGCATAAGTAGAACAAACAAGGTGTTCTGTATTCTGAAGGATGATACTGAGCAGTACCTGTCTGCCTTGCTGGTCTAGTGGTTAGCGTATGCGGCTGTTGATCAAGAGGTCTCGGGTTCGATTCCCGTGTCGGACCAAATGTTTGTGTGATCCGCAAATATTTGTTTAGGAGTCTGGGGGTTTTCTATGTATAATATGTAGGTATTTACAAAAAAAAAGTATGTTTATGTATTTATATCAATTGTTTAGTACCCATTTTTTTTTTTTTTTTTACGTGTGGAAATCCCCGCGGACCGTCACCCCGTCGGGGGTTACGGCGGGGTGGTGTGTCGGACTCGAACCGACTAAAACCACACGGTGTGACCCTCTCTGCGCCTTTGTATTGGAAGGAGTCCAGGGAGGGGATTTCCTTCTGGACTAATTGTTTAGTACCCATAATACAAGCTCTGCTTATATAGTTTGGGTACATAAGGAGAAACGTGCTGACAAAGCGGATGAGTTATCTAAGCCGATAGTTACAAAGTCAGGAAGGCACGTTCGTCCGATTGTGAGATTTATCATATGACTCAGTGTTGTTTTTGATGGCATGTCATTCGCTAAGCAATACTATGATAATTTTGTTGACTATGTAAATGTTGGAATGTGATTATTATGTAGTTTGTATGTGATTGTGCAGGAATGTGATTATTGTGCAGGTTACGACTCACGTGTCATATGTTTGTTTTGTGTTGCTGTGTTTCGTGTTTAATGTTATGACTGTTATTGTCATAGGTCATGTTTATAATTTTAAATTGTTGATTTAGGATGAAGGTTGTCTGAATTGACTGTCGTAAACTTTTGTGTGGTGACTATCCGTGTGGTGACGGATTAAGAACACAGAGTGTCACCACCCCTATTCATCCCGCGGGTGTCGTAAAAATGGGATAAACCTACCAATAAATAAACCAACCTATGTATAATGTATAATGGATAAACCAACCCTATACCAACCCGTCTGGCCAGCGTGGTATAGTAGGCCAAAACCTCCTTTCTAAGGAGAGGCCTATGTCCAGCAGTGGACTGTTAAAGGCTGTTGATGATGATGATGAAATTTTTGTTTATGGGAAGTAATATTACAAAACTAGACTAGACTAATAAACTAGACTAATAAACTTATAGACAAAAAAAACTTGATCTAAATATAATTTACAATAATACTAAAGTAGAAGAAGTGGATTCTACAACGTTTC
Source organism: Phragmatobia fuliginosa (assembly GCA_932526445.1). Taxonomy (NCBI): domain Eukaryota; kingdom Metazoa; phylum Arthropoda; class Insecta; order Lepidoptera; family Erebidae; genus Phragmatobia; species Phragmatobia fuliginosa. The sequence continues at coordinate 19,438,410 of OW052069.1, read as the reverse complement.
TAGGGATAGTCTTAGATAAACATTGCAGTTGGAAGTCGCACATTGAACATGTTTGCGACAAGTTAAATAAATTTGTTTATGCCCTAAAAAGAATCCGGGAAACGGTTTCGACAGATGCAGCACTCGGTGCTTATCATGGCTGACACATAGCCATGATAAGCACCGAGTGCTGCATCTGTACTTGCATACGGCTTACTATTGTGGGGAAATTCAGTTGAAATCGAGAAGGTATTTCGTGTACAAAAGAAGTGCGTGAGAGCAATATGTGGGGCATGGTTTATGGATAGCTGCAGACCAATTTTTAAAAGGTTCAAGATTTTGCCACTGGTTTGTATGTACATAAGGGAACTCTGTGTTTTTGTCAAGCAGCATCCTCAATACTTTGATCTTCAATCAAATGTAACAAAAAGAGATGTTATACCTAGAAATGTGTACAAAATTTATCAACCAAGGAGTAAACGAGAAATTCATAAAAGAAACTCCTACATAACTGCCATTAAAGTATACAATACATTGCCAAATGTTTTTAAAGATCTGCCCCTAAAAATGTTTAAAACTCAAATAACAAAATGGCTACTTGATAAATGTTTTTATAATTTGAATGAATTTATGACATATAAGGAATGAGTACATATTGACATACTTTTTGTGTTTTTTTTTTTTATATTATTCTCTTTAATGACTGACAATAATAATTATTCTGACATCTTTTAAAAACTGCATACATTAATTTTACTATTGACATCTATTAAAATGACAAAATATTAATTGAACTATTGTGACATTTAATTATAATCTTACCATTTCAACTATTTATATCTGTAATTATTATGTGGAAATGTACGGAAATTATTGTGCTCTAGTAAAAATATAAATATTATTGCATGCTTTTAGTACAATAAGGGATTAAACCATTTGCACACCATTGTTATGGTAGAATGTACTTGATCCTTGTAAAAACGTTATCACCTGTTCTGTACTACATTCTTGCAAATAAATAATTTCAATTTCAATTTCAATTTCAATTTCAATTTCAATATTCTTACGTCAAATAGTGTTTGAAGTCATTGATAGAATTTATCCATAGATAAGCTTAGCCTGCGTATTTCAGATATATGAGTCTATTAACGATCATGTAGAATTCGGACAGTCCTTATCTCGGTGAGATTAAGACGTGATTATATTAATTGTAGCGGTAGGTTTTAGGATATATAATGTAACTGTAAGTCGGTACCAAATTCATACCTTAGTGAGTAATGTTAGAGTAATAAACCAGTGCCAGAATAATAAATATAGAACAACCATATCGGGTAGATGGTTTTAATAACGAAGAAAAATAATTTTTAAACGTCGCTAATATCGCTGAACATACATAAAAAAGATTCCGATGACTTTAAACTTTCTCCTTATTTGAAGCCGCATTAAAAATTAATTTAGTCCAACCAAAAAAAAATTTTTTATATTTTAGCCTATCAACGTGCCTACTCTACTCTGCCTGATGGAAAGCATGGGTAGAATCCAAAAGTAGCGGTCACTATTTTGATTGTGAGTGCACACGATGCAGCAGGTCGACCAACTACGACTTTGCGTGCCTAGTAAGATGCTTCTATACCTCCGGTCTCGTACTCAACATCGATACGAAAGCTTGATTTACTTTTTTTACGACATTTTTGGGTTGGCCTTCTGTGTGATGGTATTACTGCACCGGTCTAACATGGCGCTACTACCTTGAACTGTCTCTGTCTGTCTGTTACGATTTCACGGCTGAACTCCTGAATTGATTGGTGTTGGATTAAAAATGTTATCTATGATTATTGTCTGTGTAAGCCTCTAGGTTGTCTATGTCTCTCTACTCTAAGATGGCTGATTGTAACATTGTGCCTTGTGGAAAACTGCGCTTGGAGAATTAAACTATCATCAAAGCACTGGCGTCTCATTTCCTAACAATTGGGATGAATTTTGGTTTGGAGACAAATTGTGTAAAATGTCCGGAATATTTATTTATTTAGACCCAGCAATAACGATAATAGTACAATTAACTCTACGGTAATTAGCGCATTCTCTTTAGGTGTACAAATTCCTTTGCGTTTCCGTAATTATAAAATTATACAATACTAACTGACCCACGCAACTTCGTTTACATCTATTTTCAATCATCTTTCCTATGTTAGGCACGTTAGTAAACACACGCTTTTAAGTAACATCATATAAAAGTTCGTGTAGTTCGTTGTAACTTTGATCGATGTTTTTTATAATAGTGTATTAATAATAATAATAATAATAATAATAAATCTTTTTTATTCAGGTATCTCAGACCCATACAAAATGTTACAATTATTGTGAATTAATAAAAAATAATATTAAAATTCAAACATTAAATCTATAAAGTAATAATTCAATTTAAATCAACTCAAATTCCAATAAAATAATAACAATAACAAACATAAATAAATATTAAAAACATAGGGTCAATTCAAATTCAATCAAAATTGAAAAGTAATAAAATTCAAACACAATAAATAAATAATTAATTCCATAACAAATAAATAGAAATTATAAATTAAAAACACAATACAAAAATATATACATGAAGTTTGGTACAGAAAGTTTAAAAGGAATAAAAAATTACTTATTTTTCTATATGTACCTTAGAACAGTGGTTCATATAGGTGGAGTCGAGCCTAGCAGCTATCATAGCCAGTATTCGATTGGGGCTGTCCCGCACTCTGCAGAGCAAGGATGCACATCGCTTTCTAATTGTGGAGTAAAAGCAATCTACCCTGGCTTCGGCAAACATTCCTGATGCGCTGCAGAAACGAGGCAGCCCCAACAACGCCCGGAACGCGTTGTTGTATTGCACCCGCAGAGCGCTGTACGCTTTTTGAGTATATTTGGCCCACAGGTTGCTTGTGTAAAGCGATGTACAGTAAGCACGGAACAGGGTGATTTTCACTTCTTGTGAACATTTGGTAAACCTGCGAGCCAGCATGTTTGCTCTTACGGACAACGCCCTCCGTTCGCGCTCAATGTCTGCATCGTCTTTGAGGTCGGTAGTGAGTAGATGACCAAGGTATTTAAACTTGTGCACCCTAGTGAGAGGCAGACTTTCCAGTGTTATACTAGGAACAGTCTCAGGGCTTTTACCACCGGCCTCAAATACCATGTATTCACTCTTTCTGGGGTTGTATTTTAAGCCATGTTTCACGGCGTATGATTCGCAGGTTGCGACTAATTGCCGTATGCCACTGATAGAGGCACTCAGCAGCACCATGTCGTCCGCGTAACTCAGATTGTTTACGCAGACATTGTCAACGTAACATTAATAGAATGAAAGTTAATTGCAGTTTACGATTTATGACGTATTAAAAAAAATCTACTAACTAGATCCCGTTCAAAACAATTTTCGTTCATAGTTTGCATGGTAATGTACAACATATATTTTTTTTAGTTTTATCACTCTCTTATTTTAGAAGTTACAGGGACACACATTTTTCCACTTTGGAAGTGTCTCTCGCGCAAACTATTCAGTTTACCTCGCAGAGGTGCCGGACTATGCTGGCAGAGAGAATCCTCTCAAACAACTTACCCGCCTCGTCCAGCAACACGATGGGCCTATAGGCCGCGACCGAATCTTCAGGCCGTCCCGGCTTCTTGATCAGGACCAGCTTCCCGCACTTCCAGCGCTCAGGGAAGCGTCCGGACGTTACGCTAGCATCCAACACTTCCCTGAGGCGGTCCGACATGTAGTCGATGGCTCGGGCCATCACTCGGGCAGGTACCCCACCCCGTCCAGACCGGGGGCGGTGTTCTTGGACCATATCCGTAGAGCAGCCGCCCCTACCTCCGATTCCCTGACGGGCGGAACATCAGCCTCGCCGCGCCGACGACGACCACGACGAGCCATCGACGGGGGCGTGTGTTCCGCCCGTTGCGGGAATAGGCCCTCGACCACTTCCTGCAGGAAGCTGGGCTGGAGAGTCTCCGTGCGGAGCTTCTGACGCACCACCGCACGATAAGGGTGACCTCAGGGGTCACGCTCGAGACTCTCCAGCATCTCCTCTCTACTACCATCTTTGGCACGGCAGATGGCCAGCATCAGAGTTTTCCGAGCTTCTCGGTACTCCTCGTGAAGCCGGTCCACCTCCTCACCGACCCCGCGGTGATGTCGCCGACTCCGGGTGAGGAGCACCGCGGAAAGCGGGAAGAACGCCGCACCACGTGACCCCTACTGGGGTCCTGGGACCGGGAGAGCTCTAACCCTGATCCGAGAGCGTCTCAACCTCAACCAGTTCCTTACTCGTGCGGCGACTGCAGGGGTAGCGAACGAAAGGTCCACTATCGACCCCCCCTGCTATCGCACGCACATGTTGGTGGAGCCCATGTTCAGCAAATAGAGGACCACCGAAGCCGCCCACTTCATCACGGCCCAGTGGGAACTCGAGCACTCGACCTCCCGTCTGGGACTTGCGCAGGCTCATTCCTGCTGTCCCGAATTCAGTGGCGAGACTGCGGGCCCGTTGGAAAAGGGCCGCATACGTCAGTCCGCCACTGACCGCCTCCGGTGACACGGTTACCAACACAGCCGTGGTTTTGGGCGGCTGCAGCTTCCACGCCTTCCTTTTGGTGGCCGTCGCTAATGGTGGCGAAGGCGGGGTTTGGGCTGCTTTTTGGGCAGCCCTTCTAGCCCACCTTCGGGACGTCTTCGACCCCCCCACTACCTGCCAACTTTCATTAGAGGAGGCAGGTGCGGAGGGGATAGGTAGCGATGATGGAGTGGGGAGCGGAGGGAATTCCGCTCCGGACTTTGCTGCTCTTTTAGGCACCGCCTTGGTCGGTGCCTGTTTCGGCGCCTTGGCCCCCGTCTTCGGCTTTTGAGGAGTCGATGCAGCCGGGGCCTACGCCTTCGCCGCGTTAGTAACCCGACTTCCCACCACAGGAAGCGAGGCCGGTGCAGCAGCCTTAGGACGCGAGCGGGGGGCGGACAACCGGCGCAGGGGCCAGGCCGGCCAGACGTCCGTCTAGCAGCCGCGTCATTGCGTCGAGGACCTTTCGCAGCTGGGCGTCAGGTACCTCGCCGCCAAAAGGGGCCCGCTGATACGAACCAGGCGGGGCCGGGGCCTCTATCTGAGAGGGCTCGGGTGGGGCCGGGGCCTCTTGCTGAGTCCGCTCTGCCCGGAATTTGGGGAACTGATTACTCAGCCACCTGGGACGTCAGACGGTTGTTGGCCGCCCTGAGACGCGCCGCATCCCCGCATAGACTCCCTACGACCTCCGCAATAGCCGAGGAAGAGTCCTTAATGGCCCTTACAAAAGTGCTCTTCAGGTTCACGAACTTAATAGCCACCTCGTTAATAATGTCCACCGCCGTTTTCGCTCTCTCCTGCATGGATAAGGGATCCTGTGGGACATCTCCCTCCGCTGGCTCACTCATCGTCAGCAGGAGACCTGCGATCTCCTCCTTAGCTGCCGTCTCACAATCCACCCGTTTCTTTTTGTAGAACTCCGCGTTAGAAAAAGCGGAGCCTGATGGAGCCGAGGCTGGGGTTCGCGACCTGCAGATGAACTTCAGAGCTGGCGACTCCTGGGATGTGTCGCTTTCGCCATTCCCGGAGAGCCCGCCCTTTTGGCTGTCGCTCGCCTCCGTCTCCATCGTCTCTGGTGCGACCGTGGTCGCACTGGCCCCACGGCTCGTGCCTGCCGTGGCAGACCTGGAGCGTAAACGCTCCGATGATCTTTGGCTCCCAGTAGCCAGTTTGACTCCTGGGAGCCCTACCGAAATGGGCGGCCCGAGTGTTACCACAGAGTCCTTGGACGCTTTGCCACGCACTCCTGAAGAGAGGATCCCTCTGAGGATGCTCGTCTTCTTTCCCTCCGTTTCGTTTACCATTGTGTTCGCCGTTTCCGTTGAGTTTTTAATCGATCGTTTTTTACGACGGTGGAGGACATAGTCTTTCTGCCAGCTCGGTGGTAGTGTAAGTGTACACGCCGAGCCCGTCCTCCTTTCTCCACCGCTAGCAGCGGAGAAAACTGTGGCCCCTATAGGGCCCCACCAACTGGTTTTTTTTACCGAGGTTTCCTCCTCCATGCTCCGAAGAGCGAAGAGCCAGCAGGGCAACCGGCAGACACGCCCACCCCGCTGGATCAGGCCTTTCCAGAGAGCCGATTATCGGCTTCCTCTCCTGCTAGAATATTGGCCGCTGACGGGAATGCTCTGCAACATCGCCAGCGTTTCCAGGGTGCACCACATGGAGGTTTTCTAGCAAGTACCCCGTACGAAGGTCTCCCCCAAGGAAAAAGAAAAGGAAAATATGTGTATCTTACTCTCAGTTTATTTACATAAGTGAAACATAAAAAACAAACATTGAAACCTACATACAATGCAATATGTACCCTTTTTTTGTAGCCATACTGGGTATATTACACAATATATTTTAGCATTATATTGTGTACGCACACATACTTACACACTCTGTGTACATAAGACACATGAACACACGTACACAGAAGCTTTGAAGCTATATATATATACTAGCTTTCACCCGCGGCTACGCCCGCGTCTATGTTGGTTATCGCGTTAAAAAGTAGCCCATGCCCTCTCTCAAGTTTAGACTATGTGGCTGGGTAAATAATTTAATTTTAGTCGGTGCAGTGGTTATTAGGTTTATCGCGATCAGACAGACAGACGCGGCGGAGGACTTTATTTTATAGCTAGCTGCGCCCCGCGGGTTCACCCGCGTGGTTATAGAAAATTGTGATAATAATTATTAGAATGTATCTATTTTATTTTTTTTATAAATTTTTCAATGTTTCATATTATTCTTCTATTCAGCACTGAGACAAATCCAAGAAATTAAAATCATGAGTTGTCCAGTTACGTGTTAAAACAACTGTTATATATATTATATATATAATATTATGTAATGTATGTAAATGAAACAAATTTTGGTATTTTTATGATGAAAACGCTACTGTATCTTTAATTTGTAAGGATAAATTGGTTTGTTTAGTTAGATTTAGCTATTGTAATATACCCCTATAAACTATGTTAAAAGATTTATTTTGTTCTGCATAAACATGCAAATTTTTCGATTTAGAAACGCGTGAGCAAGCAACATAGAGTTGGCCGTGGGAAAAACATGGTGTGCCCAAATGAATGCCCACTACCTTTAAGGTTTGACCCTGCGATTTGTTGATAGTCATTGAAAATTCAACTTTTAATGGGAACTGCAGACGTTTAAAGTTAAATGGCAAATTATTGGGGAATGATTGGTATAAGAACCGCGTGGTATAAGAACATTGTCTCCCTTGCATTCTCCAGTCAAGATTGTAGATTTCACAATATGCCTACCTAGTTCAGTGACTCGCAACTGGGTACCGTTGCATAATCTTGGTGTATCCAAGTTTCGCATTAACAAAACGGGTACACCTACTTTTAATTCCAGCTTATGTGATGGCATTCCAGATAGCTCCAAAGAGTTTAAAAACTCTACCAGGTAGCTCGTAGTGTCGTCGGATGACATGGCTGTGTCGATGGATTTAGAAACTGACATTTCGCCGGTTATTTGGTCCAAAATTTTTTATTTATTTTTGCAACAGTCTCATTTCTTGGTGCCAGTATAGTTCTATCATATAGCCAGTTTTCGTCAAGAATATGTTGTTGCAGATTCGGAAAAACTTGATCAATGAGTTTGGCTTCCGACTCCACGACATGGCAAAATTGGTTTGTGAAAAGTACCATACCTTCTTGGTCGGTGTGAAGGCGGCCTTCACCAATTTCTAGGAGTTTTTGGGCATATGCTCCTCAATCGACATCGCTGAATATCTGGACTCGCATGTTAGTGGTAAGATGAAGCTTTTCAACCTTAGTCCACAGATATGATGCTTTCAAACATGCATTAATCTCGTCTGCTGCGGTAGCTCTTTCGATAACAGGTACAGTCTGTCTGAAATCTCCGGCCAATAATACAACCACACCACCCATCAATCTCCGATTGCTTTGAATGTCTTGTAGACAGCGATAAAGCGCTTCGATGGCACGTTTGTGTGACATTGTGCATTCGTCCCATACAATCAGTTTACATTGCTGTAACAGAGCGCCGCGGGCACTGCTCTTACTAATGTTGCACGTTGGGGTTTCTTCACTCACCAGATTAAGAGGTAATTTAAAAACCGAGTGTGCAGTCCGTCCACCACTCAGTAATGTAGCAGCGATCCCGGAGGACGACACTGCTAATGCAACATTGCGATCCTGACGAATTTTTGCTAGACGCAAATTAAGCAAAAATGTTTTGCCTGTACCCCTCGGGGCATCCAGAAAGAAAAGGCCGCCTTCACCAAGCTCAACGCGTTGTAATTTTTACACGCTTTATATTAGCTTCACCTGTATGTTTGTTTGTATGTTTGTTTGTATGTTTGTAACCGACTCCTTTGGGCGCGATTTTGACCCACTTTCAACGGCCAGATTTCGTTTAAACTTTGTACATTTATCGAGGACCGATGACATTACACTAATTTGATAAAATTATATCAATTTGCTTAATAAGATTTTTGTTATTTTATATTAATTTCATCTAGCCATGCGCGACGACAGCGCCACGTGACAGGTGGCGATTATGATTGAACAATATTGTCACCGTTGTCAAGCAACAAGTAAATATTGTGAAGAAAATTAATGAAATCTTCTGTTATTTTACTATATTAGACAATTTTGGACGGTGGTAGTTAGTAAAATTATTGCCAATAACATTAAAATTGTTATTTTCCGTGGGATATGAGTCTACTGGTGACTAAAACGGGGTTTCGTGCAATCACCCACGAAATCATTTCTCAACCGGAGACAGACGATGTCTAACAAATCAATTTAATTACAGCTAAACACAATTTATCATGTTGAGAGTACTTTGTGCGACTGTGTTTATAATAAGAGACGGAAATGAAAGCACATTGCAGCACTTATATACTTCATAAATAATATTTATATGTCAATGTAAATAATGAAAACAGTTTTACGAAGATCAGCCAAGAACAACAATGGGGTAAGCCAACTGCCCATCAAATTTCCAAGGAAGTATATTCTAAAAGAAAGTACTTCCATGAAATGTTTCCCACAGTAAAGAAACAGAAGTGTGAACCGTTTCAGTTTAATGTCTCTGATTTGAAGGTAGATTGTGCTTTAAAATGTGTCCTAGAAGCTGCTAAAAGTAATGCTGAAGATATCGAAACTTCTGTTAGCTACTTAGTTATTAGTTTACCAAATTTTAGTCGAACAGGCTGATAAATTATTTTATTGCTAGCATTTATTAACACTTGCACATTCTTCTATCTCACACTTACTTTTGCACGCGGTTTTGCACATTTATACTCACAACCACTATCCATGACTGAGAATACTAATTCTTCAGATACTACTCAACAGTTACTACAGCGTTACCGTCAGAGGAAGCCAGAGCAGCTCGTTTGCAGCAAGTGCAAGATTCTATGGCCCAGATCTAAGCCTCAGAATCAGACCACGCCAGAGAAGTCCATTTGCAGCAAATACGACATTCCATTGCTGAGACCCGAGCCTCTGAAATAGACCAAGTTAGAGCTGTTCGTTTGCAGCAAGTGCGTGATTCTATGGCTGAGATCCGAGCCTCAGAATCAGACCAAGCCAGAGAAATCCGCTTGCAGCAAATGCGTCATTCCATTGCTGAGATCCGAGTCTCTGAATCAGACCAAGTCAGGGCATCTCGTTTGCAGCAAGTGCGTGATTCCATGGCTGAGATCCGAGCCTCAGAATCAGACCAAGCCAGAGCAGAAATGTTGAAGTCGAACATTGACGTGTCAAAAGAATTAGTAAATGGTAAAATGGGTTTTATTACAGAAATTATATGGCCAAATTTTCGCAGAGGTCAATTAAATGCAGAAGATATTCCGTCAGTACCTATCGATTTCGGTCAAGATGGTGTTCACTTAATTAAACCAATATCGGTACGATTTCCAGCAAAATACAGCTATGAAACTGCCGAGAGACGAATGTTGCCATTGATTCTGAGTTGGTCATCGACCGTCCACAAGATGCAAGGCTGTACAGTTCATCATGCAGTCATTTATCTAGGTTCTCGACTGTTTGCAGCTGGACAAGCTTATGTAGCACTTAGTCGTGGAAGATCTTTGGACGGAATTAGAATTGAAGAACTTGATTGCTCAAAGCTAACAGGTCAAACTCCATGTAACAGAGCAGCATTAGATGAAATGATTCGATTACGAAGTAACACGTAGTAAGACTTGTCAATATCACTTGTTTGGCAATGAACATACCGTTATGTCTCACTGTGTACATTGACGATTGAAAATAATTACAGGTACTTATAGTTATCACGGAATTAATAGTAGATTAAAACAAACAATAGTTTAAAATTAAAAACACAAGCTATTATAAATAAACCAAACTAAAAAACAGAAAATAAATAATAGTTTTAAAAAACTAAAAAACACGCTTTTTATAGAAATCCAAACTAAAAAATAAAAAATAAATTGAAATAAAATTAAATTAAAAATAGTGTTCAAAATTTCAATAAATATAAATTAATACGTGTAAATAAAGAAAAATGTATTTTATTTAAAAAAAAGCGTGGGGTGCTTTTTAAGATAATATCAAAATGATAATCACTACCCATATCCTTCAATAAAATACTTATAACTATTGACACCATGCACCCCACGCTTTTTTTTAAATAAAATACATTTTTCTTTATTTACACGTATTAATTTATATTTATTGAAAGGAGAAACCCGAAATCCATACAAACTTGGGCCTGGCGTTACAGTGCTAGAATTTGGGCATAAATTACAATATCTATGACGATTTCACGAGCCTAATTTTCAGGTTTCCCAGCAATGGCCAAATTGGTAAAATCAGACAATGTTTACATTTTAGGTTATGTTTATTGTTTGAGTTATTTTAATAAAAAATGGCCAAGTGCGTGTCAGGTCATGCATAAAATAGGGTTATGTACTCACCCATAATTAAATCATGCCCAATAGATAATTAATAATAATAATAAATAATAAATATTTCGGACATTTTACACACAACGCCATCTAGTCCCCAAACTAGACAACTGATATAAATACTTAGACATACTTTTTTTTCGTAAATACATACATAATATACATTGTTGTATTTGCTTATTATTTCTTTATTTTTGTACGCAGTTTTCTAAGTCAGCTTATTTCACAAGTTAGGCCTTTATAACTTCTAAAATAAAAAAGTTATCAAAACCGCTATAGTTTTCTATAACATGAAAAAGACGATTTGATACATTTGTGTTTTTCTATGGCATAGTCACATTAATACACACATCAAAAGTGTCTAGGGATCAACATATATTTTTGCAATAACTTCTCCTGATTGATATTAATTAAAAATTTCTTTAAGGATTCATCAAATAAAGTGTTTTCGTTTGTCACAGTAACGATAAACCAAGTCACCTTTGCATTAGTAAAGAAATTTGCCATTTTCCTAATAAAGGGATTTTTGACATTTGAACCACTAACATTAAAGTTCGAAAAAAAGACTGAAATAACAGTTTTCTTTAAAATTTTATTAGGTAACTTAAACAATTAATAATCCGTGTTTCTACCGCGAACACTAACAACACAAGAACATCGGTTTGGCATACTCAAAATGAGTTCATCCAAATCACGCTGTGGAATGGCCGCCCATGTTCGTTGCAACAACAAAAAAAGGTCTTCTTGCGACTGGATACCCTCCATATTCGGCAGAGCTCTTCTCTGTAGCATATCCCATGCATGCTCAATCGGGTTCAAGTCTGGCGACTGAGCAGGCCAGGGCAGGACATTGATGTTAGCTGCGGCGAGAGTGTCTTACAACTCTTGCGGTGTGCGGTCGTGCATTATCATGCATTAACTGAAATAAGGGACCGATTTGCACTTGTAGAGGAACGATGACGTCTGATACAATCGTCTCAGCATAAATTTGAGCGTTGAGGTTGCCTCTGATCCAAATCAACTCAGTTCTTCCGCCGATCCAAATACCCGCCCATACCATGATGGTTCCACCACTATAAGGATGGACCTCCTGGCAGGATTTTAATCGCTGTTGGCGTCCAGGGGTTCTCCAGTGTCGTATACGTCTTGTATCCGGTCTCATACCAAAACGAGACTCATCAGAAAAGCACACGAAACGCCATTGTTCTTCTGCCCAATTTCTGTGTTCAAGAGCCCATTGATATCGAATCCTACGATTGTGCATTGCTATAGGTGGTACCCGTAGCGGTCTTCGGGAATGAAGGTTCACTTCATGCAAGCGGTTTCTGACTGTTTGGTCGCTAATTAAGTTCCCTGAAGAGTGATGAAGTCTCACGGCTAACATCATGGCGGTTATTGTTGGAGCTCTTAGAGTTAAGATTTGAATGTATCGGTCTTGTCTCCGTGTGGTGCAGCGATACCGTCCTCCATGGCGCTCAGCCACGGTACCAGTGCTTCGGTAACGTGTCCAAAGTCGACTGATAACACTCTGACTTGTATTCAGAGCTAAAGCCACAGTACGTTGCCGGGAACCAGCTTCTATCATACCCACGGCTCTGAGCATTTCTTCCCTGCTTAAATGACGTCGCCGCTCCATAATAACGTTGGTTTTAATCAGTAGTAGGGAAACAGTAGCACTAATAATTTCTTCAATGCGTTGTATGTTTTTATAGGGAAAATATTGGCAGCTGATTTTCATCTTTTACTCGAATTTGATTGACAGTTCCTGATTCAAATTATGAAATGCACCAAAAAGGATCCATATAAATTTATAAAATCATAAATTTATTACAAAGCCACATCTCAATCTCAAGAAATCCGCATAAAAATGCTTGATCCCTAGACACTTTTGATGTGTGTAGAAAAATACAAAGCTACCCTTTCATGCTATATTTAATGCTGCCAGTTGTAGATATTTTGAATTGCCGCCATTGTAAGTAGTTGTGACACGATTCGCTGGCCAGACTCTATTTACATTGATTAAAATACCTATTAAAACAATCATTTATACTAAAAGAAGGAAGTATTATTTATTTATAACAGTATCGATTTTCACTAAATCGATCCTATTTTAGGAATGCTACGTTTGTGGAGCTAGTTACGTATATTGAAATAAGTGTTGCAGAGGTTTACAAAGATTGTTTAAAACAATAGAATTCTACTTATTTTTTACACTTGGCCATTGCAAATGAAGCTAAGATTTCGATAGGTTAATCAAGCAAAATAGACGAATTTTTTGGAACATATCCCATTCGTGTAACGCTTAGGCCCAGAATCGGGTTTGTCCTTTTGAACACTATTTTTAATTTAATTTTATTTCAATTTATTTTTTATTTTTTAGTTTGGATTTCTATAAAAAGCGTGTTTTTTAGTTTTTTAAAACTATTATTTATTTTTGATATATATCTTTTTGCTAGGGTAGCAGGTGTGGTTCAGTTTCGCGTACCTGAGCATCTTATAAAGCGGTATCGTAGCTTAGTTCTTTGATCACATCGGTCGACAGCTCCCCTCGATACTGCGGTGAAGGCATACCAAAGTCGGTCAATTTCTTCCCGGAAATTGTTATAATTTTATCCTCAATAAGTGTCAGTACTTTATTCAAACATATATCATCGTTGATTTCATCCAACCTTTCAAATCTGTGGAAGATATCTTCTAATAATGCACTTTTATATTTTTAAATTAGCCATTTACAAACCATCATTATGGTTGCTAAGCAAGTGTGTTATGCCTAGCGACCTGTGAAGTTTTGACAGGAGATAAACAGTGATACATTTTGACATCTACGATTTAATATATTTTTATAATAACCTAGCTTTCGCCCGTTTATCTCGATTATTGCAGTAAAAAGTAGCCTATGTGTTATTCTGATATATAAGCTATATTATTGTAAAGTTTCATCCAAATCCGTTCAGTAGTTTTTGCGTGAAAGAGCAACAAACATACACACATACACACATACTCACAAACTTTCACGTTTATAATATTAGTAGGATTTTAAAAAAATCGATATTCGAAAAACTCTTAAGGCACATAATTCAATAAGGTGAAGCGACTGCAAGCGGCATGAATAATAATAAATAAATAAATAACATTTCGGACATCTGACACGACATCATCTAGTCCCAAACTAATCAGAGCTTGTAGTATGGACAACTGACAGACAGACTGACAAACTGATATAAATACATTACATTATATTTTTTCGTTAGAACATACATATATGTCATAAATACTAAACACTCAAACTACGAAACAAATATTTGCAGATAACTGTTTACAGACTTTCTCGACTTTTACAAATAAACATGTTTTTTGCATTCATTGCATTCAAGTAAAAGGTATCGTAACCTTCATAATTTTATCGCGAATAAGTCCCGTTTACAGCAAAAAAATGAGTAAATATTTGCAGATCTTACAAACATTTGGTCCGACCCGAGTATCGAACCCGAGACCTCTTGATCAGCAGCCGCATACGCTATCTATTTGACCAACAAGGCAGTCATTTTAGTTGTCTTCTCTAATTGTTAACATACTGTTATCATAAGTTTTTATTCATTTTCTTTCAATTTTAATCAAAAAGACATAATAAGGCTGAAGTGCACTGAAATCTGTGTTTTTTACACACTATCCGCACATAGGTAAGACGCACATAATTACTTATTTTTATTACACTCAGAGATTTATAATTAATTAAGTATGTGCACATTAACACGCTGTGTACACAATGTACACGCTCAAAAAAATCTGGTTCGTGTGTATGCTCATATACATTCTTCCTTTACAAAACCGGATTGCGAGCTGCGGATGTTGACCCGCCAAGTCAGGAATCTCAGCAAATGTGATTATTTAATCACACTGTTTTCCTCATCTTGATGATCCTGGTCTTATTTCTGTATACACTATAATAATACAGCAATATTGGCCATCATGAATCCTGATTTGATTTCTTTTCTATTATTTTGTTATTTTACGTTGTTGTTGCATACAGAATTAATATATAATGCAACGAAAACTGTAAATCTAAATTTTTATAATAGTAATTTATGAAATCTTGTCAGTTCTTCTCCTTAGGATTAACATTTTGAAACCACTCAACTAGTCATGTTTTGGTATACAGAAGAAATACAATACTCGTATTTTATGTCAATAAACTATCTTCTGGGCTTAAAAAAAGAAAATAAAATAGGATAGGAAATGTTCCTTTATCAAATCATCATCATCATCATCAACAGCCTTTAACAGTCCAGTGCTGGACATAGGCCTCTCCTTTGAAAGGAGGTTTTGGCCTACTATACCACGCTGGCCAGACGGGTTGGTAAAGGGTTTGTTTCAAGTTTTCCTTCTCTGGGCAGTGACGTTAGCTGCTTATTTTACTCCTTTATTCGCCTCTTACGACACCCTTGGAATGAATAGGGGTGGTGACACTTTGTATTCTTAATCCGTCACCACACGGACAGTGATTTATCTCCCAAATATTGCTTTTGTGTGAGACTTGGCAGTTTTTTTTACTTTTATTGTTTTTGTTGGTACGATATTCCTTTAGTAAGGCAAGCAGTGAGCTCCAAGATATCATACATTGCAGTCATGAGTGACCGCATCTGGTTTAAGGTCAACGGAGTCCAACATTCAGGTCAGTTTTTGCAGTGATTTATTTAAACAAAAATTATCTGAATTACTTTTATTCAAGGTTAGGTAGTTACAAAGATTAATAGACATTGATATAGAGTGCAATTATATATTCACTGTCTCTGGGTTTTTATTAGTTTTTTACTTGTATAATAATGTACCTGTAATATTATACAGTTCCGAAAATTTACTGTTTTGAACAGGTTATTATTATTACACGCCTGTGATCAATAGTTACATCCAAAAATTAAACTTTGCGAAATGTTATTTTTATGCAAATGGTAGCCAGTAAGTTTATAGTGTTCATACACAGTAACGTTTTTTTTATTAGAATTAAAATGGTTAGTCAGTAAACATGCTGTCAAAAAGAACACTTTCTTCATATAATCCTTACTAACATAATAAAAGCGAAAGAAACTCTGTCTGTCTGTGTGTCTGGCTTTAATGGCAAAACTACTGAACGGATTTAAATGAAATTTAGTACACAGAGAAGGAAAACTTGAAACCAACCGTATACCAACCCGTCTGGCCAGCGTGGTATAGTAGGCCAAAGCTATCTAAGGAGAGGCCTATGTCCAGCAGTGGACTGATAAAGGCTGTTGATGATGATGATGATAGTACACAGATAGTGTAGAGACTGAAAAAAGAAAAGACAAGGCTACTTTTCATCGCGATAACCGGTGTACACGGAGGCGGAGCAGCGGGCGAAAGCTAGTTATTAATATGCTGCAGTTACATTACACAAGGCGGACTTAATGCTTCTCGAATTTCTTTATGTCATGCTTTGATTGATGCAGAGATAATATGTGTACAAGTTGTATTATCAAGGCCAATGAAATGTTTTTTAATTAAATCGGGTTCGAAAATAATTTCACAGCTTTTAAACAAATAGTGTTTTGTTTATATTAGGGATTACAGTATTCTATAATTTTACATTACATTACATTATACATATAATTAGTCCTAGCATTCATTTATTACTTTTAATGTTATTTTGTACAATTTTTATAAAAAAAAAATCGTATTTGTAAAAGATTAATATTCATATAATTGGAATTATTTTGTCATTGGTTACAAAGTTTCATTTGATAGTTTTATTTTATTGCATCAATATGCTTAATTCAAATACTTTCAAATGTATTGTGATTAAGTTTTGTTGGATAAGATAGAGTTTTCTTTGAGAACTGTTTTGCAGTGGCCATAGACACATAGAATTACAAAAACTGTCTATGTTTCATTATTTTGAAATCCTTTGTAAAGACTTAAAATTTTATATTTTACTAGCTGATGCCCGCGGCTCCGCTCGCGTTTTAGAGGAATAAAAAATAGATGTTGGCCGATTCTCAGACCTACTGAATGTGCATATAAAGTTTCATAAAGATCGGTCAAGCCGTTTCGGAGGAGTATGGCAACGAAAACTGTGACACGAGAATTTTATATATTAGAAGATTTAAATAAATATTTCAGACATTTTACACACAACGCCATCTAGTCCCCAAACTAAGCAGAGCTTGTATTATGGGTAACTAGACAACTGATATAAATACATAAGCATAATTTTTTTTGCATAAATACATACATATTATACATGGAAAACACCCAAACTCTGAAACAAATATTTGCGGATCACACAAACATTTGATCCGACCCGGGAATCGAACCCGAGACCTCTAGATCAGCAGTCGCATACCATACATACAGATGCCTTTTTAATTTATACAATTTAAATAAAAAGTACCTACATAAATATTTCGGAGATCGGTACACAAGGTTATCTAGTCCCAAACTAAACAGAGCTTGTACTTTAGACACTAGATAACAAAAACAAATCACATATTTTTTATTTAATCTTTTTTTATTTAGAGACTTTTATTACACAGTACAGTACATATGTTAGTTTCTATAGTTAGTCTGGTCCGTGTGGTGACTGATTAAGAATACAAAGCGACTAAAGGATCAAAATAAGCAGCTAACATCACCGCCAAGAGAAGGAAAACTTGAAACAAACCGTCTGGCCAGCGTGGTATAGTAGGCCAAAACCTCCTTTCAAAGGAGACCCCTATGACTGATAAAGGCAGTTGATGATGATGATGTTAGTCTCATCGTAACTTATCCTAAATTAGACTATATTACTAGGTCAAAGCTTGTGATACGTAAATATTTCAAATAAGTCAAGTGCAGCATTTGAGGTTGGGTCTGTAACATACCAGTGTCATAACTATTTAAATTATATTTACCTATCAACGCCTCCCTTTGTCTTCGATACTTGACACACTTCGTCAGCAAGTGTTGGACATCATCAAGAGTCCCACACATCTCACAGTTCGGTGAATCTACTTTCTTCATTAGATGTCGAAACTTTCTAGACGGATAGTGTCCTGGTCGAAGTCTATGAGCTACAGTATTAATATGTTTGTCATCTTCCTAGCCTTATTCCCAAGTTTATTTGGGGTCGGCTACTAGTTCAACCGGTTTTACCTGAATTTCAGTTTTTCCACGGAGCGACTGGTATCGGACCTCCGCAACCCTAAGGGAGAACTGAAATTCGAAGATTTAACTAGTTGTCAGTATATTTGAGGGCACTGACTTCCCAACAACGATTGCCATAGGATGTTCATGACAACCGGGACCGACGGCTTTACGTGCTCTCCGAGGCACGGGCGTGAATCACCGCCAAACTTCCAAACTCCGGGTAAAAGTAGGTAGTAGAGCCACGCTGATTTCAGCATGAATGGGCCGGCTCGACCGGGGTAGTACTACCCTCACACAGTGGACCAGCCTAAAATGACAGCATGCTGTCGTCTTTCGATGGTGAGTGTGAGACCGGAGGCCCAATGATGCAGGGGTGACAGTTATCGCGGTATGTGTGCGAGCAGTGGAATGCTTGCGGAGTCATTGTGAGGGAGGCGTGGATCGAACCGTCGGCCAGGGAGACCTGTAGAAACGGTGGTGCCGCTGGCCGCCCGCGGCATAGAGAGGGGCCCAACCTCGGATAACCACCCTGGGAGGCTGCCCCGTCAGGTCGCGCATAATCTCGGAGTAGCTCGTCGTGCCGGTTGGTGACCGGACGGTGGGACCCGGCGACTACTTCCGGGAGGGTACGGGGGCCCTTCCGTCCGACGGTTCGGTCACCGTCTTGCCTCACCGTTTTATGACAACACAACATCCCAGGTCTCGGTAATACACTGCCGCGATGACTGTCATGCCTTTCACGTCCCCTATTCTACTATTTATCATGGCAGTAAGAAATAAGCATCCAGGTTCTACAGCGGCATATTCTTCTCCCACCAACCCGCTCTTTGAGGTGGAGTTCACCAATATCCGTGGACTCCATTCAAACCTCAACGCCGTCCACCATCACCTTGAAACGGCACGGCCGGCCATGCTTTTTCTGACGGAGACACAAATATGCCGCCCTGCCGACACGGCATATCTCCTTTATCCCGGCTATGCGCTGGAGGAGTGCTTTCTCGCGAAAGCTGGAGTGTGTCTTTTCGTCAGGGCGGATATATGTTGTCGCCGTCTACGCTGCCTTGAGGACCCATCTTTTTCCATCCTCTGGCTCTACGTGGATTTCGGGTCTATTGGCCGAATCTACGTGTGCCTCTACCGGTCCCATTCTGGAGATTCCGAGACAACTCGTCTCTTTGACCACCTAAGTCAAGCAGCCGATAAAGCTCAGGAACAGTTCCCAACTGCTGAACTGGTGTTTCTGGGAGACTTTAACGCCCACCACGAGTCCTGGTTGGGGTCTCCCAGAACTGACCATGCTGGCAGAACTGTCCACGCGTTCGCTCTCACGCATGACCTCACTCAACTGGTACTCCAGCCCACTAGGATACCAGACGTATCCAGTCAAGCGCCCTCTCTGCTAGACCTGCTGCTGACGAGTCATCCAGCGCAGTACCGCGTGTCGGTACTCGCCCCTTTGGGCTCCTCCGACCACTGCCTGGTATCCACCACGGTGCCTCTTGCTGCCCCGCCACGACCTGTGGTAGCAAGGCGACGACTATGGCACTACTCGTCAGCAGATTGGGACGGAATGCGGGACTATTTTGCTTCTATCCCATGGGCTGAACGCTGTTTTAAGGGCAGGAATTTGTCGCAGAGTGCCGTGGCCGTTGCCGACGAAATTACTGTCGGCATGGAGTATTACATTCCTCACACTGAGGCCGTTGGCACGAAGACGCGCCCCTGGTTCGATCGCGAATGCACTAACGCTGTTACAAAAAAGCAAGCGACATACCGCGCATGGATCAGGGCCCGCGCTCATGGTGACCCTAACGTTCATGGCCTTAAAGCAGCGTTTAACAAAGCCACTAGGGAATGCAAGAGGGCTTACATAAGAGCGGACGCCCAGCGCATTGCACGGATAGGCCAAGAACTCGTCGCACACCCTACGGGTAGTCGTAAATTCTGGCGATTGGCTAAATCCGTTCAAACTAACCACTGCCAACCCACGCTACCACCGCTGAAACATCCCGATGGAACTCTGGCCTATCAGCCGCAGGAGAAAGCGAAACTGCTGGTAGATCTCTTTGCGGCTAACTCCCGAATTGAGGACCGTGGCATAGATCCGCCTATCATTCCGACCTGCGACTCCACAATGCGGGATATCCGTATCCGGCAAAGTGATGTCCGCGCGGAGCTGCGGTCTCTCGACGTCCGGAAAGCCAGCGGACCTGACGGTATTCCAGCGATGGTTCTCAAGTACTGTGCACCGGAGTTGTCTCCCGTACTGACGCGTCTGTACCGCCTGTCGTATTCCTCGGGAATTGTTCCGGAGGCCTGGAGGGAGGCGAATGTGCAACCCATCCCCAAGAAAGGCGACCGCTCCGATCCGGCTAATTACCGACCCATAGCCATCACCTCCATTCTCTGTAAGGTGTTCGAGCGAATCATCAACAACCAATTGGTTCGCTACCTGGAGGATCACTCCTTGTTGAATGATCGACAGTATGGTTTCAGACCGAATCGATCCACGGGTGATCTTCTAGCGTACATAACACACCTATGGGGTGAGGCTATGGATAGACATGGAGAGTCCCTAGCCATTAGCCTTGACATGGCCAAAGCCTTCGACAGGGTCTGGCACCGTTCGCTGATCTCCAAGCTTCCGGCATTCGGCCTGCCCCCCAAACTGTGCAGCTGGATAGCCGCATTCCTGCACCAGCGCCGCATCAGAGTCCTTTGCGACGGCGCGGCCTCCGACTTTCAGCAGGTTAACGCTGGTGTACCTCAGGGCTCTGTGTTGTCGCCCACGCTGTTTCTTCTGCATATCAATGATATGTTGGCCTTGGGCAACATACATTGCTATGCAGATGACAGCACAGTCCACGGGCGATATATTGGACATCCCACAGATAGGCAGGCAAATGTCGAGGAAAAGCGACAGGACCTTGTCGCTGAGCTCGACCGGGTTCTCAGCCGTATTTCTCAATGGGGTGATGAGAATCTGGTCGAGTTCAATGCCAAGAAAACACAGGTGTGCGCGCTCACTACCAAAAAGTCTCCATTCCTTCCTCTCCCGACTTTTCGGAACACTCAGCTGCCAATACAAGGCAAGCTCGGTATCCTAGGTATGGACATTTGCCGGGATCTCAACCGCCGGGAATACATTGAGAGCGTCACAAAGGCGGCCTCGCGGAAGCTCGGCATATTAAACAAGGTGAGACGGTTCTTCTCGCCGGAGCATCTGTGTCTTCTTTACAAGACCCAGGTTCGCTCCTGCGTGGAGTACTGTTCCCACCTCTGCAATGGATCCGCGCAGTACTTGCTCGACGCTCTCGATCGGTTGCAGCGGCGAGCGGTCCGCATCATTGATAGCCCTGAAGCTACCGAGTTCCTCGAGCCTTTGCAGCTGCGAAGAGATATCGCTACTATGGCAGTCCTCTATCGCCTTTACCACGGGGAGTGTTCTGATGAGCTCTTCCAACTGATCCCACCTTCTCCCTTCCATTACAGGAACACACGTGCTGGCCTTGGAAGTCACCGCTTTGGAGTGTTCAGAGTCACGCACTAGGACTAAACGGTTTGGCTCTTCTTTCCTGTGCCGAGCGGTTAAAAACTGGAACTCGCTACCATCCCACGTGTTTCCTTCCCATTATGATCCCGGGTCCTTTAAGAGGGGTGTGAAAAAGCATCTCACAAAGCCGCCATAGTTTGGGTCAGCATCGCCATACTTCCTGCATCGCGGGCAGTGTGGTTGCCCCCACTCTTGGATTCCATTCATGCTTACCATCAGGCAGAGTGGAGTCACATTGGTAGGCATCAAATAAAAAAAAAAAAAAAAAAAAACTATTAGGAATTTCCTAAGAAAATCCCAAAAACACTTTTTGGCCCGACCCGGGATTTGAACCCGAGACCTCTTGATTAGCAGTCGCATACGCTAACCACTAGACCATTAATATGTTTGTATACTCTAGTATTCATGAACCAGGGTATACGAGAAGGCTGATGCTGAATTGATATAAACCAAAGCCTTTTCTCTACTTATTTCGTCAAAAAACATATCACATATAGAAAACACCCAAACTCCGAAATAAATGTTTCTAGATCATACAAAAATTTAGTCCGAGCTGATAATCGAACCCGATACTTCAAGCACAGCACATGCTACCACTGTGCCACCGAGGTCTTTATCAATCAATCATCATCGAAAATCATCATTATGATGATAATGCTCCGACCTCTTTACTTAACTACGTCAGGTTTCCATTCACCATTACAATACACCTGAACTTTTACTTTTATCTGAAATCGGATCTCCACAAGTCAAGATGTAGACCAATATATATCGAAGCTCAGAAAATATACATATATTTATTTGCATAAGTGTCTCGCAGATAAAAATGAAAAACCAAGAATTGTTATGGCGGCTAGTTTTGCTGTTTGACAGCTTTCTAAACTAAACAAAAAAACACTATAAATAAATTTTATCCTGTCAAACGACTGTCAAAGAACGACTTAGATATTATGTCACACTAAAAATATACATCATCTAAATACGTGGTACAAAAATAACGTTTTAGAATTCGTTTCACTAAAAATACGTAAAAAAACATAGTATGTCCCTATGAAATTTAAGAGTTGCCCTCGATTTTCTTCGGATCCCATAACCAGATCTCGACATGGTGACGATGGGACCACCTGTGGGCTATGCAGAATCCAATGCAGAAATAATTTTTCAAATCAGTTCATTACCGACGAAATTATCGCTGAACATACATAAGAAAACCTGATCGAAACGTCAAGCAAATCAGAGGTATGTAATACCCTAAATAAGCGATCGCGTTAATTTCCGTAAAAATAATATTCATTATCATGGAACGCGAAAGTTTAAAAGTTAGTATGAGAACCACCTCTTTTTTGAAGTCGGTTAAAAATAACACTAGTAGATAATTTTCAAGAAAATTTACTTTAGTTATGCAACAACAGAGTAAGTGATAAATTCACATTACAATAATATTTACATGCATCGCATATTTTTTACTTTTTATATTATTGCATAATTTAATTATCTACGTACCTTTTTATCAACTAGGAGATAAACAAAGGTCAATTAAACGTAGACCTTTTATTTTTTAGTCCCTTTCTTGTAATATTATGTTTACTATTATGTGTTTGGAATTTTAGGAAGGAAATTAGAAAATGTTATTTAAAGAATAAAAGTTAAAAAAAAACTACAAGTCGACTACATAAAACCTTTTTACAAAATGACCATTATTATGATTCTATTGACACCTCATTCATAAATATTGATTGAGTTATTTAGGTGCTAAGTTGGAACATAGTTTTTTTTGGACATCTTTGACACAACGTCATCTAGTCCCACACTAAGCAGAGCTTGTATTATGGGTACTAAATAACTCCCTCCGACGGGGTCCTCGGGACCAGCCACCTCTAACGAGGATTGGCAGGTTGTGGGGTCCTAGAAGAGGCGGGGGCAGCGGCAGCGAAAGCGGGCGAGGAAGGCCGCCCAAGGCGCAGCCCAAGCCCCGCAGTCACCGCCGGTGGCGGCAGCGGCCTCTAAAAAGAAGCCGCGGAAGCTGCAGCCGCCCAAGACCGCGGCTGTCGTGGTGACCGTGTCGCCGGAGGCGGCCAGTGGCGGGCTCACGTACGCGGCCCTATTTAAAGGGGCCCGTCCCGGGCTCGCCGCTGAGTTCGGGGCCGCGGGGATGAGACTGCGCCGCGCCCAGACGGGAGCTCGAGTATTCGAGTTCCCGGGGGCTGAGGGCGCCAAGACGGCCGATACATTCGCCGAGAGGCTGCGGGAGGTGTTTGCCGCCCAGGACGGTGTAAAGATCGCCAGGCCCACCAAGTGCGCTGAACTGCGCATTTCGGGTCTGGACGACTCTATCACGTCGGAGGATGTCCGCGATGCTGTCATGGAGAAGACTGGCTGCACCGCGGGCACCATCCGAGTCGGCACCGTCCGGCCGGGCCCGGGAGGCCTCGGCTCGGTGTGGGTGAGCTGTCCCATGGCGGCGGCCAAAGTTTTGGCCGATGCCGGGAGCATGCTCATCGGCTTTGTGAATGCCAGAATCACGGTTCTGGCCGCGAGGCCGATGAGGTGCTTCAAGTGCCTAGTCGCGGGACACACTCGCACCAAGTGCGAGAGTTGCTTCGACTGCAGCGAACTCTGTTTCCGCTGCGGTCGACCCGGGCACAAGGCGGCAGAGTGCTCTGCCGCCCCTCACTGCCCGATGTGTGCGGCGGGTAACAAGCCCGCCAATCACCAGATGGGGCAGGGGGGCTGCAAGCCTCCCCGCGCTTCTCGGCAGACGCCGGAGGCTAGCCCGGCGACCCAGGCTGCCTCCGACGTCAATCAGGCGACGACGTCGTCGCCCATGGAGGGGGTTGTAGAGACGATCCAGTAATGGATCAAGTCTCCAACCTCCTGGTCCAGACGAACCTCAACCACTGTGCCGCGGCGCAGGATCTCCTCCTGCAAACGATGGCGCAGTGGTCTGTAGGTGTTGCCGTAGTCGCGGAGCCTTATTTCGTCCCTCCCCGTCCAAATTGGATGGGTGACTGGGACGGCTCCGTGGCAGTCGTCAGCTCCACGGCGGCTCATTCCCCGCCCTTGTCACTAAGAGACAAGGGTACTGGATATGTTGCCGTCGAATGGGGGGGAAACACCATTTATGGTGTATATTTCTCCCCCAACCGGAGTCTGAGCGACTTCGAGGTCTTCCTCAACAACTTGGAGACCTCGATACGGCGATTGGGGTCTGGGCACGTCCTCGTACTGGGGGACTTCAATGCAAAGTCCATTGCGTGGGGTTCCCCGGCGACGGACGCCAGGGGCGAAGCCGTCGAGGATTGGGTGGCGTCGGTGGGCCTCTGTTTGCTGAACAGAGGCGCCACCAACACGTGCGTGCGACAGCAGGGGGGGTCGATAGTGGACCTTTCGTTCGCTACCCCTGCAGTCGCCGCACGAGTAAGGAACTGGAGTGTCCTGGATGAGGTCGAGACGCTCTCGGATCACCTTTATATCCGATTCGAGCTCTCCCGGTCCCAGGACGCCAGTAGGGGTCACGCGGCGCGGCGTCCCTCCCGTTTTCCGCGGTGGGCTGTCGCCAAGCTGGACAGGGACCTACTAGAGGAGGCGGCCATTGTTTGCTCTTGGCTGTCTCCGCAGGCCCCGACCGAGGAGGTCGACGCGGGGGCTGGTCGCTTCGCCGATGCGTTAACGCTCATCTGCGATGCGGCCATGCCCCGCGTTCGTGGCCGTCGGCCTCCTCGGAAGGAGGTCTACTGGTGGTCCCAGGAGTTGGCAGACCTCCGTGCGGCCTGCGTACGTGCCCGGAGGTCCCACACCCGGAGTCGGCGACGTCACCGCGGAGGCGGTGAGGAGGTGGACCGGCTTCACGAGGAGTACCGAGCAGCTCGGGAAACTCTGAGGCTGGCCATCTGCCGCGCCAAAGACGCGTCCAGAGTGGAGATGCTGGAGAGTCTCGAGCGTGACCCCTGGGGTCGGCCTTACCGTGCGGTGCGACAAAAGCTCCGCACACAGGGCCCCCCCCTTACGGAGACTCTCCAGCCCAGCTTCCTGCAGGAAGTGGTCGAGGGCCTATTCCCGCAGCAGGCGGAACACACACCCCCATCGATGGCCCGTCGTGGTCGTCGTCGGGGCAGCGTGGGTGATGTTCCGCCTGTCAGGGAATCGGAGGTAGGGGCGGCTGTTCTACGGATCCGGTCCAAGAACACCGCCCCCGGGCCGGACGGGGTTCCAGCCCGAGTGATGGCCCGAGCCCTCGACTACATGTCGGACCACCTCAGGGGAGTGTTGGACGCTAGCTTGGCGTCCGGACGCTTCCCTGAGCGTTGGAAGTGCGGGAAGCTGGTCCTGATACAAAAGCATGGACGGCCTGCCGATTCGGTCGCGGCCTACAGGCCCATCGTGTTGCTGGACGAGGCGGGCAAGTTGTTCGAGAGGGTTCTCTCTGTCCGCATCGTCCGGCACCTCAGCGAGGTGGGGCCCGACCTGTCGGACGCCCAATTCGGTTTCCGAGAAGGGCGTTCGACGGTCGACGCGATCCTGCGCCGGAGGGCCGTGACCGAAGAGGCGGTGAGAGGCGGTGGAGTGCTGTTGGCGGTGTCATTGGACATCGCCAACGCCTTCAATAGTCTGCCATTCGGCTGCATCAGGGCCGCACTCCAATACCACGGAGTGCCAGGGTACCTGCGGCGGCTGGTGGCAGACTATTTAGAGGAGCGTACCGTCGAGTACGAGGACCGAGATGGCGCCTTGAGACGCAGGGCCATGTCGTGCGGTGTTCCACAGGGGTCTGTCCTAGGACCACTCCTGTGGAACATGGGATACGACTGGGCCCTACGAGGGCGTCTCCCCCCCGGGCTGGGTGTGATCTGTTACGCAGACGACACCCTGGTCACGGCCCGGGGGGCAAACTTTGAGGAGGCGGCACGCCTGGCCACCACGGGAGTCTCCCGGGTGGTCGGGCGCATCGAGGCGCTGGGTCTGCGGGTGGCCCTGGACAAGACGGAGGCCCTATTATTTCATGGGCCCCGTCGTGGTCCGCCCGCCGGCGCCTCGATCGAGGTCAACTCGGTCCTCGTACCGGTCCGGGCCCAGATGAGGTACCTGGGTCTGGTCCTCGACGGTAGGTGGCTCTTCGACGAGCACTTCCGACAGCTTGGTCCTAAGCTGGTGGGCACTGCCTCCGCCCTAGGGCGACTTCTGCCCAATTTGGACGGGGCCAGTGTCCCCACTAGGCAGCTGTACACGGGGGTTGTCCGGTCGATGGCACTTTACGGTGCACCGGTGTGGGCGGCGGCTCTGTCCGCCCAGAACAGGGCGCGCCTCTGGCGCCCCCAGCGGATACTGGCGGTCAGAGCCATACGTGGATACCGCACGGTGTCCACAGAGGCGGCGTGTGCCTTGGCCGGAACACCCCCGTGGGATTTGGAGGCGGAAGTGCTCGCCGAAGTTTATCGGCGAGTGGCTGACTTCCGGGCGGAGAGCGGATTTCGCCCTCCGCCCGAGGACGTGCGCGAGTGGCGCGAAGCCGCTCGCCGAGCCACCATGCTGAGATGGTCGCTCCGGCTGGAGACCCCACGCGCTGGCTTCGCCGCCGTGGAGGCTCTTCAGCCGGTCATCGAGGAGTGGGCAGGGCGGCAGCACGGGACCCTTTCCTTCCGGCTGACGCAGGTACTTTCCGGGCACGGTTGCTTCGGAAAGTACCTGCACTCGGTCGCTAGGAGGGAACCGAGTCCCGCCTGCCACCACTGCGACTGCAGTGAGGACACGGCCCAGCACACGCTGGCGGTCTGCCCCGCTTGGGCGGCGCAGCGCCGTGCCCTCACTGCAGTCATCGGAGGGGATCTCTCGCTGCCGGCCGTCATAAGATCGATGGCCGGCAGCGACAGTTATTTTACCGCGGTCGCAACCTTCTGCGAGGACGTAATCTTGCAGAAGGAGGTGGCGGAGAAGGCCCGGGAGGACGATATCCACTCGGACCCGATCCGCCGCCGGCGCCCTGGGCGGCGGAGGCGCGCATACCTGCGTCTCATGCCGCCCTGAGTGTGGCCGCGGATGGGCGGGACGGGTTTCCCGTCCGTCCGCAGTAGTGGCCAACCGCGAGGGGGCGACGTTCGCGTGTGACCGGACGTTGCCTAATCAGAGAGTAAATTTTTGAGATGGTGCCCGCAACAGTGCGGGCAGGCGCCGGTTGGAGTCCAGAAGGAAATCCCCTCCCTGGACTCCTTCCAATACAAAGGCGCAGAGAGGGTCACACCGTGTGGTTTTAGTCGGTTCGAGTCCGACACACCACCCCGCCGTAACCCCCGACGGGGTGACGGTCCGCGGGGATTTCCACACGTAAAAAAAAAAAAAAAAAAAAATGGGTACTAAATAACTAATATAAATACATAAACATAGTTTTTTTTGTAAATGCATACATATTTTACATAGAAAACACCAGGACTCCGAAACAAATATTTGTGGATCACACAAATAATTGGTCCGACCTGGGAATCGAACCTGAGACCTCTTGATCCTCAGCCGCATACGTTAACCACTAGACCAACGAGGCAGTCGAAATTTACAAAGACTTTCAAAACTTCCTTTTATCTTTCGCTTTCGGAAAGAGAAATTGTATATACGGGGTTGGGTGTACATATCTGAACTGATGATTCGAGCGTTTCGAAAGCGTCTATCACAGTCGCGGTGACAAAATTCGCTTGCATCTGCTTTCACTTACGAGTATAACATTCAATTAATTTGCATACGTGTCTAAATATTAACACGTTTCAAAGTTTTCGTTCGTCTTATAAAAGGAATAGTTACCTTTGACATAATAAATAATAGTCTGTCATTACGAACTCAAACACAATTAAAACACAATCGTACACACACACATTAGCAGTGTAACTTATCAGTCATCAACAACCCATAACGTCCCACTTGCTGGGCTCAGGTCTCCTCTCAAGAGAGGGTTAAGGCCATACGTCCCCGCGCTGGCCGAGTGCGGGTTGGGGACTGGCAAGACACGTTGTGGCTACGTAATCTTGCTGTTGGATGTTTTTAAGCCGCCCGAAGGCCTCCAACTAAGCTTCACGACTGCTATCTTATGATAAAAACCGGGTCCGACTGCTTAACGTGGCCTCCGAATCACGGAAACGCTCATTACATATAATGCCACAAACGGTCACCCATCTAGGTCCGATCGCGCCGTCGTTACTTACCCTTGGTGACTGTTTCCAATCACCTAAGGCCACTCGGCTATAAGCGCTTCGTATAACAGTGTAATAAAGCTATAAAAGGCCCCAACGTTTTTCGTTTTCTATTCTATTCTCTTGTTTCATTGGCTAATTTTTTTTGTTTTGATCACGTAACTGAGTGACATTAGTGCTAATGTGTGTGTGTGTGTGCGATTGTGAATGTTTTAATTGTTATGTATGAGTTCGTAATGACTATTATTTTTGAATGTGTCTAAAATGTGTTTGTGAATATTTGCCTCCGGAAAAATCACCACCGGCCTGTGTTAATCTATGTATAATAAATTATAATAATAATCTATTTATATATACTAAAGATTAAACAATTTCTCTTTACCTAGGAAATCATTTTAGATAACCTTGAAAATGATAAAATTATTATTTATTTATAATTCCTGCAAATGAAATGCATAAGGCGAACTTAATGCCATTGGCATTTTCTTGTAATCGACCTTTGGGTGGTGCAGAATTGTGTGTAGCCGGAGTATTGTTTAATTTACTTATCTATAGATATTATTACGTACTATAGTAAATATAATATATATACAAATACATACATATGTATATAGAAATACACACACATGCATACACATATAAATATGGAAACAAATACACATATACTCATACAATGATGAATAGGTAGATAATTATTCTGACGGTCCCGTAAGTAAGTCTCTGTAGTGCTTGGGTACTCTCACCTTGAAGGTTATTCGGCTGGTGGTCGTCCTCATGTCTAATGGGAGGGCGTTCCAGAGATTTATAGCTTAAGCGGTGAAGGAAGGATGCACATTACGGGATCTATGTGAAGAAAAGAAGGAGAAGATTATCAGGATAGCGATGATTTCCGTCATGCTTATAACAGAGATACTGTACGTTAGATGTTAGATAAGTGGGTGAGTTAGGAGAGTGGAGAAGGGAGTCTATAAACTACGGTGATGTGTTATCGGTAGCCATGACAGTTGCGTCCGTACTTGTTATGTATTCAATACGATAACGATGTCATGACAATTGTAATAAACTTTATTTTTAATGTTTCTATTTTCACTATTAGCAAGTCTTTTTACTTCAAGTTTTAATGGAACCGATTTAGTACCTATTTACTATTTTTAAGCTTTCGCGACTTTTTTACATACTCATGTTTTTTACTGTAAACGGGACTTATTCGCGATTTAATTATTATCCTATCAACTAACATAGTTTTTAAATCAATGCAGAAATTACGGAGTTCAAAGTCAAAACATTGTTTTTGTATTTACGAAATCCTGTTAAATTTATTTGAAATGGTTTGTTTACTTAATGTTTCTTTAACCATAGATCAATAGCGACATTCTGTTTTGACATGTCATACCAGAACTAAAAAGACAATCGAATGAGAACTTCCCTTTTTAGTACTTCAAAAACTGTCATGATAATAAGAAACGCTAGTGCGGTATAGCGACCGGTTTTCCTACTGGTACAAATTAGCAATGAAGGTAATCGCTTGCCATTACGTTACTTTATTATATTGGTTCGCCGCTCCATATGATTGTTATTTTTAAAGCCATTATGTTGTTTAATTAGCAAATTATTCTCCGAAATCTTGACGTCGCTTTCATTTTTTTTCACCACAAAAGTATATTATATTATCAACTGCACGGTTGGCTTGGTGGTTTAAATGGTCGTCACGCTGCTTTCTACTAAGCCAAGTGTTGTGGGTTCAAATCCTTTACGAGATAATACTTCGTGTGTGACTACAAAGTATATACCTAACGCGGGAGTTGTCTTCTAAAATAAAACTAAAAACAAAATATCATAATTATGATCTGGTATTTGAATTATATTTACACTGGGATAGGCCCGTGGCTCCACCCGCGTTTATGTCATTATCAAGGTAAAGAGTAGTCTGTCTTTACTTAAGAATTCAAGTATGTCAATGCTAAATTTAATTCAGACGGACAAAGTTAGTTCAAGCATAATCTGTGGTTCAAGCTTGGTAGTAGATGGTTTAAGGTTTGAGTGAAAAAAAAAATATAGAATTTATGTCACATTTTATATTTACCTGTAGTTTAAAAATGAATTTAACAAATGTCCAACGTGATTTTTAGAATTACCAAAAATGTGTACAAAGGAAGTTATGAATAAAATAAAAATAAAAACAATGAAATAAAGTTCATTTCTTTTAAAAGAAACACGAATTAAAATATAACAAGAACATAATTTGACAATCTTAACACTTAATCTTGACTAACACAAGTCTTAATCAATAAAAAGTTTCATGTTTTACTTTAACTGTCCACTGCTGGACATAGGCCTCTCCTTAGGAAGGAGGTATTGGCCTACTATACCACGCTGGCCAGACGGGTTGGTATAGGGTTGGTTTCAAGTTTTCCTTCTCTTTGCATCGATGTTGTCTTGCGTAGTTTGTCCCTTAGTCGCCTTGTACGACACCCGCGGGATGAAAAGGGGTGGTGACACTCTGTATTCTTAATCCGTCACCACACGGACTAATAAAATGTTTGTATTTACAATTAATTTATATTTTGTCATTGACGTCATCGTTTAGTAATGATATAATATCCGGTTTTATATGTTAGCCTACTTAATTGGCTCATTAGTCTAGTGGTTAGGGCTTGCGACTGCTGATCAAGAGATCTTGGGTTCAAATCCCGGGTCGGGCCAAAAGTTGTTGGGTTTTCTTTACAGGAAACTCCTAATAACAATGAATGTTTGGCGGTGATACAAGTCCGTCTCATCCGATGCCGATGGTGGGAAAACCCGTACACTCGCGGTCACACTCCAGGCGGCATGAGGCGCAGATGTGATCTGGTCCGAGGAAGATCGTCCTCCCGGGCCTTCTCCGCCACCTCCTTCTGCGAGATGACGTCTTCGCAGAACTGATTGCAGTGAGGGCCTGGCGCTGCGTCGTCCATGCAGGGCAGACCGCCAGCGCGAAATATACTGACAACTAGTTCAACCTTTGAATTTCAGTTCTCCCTCAGGGTCGCGGAGGTCCGATGCCAGTTGCTCCGTGGAAAACTGACATTCAGATAAAACCGATTGAACTAGTAGCCGACCCCAAATAATCTTGGGGATAAGGCTAGGAAGAAGAAGATATGTTAGCCTGCCAAAATAACTTTACTTTTGCCTGATGAAAGGCGCCCGCAAAATCCAAAAGTGGTGGATACTATACAATTGCGAATTCTTTGGATTGGAGACCTCGTCTCGGCAAACCTATTGTAGGACGGCAATAAGCCAGGTAGAGTGAAGACTTCCGCTGGATGTTTAATAAATATGTTGGACATCTGACACACAACATCATCTAGTCCCAAGCTAAGCAGAGCTTGTGTTATGGGTACTAGACAACTGATATAAATACATAAACATACTTTTTTTTTTGTAAATACTTACATATTATACATAGAAAACACCCAGACTCCGAAACAAATATTTATGAATCACACAAATAATGCTTGGTCCGACCCGGGAATCGTACCCGAGACCTCTTGATCAGCAGCCGCATACGCTAACCACTAGACCAGTTAATTCCTGTAACATTGGCTTGCTACCAATAAAAAACTGGAATTAAAAACCAGACAAAAAAGTTAGTGTTTTTCTTTTTTGTGTAAGTACCGTAAATACCTTCATATGTATTTAATGAAAACCTGTTAAATTGACGTTATAAATAGACATTAAATGTATTGATAGCCCTTCAGTCACATACTCATACAGCCAGATTATTTTACTTTATGTTTTTCTTATATATATTTTATTTTTTTTGTATCTCTTGTATTAAGTGTGTTTATTAGTTGTTTAGTGTTGTTAAAATGTACATTGCTTATCTCGTTTCCTTTGTGAGTGTGGCTAATAAATATGTACTTTCTTTCTTTTATCACACCAAAACTTAATTAAAACAAACCGGTTATCCACACATTTAATGTCTATTTATAACAAACTAGCTTTCCGCCCGCGGCTTCACCCGCGTGGAATTCGTTTTTATCGCGTGACACGGTAGGTCAAACAATCTTACATGATTTTATGTTTGATAATAAGGAACTTCGACACAAACTTTCGTCCCCTATTTCAAACCCTTCCTTTCAAACCTTTATTTTCGCGATAAAAAGTATCCTTGTCCTTTCCCAATTTCAATTCTATCTTCATACCAAATTTCATCAAAATCGGTTCAGTGGTTTAGGCGTGAAAGCGTAACAGACAGACAGAGCTACTTTCGCATTATAAATATTATAAATGTAGGGAAGTAGGGATAGACATTAAATGTATAGATAACCTTTTATCACACCAAAACATAATAAAACAAACCGGTACACTTTTATTATCATGTCTACATGTGTGCAACGTATTTTTACCATGTATATTTAATTTTGGATGGCAAGTTAAACGTATGTTTTGATGGCATGATGGCAAGTTAAAAGTTAAAATAATTATTTTCGAGTTAAGCTCTGTTGCTTCGCAAAAAAGTATATCAGAATCTTATTTCGATTCAGTTCCAGTTACGAAGAGAAAGTTAATTTCAATTATAAACATTCCACCGGCACTGAACATACATAAAATTGTTCTTGAATTTCACCAACTCACATTATCATGATAATAAACGAAGCAATATCATGATGTCTACTCGTTTTTGATGTTTACTGTCTGTAGAAATACATAAAGATCTATTCTATAGCATGCAGTTGTATCTAAAAAAGCCAAAAGAAAATAATTTTTATCAAAATATTAGGGATTAGAGTTTAAATTATAATTTTATTTGAATGCCTGCCAAGGTGACTCTTCCCTGTCTAATTGAGCATGAGTATAATCCAGGAGTGGAGGCCACCACACTCTCTGCGAATGCAAACAGTGTGGCTATGCCGACCCACGCCCCTCTTAAAGGACCCAGGATAGAATGTGGAAGAACCATTTCACCTTGTACAGTATGACTAGCTTCCACCAGGCCGCCTTTTGTGACGCTCTCAATGTATTCCCGTAGATTAAGTTCCCGGAAATCTACCTAGGATACCTTGACATCAATCCTTCGTGGTGTGAGATTTTAGAGAGAAACCTATGTCACATGCCTATGACGTTTATAATATAAAAATTCTTTTTATGATATTCGATTTTAGACTTTCAATTGCCTTTTATTCAACTTACATAAAAATGATGTTAGATTTTTATTGATGAACAGATTACACGAAGCAAGAACAATAACATTGGATATTCGATGTTCTTATAATATAATTTTTTGAAGAACTTTTTATACTTTTCTAAGAATGTCTGGTGGTCTAACTTCGACTGTTTCAAATGTTTTGTTTTATTTTTTTAAAAAGACAAATCCGCATTAGGAATATATATATATCCTGTGTCGCGGGGGACTTTACAAACATACGTGAAACTGACACAAAGAACACCCAGACTTAGGAACAACAATTTCTGGATCACACTAAGTGTTGTCCCATGTGGAATTGGAACCCACGACACTTAGCGCAATAAAGAGCGACGGTGCTATCGCTTAAACCACTAAGCACAACGTGACGTCATAACTATTAGACTATTATTAAAATTATGATACATACTACATACACAATATACATTTTTGACCGGAGACCGCTTAAACCATTAGGCCAAACATGCAGCATGTTATTTTATTAAACGATTTTAAGGCATATTTTAAGCATGCAAACAAAATAAATAATATAGTATATTAATAAGAAATATAATAATTTTAACATTTAAATTTAACTTCTTATATCAATAATAAAAAGATTAATACAAGAAAGTTAATTTTAAAACTACTTTAATACTAAAAATGTATTTGTATCTAATTTATTTCTGCATAGTAAAAAGAAATTAGTCTGGCCTAGCCACGATAACTGGATGACTTTTCGCTCTTATAACTTCTGAGGTCATTGCCATAGACTAAAATACTTTTGAAATAAAACGGTGCCATACAAAAACAAAAAAAAATCTTCTATCTAGCCTTTATTATTCGTAAGATTATTTGGGCTCACCTACTAGTTCAACCGGTTTTATCTCTATATCAGTTTTTTCACGGAACAACTGAATCCGAAGGTTGAACTAGTTGTCGGTGCATTTGAGGCCACTAACTTTCCAATAATGATTGCCATAGATGTTCATGACCACCCGGATCGACTTAACGTGAGTCACCGCAAAACGTCCATATTCCGTACTGTTAATAAGAATAAATAATTAAATAAATATTTCGGACATCTGACACACAACGCCATTTAATCCCGAACTAAACAGAGCTTGTACTATGGGTACTAGACAAATGATACACATACTTTTTTTGGATATACATACATATTATACATAGAAAACACATAAACTCCGAAACAAATATTTGCAAAACATATACACATTTGGTACGACCCGGGAATCGAACCTGACCGAAACCGAGACCTCATAGTCGTCAGTCATATTCGTTAACCACTAGACTTGTTAGAAACGCATCCATGGTAAGGGATCTGAATATTCGCGAGCGCTTATCGACACAATGCCTAGATACATCTGTAGACAGAATCCTTAAATACTTCGGCCACATTGCGGGGAGAGTAGGCGATAACCTCGAAAGACTGATGGTGTTGGGTAAGGTAGTGGGGAAAAGCCCCAAAGGCCCTAGCCCATTGCGCTGGTCAGACCAAGTTAGCTTTACTTTCAGCACTACGATCCATGCTCAAGATAGGAACAGGAGCCAAGCTATCACTTACAGAATGGCTCTTCATGACACAAGGAGGTGTTAGAAAAACCTATTAACAATTTTAACCCCACCCGAAATAAGAACCCGAAATCTCTCGATCGGCAGTAGCATAGATTAAGCACTAGTTTATAGTGTTGGTCACCATGCTGCATTGTCTGCATTCACGTATGATGACCCCTACTAATGGATTCTTCTCATGCTTTCCATCAGACAGAGTAGAGTCACTATGGTAGGCCTAAATTTATTTATTTATTTATTAATACATCATGCACATTGGTACATTGGCGGACTTAATGCCTAAGGCATTCTCTACCAGTCAACCATTGGGTGATGCAGAGAAAAATGGTAGTAGGTGCATTTTGGTGAAAAATAAAATTAATTTACTACCTATGTACAAACTGACACGACTGATACAAGTTTATAAACATAATACATAACATAATATACAATACATATTAAATGAGTAATTTACAATACAATATAGTACATAGAATATCTATATATACTTAAATAGATATAAATACATATATACATACACAAATAAATACAAAAAAGAGTTGACAATTAGGACTTGGTTGATTCTGCCAGCTGCTTCACTAGAAACTGCTTGACTTTTGTCTTGAACGAAGAAGCGTTAGTGGCTATATATTTAGGTTACAGTATCAGAAATATTTAAAAAGAACAATTATCTCACACGATAGAAGTCATTTAATAAACTAACAAAGTTAAGGAATTAACAATCTCATGTAATTGAACATTTTCATAACGAATATATCGAAACGGAACACCAATCACTTATACAAACCAAAGGTTAGCTATTTGCAAAGTTTTATTAGACTTTCAGCAATTTAAACTATAGCTGTAAACACTCACAACTCTCGTCAACTACTACCGTCAAGTACCAAAGCTAACCAGCCAAAGAGGTCTTTTATTGTGAGTGCACCGCCTTTTATAGTAATCTTCTTATGGTAGGGATGAGTCTCCTAAATCGGCCTATCTTGACACAGCGTCGTCCTCGAAGCGGTTTTCATGGCGCGCGGCTGGTAGTCTGGTGGTCGCGGCTGGTGGTCCCAACCCTGCAGCAGGCGAGTCGCCACTAGGCCCAGCCATCTCAGCAGCAGGTTGAGGTGCCATTGACGATGACCCTGTGTTGGGGTCACATACTTCACCGTCTGAAATATGAACGCATCTTAGAAACTGCAATAATGGTCTACGTAGTGTAGATCACACACAACATGCAATTCTATGTAAGAAGAATTAAAATTAGTGAGAGCTCTCAAAATTGTGTCCCTGTTTTCACATCCCGCGAAGCTTTCACTGGCCCCGCGCTGCACCTGTGGACAAATCAGACAGAAGGCGTCCCCTCTATCTGAGGTTGACGGAGGCATCTCTGAATCGCACGTCAACAATTTATTTTACAGATCAACACCTCTCTCTATAGGTATGTCTGTTTGGACGGAGGCATCCCTGAATCGCACGTCCAATAATTAAATGCGGCGGACATTAATGTTCCATTATGCATTTTAAGTAATCGCAGTCATGTTTGCGTGGACGTAGGTATCTCTGGTTCGTGCGTCCAATAATAGATCTATAACAGATAATCACATGTGTTAAGTATATAAAAGGGGTTTATGTACAAGTGTGGACGGAAGCATCTCTGAATCTCGCATCCAACACAAAGTTCATAGTGAAATGCATAAACCGGCGAATCGTTATCATTTAGCTAATGTTCTGAAAAATAAAACAATTAAGCAATTTACGCAGTTTGGTGTTAGAACCTGAAGCATTTACGTTAAAGGAAAGAAAAGAACCTCCATATAATTTTTTTTTTTTTTACCCATGGGCGCAAGCGTGCACTCAAGCGCCCACAGACATAGGTCTGTCTATAAAAGTTAATTAGCTTCAGACTCAACACCAATAAAAATTAAATGGATCAAAGTGGTGTGCAATGGGAGAGGCCTATGTCCAGCAGTGGACTGAAATAGGCTGATGATGAAAAGTTAAATTTAGTGCATCGTGAACGATGGGATCAAAGTTCGCTGGTCATGCATTCACAGCATAGGCTCTAACGTTAGCATATTGTGAATGCCATAAGCGCAAAGCTGCTAAAACGAAGAACCATACTCTCGTATGTTCTCTCAGTGGATTGAACACATTAGAACCTGCGCGCCACAGCGGGCGGCGAGCAGACCGAAGGCTCACGCCTCAGCGGGCGGAGAGCAGACCGAAGGCTCACGCCTCAGCTGGCGGAGAGCAGACCGAAGGCTCACGCCTCAGCTGGCGGAGAGCAGACCGAAGGCTCACGCCTCAGCTGGCGGAGAGCAGACCGAAGGCTCACGCCTCAGCTGGCGGAGAGCAGACCGAAGGCTCACGCCTCAGCTGGCGGAGAGCAGACCGAAGGCTCACGCCTCAGCTGGCGGAGAGCAGACCGAAGGCTCACGCCTCAGCTGGCGGAGAGCAGACCGAAGGCTCACGCCTCAGCGGGCGGAGAGCAGACCGAAGGCTCACGCCTCAGTGGGCGGAGAGCAGACCGAAGGCTCGCGCCTCAGTGGGCGGAGAGCAGACCGAAGGCTCGCGCCTCAGTAGGCGGAGAGCAGACCGAAGGCTCGCGCCTCAGTAGGCGGAGAGCACAGGTCCACACCTCGCAGAACAGCGAGTAGGCTGCAAGTCTGCGCCTCACCGGGCAGCAGCACACGCTAGGTCACTGACCGCGCTCAGCTCGCGTAGGCAGCGAGAAGGTCGAAGGACGAGACCTCTCAAGGCACAGTTGTCATCTAAGGAAAGCATGAAACATTGCATTAGTTGTGCATTCGGTATTACTTTTACATCACCAATATGCGTCACTATCGTCATGATTAATTACAGAGCTTTTAGAAGGCGATACCAGGAAGCAAAACTTTTGTGATATTTAAAAATAACAGTGCCCTCAGTATGTACACAGTGATACCGTCAAGAATGTTACTATCTTTCGCTTATTTCTCAAGATGCAAGACCCGGAGGTTACAGAAGTCTCACGGTACATAGTTAAGGATGTTCCCAATTATTGCAAAACTCAGGATATAATACCGGGTCACTAATTTTGGTTATGTCTGCAGCTCGACGGTTGGTGTCAAGCAACTTCGAAGCATGTCCAAGTATGGCCACGCATTGAATTCAAGTTCGGACTGATTGCCATCAAAGTCATTTTCTGCACCAGAGCTTGTATGACAAGTGTCGTTCAATTACTTACTGTAATAGGCCACAGGCTGCGTATCGTCCATCGTCATGAGTCTTTAGTTAAACCTTACCATTTAAACCTTTCGGCTACGGCGGCCAGTCTCAATGGTTAACAACCAAAAACACGAAGACATTACAGCATGCAAATGCTTGTCTAACACAGGTGTATGCTTTTGGTCTGATGAGACGGCCACCCAATATGACCCGAAAGAGATCAGGCGTAGAACCGACGACTCTTCGTACTCTTCGAGTCATGGAGCTTTGACCACAACTTTTAAATTTCAGGCTGCGAAAAGCAAATCTATAATTAGAAGTACTCAGTATTATTCTTTTTTTTTTTTTTCAACCAAGAAATCGAACTGGAAACCTATATTGAACAGTAGTCGCAAAACTAACTGTCGGCCCAACGAAACATTCGAAACCATCACTAGTGCTGATGTTTCAATATGTACCTCTGCCAGGAAGAGAAAGATCACAATAACCTGTGCCGGCTCGTAACTTCCTCATGAACATAAATTCGTGATCCCATATGAATGTCACACCTTTACTATCAAGTTTGTTACAATGTTTATGTGTAAGATCTTAAAACTTTACACCTGGAGTAGCTAGTCAGGCACGGAAATTATCTTTATGTAACACTACTTGGTACTCTCATATTGACTATTGCTTCAACCTTATTTTCGCTCGGTCTAACCTGACCATTAATAATTATCGTTTCACAAACAGCAATGTTGTCTCGCAAACTTACACTTAAAGTTTACCCGACACTGATGAGGGTATTTAAAACCTTTCATAATGTTTCTATGACTAACAATAGCATGCCTAAATAGACGTAATAATAAGATCGGTAGACATGTACCTAGTCTTTACCGGTATCAATACTTCGCATTTCGATAAACATTAAAACATGATTAGCAAACATACGATATGTTTCGCTTTATCATAATCTTTCTTTAAATTTGTTGTTGACATTGTGTAAAACCATTAGGATTACATTTGCAATATAAAGTTCCAGTTCGGAGTCCAAACTACGTATTTAAATATATACGCCGTCTAAAGATGGTTCAAAGAAGTTTCTTTGAACTATAAATTACAATAGTAGTCATTTCCGTACTACCTACTCTGAACTATAACATTATAACTTTAGAACCTAAGCGTTTGCCACTCGATGTCATAACGCTGTATTGATTTTACAATAACAGTTGACCGATACAATTACCAGTAAATAATGTGACAGTACCTCGCACCGTCTACCGGCGGATGATTCTCAAGCTGTTTTATACAGGCTCCCTTAGGACTAGCGCTGCTGTTCACGCACCCTTTCGCCGTATTGTGAATAGTTACAACACACTTTTTTAAACTCCGCTTACAACACACATTTTTAAACTAAACATTATAAGAGAACAGCCCATTCATCGAGTTATCAAAATAAAAATTAGAAAAGTAATTGATCATCAAATATTTCTTGTTGTTGTATTTTTTTATTTATTGTTTCATACTGGTCATTTCAATTTTTACATTTACGGAGAAACGTATCTAGTAATTTGGTGTACACACTGTACCTTGTTACAATCTGACAAATATCTATTTTACGTTTCCATAAATAAAGTTAAATAAATTAATCACAACGTGTGTGGGTATTATGTCTTGTCACACTTGCTGTGTCAATGTAACACTATGTAAATGGATAAAAATTTACTTGACCTTTAAGTAACAGGTTCGGGTTGCATTAGGCAGCCACCAACTGCTATTCATTCATCATCCCTTCGTTAAAAATGCATAACCATAGTAAAGAACGCCTAGTTATGCACAGGTGGGGTAGTTACAAACATTCGTTTTAACCGCTTGAGCGCTATTCACTATTTACGTTATACCAAATATTCGCAATAAATGCGAAAGTAACTGTCTGTTACGCTTTCACGCCTAAACCACTGAACCGATTTTGATGACATTTGGTATAAAGATAGAACTGAACTTGGGAAAGGACATAGGCTACTTTTTACCGTGATAACCGACTTACACGAGGGCAATAGCTAGTACCAAA
The DNA here is from genome assembly GCA_932526445.1 of Phragmatobia fuliginosa. NCBI lineage: Eukaryota > Metazoa > Arthropoda > Insecta > Lepidoptera > Erebidae > Phragmatobia > Phragmatobia fuliginosa. The sequence continues at coordinate 19,397,554 of OW052069.1, read as the reverse complement.
TATTCGCAATAACAAAAGGTATGAGGTCATTGTTAAAACTAAACCAACTACTTAAGCCCTTTTGTTAAGCCACAGCTTTGCATCAGCCCTAAGGCATTTTCGTATACGCGCCAAACAGTCGTCATTTTTCATCATTTTAAATTGCGCACACAATTCACTTTTGTACACTACATATCAAAATTATGTGAAAATAAATCACAACTCAACATGTAATATGATTTGATCTTACCAGTACAGCGTCAAGCACAACTCACGAGTTTTTCATAACTGAACCTTCTAACCTTCTCTCATTACCGTGTCGGCACTGGTGGACCACATTGTACATTGGCACGGATGCAGTTTCCATCGCTTAGCACAATGTTTACTTACTGGAAAGAAAGCGTTATACACACGAACACACTGAAACATAGCGTGAGGTATAAATACCCGCATTATTTTATTCAAATAAAGTTTTACGACATTCTAGAAAACTATTTATTTAAAATTGTGTACAATTGAAACTCAAAACCCGATTTATGAGTTCTATGTTCTGTCGTCGATAATTAACTTTCCTTTTTATTTTTCTTATAGTTGGCGGTAGTTATTTATAACCAAAACTTTAATTATCGATTTGAATCAAGAAACAACGAACACTGAATTTAGATAGCGAACGGTCTAGAACACATGGTAATCCCACTTCTGAATTTAGGTTACAGTATCAGAAATATTTAAAAAGAACAATTATCTCACACGATAGAAGTCATTTAATAAACTAACAAAGTTAAGGAATTAACAATCTCATGTAATTGAACATTTTCATAACGAATATATCGAAACGGAACACCAATCACTTATACAAACCAAAGGTTAGCTATTTGCAAAGTTTTATTAGACTTTCAGCAATTTAAACTATAGCTGTAAACACTCACAACTCTCGTCAACTACTACCGTCAAGTACCAAAGCTAACCAGCCAAAGAGGTCTTTTATTGTGAGTGCACCGCCTTTTATAGTAATCTTCTTATGGTAGGGATGAGTCTCCTAAATATATATAAAATTCTCGTGTCACAATGTGTGTGACTAAATCTTATATATAAAATTCTCGTGTCACAATGTGCGTTCCCATACTGCTCCGAAACGGCTGGACCGAATCTTATGAAATTTTGTGTGTATATCGGGTAGGTCTACGAATCGGCTAACATGTATTTTTCATACCCGTGGCATCAGCTAGTATATATATAAAAAAGTTAAAAATGAGTTGTAAGTCGTCTCCGCTTGAAATTGCCTATTCAAAAATAATAATGACTATTTATAACAAACTTTAAAATAATAGAATGATAAAAATACAAAAAAAAAACAATAAATTTATAGATAAGACCAACAATAGCTAATAACAATATGCACGAATTAAATAGCCACGCATACGATATAAATTTTATATTTAAAATTCAAATTACATATCATAATTTGTATTTTCAATGAAATAAGTATACAGCAAGAGTGAATTAATAAAGATAAAAATATATATATTTAACTAGCTTTCGCCTGCGGCTCCACCTGCGTCTGTGTCGCTTAACGCGCCTATGTCCTTGCTCAGGCTTTCTGAAGGCTCAACTATCTGTATATAAAATTTAATATAAATCGGTGCAGTAGTGTTGAGTTTATAGCGAACAGACAGACAGACAGATATGGCGGAGGACTTTATTTTATAATATGTAGTGACTGGATCTTGGCCTTTTATTTGCTTTAAACAGAAATATTAGTACAGTGAGTGTAAAGTGTATGTTATATGTGTAATATGTCTCATATGAATAATAGTCTTGACTGGCTCAGTGGTTAAAGCGATCGCCACATCGATCTCTACTGCGCCAAGAATCGTGGGTTCAATTCAAATCCCACGTGGGACAAAACTTTTTATGATCCAGAAATTGTTGTTCTAAGTCTAAGTGTACTTTATGTCCGTTTCATATAGTTTGTGAAGTCCCCCACGACACAGGATGTAGGGTATATTTCAAGTGGGGGGTATTGTATTGTCTTTAAAAAAAAACTTTTAAATAACATCATGACATGATTAATCTATTGTTGTTTTAATTTGTAAAAGTGGTTAGTAATTTTTTGTTATTCAATCTAATATTTTTTACTTCTTACTCAAAATAACTGCAAAAAATTAGGTATTCAAATAATTTATGTTCTTAAAATCTTATCTAGAAAAATAAATTAACCAAACAAGTAGATCAATAACAACTATGTATAAATTACAATATCGATTTATGATAATCTATGTAGCAATTGGTATTGAGTTATAAAACAATTTGATCTAATGGATTTTTAATTAAAATACACATCTCAAGACACTAAAATTATCTTTGAATCTGAACTAGTCGAGCACTCTTTTCTCCGAGCCAAATGTTCCAATGTCCTATCAAATGGTAAAAGTGTACTCGGCATTTTTGCCTTAGATATTCCTGTATTTCTATTAATGACTGACCTAAAATATTCTTATGAGAGCGTGATTAGTGACTCGTGACAAACGTAGTGAAAGACGTCCACCGACCAGCCGCCTAGCACAGATTAATAAATTAATAGATAGTGCCCCTAGTCAAGTTGCAAACTTGATACTAGAGAACAGATATAAACACATAATTTTTTTTTTTGTAAATACATACATACATAAAGACCTAAACTCCGAAACAAATATTTGTGGATCTCACACACATTTGCTCCACATGATGATAATAATGGTGATTTGTGATTTTATTTTCTTCAAAAGGGGACGCCCTGAAGCTCCGTTATGGCAACGGCCCAGAGAGTTTCCTTGGGTACAAAAATAGTAATGATATCACATATATGATGATTTAACTGGAAATCATGGTAGGCACTTAAAAGTTACATTAGGTTATGGTGACTAGAACTTATGTACAAAAACTTAATAGTTGGTTTTTCTTGTCTTCTATCAAGTAATTTACTTTAAGTTCGATCTAAAAACGACACACGCTATATGTCAGTAAAACAAGTTCTTAAAATGAATTATAAAGTTCAAATCAGTGTCACAAGAATATGACATAATTTTACTTGAAATAAGAATCACATTGAGTGCATTCGTATTTCGTTTAAAAGAAACTTTTAAAAGCCTTGGTTCAGCTTTCCGGTAATCTTAATATTTGATTGGTGCAATATTCTTCTTGATTATTCAGATTTCATTCGAATTGTATATTTTTATTATTCTTCTTAACTGTCCTTGTTCTTGTCCTTGACTAAATGTCCTTTTTGCACTGCATTTATCGAACGACTGACAAAACGTAACATATGTAGAATTCCAAAGGGACAATGCTCTACAAAGCCGAAATTAGCGGAATGTCTCTCTCTAGAGGTCGATGTGCATTATTTCTTGCCTGTACTGTATCTAGTTAGACTTGAATAGCAATAATATGACGTGCTTTATTGATTGTGAATAGTTCGCCTTCTCTTCTAGACTTTGCCGTGGCAGACAGCGTCTTTATTTGCTTCCTTTGACATCTAAAATGTCCCTCATAAGTTCTGAAATGGCTCCAATGACCACGGTCATAGAGATCAGACTATATTTTAAGGTTTATAAGACAGCTGATTATATGAAATGCTAAAGTACAGTTTGGTTATAAAATAATTTTAATTTTAATCCTTATTAACGCGAAAGTTAGTGAGTATGTATGTTTGTTGCTCTTTCACGCAAAAACTACTAAACGGATTCGGATGAAACTGTACAGTAATATAACTTAAATATCAGAATAACATATAGGCTACTGCAATAATTGAGATTATTATACACAAAATTCTCGTATCACAATGTTAGTTACCATACTCGTCCGAAACGGCTGGACCGGTTCCTATGAAATTTTGTATGCATATCGGGTAGGTCTGAGAATCGGCCAACAACTATTTTTCATACCCCTAGGACGCGAGAGGAACGGCGGGCATCAGCTAGTTTAATATAAATCAAAAGTAAATCTATATGTTTATTACGCTGTAACCCCGTTTTCTTTTTTAATATTCAAATATCTATTTATATCTTCTGCAGTTGGTTCCGAGGTGAGCTCCGACATATCGCTGGTCGACTACCTCCGTAACACACTGGAGCTCCGAGGCACCAAGTATATGTGCAGAGAGGGTGGCTGTGGAGCCTGCACCGTCAATGCTTCTACGACACCTGGCACCGCAAGTAAAGCTGTAAACTCTGTATGTTATATTTCTAAAATTATTAAACTTTTGCAAGAAAGAAGAAATAACATTTATTCTAACATACACAAGATTTTATACTGGTTTAGGCAGTGGATTATTAGCAATTGTAGTGCCCTGTTCAATGTCAGGAAAGGTGCCTAATCTCAGCATTATGTTGAAGCTTTGGTGGCTGTTGGGCTGGTGTTACGATAAGACCCGTGTCGTCAATCCGTCCGTGCCTGGTGGTGCGTCCTGTGAAGTAAAATTATCTAGGATAGCTATACATATATATATACAACCTTAGACCAACAGACAATTTTTCAACAGTACTTCCAGAATAGAGCGCTTACAGCAAAGTTAGTTGAAAGCCTTTGTGTGGCTTAAAAGTATCCAATGGCAGTATTAAGTACGTTGTCTTGCCAGTTTCTGATCCGCGTAGAGACGTTCGATCTTAACCTTCTTCTGAGAAGAGACTCGATCTCAATAGTGGATCATATATAATTAAAAATAAATATTTTCCAGTGTATGATATCTGTAACATCGTGTCAAAATTGGGAGATTACAACGATAGAAGGTTTGGGAAACAAGCATGTCGGATATCATCCATTGCAGACAGCAGTAGCTGAGCATCATGCATCGCAATGCGGATATTGTACACCTGGATGGGTCATGAGCATGAATGGGTGAGAGAACAAAATATTTTCATAATATTTATTGTTAGAAGTGATACATTTTTGTTAAATTTTCCCTTCTCTGGGGGCACACCTTTGTTATAAGATTACTCACGCCTTACAAGTTCTAATTTAATGTCAAAACATAAATTTTGCCTTCTGTTCAGACTTCTGGAGTCCACAAATAGAAATGTCACTATGTTGGAAGTTGAACAATCATTTGGTAGTAATGTTTGTCGATGCACTGGATACAGACCTTTAGCCGAATGTTTCAAAAAATTTGCAAAAGATGCTCCAAAAGAACATAGAATTATTGATATTGAGAACTTATCTCTTTGTAAAAAGAACGGAAAACCTTGTAAAAGAAAGGAAAGTTGCGCTGAAGAAGATGATTGGTGCATTGTTAACGATGAAGATTTGTCAGATCAGCCAGTAAAGAGAATAATATTAAGAGATGGTAAAGTATGGTACAGACCTACCTGTCTTTCTGAAGTTTTAGGTATATTACAGAACGAAAGCAGTGGATCTGATTATATGCTGGTGGCTGGAAATACAGCGAAAGGTGTGTTGACAAAATTTCAGAATTTGAAATGATTTTTATTTTATTTTATTATTATTGTTGACCACATTGTTCATTGGATAAATGCTGATTTCAGGTGCCTTCCCCATAGATGAATACCCATCTCTCCTCATTGACATCAGCCATATCCAAGAATTAAAAACACATGTTTTAGACCAAAATCTCGTAGTTGGGGCTGGATTTACTCTTACAGAATTTTTAAGTATTCTGAAGGCAAATTCAACTTTAGAATACTTTAACTACTTGGAGAAACTGTATGAACATATTTTGTTGGTAGCTCACATTCCTGTTAGAAACGTACGTTTTTTTGCTATAAATTTAATAAATAAATAAATAATAGTTTAAAAAACTTTAAATTTGAGAACCAGTACTGCCTAAATAGGTAGTTATTAATTAATTTACTTAATTTCCATAAAAATGAAAATTAGTTTTTGTTATTTTTTTACCAAAATGAGAATGGAATCAAAATTTGTTTCTGTAATTCCAACTTCTGATTCATTTATATTTTTAAGGTGGGTACTATAGCTGGAAACTTAATGATCAAACACAAGTACAACGTTTTTCAATCCGATATATTTTTGCTCTTGGAGACCGTTGGAGCACAACTGAACATTGGTAAGTACTATTTTCTAATAAATCGACAACTAATAGTGATGTATTCATTAAGTAAGACGCTTGTATATCGATATTGATCTATTCTATTAATATTTTGCAATAATTCGATTTGAAACAAAGTTTTTATCTATGATTATTAATTTATAAAGGCTTTGTTATTTATTTTGTTATCATTTTTAGTTGACTGCCACGGTCATGTTGAAATCCATTCTATGCAGAGCTTCCTGAGAACGAACATGAATCAAAAAGTAATTTTAAACGTACTGCTCCCACCGATGTCCAACGAGTATAAATTGATCACATTCAAAGTAGGTACTTCAACGGTTGTCACATAATGCTCATTAATCAATAGCTTTTAAACACTACTGCTAGTCATGACCTTCCCCTTGTAAAGGAAATTTTGGCCTACTATACCACGCTGTCCAAACAGTTTGGTTTAGGGTTTGTGTCAAGATTTCCTGCTCTTTGCAGTGTGTTGTTGTGATAAATAGTTTGTGCCCTCAGCCAGCTCTTACAACGTGCACTAGATCACTAGATGAACAGAATTAGTGCCTCTACATATGTGTATTTCATATGGATACAGCATAATTAAAAAGCATTGTAAAAGTTAAAATCTTTCAATTTCAGATTATGCCTCGAGCCCAAAGCGTTCATGCTATTGTCAATGCTGGGTTCCTTTATAAGATCGATCAGCGTACACAGATAGTTAAATCTGCCAGGATTGTTTTTGGAGCATTGTCACCTAAGTTCATAAGAGCGTATGCTACTGAAACCTTCTTAGTTGGAAAACCAATATTTGTAAACATAACTCTTCAGGCTGCTCTGAGAGTGCTTGATGGAGAGTTGATAGTTGAAGAAAATCCTCCTGAAGCATCAGCAGCGTATAGAAGACAATTAGCAAAGGCTTTATTCTACAAGGTAATTGATAGACAATAAGATTATCTTATCCTCAATTAATTAAATTAATAACGCCAATATGGTAATTTGATTTTGACTAAAGCAAAACAAAAATATTTTAAAAATATTCAATTGTTTTGTTAATCTGTAATGCGATTCTCCCTATATTCTATAATGAAGATTATATAAATAAATATTTATGTATAAGTCAATTTTACTATAATTTTCTGTCAAATTTGAAGCCATTTGTTCTTTGAATTTTAAAACATCTAGTTTACAGATTCATATATGTAAGATAGTCTTCTATTTTATTTTGTCTTGTTTACATTTACATTGATATACTTTTAGATAGAAGTATATCAATGTTGTTACTAGAAAGTAACAATTAAAGTCATTTATTTACAATATGAACTTCAGCCATGACTTCTTGTTTTCTTCTATTTTATAATAAAAAATCATTTTTTATAAATTTATATGACCATTCAAACATAGTTAAGTAACTTTACAAAATGAAATAGCAAAAAAGAAGTTCTTAAATCTATTTTCATTTAACCCATAAATCTATATCGTGATAATTCTGTGCATTTGAGTGCCTCGTTGGTCTAGTGGTAAGCGTATGCGGCTGCTGATCAAGAGGTCTCGGGTTCGATTCCCGGGTCGGACCAAATATTATTTGTGTAATTCAAAAATATTTGTTTCGGAGTCTGGGTGTTTTCTATGTATAATATGTATGTATTTACAAAAAAAAAGTATGTTTATGTATTTATATCAGTTGTCTAGTACCCATAACACAAGCTCTGCTTAGCTTGGGACTAGATGATGTTGTGTGTTAAATGTCCAAAAATATTTATTTATTTATTTATTTTTATAGGGTTTGCTCACACTTAGTCCACCCAGCATCCGAACTTCAAGGTTAAACTCAGGAACTTTAAAATTACATGAGTCTAGAGGTTTATCAGACGGCAAACAAATTTTCACTACAGACCCTAAAAAGTGGCCATTGACACAGCCTATGCAAAAAATAGAAGCATTGGTAAGCGTTTCATGATGTCTATTAAAAAAATAAGTTTGAGCCATAATTTAATTTTTATGAATGTATTTTTAAAATTATAAATTTTATTAAAGTATCAAAGTTCAGGAGAAGCGGTATACACAGATGATATGCCAAAATTCCCTAACGAAGTCTTCGGTGCTTTCGTGTTGAGTACTGTAGCCACGGGCACCATCGTCGACATAGATGCAACAAATGCAATGGTAAGTCTTTAACATAATATTAAACCAGGAATAATTTTACATAGAAATACCATAGCTTCTTCATTTATCATCATTTTATCACCTTTAATTACCTAGTTCACTGCTAGGCATGGGACACTTCTTAAAAAGTTAAAAGATCTTTTTTGGTAGACGTGTTGGTATAGAGCTTATGTCAAGATTATAATAACACTGCTGTTCTTCGTAATTTGCTCCCTTAATCGACTCTTACGATATTCACGAGACGAATAAGGCTGGTGAAAATCTGCCTTTTGAATCCATCGCCACACGAGGAAGTTTCCTAGCTCCTATCAAATTCGAACAGATTTTTAAACCTTCCATAACTATGTATCACATTGGAACTTCTTTTAAGATTGCTTTGATTGAAATGAAATAATTTACTTTCATATGTTACAGAGACTTAAAGGTGTTATTGCCTTTTATACTGCTCAAGACATACCCGGATTAAATTCCTTCACACCAGCAGATAGCTTATTATACACCTCAAATGAAGAAGTCCTTGCTGAAGGCACAGTTAAATACTATAATCAGCCTCTTGCTATAGTCGTAGCAGAGGACTATCATATTGCTAACAGAGCAGCCAAGCTTGTCAAAGTCAAATACAGCAATGTGAAAAATCCAGTTTTGGACGTAAAAACAGCAAAAGAAGATAGTACAAGGAATACTCTATTCTTCTCTTCTGATGCAACTAATCGAGGAACTGATATCCATAAAATTATAACCGGGAATACTACTTTCTATGGACAGTATCACTTTACCATGGAAACTTTGGTAACTGTAGCGAAACCTATTGAAGAAGGTTTAGAAGTTCATAGTTCTACCCAATGGTTAGACGGATCACATGTTATGATATCAAGAGCATTAGGTATCGATCAAAACAGGTATTTATACTTTTGCATTATATGACTATTTTTAAACGATCATGGCCAAGTGTTATTAATCATCACCAGGGATAAAGAACGACAGTGCAGTCAGCACCTAGATATGTGACCGTTCGTGTCAGGATAGTCTATGAGCATTTCCGTGATGCGAAGGCGTATTAAGCACTCGCTTCCGGTTATTATTAAAAGATAACAGTTGTGAAGCTTAATTAGATGCCTTCAGGTGGCTTAAAAACATCCAACGATAAGATTACGCAGACACAAAGTATCTTGACAGTCCCCAACCCGCACTCGGTCAGCGTGAAGACGTATGGCTTCAACCCGCTCTTGAGAGGAGACGCTTGCCCATCAGTGGGACGTTATGGGTTGATGATCTATGAAATGTATAAATTTGAGTTAGCAAAAAAATTATCACTTTTATTACATAGTAAGAATATCTGTTTACACAAACCAAATATGTTTCTACATAAATGGATTTCATTATAATTTTTTTAAGTGTGATTTAACAACAAAAAATCTGATCTTAAAAAAAATCTCGTTGTTTATTAGAATCGATATACATGTACGTCGCATCGGAGGTGGTTATGGATATAAAATCTCTCGAAGTATCCAGCCAGCTATTGCTTGTAGTTTGGTTTGCCAAAAATTAAACCGTCCATGCCGATTTATTCTACCGCTGACTACAAATATGAAAGCTGTGGGCAAAAGACTGCCATTCTCTAACGACTATGAGGTATGTTTTGCTTTTACTATCATGATAGTTTTAATATTATATTTTTAATTTAACGCATTGAATAATGTATATAAAATATGTTTTTAAAATAAGTTGACGATGTTAAATAGTGAAGGTATGAAGTTTAAAAAAATCGAGCTTGTAAAATACAAAACCAAATGGTAAATGGTAGCAATCCCGCAGATTTCTATTCTAATGTTACTGACCATGAAAGTTTAAAGTGTTGTAAGTAGATGCTCCTACTATGTTGTACCCACTGTTGTTTTTTTTTTTTTAATTAGCTTAAGTTCTAATTTTTAATCACTATAATTTGCATCAGTCCTCTAACATGGTGTATAGTATATTAGTGGCAGCACCTTACCCCCATATCAGGTTTATAAACATTAAAACTATGTAAACATTGGCGATTTGAAAGGAGTGGCCGCGAGTTTTTATTGCCATGTTCTTTTCTCCGGCTCTACCTATTGTTTGCGAACATGGCATAAATGTACATGTAGAATCTTGACCTGTCACAAGAGATGTATTGCATCCTAAGTGAATAAAGAATTTTGAATTTGAATAAAACAATCTTCTTCTGCCTAGTTTTGAATAATTTAAAATAAAAATATAACTACGTATGGATTTAACAGATTAAAGGGTATTTAGCATTCCATAATACCGATGCTTTTTATATTTCTTGTAATTCATTTCAGGTAGCCGTCAATAATTCAGGTGTTATACAGTATGTAAATGAAACACTGTATGAAGATAACGGGTACAAAACGAATGAAACGCTCACCGCTCTTGGAAGTGATGTATATTATAATTGTTATGATTCAGCCAAATTTAACTATAAAGCATTTGATACAATTACTGAAACTGCTAAGAATACGTGGTGTAGATCGCCGGGTATGTAAAACTTACTTTTTTAATGATATTTAAATAGTAGATGTTCTTCAATATGGTGAAATACAGAAGAACAAAAGTATTTTTGTATTCAGTGATGGTGGTAAATTGCTACGAATGAGACCAAACATTGTCCACATTTTAATGCATCACACCAAAGAATGAAATTTTACTGTGGTATATTTCAACATTACTACATTTTCTTGCAATGGTTAAAACCAAGGCAAGAAAAGAAAAGAAAAAGGAAATAGTTTCAGTTCCTTTTATAATACAGTCCGAATTATTTATTTTGCAGGTACACTAGAAGCTATTGCTTCCTGTGAATATATAATGGAAAGGATTGCCTATGAACTCTCTCTAGATCCAGTAGCAGTACGTCTAGCTAATTTAGACACAACAAAACACAATGACATGTCAGATATGATTCAACAATTTAAAATTGATACTGATTATGATACTAGAAGGGCTGCTGTAGATTCATTTAACACAGAAAACCGTTGGAAAAAACGTGGTCTAAGATTTTCATTTGCAAGGTGGTCCCCAATTGGTGCCCTACGCCTTGATGTTAATCTATCAGTATTTCATGGAGATGGTTCTATAGTACTCACACATGCAGGTGTAGAAATGGGCCAAGGGATAAATACTAAAGCCGTACAAACGGCTGCATATTTACTTAAGGTTCCAGTAAATAAAATTCAGGTCAAAGCAAATAATACCACTATTGCACCAAACAGTTTTATATCTGGTGGAAGTCTTACAACACAGAGTGTTGTTATTGGATTAAGGAGATGTTGCGAACAACTACTTACAAGACTGGAGCCCATAAGAGCTACTTTGACAAATCCAACATGGGAGGAATTAATAACAGCGGCTTACAACGCTGATGTAGATCTTCAAGTTCATGGTTTCGCGGGTGTAACTGATATACAGCAATACAATGTATACGGTATTTCATTAACTGAAGTAGAAATCGATTGCTTGACTGGGGAATATGAAATACTTAGAGTGGACTTACTACAAGATGTTGGTATAAGCATTAGCCCTGAAATCGACGTGGGACAAGTAAGTGTTAAATTATAACTAGTATTTATAAATCTAATATACCATATCTCTCTAATTACTATACAAAAAAAAACATTTTAATGACAAACTCGTATTTAGAATTATTGTTATATGAGTTAAAAATATACGGCAATTAAAACGCAATGTACCTCATATTTAACAGAATCTTATACATTAATTTTTCAGGTCGAAGGTGGATTCATCATGGCAATGGGTTATTGGACATTGGAAAAACTAGTGTACAATCCTGAAACAGGCAAACTGCTGACAAATCGTACATGGGATTACCACGTACCTGAAATGAGGGATATTCCCCAAAACTTTAATGTTTACTTTAGAAAAAATTCCTTCAGTAACGATCTTATCTTAGGATCAAAAGGTAAGTACATAAATTTTGACGACCAGATTGAAACTAGAGAGTTAAACTCTCTAGTTTCAAACTGGTCGTCAAAATTTGTGTTCAGCTGCTTATACCCTGTTTAAAGTTCCGTATTCATGACTCGTAATCCTTATGTATTCGTCATGTACGTCCTTGAGTTACCGTCCAAACAGTTAGTGCTAGAAATACGAAAATGTGCATGAATATGTGCTTCTATCGCTTCGATATAGTGCTAAAATAATATTATGAAAAACACTTTTATTTGGGGTACCTCCCCTACACGAACAATGGGGAAGTTTTTATTTCTCACATCTACGCTATTGTGTAGGATATCGTTAGATAGGTCTTTTCAAAACATTGACAGGTTGCTAAGATGATTTTTTGTTGTAGGTATGTTTTCCAGTTATTTATCTTTAAAGGACATTTTTTACTAAAAGGCTTCTATAGAGTATAGAGCAGTAGACGGGGTACCCCCTAAATGCTAAAGGGCTAGCTCCATAAATCTGAAAAAAAAACCATGATGGTAATACATATACATAACTGTAAAGAAAAACTATAACTAAATATGATCTAAGCCAGATCACTTTATAAGTTCAGGAGTTATAGCTGATGTCTAAATTGTATATATCTACTCGGCAAACATCGTATAAAAATAACGACTTTTAATGCTATTACGGATGACCCATTTTATACTATTTTGATTCGGAGCGTTTGCGTTTGATGTGTTTTATTGAAGTCGGTTTAACTTTTTATGTTTAACAGCTACTGGAGAGCCATCTTCGTGTGCTGCTGTAGGCGTTACATTTGCACTCAGAGAGGCGATTGCTGCTGCGCGCCAAGAAACTGGATTACCTACCACGCAATGGTTTCAGATAGGTGTGTTGCACAAATTATTTCTAATGCTTTTTTTTATATTTATTGGATAAATAAATTAACAATTCAGCTGATAGTATGTGAACTTCGTCGATTGAAGAGGCACATGTATGTTATCTTTTGAATGCGTTTCCTTTCTAATCCCGAAGTGGCGGAAATACTCAAGGTTCCAGTTAGTAAAAAGCAAATAAAAATTACTTGATGTCTTAAGTAAATAGAGCTTGATGCGAGTAGCCGAGAATCGACGTGAGTAAGTGACGTGCAATTGGAGAGGCCTATGTCCAGCAGTGGACTGCGATAGGCTGATGATGATGTTGATGATAAGTAAAACATATCTTACAGATTCAATTTAATTTATATCAACTTATAAGAGAAAATAATCAATTATAGGCAATTTAATAATAACGGTTTTTATCCTATTCTTCTAGTAGCATGGGTTCTGATGCAATTACCATTAACTGCAATGTAAGTAATTATTGAGTACGTAATGTATAATACGATTTTTATTATTTTCAGATGGCCCTTTCACTACTGAAGCTGTTTTCTTGGCTGCCAATACCAAAACTGAAGATTTTAAATATTAAAAAATAAGTTGCTTTTTCTGTTTTTGAAATGTGCCAATATTTTGCCTATTTTTCACGACATAAAATAAAACTAGAATTATAAGTGGAATATGGTCACACTGATAAACCTCTTCTTATGTGTAGTGTCACTCTTAGCAGAGCCGTCGTGGTCACATAAAGAATACGTATTAAAACCACTTAAAATAACACCAAGTTTTAATTTTAAGTTTTATTAGTGTTAGACAATTTGAGGCGTTCGATACTCCCTATATAAAGATAATTTTTAATGGTCAAAAGTCTATCCTAATGTTTAAAAACGTATAAATTAATTGTGTATGTAAATGTGGTATAGCCTAGACTTGTAATATTAGTGCATGCTTACGAGTTATATTTTTCTGGTGATTTGGAGTGTTTCCACGGCCTTCCCAAATGTTCTCCTGCCTGCATTGTCATACTTTGAGTCGTTAATCTTAACTAATGCCTGTTAGGTAAGATCTTATAGACAAGCTATCTCAAAACTATGATCCATTCTCCAAAAAGCTAATCAAAACCCTATACTGTACTCGCATAGCTTCTTTTTTGTTTTTTTTTTTATTTATTAAATAATTCGGACACACAACGCCATCTAGTCCCGAACTAAGCAGAGCTTGTATAATGGGTACTAGACAACTGATATAAATATATAAACAGACTTTTTACAATGTACCTCTGTGGTTTGTTGTGGCATTTCTTCCCAGTTTTAGGAAATGCCGACGCCTTCTAGCTGTGAAGTATGACGTGTAAAAATGTCTGTTCCAGATTTATCACAGTCTTGGATTTTCAAAAAAACAAAACATATCTGGTGAGGACAAATTTTATGTTAGTTATGATTTATTTTATTTTGTTTTACTATTTACATTAGAATAGGATGCACAGGCCTCCGCTATTTTCTCTTTAAGTTGAGTACTATCAATTTCTTTATTCATCTGTACCTTATTGACAATTAGATTGGAAAACCCTTAAAGTCATGATGTTTGGCACCTGACAAAAACCTGAGAAACTTACAGAGTCGATGTAGATCATAAGTGTAAAGTACAATAATTGTTTTAAATGTCGTGTTATTATATTGTTACATTTTTATAATTAGTTAAGTTTTAAACAATGATTTTTATTTTATTATTTCATGAGCTAGTTGTTATCGAAATAATTTCTCTTCTTTAAACGTGCTATTATATTTAAAAATATTTTTTTATTTCTTTATATAATAAATTTAAATATGCAAAAAATTTTTTTTAGTTTTATTTAAAGTATTAATAAAATATTTTTTTCTACAACCAGTATTCAATATAATAATTTTTGTATGTAGTAAATATTCTTGCACACATACTCGCAAGCAAGCACGCACGCACTCGCACATGCTCATGCACAAAATCAATACAATTTAAATAACAATATAAATTATAACCACTTTAAGGTTTATTTTGGCAACGTTACGTTTATGCTGAATACGATAAGAATTATCAGTCTAAAACATAAGTAAAAACGTAAAGAATTATGAGTCATATATATGCCGTCCTCTGAAGCTGCATTTGAAATCAATACCAGACATGAACACAATCCTAACATTTCAATAATATGTTTATGCGACATGAACATGACATGACTTGAAATGCGACAGACAATTCTCATGAATAAGAAGATGCAATTCTGCTAAACCAACTGTTATTAACAAGGCCATAGCTTTCTACAAGCTCAATTTTAACTCAAAAAGCAGGTAATAACAGGGGGGTGTCACTCCGCAGTTTAGGTATAGTCGGCCGGCTGCCTGCCGGGTCAGACACGCCGGTCGAACAGACATCGTTAGAACAGTTAAGAGTTACACGATAGAAAGAGACGCAACTGTAGGTAAATATAATCGTAGTGATTCGGCGCTGTGCGATCTGAATTGAACTTAATCTTTTGACACCGAGGGTATCTATAACTTTAATTTACTTTTCGGAGTGAGTCTTCTGTACAGGTCCTATTATGTATTCTGTGGTAATAATGTGGTCACAATATATAGTTTGAAGTACTCATAAATGTATGTGACTATTTGCGGCTCATTACATTCTAGCTTTCGCCCGCGGTTCTGCCCGCGTTTATTTCGGTTATCACGGTAAAAACTAGCCTTCGTCTTGTCTCTAATCTATCTGTGTACAAAATTTCATATAAATTGACTCAGTTGACGCAGTGGTTAGCGTAAGCGGCTGCTGATTGAGAAGTTTCGGGTTCAATTCCCGGGTCGGATCAAATGTTTGTGTGATCTGCAAATATTAGTTTCGGAGTTTCTGTGTTTTCTATATATAATATGTATTTATTTACACAAGAAAAAGTATGTTTATGTATCTATATCAGTGGTCTAGTACCGATAATACAAGCTCTTCTTAGTTTGGGATTAGATGGCGTTGTGTGTAAGATGTCCATTTTTTTAAAATTGGTTCTGTTGTTTTGCCGCGAAAGCTGGATAGACAGAGTTACTTTTATATATGTCGCATCAGGGGTGGCGGAGATGCTAAACATCGGGTCTTCGTCATGATCCGACATAGTTTTTGATAAATGTGGGCACTGACTTGGGTACTCGAACGAAAGATAATTTAAATCAAAATAACTTTAATTTACCAACGGTTTTTTTACAATATGGAAACAAACACGTGCGTTGGTACTGAGCGTATGCCAAGACTGTCCGAGGTAGAATGACCACCGCCATATCTTCCCGCCAGTCATCGCTGCATCCCCTCTACCGACGATCGTGTCCAGGCGGGAGGGCGCCACTTTCGTTTCCGTTGACGATTTATTAATCCACTGAAATAATTCTTAGATGGCGCTGTCCGTCGCACCATAGCATCAAAACACGACATTTCCGGTAACGATTTATTAGTTCACGATCAATCCACGACATATATAATATCTATTAGTAAGGACGAGTAAGGATTGTGGAATTACAAAAGATGTATTTTGATTAACTGTTCTTAGACATACGCTAATATTACACAAAAACTTACATCGTTTTTAGGGTTCCGTAGCCAAATGGCAAAAAAAACTCTTATATATTCATCATGTCTGCTTGTCCATCCGTATGTCACAGCCACATTTTTCCGAAGCTATAAGACCTATACTGTTGAAACTTGGTAAGTTTTTGTTATATAGTGAGAGTTATTTGCGACAGGCACCGATAAGAGAAGGATAACTACCCTCTCGCATTTTGTAATAAACAGAGGCTTAACAAAAACCTGCTAACCAGTGGGCATCCCTTAATTGGCCGACCCATGACAAAGACAGTCCGTTACACCCGACAATAAAATCGTCAAAACTTTTGCATACCGACCTGCCTTCACACTATATAGTATATACTAGCTGTACCCCGCGGTGTTACCCGCGTATATCATCATGGTTGCTATGCATAGAAACCTGTAAAGTTTTGACAGGAGATAAACAATGATACATTTTGACATCTATGATTTATGTATTTTTATAATCACCTAGCTTCGCCCGTGTATCTCGATTATTGCAATAAAAAGTAGCCTATGTGTTATTCTGATATATAAGTTATATTACTGTAAAGTTTCACCCAAAACCGTTCAGTAGTTTTTGCGTGAAAGAGCAACAAACATACACACATACACACATACTCACAAACTTTCACGTTTATAATATTAGTAGGATATTACTGTAAAGTTTCACCCAAAACCGTTCAGTAGTTTTTGCGTGAAAGAGCAACAAACATACATACACACATACATACTCACAAACTTGCGTTTATAATTTTAGTAGGACATAACCTACTTGCTTCTATACTACGTGCTTCCGATGGTTTCCCGCGACCGACCGATGGTTTCGTTAGGTCATTGTACTACCTTGCTGCTCAGACTGTTTAAGTGACAAAGTTATTTACGACAGGAAATGTTTCTTTATCAAATGTGTCTTATCAATTTTGTGTGAATTTAATTGCCACTAAAACGTAATGTTCCTAATTTAGGAAAAATATTAAGACAATCAGTGAGCTCCAAGGTATCATACTTCGCAGTCATGAGTGACCGTATCAGGTTTAAGGTTAACGGAGTCGAACACTCAGGTTAGTTTTTGATGATTTTGAAATAAAATGTTTAACATTTGTTTTAAGTGTACAACAATCAGTTACGTAAGTAATTAGTTCTACTGTGTAAATCCATCTGATACAATTATTCTACATCACTTTTTAAAATTGAAAGATCCAAAAGAACCACTCTCAAAATCCTTACGTCTCAAGCCAAGAATACCCTATCGTCATATCTTCATCAAGAAACAGGAATCTTCACGTTCTTCACCATTTTCCAGTCCGTGTGTGCAACAACGTACACGGTTGCACTGAGGTTGTATGATAAATGAATTTGGATTATTATGTTTGAAATTTTTACTGACTGATTACGTTTGAATTTTTTACCAAAAATCTATTCTCAAATTACTAAAAGAAAAACATCAGGCAAGAAATATATAGGAATCTACAAAATACCCGTCGGTGGAACGAAAAACTTTAAAAATATTATTTCTCCACAAGGACTGATCAGGATAAAATAATTACTTTTGCGACACAATTATCTGATGTGTTTACTGCACACGAAGACTATAATTCAATAAAAGAGGATTTTGCATTTTCATGACCTCAAACTATCTCATTTCATTTAAATTTAATTATCAGGCAATTTACAATTACAGAACTAGAGACAGCCATTAGGAGTCTAAAAATATACGAAGCCCAATAATACGACCTAATTAAGGCAAATGTTTTTAAAGAATTATCAACAAGAGTCTTTTAATTCTTTACTCAACTTTATAACAGCATCCTGAGAAGAAAATTTGTTCTACCTCAACGAAAGGTTTCAGAGATAATTCTCGTGCCAAAACCAGGGAAAGACTTCATATTATTTTACTTCTGTAGTGACTGAGTTAGTCACTACAGAAATAAAATCATATCACCTTTTACCTCTTATATCTGGACGCTTTGGACTCAGTTGACCGAAGAGCCCGTAGGTTAATTAATAACGAAAAGCTCACAAATAGCAGACTACACACCCTTGAACATCGTCGTCGAGTTGCCAGCTTATCGCTTTTTTATAGGATACACTTTGGAGAGTGCTCGAAAGCTCTTTTCGAACTGATTGAGCCATCTCCATTCCTTTATCGGACTACTAGGCGCAGGCAAAAGTTTCATCCATACGTTGTGGGCATACCCAAAAGACGAACTAAACGGTTTGACAGCTCGTTTTTGGTGAGAGTCGCCAAAGTTTGGAACGACCTGCCTGGGTCTATTTTTCCTGATGAGTTGAACTCTGGAACCTTCAAGAGTAGAGTGAACAGGTTTCTTTTGGATGGGCGTGTACCATCTTCGTTTTCATCTACACTTTCCATCAGGTGAGATGGAAGACAAACGCCTATTCCATTACAACAATAAAAAAAAAATATCTAAAGTTTTAGAAAAACTTTTTATAAGTAGGCTCATGGTAAAACTAAGTTCAATATAATTCCTGAACATCAATTTCGATTCAGGCAGGGTCACATGACGATAGAGCAAGTACATGGATACATAAGTTGGTGAAACATATAATTATTGCTTATGAACAGAATCGATACAACTCGGCTGTATTTTTGGACATAGCACAAGGTTGTTTGACTAATTTACCATCAACTTCTTCAGGTTCATAAAGTCAGTATCTATGCAAGTAAAAATTCACCAAACATGGTGCATTCGTAATCCTACCAAAATTCTTCGCATGATACCAATGCACCATTGTACATTAAAAATGACAGCTCGCATCATGAACTGAACATAAATTCCGTAAAGAAAGTAGTGGATAATTTACTACAAAGTTATATTACAAACGTATACAAACCACCCAAACCAACTTGCAAGAAACCTGATGGAAAATGAGCCCGGCACAACTTTTAATAGAATAAAGAGACGTGAGCACCAAGATCTAATAAAATATTATCATAACATATTCAGCCAAATCATACTCTTTGTAACCAAATCCAATGTAGTACAAATTAATGAATTCCAGTCAAATGTCATATAGACATTATAGGAGTGAAAAAAAATGAAATGAGCTGAAGTCTTAATGACTAATCCATTAATTATGAAGATTGGTTAATTCATATATAAATATTTTTAAACCAGATATTAAGTAAGAAGTTGGTCTAGTAGATAGCGTATGCGACTTCTAATCAAGAGGTCTCAAGAGTGTTCAAATCCCTGGCCGGACCAAATAGTGTTTTTGGGTATTTCTCAGGAAATTTCTAATAGCAGCCCGGAGTTTGGAAGTTTGGCGGTGATTCACGCCCGTTCCTCGCACGTAAAGCCGACGGTCCCGGTTGTCATGAACATCTATGGCAATCGTTATTGGGAAGTCAGTGCCCTCAAATTTACTGACAACTAGTTCAACCTTCGAATTTCAGTTCTCCCTTAGGTTTGCGAAGATACTCACCGGGCACTGCTTTGGTGAGTATCTGAATCGAATAGGACGGGAGGCTACAGCACAATGCCACCATTGCGAGTCTGACCGGGACTCCGCCCAGCACACGCTGGAGGACTGCCCTGCTTGGAAGTCCGAGCGTCGAGTCCTGGTCGCACAGATCGGACGAAACCTGTCACCGCCAGCCCTTTTTAGGTAATAAGGCTAGGAAGATGATGATGATGATATTAGGTAAGAAGTTAGCCTAAGTACTCACGAAGCGTTTTTCTCCCGTGCCCGCTGCGGTTGCGGGTCCGCAGCTTCTGTAGAATGCAGATTTATATTTAAAAAAATAAGCACAACTCACGACGCGTTTTACGCCCGCGGTGTGCGCGATTGTTTGTGGCTCCCGCTGCATCGGCGGGCAACCTGTGGAATCGCGCGGGTCGCGGTCACCCGCACCCTCGGCGGTCTGAACCTCAGCTGAACATTACTGCCCATCTTGAAGCCGCCTGTCTTGCGATCATTGCCCGCAAACGTGGCGGGCGAAGATCGCAACCGCGACGGCACGGGAGAAAAACGCTTCGTGTGTACTTAGCCTAAGATGTCTAGTAAATTTCTACTTATGGTATTTTATAAAAACCTAACGATTGGTATTGTTGCCTATCTGAATGTATATTACCAAACCCTTTTAACAAACATTAAAAACAGAAGAAGTTTAAGCTGTCTATATAACGGGCCTACTCAGAGTTACTACTCGCCCATTGACTGCCTTGTTGGTCAAGTGGTTAGCGTATGCGGCGGATCAAGAGATCTCGGGTTCTTTATTTATTGGACAATGTGTTATGAATAAATTCGTTCAATATTTGACATGAATGAGGATGACAATCGTGGTCTTGTTTTAGCAGCTTGTGCAGTTATTATAGGTAGATCTGTGAAAAACACCATCATCGTTCTACTGAATGAAGTGAATGAGCGGGGAGTCATACTGCTAAGTAATACGCGCAAAATAATAGCCATTGACCTTGCTCGGTGGTTTGTGCCTGTAGAACAGCGGCTTCTGTGTGTCAACAGTCATATGATTCAGTTGTAGTCTTTTATACTTTTTTAAAGTCAGATTAACTTTTTTCACAAACTTTTTATCTATATAAATTATGACTACTATTTAGGTTTTATTTACATACTCTTCTCTACTATTGAGACATTAGTTGACGTTGAATATTGAAATACCTGTTTCTATTTTTTTCAGTTGGTTGCGAGGTGAGCTCCGACATAACGCTAGTCGATTACCTGCGTAACACACTAGAGCTCCGAGGTACCAAGTATATGTGTCGAGAGGCTGGCTGCGGAGCCTGCACCGTCAATGCCTCCACCACACCTGGTACCGCAAGTAAAGCTATAAACTCTGTAAGTTGATTTTTTATGCCTTTGTAATATTGCTTCATATTGTTTTATATATATATATATATCGCCTGCCAAAGTGACTTTACTATGCCTGATGGAAAGCATGAGTAAAATCTGTGGGGGTCGCCATACTCACTGCAAATGCAAGCAGTATGGCGAACCACATTATGGCGGCCTAGTGAGATGCTTTTTCACGCCCCGCTTAAAGGACCCGGGATCATAGTATGAAGTAAAAACATGAGCTGGTAGTGAGTTCCAATGTTTAACTGCTCGGCACAAAAAGGAAGACCCAAACCACTTAGTTCTGGAGCGTATGTCTTCCACTCTGAAAGGGTGACTTCCCTGGTCAGATCGTGTTGTTCTGTAGAGGAAGGGAGAGGGTGGGATGAGTTGGAAGAGCTCTTCAGAACACTCTCCATGGTAAAGGCGATAGAGGACTGCCAAAGAGGCGACATCTCTTCGCAACTACATAGGTTCCAGGAACTCGATGGCTTCGGGACTGTCTATGATGCGAACTGCTCGCCTCTGCAACCAATCGATAGCGTCAGGCAAATACTGCGCAGATCCATCGCAAAGATAAGAACAGTACTCCACGCAGGAGCGAACCTGGGTCTTATAGTGATGACACAGATGCTCCGGCGAGAAGAACCGTCTCACCTTGTTTAGTACGCCTAGCTTCCGCGAGGCCGCCTTTGTGACGCCTTCGATGTACTCCCGTCGGTTGAGATCCCGGCAGATATTCATGCCCACCATACCGAGCTTATCCTTGCTGCCCTGATGCTTAATTGCATCGTTCACAATAAATGCCAGCAAAGTAGTTAATTAAACCAATTTCAGTCTAAATACGGCGGACTTTAGTCTGAAATAGGTACTTTAGTCTTAGTAGAGTTTATCATGAAAGTTTGTGTAAGGAATTTTGTTCAATTCTGTTCAGCGGTCCCGACTTGATCAATCATAATGTTGATCATCACACTATGATTTGTATTGTTTGAACTACGATCTTTAATTAGTCGGGACTGCTAAAATTGTCCATTAGCTACTAATCCAAAAAGATAAACTATAATTGTCATTAATATTGCCTTTTCTCTAGTGTATGACATCAATAACATCTTGTCAAGATTGGGAAATCACTACGATAGAAGGTTTGGGTAACAAGCATGACGGATATCATCCATTGCAGACAGCAGTAGCTGAGAATAATGCAACTCAATGCGGACATTGCACTCCAGGATGGATAATGAGCATGAATGGGTAATGAAATATATGATTTTCTAAATTTCCAAACAGCTTAATTCTTGTAATTCATATAAAATTTGGAAACTGGTAATTTCTTTCTTTGGATGCAAACTTTCATGTTCATTATTCACTTATATTTAATCGATACATTTGAAGAATTAAATTTAACAAATTTAAATGTTTAAGCTCAAACCAGCCCTTTGTCTACTTAATTTAGGTCAACCTATAATATTCAGTCACAGCTCTTCTCTGGTGGCATGGAGAGTGGCCCCAAAGAATTGTTGTAAGATTACCCCAAATTATAAAAAGACCACCTTAACCAAAAAAAAACATGGCAAAAGCTATTTTATATGTAACAAGTTATTAATCAATTCAAAAAAAAAATAATCTGCTTCCTGTTCAGACTTTTGGAATCTACAAATGAGAACGTCACTATGTTGGAAGTTGAAAAATCATTTGGCAGTAACGTTTGTCGATGCACAGGATATAGACCTTTAGCAGAATGTTTCAAAAAATTTGCAAAAGATGCCCCGAAGGAACACAGAATTGTAGACATCGAGAACTTGTCTCTTTGTAAAAAAGACGACAAACCTTGTAGCAGAAATATAAATTGCGCAGAAGATGATTGGTGCATAGTAAACGACGACGATTTGGTCGATCAACCAGTTAAGAAAATAATTTTGAGAGATGGTAAAGTATGGTACAGACCTACCCATCTTCGTGAAGTTTTTGTTATTTTGCAAAACGAAAGCAATGGGTCTGATTATATGTTGGTTGCTGGAAATACGGCGAAAGGTATGTTGATTTATTTTTCAAAATATTAAATATTTTTCTGGTCTTTTCGAATATCCAGTAATAGCTTTGTTTAATTGAAAAATAATTCTAATTTCAGGTGCTTTCCCCATAGATGAATACCCATCTCTACTTATAGATATAAGTCATATCCAAGAATTGAAAACAAATGCTTTAGACCAAAATCTCGTTGTTGGTGCAGGAAACACTCTTACAGAATTTTTAAGTATTTTAAAGGCAAACTCAACTTTAGAGTATTTTAACTACTTGGAAAAGTTGTACGAACATGTTTTATTGGTAGCTCACATTCCTGTTAGAAATGTGAGTATTTTCAATCACATTGCTAACAATTTTGTAAAACTAGTTTCTAAACCTGCTTTAACAAAAATGTAAAGCTAGCTTTTACCTAAATTAATTAAACCACTGCTTCAGTTTAGTCATATATAATATAAATTAATTTAGTAACTAGTTTTTGAAATCTATTTGTGTGTAGTAGAGCTGCGCTGATTTCAGCACGAATAAGTCGGCTCGACCGGGGCAGTACTACCCTCACACAGAAGAAAATCCTAATAATGACAGCATTATTGCTGTCGTATTTTATTGGTGAGTGTGAGACCGGAGGCCCAATCATTCTGAATGATGCAGAAAAAACTGATCAGGCAGCCATGGTAAAGGAAACCATGCTGCATTGCCAACCCTCACAATCAGGTTGGCACTCACAACAAATATTATTACTCATTTTACAATTCAATCAACACCAAAATTTGTTTTTACAATTACAACTTCTAATTCATTTATATTTTTAAGGTGGGTACTATAGCTGGAAACTTAATGATTAAACACAAGCATAATGTTTTTCATTCCGATATATTCTTGCTCTTGGAGACCGTTGGGGCGCAATTGATTATCAGTATGTACTATTTTCTTATAAACCCGATAGTGATGCAGTAATGTAAGTTGGTAACTATTATTTTTGAATGTTTGTTGTTGAAGTCCGATTTCAGTCGCTCCGTGGGAAAACCGATTTATGTAAAACCGATAGCACTAGTAGCCAACCCAAATTATATTGAGAATTATAAACATCCGAATTCATTTTCTAAACAGCATACAACAGTTTGAACTTTCATGTTATGCAATGAAAAGCCTATGCAATAAGAATTCAAATGTGTTCACAAATTACATTATACCATTTTACATACACTATACACAATCCGTGTGGTGACGGATTAAGAATACAGAGTGTCACCACCCCTAATCATCCCGCGGGTGTCGTAAAAAGTGACTAAGGGATAAACTACGCAAGACAACATCAATGCAAAGAGAAAACTTGAAGTCAACCCTATACCAACCCGTCTGGCCAGCGTGGTATAGTAGGCCAAACCCTCCTTTCCAAGGAGAGGCCTATGTCCGGCAGTGGACTGTTAAAGGCTGTTGATGATGAAAGACACAAATGTACAACATGTTATTTAGGTGTATTTTTAACCGACTTGCAAAAGGGCTGTTTTCACAAATAAATACGCTTTAAAATTGAATAACTCGCAAACGGATATCTAAACCGAAAAGCTTGATAAAAAAAGCCTCCTCACTTTACATATACGGGACATAGACCAATTTCTTTTTTGTACTGTAGACGTAATTACAACACATATTCATGCAGAGTTTCATGTTTCTATAGGGATGTGACATAAAAATTGTAAGAGCACAGAAAAAAAAACTTAAAACTATATTCTTCGACCTACTGCTACCTTGACCCGTTCGTGTCCTATTTCCTACGATAGTCAAATTATGAAGCACTGTGATTTATTTAATTGGTAATCTTTTTAGTTGACTCCCACGGTCGTCCAGAAACGCATAATATGCAGAGCTTCCTGAGAGTGAACATGAATCGAAAAATTATTACGAAAGTGCTGTTACCGCCATTGTCAAAACAATATCAGTTGATTACATACAAAGTAAGTTTTAAAATAAATAATATTAATCGTATCTGGGGTAATCCAAAGTTTTTATCCGCCTGGGCCTGTTGGTAGCTCCAGGGTGTTAGTCAGATGGGGAGGGCGTAACCCGTTTCGTTCTAGGACTAGCAGGTCGGCCACCCGTATGTAGACCCCACGGGCGGCCGACCTACTAGTAACGTCCGCGTCTTGTCCAGTGTCCGCTCCGAGCTCCGAAGAGTTTGAACCTGGCAGAGCGACCGTCAGCCAGCTCTAGGCCAGATGTTGGAAATAGTCCGGGAGAGGTTGTCATCGAGACGAGATCTCGTGGTAGGCCCTACCTGTCGGGTGGCCACGCACCGCTCACGCAGGTGCCGAGCTTTAGAGCCGTCTGCACGCATTGACAGGTTGGTATTCAGGCGTCTTAGGAAAACATCCTGGTTCTCCACGCATATACCCCTGGCAATCGTCCGCATAAAGCAAAGGGCGTTGACGAGTTTGCGTAGTACGAGAAACTGCTGCTGTGCGGTTCGTTTCGGACACGAGCGTGAACCAGGTCAGTGCACCATTGGCCAATATCTGCCTTGTATACGGCAAGCTTTACGCAACGACTTTACTAGTAATTAGAATAATAGTGCAGGTCGTAGAAGGCATTTGTGGCACCTACCTGAGCAATGACGTTTTCCACGCAACGTATCATTGAGAGGGTGCAGCCAATGGTCACGCGGAGGTATTTCACCATCTACCACTAGAAATTCTGCCCCAAAAGCTTTAGCTGTGGCAGGGTTACGCTTCTCTTTAAGATCGCCTGAGTCTTCTCCACGTTGACCGTCAGTTTCCAGTTCTTTATCCAATTGGGAAGTGCATTTAGTGCGCGCTGCATCTTGACTGCAGCGTTGGTGGCATTTTTTTAATTTTTAACGCCCTTCTTTCTTTCGTAATTTTTACAAATATAGTTTGTAGTTTGGTTCCTTAAACAGCTCTTATCACATCAATGGGGTAATTAGGGGTAGTGTCACTCGTTAGGAATTAGTCAGAAATAATTGTAATACTTTTTTTTATTTTTAGATAATGCCTCGAGCCCAAAGCGCTCATGCTATTGTCAATGCTGGGTTCCTTTATAAGATTAATCAGCGTACACAAATAGTTAAAGAAGCCAGGATTGTTTATGGAGGATTATCAGCTAAGTTCATAAGAGCCTCAGCTACTGAAACATTCTTAGTTGGAAAGTCATTATTTGAGAACCAAACTCTTCAGGCTGCTTTGGGAGTACTGGATAGAGAATTAATAGTTGAAGAAAATCCTCCTGAGGCATCAGTGGCGTACAGAAAACAATTGTCAAAATGTTTATTCTACAAGGTAATTAAGTAGAAATAAAATTACTTGACTGCCTTGTTGGTCTAGTGGTTAGCGTATGCGGCTGCTGATAAAGAGGTCTCGGGTTCGATTCCCGGGTCGGACCAAATATTTGTGTTATTCACAAATATTTGTTTTGGAGTCTGGGTGTTTTCCATGTGTAATATGTATGTATTGACCAAAAAAAGTATTATTAAGTATTTATATCAATTGTTTAGTACCCATAATACAAGCTGTGCTTAGTTTGGGACTAGATGATGTAGTGTGTAAGATGTCCGAAATATTTGTTGATATGTTACACAAATTATAATTATGATCATTTTAACTGTAGCTTCAAAAGAGTTTCACCAAAAGATAAAGCTACGCTTTGTACTTTGAATTTAGAAATGCGTAACTTATTCTTACAAACAGACAGTGTTATTCTGTATTTATTTTGTGGAAATTTCATTGACAAATTGGCTCACCGGTGGTATACTCTTAATTATATTAAGTAAAAGATAAGATAAGATATCTAACTATAGGTCACAAATTATACTAAATGAATTAAACTTATCCCTCTTATCTCACCAACATACATACTTAACATCCTCCATCCAACTCCTTAGTTCGACCCATAACAGAACCCTTCGATCTACGAATAAGCTCTTCCTGTTATGTACCTCGCCTACCTCTGCTTCTGCTTATTCTTCTTTCCTCATTTAATCGGTTCTTCTCTGGAATGCTCTTCCTCAAGATATCAGAATAGCACCCAGTCGTGACTAGCTAAAGGAGAAAGTACGAGCTCTTCTCATGCAAAGTCTAGCAGAATCTTCACAAACATGACAGTATGGTATGTATGTGCGTATGGTATGTATGTATACATCTATATGTAGTGTATGTGTGAATGTAGTATATATATTATGATACATCACTAATGTGTTGTTCTTCTTATCACTTTTGAACACAGTGTAGCGCACTTCTTCATTCATTTCCACACCACACCAAGGTAGACTGGTAGATAATGCCTAAGGCATTAAGTCCGCCATTGTACTTTTGTGCATAAAGTTATTAAGTAAAATAAAAAGTCCTGTTTAACGTTTATTACTTCTTATAGGGTTTGCTGACTCTTAGTCCACCCACCAGCTGTCCTTCGCGGTTCAACTCGGGAACTATAAAATTACATGAGTCTAGAGGTTTATCAGACGGCAAGCAAGTTTTCACTACAGACCCTAAAAAGTGGCCATTGACGCAGCCTATCCAGAAAGTAGAAGCGTTGGTAAGTGGACATTTATTGTAGTTGAACTGATAATTTGAAGTACAATGAATACAACTTAAAAGATACCATTTATTTATGTCTGGGAAAGCTTTATTTTATATGTGGCCTACTAAACTCTACTCTACCTGATGGAAAGCACGAGGAGAATCTGAAAGTATGGGACACCATCCTCGTTGTGAAAGTAAACACTGCAGCATGGTGAGAAATACTATAGCGGCCTATGGCGATCTAGTAAGATGCTCCGTAGAAGATTCGTGTGGTGACGGATTAAGAATACAGAGTGTCACCACTCCTATTCATCCCGCGGGTGTCGTAAACGGCGACTAAGGGATAAACTACGCAAGACAACATCAATGCAAAGAGAAGGAAAACTTGAAACCAACCCTATACCAACCCGTCTGGTCAGCGTGGTATAGTAGGCCAATACCTCCTTTTCAAGGAGAGGCCTATGTCCAGCAGTGGACTGTTAAAGGCTGTTGATGATGATGAAGATGCTACTGCTGGTGCAGCACTCGGTATCATACTCACTAACGAAATACGACAGCACGAATGCTATCTTTTTCAAGTGGATCTTCTGTATGAGGGTGGTATAGCGTAGTATATTACTACTATATATATATATATGATATGATTTAATATGGTAGTATACTACTACTATATTAAATCAGCGTGGCTCTTCTGCCTTGAAATTATTTAAAAATTCATAAAAGTATTTTTATGATTATTAATTTTGTTAAAGTATCAAAGCGCAGGAGAAGCGGTATATACAGATGATATGCCAAAATTTCCTAACGAAGTCTTCGGTGCTTTCGTGCTGAGTACTGTATCCACGGGCACCATCGACAACATAGACGCAACCAATGCAATGGTGAGTCTTTAACATGTAACTTTACACCTTATTTATATATCTCTCTTAAATCAAGCCGAGATAAACATAGTAGCTGATATTTATTTCAATGAAAGAAAATAATAATATATATTACTTTCATTTGTTACAGAAACTTCAAGGAGTAATTGCCTATTACACTGCTAAAGATATACCTGGATTAAATTCCTTTACACCAGCCGACAGCAAATTATACGTATCAAATGAAGAAGTGCTTGCTGAAGGCACCGTAAAGTATTATAATCAACCTATTGCTATAGTCGTAGCAGAGGACTATCATATTGCTATCAGAGCAGCCAAGCTTGTCAAAGTCAAATACAGCAATGTTAAAAAACCAGTTTTAGATATAAAAAAAGCAAAAAAAGATAGTGCAAGAAATACACAATCGTATTCTTCCCATGCAACTAATCGAGGAACTGATATCTATAAAGTTATTACCGGGAACACTACTTTCTATGGACAGTATCACTTTACCATGGAAACTTTAGTAACTGTAGCGAAACCTATAGAAGAAGGCTTAGAAGTTTATAGTTCGACCCAATGGTTAGACGGAGCACAGATTATGATATCAAGAGCATTAGGTATTGATCAAAACAGGTATATTGTAATCGAATCAATACTTTCATTAGTTTCTATACTTTTGAGATCATCATAAATATAGAGAAGTTTTCAGAACTCATATTTAGTGCATGATCTTGGATCACTGATAACATTTGTCATGTCTATTACTCGGTTGCAATAGGCTGTTTAAAAAACTAAAATAATTTTGGTATATAGATTAAATTTAAATCACCATCCTAGCCATTATTCCCAAGTTTATTTGGGGTCGGCTACTGGTTCAACCGGTTTTACCTGAATTTCAGTTTTTCCACGGAGCGACTGACATCGGACCTCCTCCTCCTGAGGGAGAACTGAAATTCTAAGATTGAACTAGTTGTTGTCATTTGAGGGCACTGACTTTCCAATAACGATTGCCATAGATGTTCATGACAACCGGGACCGACGGCTTTACGTGCTCTCCGAGGCACGGGCGTGAATCACCACCAAACTTCCAAACTTTTTATATTTCGGATTTTCTTAGGAAATCCGAAAAACACTTTTTGGCACGACCCGGGATTTGAACCCGAGACCTCTGGATTAGCAGTCGCATACGCTAACCACTAGACCAACGAGGCAGTCCAACTTTTCTATTTAATTTAAATATTTATACATAATTATAAATATTTATTTACTCGCTGAGTCCCGTGGTGTTACTTGCGGTTATTTTTGTAAATCGCGAGTAACTCCTTAGGTTATCAACTTTCTGCCAGTGTAAGTCTGTCAAAATCGTGATACGTGGTGAGGCTTAGGACTAACCGCAAATCGCAAGCATTTTTAGTACCTAAAAAATAATCTTCAAGGGCGAATCAAGGTCGGCGAATTTGACGGAAAAATAAATGCACTGTATACCTTCAACCCCTCATGTTATTATTATAATTATAATTATTATTATATCATAGTTATAGTGAATGGCGGCGAGTGGACGGCCCTTATGCTCATCGCGCTTGGCGTAAAGGTCAGCTAAACACTGTTACTCAAATTCGCGGATTCGCTTCTTCACAATCTCGCGTAATTCCGGCCGCTGTGCATATTGCATCTTTTCATAGACCGGACTTATTGGTGTATTTGAGGGCCTTCCGAATAACGATTACCATAGGTGTTCATGGCAACTGGGATCGACGGCTTAACGTGCTCTATTCGTGCCGTGATTCACGCTCGTGCCTCGGGCACGAGTGCCAAACTTCCATGCTCCGGCCTGTTATTAAGAGTTTCCACATTTGGCCCGACCCGGGATTTGTCGCATACGCTAACTACTACACCAACAGGGCAGTCAGTAAGGCAGTGAGAAAACCCTCTCATCCACTTATTATTTATCAGGATTGATATGCATCTACGTCGGGTTGGAGGTGCTTATGGGATCAAGATCTCTCGCAGTATCCAGTCTGCTGTTGCTTGTAGTTTGATTTGCAAGAAATTGAACCGCCCATGTCGATTTATTCAGCCACTGACTACAAATATGCAAGCTGTAGGCAAGAGGTTGCCATTCTCTAATGATTATGAGGTATTTTGTGGTTATTATTATTTTAGTTTTATCGTACACCAAGCTAATTAAATAAATCAATTTTTGATCTACAGCATATTTTAAAGACGTAAGGAACTAAAATCGGCCAAGTGCATGTCTCGCATAGAAAAGCGTTTCGTAGTCACCCACAATGGCCCGTTGTTTTCAAATCGTGCCAAACAGATAATAATTGTTATGTTAATCTACTTTTAGGGTTCCGTAACTAAATGGCAAAAAACGGAATTATAGATTCGTCAAGTCTGTCTGTCCGTCCGTACTGTTGAAACTTGGTAATTAGATGTATTCTGTGAACCGCATTAAGATTTTTACACATAAATAGAAAAAAAACAATGAATTTTGGGGGTTCTCCTTACTTGCAACTGAAACTCAATTTTTTTTTTTATCAAACTATGGGTATCTATCGATTGGGTTTCAAAAATAATGTTGAGAGACACTTCCAAAATGTGTCCCCCCCTGTAACTTCTACAATAATTGAGTGATAAAACTAAAAAAAATATATGATGTACATCCATGCAAACTTCCACCGAAAATTGGTTTGAACGAGATCTAGTAAGTAGTTTTTTTGTAATACGTCATAAATCGTAAACCGCAATTTACCTTTCATTCAATCAATACACTATTTTAAAAACATCGATCAAAGTTATAACGAACTACAAGAACTTTTATATGATGTTACTTGCTGCTACGGAACCCTTCATGGGCGAGTCCGACTCGCACTTGGCCGCTTTTTACTTCTTTAGTTCTCCATAACTTCAGAACTGAAGAAGTTGAACCCCTATACTGTGTCTTTAAAGTATAATATTCTCGTTTTAATTGTGCTTGTAATTCATTTCAGGTAGCCGTCAACAAGTCCGGTGTTATACAGTATGTAAACGAGACAATGTATGAAGATAACGGATATAAATTGAATGAAACGCTCTCCTTTCTTGGAATTGATGTATTTAACAATTGTTATGATTCATCTAAGTTTAACTATAAACTATTTGATACCATCACTGAAACTGCCAAGAATACGTGGTGTAGAGCACCGGGTAAATAGAATTTGTTATATTATTTAGCTTTATTATCTTTTAAGACGAGTAAACAAACAGATAGCATACCCTCCTTACAATCCTTTCAACAATCCTTAATCGTTTTATTATATCACACTGTCACTGTATATCATTGTCCGTGTGGTGACGGATTAAGAATAGCGAGTGTCACCACCCCTATTCATCCCGCGGGTATCGTAAAAGGCGACTAAGGGATAAACTACGTAAGACAACATCAATGAAGGAAAACTTGAAACCAACCCTATACCAACCCGTTTGGCCAGCGTGGTATAGTAGGCCAATATCTCCTTTTCAAGGAGAGGCCTATGTCCAGGAGTGGACTGTTAAAGGCTGTTTATGATGATGATGATGATGATATCACACTGAGAAATATGATTGAGCTGTAATATATAATAACATTTTAATGTTTTCTTGCAACCAGTTTTAAATATTGAATTAGTATGTATAATATTTTCAAGTGTTTATTTTGTAGGTTCGCTAGAAGCTATTGCTGCTTGTGAATATATAATGGAAAGAATTGCCTACGAAACATCTCTAGATCCAGTAGCAGTACGTCTAGCTAATTTAGATAGAGCAAAATACAATGATATATCAGATATGGTTAAACAATTTAAAGTTGATACTGATTACGACACTAGAAGAGCTGCTTTAGATTCATTTAACAGAAAAAACCGGTGGAAAAAACGTGGTCTAAGATTTTCTTTCTCAAGGTGGTCTTCAATAGGTGCTCTGACCTTTGATGTTAACCTGTCGGTATTTCATGGAGACGGTTCTATAGTACTCACACATGGGGGCGTAGAAATGGGCCAAGGCCTAAATACTAAAGCCATTCAAACCACTGCTTTTCTACTACAGGTGCCAGTAAATAAAATTCAGGTCAAATTTAATAACACTACTATTGCACCAAATGGTTTTTTATCTGCTGGCAGTGTTACAACGCAGACTATTATTATTGGTATAAGGAAATGTTGTGACCAATTACTTACTAGACTGGAGCCCATAAGAGCTATTTTGCACAATCCACCTTGGGAGGAACTAATAAAAGCTGCTTTCAACGCTGATATAGATCTTCAAGTTCATGGATACGCGGGTTTCACTGAGATACAGAAATATGATGTATACGGAATTTCGTTGACTGAAGTAGAAATCGATTGCTTGACTGGAGAATATGAAATACTAAGAGTGGACTTACTACAGGATGTAGGTTTAAGCATTAGCCCTGAAATAGACGTTGGACAAGTGAGTAAAACAGATAAAATACAAGTATTGTTTAATAAAATTTGACTGCGTTTCAATGATGACCTTCTTGTTTAAGAGCTCGCCACGTTTTTATCTACTGTACTGAGTATTGGATATTTTGGTTTGTTTGACAAATATGAGTTTCTTTTTTTTTCTTTAAAGACAACTACCGCATTGGGAATATAAATCCTGTACCGCGGGGGACTTTACAAACATACATGAAACGGTCACAAAGAACATCCAGACTCAGAATAACAATCTGCGAATCACACAAAGCGTGGTTCCACGTAGGATTTGAACCCACGACACTTGGCGAAGTAGAAAGCGGCGTGGCGACCGCTTAAACCACTAGGCCAACTATGGAGTCAATCGAAAAATCAAATACGGGAATTCATGCTAGAAATTAATAAGCTGGTGAATTCTGATTCATATAATGTGTTAATGACTTCATCTAGTAATTTTAAATAGGCTTAACATACTAAACGAACGAAGTTATTCAATAACGAACCACGGAAACCGACCAGTAAAATGTAATCTAACTACTGATTACTAACTAAAACTACAAAAAGTAGTTAGTAATCATAATTACAAGTTACATAAAGTAATCCCAAAAGTAGTCAAAAATTTCGATCACTAACTACAAATTGTACCCAGTTGCAAACACGATTACTTGATTACTTTTTATTACTCCATTTACTCACTTGATGATGATGATGATAATGAGTTGAAACCCCACTATAGAAATATGTATATCATAATATTTTCATCGTTATCATCATCATCATCATCTACAGTTTTTAATAGACGACTGCTGAGCATTGGTCTCTTCTCAGAAAATAAGTTTAGGCCCACACGATGCTGCTAGATCTCTTTTATTATTTTATTATCATTTTTGTTGAAGGTCGAGGGAGGATTCATCATGGGAATAGGCTATTGGACATGTGAAAAGTTAGTGTATGACCCTGAAACGGGCAAATTGTTAACAAATCGTACATGGGACTACCACGTGCCTCAAATGAGAGATATCCCCCAAAATTTTAATATTTACTTCAGGAAGAACTCCTTCAGCAACGATCTTATCTTGGGTTCTAAAGGTACTTTATATACTAGAATTTTTTTGATTCTATTTTAATCCAACAAATTTATAATTGTACTGAAAGGCTAGGCTGAACATATAAAGACAACCTTGTTATTGTATTGTCATAATCAGAAAAAAATATATAAAATTAACAACTTTTGCCTTCAGCGTTGCACAATTTTATACAAATTTCATCAATTGATCAATCTTTTACAATCATTAAACAAATACAGAGCTAGTTTTTGCGTTAGAAAATGATAGCTACTCAGCACAAGATTCAAAGTGCGATTCAGTTCAGTTAAAGCTTGAAAAACATTTGTAAAATAATTCTAAAAGCAGTACAAAGAGTAACAATAAAAAAGAAAAAAAGACTAGAAATGTTAATCCACCGACTCTGGTTCTCAACAGGCAGAATATAGTCACTTTGCCAAGCTCACAAATAAA
Source organism: Phragmatobia fuliginosa (assembly GCA_932526445.1). Taxonomy (NCBI): domain Eukaryota; kingdom Metazoa; phylum Arthropoda; class Insecta; order Lepidoptera; family Erebidae; genus Phragmatobia; species Phragmatobia fuliginosa. The sequence goes on along the minus strand of OW052069.1, from coordinate 19,362,734 downwards.
TAAAACACATCCATCCCACTTCTGTTGATCTCGTGTTCTGGCATGAAAGCTACCTTTTGCAAAGTTTCAAGATTATTATTTCAGTAGTTGAAAGATATTCACAGAATAATAATATGATTGAAGAGGTAATAAAAAATCTCAAGACTAGAAATGTAATTTTTACTGTTTGACAGGTACCGGAGAGCCATGTTCGTGTGCTGCTGTAGGCGTTACATTTGCACTCAGAGAGGCGATTGCTGCTGCGCGCCAAGAAACTGGATTGCCAACCACACAATGGTTTCAGATAGGTATGATTTGCACTTTCATTTCAAAGACACGAACAAGTGTGTTGGTCTTAGAATGCATTCTCTTTCTCAACCCAGAATAGAAATACTTAAAGTTGCAGTCGGTAAAAAGAAAATAAAGAATTACCTAAGATCATAAATAAATCATATCTTTTAACTTCAATTAACTTGTATCTACAATAAAAGCAAAAATTCACATATTGAAAATTTTATAATGCTTATTATCTTATTCTTCTAAAAGATGAGGATACTGACGCAATGAACATTAAATAATATTATTGTTGTCATTTTCAGATGGCCCTTTCTCTACTGAAGCTGTTTTCTTGGCTGCCAATACCAAAACTGAAGACTTCAAATTTAAATAAAAAAAGTTAATTTTTGTTATTGATACGTGTCAATGGTTGATCTAAACTTGTTCACGGAAGAAAATAAAACCAGAATAAAAGTGGGATGTAGATGAAGTTCTCAATAAATGTATTTTCATACATACATATTTCATACATTTCATATAAATGTCTAAAACTTTCTTTTGTGGCACGCTTAGCAGAGCGACCGTGTCTAATGTAACCTAATAATCATTATGGGCCTGGTAAACGATCAAATTTGTTTGACAAATTTACGTGTTTGTCAAATTATTTCATAGTGTGCTACTGTGTTTGACGCATTTGTCAAACAAGTTTGATCGTTTACAGGGCTCTTTTGATGTAAATGTGAAGTTCGACCAACAAATTTGTCAAACAAATTTGATCGTTTACCGGCCCCATTAGGCCATTTAAATTTGAAAACAAAATAGTGACTTTTTGAATAGAACACTACATTTTAATGTGAAGTTTCTTTGTACGATACTTTCGAGAATCACGATATTTTATTTTCTGATTTTTATTCATGAGTTACCTAGTTGTTAACAAAATAATTTTATAAAAGATATTATAATATTTTCAGGATATATTTGTTTGTTTGTATAATAATCCAAATATAATTTTTAAAAAATGTTTTAATAAAAGTGTTTATAATGTTTATTTACCCTAACCAGTATTAACCCTAGAACCCTACACTGGGTCACTGGTGCACCATAGACCGATTTGTTTTTAGGGTTCCGTAGCCAAATGGCAAAAAACGAAACCCTAATAGATTCGTCAAGTCTGTCTGTCTGTCTGTCCGTCCGTATGTCACAGCCACTTTTTTCCGAAACTATAAGAGCTATACTGTTGAAATTTGGTCAGTAGATGTATTCTGTAAACCGCATTAATATTTTAACACAAAAATAGAAAAAAGTCAATAAATTTTGGGGGTCCCCATACTTAGAACTGAAACTCAAAAATTTTTTTTTTAATCAAAACCATACGTGTAGGGTATCTATGAATAGGTCTTCGAAAATGATATTACCTCAATATCATTTTTGAAATATATTTATATATTTAGAAACCTTTCCAATATCATTTTTTTCTAAACTGAATAGTTTCCTCGAGAGACGCTTCCAAAGTGGAAAAATGTATGTCCCCCCCCTGTAACTTCTAAAATAAGAGAGTGATAAAACAAAAACAAAATATATCTTGTACATTACCATGTGAACTACCAACGAAAATTGGTTTCAACGAGATCTAGTGAGTAGTTTTTTTTTAATACGTCATAAAGCGTAAACCGCAATTTACCTTTAATTCAATCAATACACTATTATTAAAACATCGATCAAAGTTAGAATGAACTACAAGAACTTTTATATGATGTTACTTGCTGCTATTGCTGCCAACTCGCACTTGGCCGCTTTTTTTATATCTCATCAGCAGCACATCAAATAAAAGTTTGCATAAGGTGTTAAAACTAACACTAATTTAATATAACATTTCGGATTTTAGGTGATTACTTGTCCCTAGTTAGTTGTTTATTTTTAGTAAAATATTCTTTCCTTTCTTATTTTAGGAGTCACAGACATTTTAGTATGAGGTACTCTCCTGTATCCCAGAGTAGGAATAACGTATGAAGTAGATAGTGTAGGGTACTAGGGTTAAATGTGAGGATAAATTGTATGTGTAATTATAGTGCGTTCGATTATCCATTCCCACTTCAGTGGGAGATAAGGTTATAGGTGAATTTGAGGTGTAAACCACAGTATAACTACATTCTATTCGTAACATTTTTTTTTTTTTTTTAAAAGACAACTCCCGCATTAGGAATATAAATTCCTGTGTCGCGGGGGACTTTACAAACATACAAGAAACGGACACAAAGAACACCCTGACTCAGAACAACAAATGTGAATCACACAAAGTGTTGTCCTACGTGGGATTTGAACCCACGACACTTGGCGTAGTAGGAAGCGGCGTGGCGACCGCTTAAGCCACTAGGCCAACCGTGCAGACATTCGTAAATAAATAATAATAAATATAAATTTGAGACACATAACGTCATCTAGTCCCAAACTAAGCAGAGCTTGTACTATGGGTACTAAACAACTGATATAAATACATAAACGTTCTTTTTTTGGAAATACATAGAAATAAGAAGAAAACACCCAAATTAAGAAGCAAATATTTGCAGATCATACAAACGACCGATCCGAGAACCAAACCAGCAGGTCTCTGGTTTGGTTCTTGGATCGCTAAGCACTGCACTCGCATACTACCACTGAGCCTCCGAGGCACTCATGTCCAGTTCTGTCATAAAAATCATCATGCGTCCTCCTTCCACTCACATCTCAACTGTTTAACAATCCGTGTATACGATGAGAAATACTCGCTCTCAAAATTTTATACACAAATCTCACCATCATATTTAACCTCCATCTTTAAACCCAGAATTTCAACAGAAACCTTCGGTCGGCTGCTCTTTCTTCTTTGTCCCTTTCATGTGTCTATGTAAGTTAATTCGCTCAACTTTTGTTGTAAAGCGACAGTAAAGCAGTATCTTGTAAAACAACTTACACAATCAACATCCAGATAGTTGTCATCTATTCTTATTAAATCTATGTATTAATTATATATATTTATGTGAATAAAAAAATAGTTTAAATTTTAACTCCGAGACTGAAACGAATACTAAAAACAATAAATGATTTTTCTGACAAAGTTGTTCATAGCGTAGACTGGATATGTGGATTCAAAGCTATTACATATTAATAATAAGAAATTATCAATAAATTTAATTATATAACAATACACACACAAAGTAACATTAATATTTACATAAAAATTAAAAACTTGAATCAAAATAAAAAAATACATCCATAAACAAAGTTAAAATTATAATACAAATTAAAACCAATTCAAGGTTTATATTTTGCTAAGCTAATACTGCTATCAGTCCCGTCACTCGTGCTATCCTTTGAAACTACATTTCAAACCAATACGAGACGTGAACATAAGTCAAAAATCTCTAAAAAATTATAAATATGTTCATACTATGTCGTAGTGTCGTTAAATGCGACAAACAGTTTATTTTCATGAATAAAAAGATGCAATTCTGCTGAACCAGTTGTTTTTAACAGGGATAACCCTGTCAATGCCCTGTCAATGCCCTGTCAAACCCTGCTTTCTAAGCTATAGAGCTTCTTATTTTAGCTCCATAAGCAGGAGTGACTTTAAGTAATATTTTGGGCTCAATAAAAGTATGTGACTATTTCCGGCTTATTTATTAAACTGTATAACTATTTTTGCCCAGAGAGACTATTTTATTATTTTTGTTCATTTAAACTTTGGAACCGTAACCCTAAAAAACATATTTCTAGAATCACAGTCAAAAATAATTACACAATTGGCTCAAGTTTCCCAGAATTAAGACTATTTTTGTTAAACTATGATTATTATTTTTTAATTTTCCTTTAAAAAAATGTACTAGAGTGCCTTGGCAAGTACCATTAAAAGTTGGCGCATTTAATCAGGATTGTAAAATGGTACAATACTTGTTAGTTTCCTACTATATAAAATGAATAAAAAAATAAAAACCTCAAGTTACCCGATTTTTGCTAACCCATTTCTGCTAACTCAGTTGAAATGTTTTTTATTCGCACAAGCTCTTGGTAGGTTCTTAGTTTTACGGAAAAATTATAAGAGAGAAGGATAGTGGACTTTGCCATGAGTGAGCTAGACAGATCTCGATATGTTGACGATGGGACCACCTGTTAGCTATGCCGAATCGAATGCAGAAAGAATTTTTGAAATCGGTTCATAAACGACGAAATTATCGCTGAACATACATAAAAAAAAAGATTCCGACGAATTGAGAACCACCTCCTTTTTTTTGAAATCGGTTAAAAACTATACAAGTTAATGTGTAAAATTAGTGTAAGTCTAAGGCAATTATTAACTATTTTTCATTATTCGGTAGGTCATTGTACTACCTTGCTTCTCAGACTACGTGTGACGAAATTATTTACGACAGGAAATGTTTCTTCATCAAATGTGTCTTATCAATTTTCGTGAATTTAATTTCCACTAAAACGTAACGTTTCTAATAATATAGGAAAATTTTGAAAAAAAACCACCGAAGTTGTCGACGCATATGATATGCCTCAATGCCACTAATATTGGCGCGAGATCTTAGTAGCCAGCTTAAGGTCGTGCGAGCAGAAGACCTTGGAACACACAACCATTGATGTCTAGGGACATCACTTCCGTCTTTTTGATGATCTTTAGGCCAAATTTGCAGCATGCTTGGTGGAAAGCGGACATCAGCTGTTGCAGGCCGTTTGGGGATTCTGCCAAGAAACACAGGTCATCAGCATACATGATCTCTGTGATCACTGCATACGAGACTTTGATACTCACCTTTAGTCTGGCCAAGTTAAAAAAACTGCCATCGGTGCAAAAGCGAATGCAAACTCCTTCAGAAACAGTTTGTAGGACCTCCTTAACTGCTACTGCAAAGTACAGAGCGAACACTACGGAGACGCGGCACTGCATATTGTCATGCAGTAGTCGCAGAAGGTCGCTCACATTTTTTTCCGTGAACCCTAGCTTGCCCTATACCACCCTGAGGGCTTCGCGAGGCACACTGTCGAATGCCTTCTCAAAGTCAACAAATCGGAAGTACAGCTGCAGTCCCTGTTATCTACTTTTCTCTTGAATTTGACGCTCACCGAGAAAATAGCTTCAAATTCGTCTGGGACTTGCTCCTCCTCCCACATTCGAACAAACAGTTTCCACACCGACTTGTGCAAATTCCTACCGCCGTATTTCAGTAGCTCGCCGGTCTATGCCAACTGCCCGCTTGTTTTTCTGCTGTGTGATGGTAGTCAGAACCTCGTCGAACATCAGTGGCTCATTCAGCTCAGTAAAACTCCCCAAGCTGTTTGGTGTTAGCAAGCCACTGCATTTGACAAGCCTTGTCCTGCTACCACTTATCTTTTATCTGACGAAACAGCTTGCGCAATTCTTGGTCAAGCTGTCCGGTCAGCAGCTTTATTGGAGGCCAGGTATTAGAATTTGACAATACGTACAATTTCCATCATTATTTGATGTTGGAACGGGATTCGTATAGATTGAAATTGAAGAGATTGTTATTAAATTCAAGAGTATGACCGCAGGTCCTGCCTGATGAATTTGACATTGATGAACATATTCATTTATTCTGTCTATGTTTCAGTAATTTTTAGTCTATTAGTGTTTAGGAATACATAAGTATATTTCATAGCAGTCTAGTACATAAAGAGATTGAGTAAAAATTGCGAAGGTAAAAAACCGGCCAAATGCGTGTCATGCAACGCTTAGTATAGGGTTCTGTAGTTACCAATAATACACGTCAATCGGCATGTGGCTTTCGTCGTGTCCCATAGATAATTATAATGTTAATTATTATTATACTAGCTGCTCCCCGCGGTGTTACCCGTATAATTTCGGGATAAATTAGCCATTTACAAACTATCATTATGGTTGCTATGCAAGTGTGTTATGCATAGCAACCTGTGAAGTTTTGACAGAAGATAAACAGTGATACATTTTGACATCCTCGATTTATTTATTTTTATAAACACCTATGTGTATCACGATTATTGCAGTAAATAGTAGCCTATGTGTTATTCTGACATATGTTTAAGCTATATTACTAAAGTTTTATCCAAATCCGTTCAGTAGTTTTTGCTTGAAAGAGCAACAAACATACATACACACATACATACTCACAAACTTTCGCGTTTATAATATTAGTAGAATTAGGATAGCTATTTACGAATATTTCTAAGTAGGCGTATGCGCTTCAACTTCTGAACCAATAAAGGTACGTAGCCTGTTATAGTTTTCCTTCAAATTTCAGCATATATATAACCATCATGAATTTTCGCAGATTTTTCGAGTTAGCCGTTTAGCTTGTAGAGAGGGGGACTTGTAGGGAGGGTAGCTTGTATTTTAAGAACAAAGGCCCTTTATAGTTCTTGGCCTCGTAAACGCATACTGAAATCATAACGACGTCCTAGCAACCACTCAATATTTTCAAAAGACCTATCTCATGATATCTCACACAATTGGGTAGACGCGAGAAATAAAACATCCCCACATTACGTGTAGGGGAGGTACCCCAAATAAAAATAAATATTTTTAATCTTTAATCATAATTTTATTGTAGCACTTTATCGACGTGATAGATACACATATCCATGAAAAGTTTCATCTTTCTAGCACTAATCGTTTGAAGGGTAGGTCGAGGACGAATTGAAATGACGAATCTATATGGGTTCCGAGTCATTAACTACGGAACACCAAAAAAATAATTTATTCTAGTTAATAGCACACATCAAACAGAATAATTGACTTATTAGTATTTGAAGTCTTCCATTTTGGTATTGGCAGCCAACAACACAGCTTCTGTGGTGAAAGGTCCATCTGAAAATGTTATAAACCTTATTAATTGCACCTCATTACTTAGAAGTTGCGTACAGAGCAGTTAATAAGTTATAACGGCATATCTTATATGAAATTATAATGCGACTAGATTTTGCTCATGGGTCCGTTAACGTGTATTCTTCTAAAGATCTATAAAGCCCTTCAGATTATTACTCACTCATCTTGACTACTAGAAATTCAGTGAATATATGTAAATAAATAAGTTTATTATTATGGATCTATCTTTTCTAAAATCGTTGGAGAGCCCTCAATTCAAAAAAACATCTAAGCACTTAGCTGTTCCCTGAAGGTTGATGAAAATAGATATATTACTAAGGGATACCTAGGCCCCTCAAAGTTGCCCCCTAATTTAGGGGACGTTGCTGGAAAAGGTGATTGGTCTATTTATCATCAGTTCTCTAGCACTTTGGAAATATGTAGGTCATACAATGGATTTTTAAGTAGGAAAATTGCCTGCCACACGATAGGGTAGACCTCCCTTAATAGACGTGTAGGCCTTCCCTACCAATTACGTTTACCCAAAATAAAATTATTTTTGGTAATTTTATTGTTGCACTTTGTTGAAAAGATAAAAACGCATATCCATGTAAAGTTTCACTTTTCTAGCAATAACTATTTGGGCGGTAGATCGAGGACGGACGGACGGACTGACATGACGAATCTATAAGGGTTCCGAGTCATGAACCCTAAACACGAGTTGTAAATTAAAGAAACGCTTCCAAAGGAGGTAATCCTTTGGAAGCGTTTCTTGAGGAAAGTCTATTAGTACTTAACATTCATCATCATCATCAACAGCCTTAAACAGTCCACTGCTGGACATAGGCCTCTCCTTTGAAAGGAGGTTTGGGCCTACTATACCACGCTACCTTACCTTACGTATGGCCTTAACCCTCTCTTGAGAGGAGACCTGAGCCCAGCAGTGGGACGTTATGGGTTGTTGATACCACGCTGGCCAGACGGGTTAGTAAAGGGTTTGTATCAAGTTTTCCTTCTCTTGGCAGTGATGTTAGCTGCCTATTTTGTTCCTTTAGTCGCCTCTTACGACACCCATGGAATGTATAGGGGTGGTGACACTTTGTATTCTTAATCCTTTCACCACACGGACTTACTTACTTAACATTAATCATTATATATTATCACGATTGATATGAAACATTTACAAGTTAGAATTTTATTTACGTACTTTTTTTTTTAAATTTGTACTTATAAAAAATATTGAAGTTTGTAGTGCTTAGAGTTTGAGACTACTAGTTAAGTAAATCACTAAAAATAGTTGATAAATCAAACCTATCTGAAACCATTGTGTGGTAGGTAATCCAGTTTCTTGGCGCGCAGCAGCAATCGCCTCTCTGAGTGCAAATGTAACGCCTACACCAGCACACAAACATGCTTCTCCGGTACCTTTAAACAAATATTTATCAAATCACCATAACTGATTTTCCTATTGTCTTTTTATTACTTCTTGTACTTTTCGGTCTCCAGAGGGGGTATAAAGATAAATTGCCGATCTTAGATTTGATTTTTACACTCGAAAATAAGCCCCAAATGATCTGCTTATATAATATATATTACATTATATTTGAAAGGGGCTGGTCTGAGTGAAAACATAAAATTGTAATATTTTATCGATAGAAAATAATCACAAATTAACGTCTAATTTTCCACTAAAATCAATTTATTATCAAAAACATGTATATTACTGAGTCAATATTTTAATACATTGTATAAAAATATATTACTAAGGGACTCTATTAGTGTTTTAAAAAAATAATGTACAATTTACGAGTAATTACAATAAAATTACTTCTGAGATTACTACATTCTTATTCCGTGCAGAACGCTCCCTTTCTATCGCATCGCATGTTTTGTTTCATCATTTGTGCCATAATTTCGAGTGAAAAAATAAAATCTAAGATCGGCAATACCCCCTCTTATCTGGAATTTTGTATTATGTAACTTTAATCTAAAAAAGCGGCCAAGTGCGAGTCGGACTCGCCCATGAAGGGTTCCGTAGCAGCAAGTAACATCATATAAACGTTCTTGTAGTTCGTTGTAACTTTTATCGATGTTTTAATAATAGTGTATTGATTGAATGAAATGTAAATTGCGGTTTACGATTTATGACGTATTAAAAAAAACTACTAACTAAATCTCATTCAAACAAATTTTCGACGGAAGTTTACATGGTAATGTACATCATAGATTTTTTTTTAGTTTTATCATTCTCTTATTTTAGAAGTTACACATTTTACCACTTTGGAAGTATATCTCGCGCAAACTATTCAGTTTAGAAAAAAATATATTAGAAACCTCAATATCATTTTTGAAAACCTATCCATAGATACTCCAACAACACGTATGTGTTTAGTGAAAAAAAATAAAAAATTGAGTTTTAGTTCTAGGTATGGGGAACCCCAAAATTTATTGTTTTTTTTTTCTATTTTTGTGTGAAAATCATAATTCGGTTCTCAGAATTTCAACAGTATAGTCCTAACAGTTTCGGAAAAAAGTGGCTGTGACAGTGACATACGGACGAAGAAACAGACAGACAGAAAGACATGACGAATCTATAAGGGTTCCGTTTTTTGCCATTTGGCTACGGAACCCTAAACACCAGCATTGCATTTGTAAAAGACAAGAATTAATTGAGGATATCTATACGAAAACGTGTGAAGACGAAGCGATAGGTTATCTTTATAAGTGCTCAGCTCAGCCTGTGAGTGTAATTATAAATTCATTAGCTTAGAAGGGAATCTGAAATTGATACATTATATAAAGTACCTTTAGAACCCAAGATAAGATCGTTGCTATATGAATTTTTCCAAAAGTAAATATTAAAGTTTTGTGGAATATCTCTCATTTGAGGTACGTGATAATTCCATGCACGATTTGTCAACAATTTGCCCGTTTCAGGGTCGTACACTAGCTTTTCACATGTCCAATAACCCATCGCCATGATGAATCCTCCTTCAACCTTCAACACAAAAGGTAATAAAATAATTATTATATGACATTTAGAAACATCGTGTAGTAAACCTAAACCTACTTTCTGAGAAGAGACTAATGCTTAGAAGCGGTATATTAAAAACTGTCGATGATGATGATGATGATGATAATGTTGAATATATGATGTACATGTCCCGTGTTTCTAATTCATACGAATTTGAAAGGGAATTGAATTGTAGTATTAGATGGATAGATTTAGATTTACAGCATAGTGGTTTAAGCATTTGTGACGCAGTTTTTTACAGCGCTGTGTTGTGAGTTAAAAGCCCAGGTGGGAACAACACCTTGTGTGATTCACAAATTATTTTCCTAAGCCTGGGTGTTATTTGTATCTGTTTCATGTTTGTTTGTAAAATCACTCGTGTTATTTAAACAAAAATCCCCTTTAGGAATAAATATGTTATCTCCAAGAGACTACGTATAACAACAAAGAAATATCCTATCACAGTCCACTGCTGAACCAAGGTCTTTTCCAATCTTCAATCCCAAATTAAAATGATCTAAACTGTATCCTGTCCCCCCTAGTCAAGTTACAAACGTTTATCGCTTTCTATTCTATTCTCTATTCCATTTCTCTTTTCTCATGTTTCATTGGCTAATGCCACTCAGTAATGTAATCACAACAAAATATTAGCCAATCAAATAAGAGAATAGAGAAATACCCATTTTTACGAAAAATGCGTGGACGGAGGAGTATGAAATTTCCACAATTTCCAATGAAATGTTGCTACTTATAATTCAATATATAATAATTGTGAAAGTATGAAATTACCGTTTTATTGTAGTATTAGGTGGACATAGAACCTTCATGGTCGGAGATTTTTGAGTGAAGCTTTTTTCAAATCGTACCTATGAGGTTCTTCTTTTAAAAAATGTGCAACATTTGATTATCAACTTTCAGTTGTTTTTTTTTGTTCAGCTTAGACGAGTAAGATTGATACTTCGAAAATTCGAATGATTCTTGAATACGAGTTCCGATGCGGAACTAGCGCTGAGGAACAACTCGCAATATCTATGTTGCGTTTAGAGAGGGGACTACTAATGAACGCACCGTGCGATTTTGTGATGGAAATTTGGATTTGAAGAACGAACCACGTAGAAGACCGCCCACACATGTTAATAACAATGAATTTTAACAGATGGTGGAAGCCGATCCGAGCCAATCCGAGCTGATCTCAGCATGGTATTATTCATTATAGCTTTCTCCAATCTGGTCTAGCAATAACAGCAGATGTCTATGGTGCCGAACTCCGAACAATGATAGCAAAACTTGCAGTGAAACAGCCCCGACTCATGAATAGATCTTCCCCATTATTGCTCCATGATAACGCGAGACCTCACACAGCACGAGAAACCGTTTTAAATCTACAGGAAGTGCAACTAGAAACCATTCGTCGCCCTCCATATTCGCCAGACCTTGCTCCAACGGACTACCATTTTTTTCGTGATTTGGACAATTTTCTACGTGATAAAAGTTTTCTTCCCAGGAGTACAATATGCCTTCACACAGTTTGTAGAATCTAAATCACTAGAGTTCTATCGCAAAAGCATAAATGACCTTCCTATTAGATGGCAGCAATGTATAGATAATAATGGTATATATTATGATTAAATAAATATGTTAAATAAAAAACAACGAATTTCAATTTATCAGTATAAATCGGTAATTTCATATTTAAACCCCTAATATTATTAATATATGTCGGCGTATCGATTATTTTAGCTGGCAACACTGTTTAGTGTCTGAAGGTAAGACACTGACGCAACACCGGGCACTAACGCGTGCGACCGGTGACCGCAGGGATGGGAATCATTGACACTTTAAAATAATAATAACGCGATTGAATGATTAATTTTAATCGATTACTTTCATGTCATAAGTCATAGACAAGGATCACAGGTGACAATGATTTTATCCCATCCCTAGATGATTATTGTTCGTTTATTCGTTCGTGAGTTCCTTTAAAAATGGAACGTCGTCGTTGTCGAGCAGAGTTGTCGCGGATCGTCTCGTGTGAGCACCACGTGTTCGGTGGAGTGTCTTATTTAAAATGATTATTCATGGGCTGCTATTCAATGTCCTAGCTGTATTTCGTGATCGAGTGCTACAATAAAGTAAATGTACAAGAATATTCTCCTCACCCGCTAAACTCACGTCTACCCTCAATTAGAAATATGAGACCTACTAACGTTCCCAGTGGATTTAAGATCTAACATATATTATAATTCAATTTATTAATTATGGTGGAATTCCGTCCATTTGACATTTAAATAAAGTGAAGACACACAATACTCAGTGTAGTAGAAAAAGGCGTGGCGACCGCTTAAACTATCGGGTTATTCGTGCAGTCATCTTTTATTAAAATACAAATACAAAATTATAATGTCTTTACTCACTTGTCCAACGTCAATTTCAGGGCTAATACTTAAACCAACATCTTGTAGTAAGTCCACTCTTCGCATTTCATATTCTCCAGTTAAACAATCGATTTCTACTTCAGTCAACAAAATACCGTATACATTGTATTTCTGTATCTCAGTGAAACCCGCGTATCCATGAACTTGAAGATCTATATCAGCGTTGAAAGCAGCTTTAATTAATTCCTCCCAAGGTGGATTGTGCAAAATAATCCTGATGGGCTCCAGTCTAGTAAGTAGTTGTTCACAACATTTCCTTATACCAATAACAATAGTCTGCGTTGTTACACTTCCAGCAGACTTAAAACCATTTGGTGCAATAGTAGAGTTAATGGATTTGACCTGAATTTTATTTACTGGCACCTTTAGTAGAAAAGCAGTGGTTTGAATGGCTTTAGTATTTAGGCCTTGACCCATTTCTACGCCCCCATGTGTAAGTACTATAGAACCGTCTCCATGAAATACTGACAGATTAACATCAAATTTTAGAGCACCTGTTGAAGACCACCTTGAAATGGCAAATCTTAAACCACGTTTTTTCCATCGGTTTTCTGTGTTAAATAAATCTACAGCATCTCTTCTAGTATCATAATCAGTATCAATTTTAAATTGTTGAATCATTTCTGATACCTCGTTGTATTTTAATCTATCTATATTAGCTAGACGTACTGCTATCGGATCCAAAGAGAGTTCATAGGCAATTCTTTCCATTATATATTCACATGCAGCAATAGCTTCTAGTGAACCTACAAAATAAACACTCGGAAGTATTATACATAATTTTTTAATGAATTAGAATTGGTGTGAAGAAAATATTAAAATGTTAAATTTAAATATTTGCCACAGCTTTTCACTGTTCTATTTTTTACTTGAATAATTGGCACTCCACCTCATTGATGCTATAAATTTTGAGTCGGAAATATTATTGGTATGCCATCTGCTTATTCACTCGTCCCGAAAGATAACAAAGATGAATAAAATAACAAATTTTATTTACCCGGTGCTCTACACCAAGTGTTCTTGGCAGTTTGAGTGATCGTATCAAATACTTTATAGTTAAACTTGGTTGAATCATAACAATTGTAATATAATTGATTTCCAAGACCGGTGAGCCTTTCATTCGTTTTGTACCCATTATCTTCATACATTGTCTCGTTTACATACTGTATAACACCGGACTTGTTGACGGCTACCTGAAATGAATTACAAGAACAATAAAAGCATGGATATTATCAAAACTTAATACTTTTCAATCTATTTACTAAATACCTAGAATATAATGTTCATTCTTTTTAATTTTGAAGTGCGTAATAAATAGAACCGCGCTGGAAGTTTTGCCCTCCATGCCATTGATGGTTTAAAGGACGTGGGGTGCTGGGCTATGTACTCGGCTATATAATACATATGTGCCATCCTTGTATTTTTAAATTTATTTGTTTGAGATTCAAGAAAAACGCACGATACAAGATAAACGGAACGAACAAAGAGTGCTTAATTTGTTTGGTCCCATCACTAAGAAACACTGGAGCAACATCAAGCAATCTATGGTTTGGTACCAAAAAGGCATTGTTCCTTATTTCGCCAAGCAGAGAAGAGAATAAGAGGACAAGTAGCGAGCAACTGTCCGGTAGAAGATCATCCCACAGCTAGGGAATCACGTTCGACTGACATAATAATTTAATTTTCTAATATATACACACACTAGCTTTTGCCTGCTACTTTGTCCATGTGTAATTCGGAAGAATAAAGCTTTATTATTGTAAAGTTTTGGCATAATCCGTTCAACAGTTCTTGAGACAAAGAGTAGGAAATATCCCTACATACTTACAAACTATTGCATAATGTAATATCTATTGGACGGACTTTGACGAAATTAGGTATCCTACTTCCTACTGTGGAGGAACGGGTGTCGTGTTCCTCCAACACAAAGGGAGGATCCTCCGACCAGGCGAGGTGATCATGCCTGGTGGGCCACCGCCCAACAGTTGTCGAGAATGTCACTTTCGCGAGTCAGGATTAGTAATCACTCCGTATAGATCGCTACGTGTTTTTTCTTTGTGGTTCCGTGTTTCTTCGCTAGATGGCGCTGTCATATGTTTTCACTTGCGCTGTATGTGGAAGTCGCCACATCACTCCCCTCCAAGACCGGAGGTCGATATTTGATGAGTCCGCTGTCTGTGCTCTGTTGCGGAGCTTGCCAGTGCCAGGATTGACTAGTTCCAGTGAGTCGGAACTGAGTGCCGCTGTTCCAGTGAGTCGGAACTGTATGCCGCTAGTCCCAGTGAGTCGGGGCTGAAGTCCGCTGATCCCAGTGAGTCGGAATCGCTTGCGGTGCGTGGTGCTGCGGTGAAGTCTCCAGTGAGTCGGGGCGGTTGCTGCGTAGTGGCTGGCTGCTGCGTAGACGGGAGAGAGATGCTCTTCTTACGTGGACCGTAGGTGCAGAGTGCTGTGCCTAGACGCTGTTGAGGCCGTAGGGGTAACAAGGTTGGAGCGGTCGCGTCCTGCGTGTGGTATCCCTGTTGAGGCCGAAGTTGCTGGCTGGCTGAGACTAGAATGACGGTCATCGCTGTGGGAGTGAGCAATATGGCGCTGCTGATCTGCTTCCTTGAAGGCTGCTTCCAATCACGTCGGGGTCACCACTGTAGAGGAACGGGAATCGTGTTCCTCCAACACAAAGGGAGGATCCTCCGACCAGGCGAGGTGATCATGCCTGGCGGGCCACCGCCCAACAGTTGATGTTGGGATGTTGTTTATATGCTAATCGGCGCGAGAATGTCACTTTCGCGAGTCAGGATTAGTAATCACTCCGTATAGATCGCTACGTGTTTTTTCTTTGTGGTTCCGTGTTTCTTCGCTAGATGGCGCTGTCATATGTTTTCACTTGCGCTGTATGTGGAAGTCGCCACACTACTAATATTATAAAGGCGAAAGTTTGTGAGTATGTATGTGTGTATGTGTGTTTCTTCCTCTTTCACGCAAAAACTACTGAATGGATTTGGATGAAACTTAACAGTAACATAGCTTAAGTATCAGAATAACACATAGGCTACTTTTTACTGCAATAATCGAGATACACGGGTGAATACAAGGTGATTATAAAAATACATAAATCGTAGATGTCAAAATGTATCACTGTTTATCTCCTGTCAGAATTTCACAGGTTGCTATGCATAACACACTTGCATATATATTAGGTATAACTATATACAGAAATAGCTCATAGAGTATTTTATCCCGGAATTCCGTGGGAGCAAAGTACCAGGGCACGGGGCATTTAGTCCACTAAGTAAATTGAAGAGTCTATCTGTACTTCAAAAGTAACTGTATTTTTTTGGGTTTTAAGACAGAATAAAATACCTCATAATCATTAGAGAATGGCATCCTCTTCCCTACAGCTTGCATATTTGTAGTCAGAGGCTGAATAAATCGACATGGGCGGTTCAATTTTTTGCAAATCAAACTGCAAGCAACAGCTGACTGGACACTGCGAGAGATCTTTATCCCATAAGCACCTCCAACTCGACGTAGATGCATATCAATCCTGATAAATAAGAAAAAAGAGTAAAAAAATTAAAATATTAATAATATTTAATAATAATAACTTTATTCAAGATAATTGTAGACAATAATTTGAAAGCCCACCTCTCGAGAGTCGGTTCGAGTCTGACATAGCACGAAAAAAAAAAGACCCAACCTCTCGAACTAGATGAATACCTGTATCTCGAGAGATAGTAAATTAAATGATATCCCAAAATTATTTTAGATTTTAGAAGACATAGACATGGCAAATTTGTGATGACATAAAATTCTTTAATTTTAATAAAATTTAATTAATAAAAGTTAGTTAATTCGCATATTTTTATATGTACCTGTTTTGATCAATACCTAATGCTCTTGATATCATAATTTGGGCTATGTCTAACCATTGGGTCGAACTATAAACTTCTAAACCTTCTTCTATAGGTTTCGCTACAGTTACTAAAGTTTCCATAGTAAAGTGATACTGTCCATAGAAAGTAGTGTTCCCGGTAATAACTTTATCGATATCAGTTCCTCGATTAGTTGCATCAGATGAATAACTTAGCGTATTTCTTGCGCTATCTTTTTTTGCTTTTTTTACATCCAAAACTGGTTTTTTCACTTTGCTGTACTTGACTTGAACAAGCTTGGCAGCTCTGTTAGCAATAACCTGGTCTTCAGCTACGACTATAGCAATAGGCTGGTTATAATACTTTATGGTGCTTTCAGCAAGAACTTCTTCATTTGAGGTGTATGTTCTGCCGTCTGCCGGTGTGAAGGAATTTAATCCGGGTATGTCTTTAGCAGTGTAATAGGCAATTACTCCTTGAAGTTTCTGTACAAATCAAAGTAGCGGATCATTTTCATTTAAATTTCAATTTTGATCTTGGCAAGATTTAAAAGACGATATAAAATCCGTTTCATTTATCTAGTATTTCTATGTTAAGAAGATTTAAGGTAACATGTTAAAATCTTACCATTGCATTTGTTGCATCTATGTCGACGATGGTGCCCGTGGCTACAGTACTCAGTACAAAAGCACCGAAGACTTCATTAGGGAATTTTGGCATATCATCTGTGTATACCGCTTCTCCTGAACTTTGATACTTTAACAAAATTAATGATTATAAAAAATCGGGCAAGTGCGTACCAGGTAACGCAAAGAATAAAGTTCCATAGTCGTATACAATGCCAAGTGAAATTAAAATCATTTCCAATAGATAACTAATAGTTATGTTAACTAGTTACTTTGTTATTTTTGTAAATAGTTTTCCAAATAAAAGTTTTTCATAATTCATCATCAATTTCATGCAAAGTTTCATCTTACTAGCACTAACCGAGATGCACGGTAAGTCGAGGATAGACGGACGGACGGACGGATATGTCGAATCTATAAGGGTTCCGACTACGGAAGCCTAAAATTAACTTCCTAGAGAATATAACATTATCTTTTAAGTCGCGACCACTGTTCTTCAATTTATCAGTTTAACTACAATAAATGTCCTCTTACCAACGCTTCTACTTTCTGGATAGGCTGCGTCAATGGCCACTTTTTAGGGTCTGTAGTGAAAACTTGCTTGCCGTCTGATAAACCTCTAGATTCATGTAATTTTAAAGTTCCCGATTTGAACCGTGAAGTACGGATGCTGGGTGGACTAAGTGTTAGCAAACCCTAAAAACAGTAGTGACAAACTTAAAAAATCTCAAAAAAAAAAATAGAGAAAAATTAACCTATAGCTTGATATTCTGTCTTGTCTTTATTTAAATATAATTAAAAGTATAGTAAAACGGAAAGTCTATGTGTCGAAAACCTGGTGATGAATGTTCCAAGTAAATACAATATAATTATAACACTGCCCACCAGCAGCCATAAGCTATGTATTCCCGAATTAAAAGAACACAACGTAGTTTCATCTCTTCAAGAAACTATAATGAAGTTACTACTAAAATAATCATTTCAATAATTTGCTTATAATATAAGCATTTAAAAAAAACTTTTCTATGTTAATTAAAGACAAGTTTATATTGAGTCTTTGTTTTTGAATATTGACTTTATAAAGTGGCTATATTCTGTATAATTGATAAATATTTCGGACATCTTACACACAACGTCATCTAGTCCCAAACTAAGCAGAGCTTGTATTATGGGTACTAAACAACTGATATAAATACATAATCATAATTATTTTTTTGTAAATACATACTTATTATTATAAATATAAAAACACCAGACTCTGAAACAAATATTGGTGGACAACACATATATTTAGTCTGACCCGGGAATCGAACCCGAGACCTTTTGATCAGCAGCCGCATACGCTAACCACGACTAGATCAACAAGGCAGTCGATTCCTGGAGTAGGGGCCACCACAATCTCTACGAAGGCAGGCAGTATAGGGTTGCCGACCCACAGTATGGCAGGCTAATAAGATTTTCATACTCCTCTTAAAAGATGGGGTCATAATGGAGAAGAATCATGTGAGCTGGCAGTGAGTTCCAATTTTTAACTGCTCGGTGTAGGAAAGAAGAGACGAGCCGTTTAGTTCTAGTACGTATTTCAACCACTCTAAAGCAGTGACTTCAAATACTAGCTCGTGTTGTACTATAGAGAAAGGAAGCTGGGATCAGTTGAAAGAGCTCTTCAGAGCCCTACGGTAATAAAGATGGTAGAGGACTGCCATAGAGGCAATATCTTTTCGCAACTGCAAAGGCTCGAGGAAATCGGTGGCTTCGGAGCTAATAATAATGCGGACTGCTCGCCACTGCAACCGATCGAGAGCGTCAAGCAAATATTGCGCGGATCCAGGGATGAGATTAGTACTCCACGTAGGAGCGAACCTGGGTCTTATAGAGAAGACACAGATACTCCGGTGAGTAGAACCGTCTCAGCTTGTTAAGTAAGCCTAGCTTCTGCGAGGCCACATTTGTGACACTCTCATTCTCTTTATTTAAGAAGTCTACTCGGGGATAGGACAAATGCGTTAAAGTAATTTTATTTGTATTTAATACCTTGTAGAATAAAGCCTTCGCTAATTGTCTTCTATACGCCACTGATGCTTCAGGAGGATTTGCTTCAACTATTAATTCTGTATCAAGCACTTCCAAAGCAGCCTGAAGAGTTTGGTTTACAAATATTGGCTTTCCAACTAAGAATATTTCAGTAGCAGAGGCTCTTATGAACTTAGCTGATAATCCTCCATAAACAATCCTGGCTTTTTTAACTATCTGTGTACGCTTGTCGATCTTGTAAAGGAACCCAGCGTTGACAATAGCATGAACGCTTTGGGCTCGAGGCATAATCTGAAAATGAAAATAGTACTACAATTGTTTGTGAATTGTTATGTTAAAGACAAACCTTTTACTATTATGTTTGACTAGCATGGTATAGTAGGCCAAAACTTTTTTTCTATGGCCAATGAAAGGCCTATATCCAGCAGAGGTGCATTATTTATTTTAAGACTTACTTTGAATGTAATCAACTGATATTTGTTTGACAATGGCGGGAACAGCACTTTCGTAATAATCTTTTGATTCATGTTCACTTTGAGGAAACTCTGCATACTATGCGTTTCTAGGTGACCGTGGGAGTCAACTAAAAAATTACAAAACAAAGAAATTAATCAAACTCCTTCACAATTTGGTTTTCATACGGAATCATTTATATTTAAGCATTGCTCTCTGTGCGCTTGCTTTTTTTAGGGTTCCGTAGCCAAATGGCAAAAACGGAACCCTTATAGATTTGTCAAGTCTGTCTGTCTGTCTGTCTGTCTGTCCGTCCGTATGTCACAGCTAATTTTTTCGGAAACTATAAGAGCTATACAGTTGAAATTTGGTCAGTTGATGTATTCTGTGAACCGCATTAAGGTTTTTACATAAAAATAGAAAAAAAACAACGCATTTTGGGGGTCCCCATACTTGGAACTGAAACTCAAAAATTTTTTTTTCATCAAACCTATACGTGTGGGGTGTACGTATACCTATCTATGGATAGGTGTTCAAAAATGATGTTGAGGTTTCTAATATCATTTTTTTCTAAACTGAATAGTTTGCGCGAGAGACACTTCCAAGGTGGAAAAATGTGTGTCCCCCCCCCTCTAACTTCTAAAATAAGAGAGTGATAAAACTAAAAAAAATATATGTTGTACATTACCATGCAAACTATCAACGAAAATTAGTTTGAACGAGATCTAGTTAGTAGTTTTTTTAATACGTCATAAATCGTAATACGCAATTCACCTTTCATCCAATCAATACACTAGTATAAAAACATCGATGAAAGTTATAACGAATTACAAGAACTTTTATATGATGTTACTTGCTGATACAGAACCCTTCATGGGCGAGTCTGATTCGCACTTGACCGCTTTTTATTATAAAATAAGACATGTTGACACGTAGTTTTTATCTTACTGCGTCAGAAATAGGTAATGTTTTGCGAACTTAAGTATGTATGTCCATTTCTATGGCACGACCTAAAGCACACGAAGCTGGACGTATCTTGACATATGGTTAGATTGTGAGTGACGTAGGGCGCGTTCATATGACATGAAATATTTCGCGTACGTACAACGTAACCGCAGCGCGGCTGCGCGTTTCAATAAATTTAAAAGATTTTGGATTCATCCTATTTTAGTATCATTCAATTGAGTTGCATACGGTGCAAGGGCGTGCGGAGTCCGAGAAAATTTGAGCAAGATTGACGTGTCAACGTCGCCGCGCTGGCGACATTAGGCGGCCGCCGCGGTTTAGTCACTACTAAGAAACTAGCCAATAAAGGCCAAATTGCTAAAAAAAGAAACAAGTACGCGGCCAATACCTAAGGCCAATACCATTTTTTTTCAAATCGAGGAGAGGAAGTTTAATTTTGTTTTTAAAAATGGTACATACTGATATTTAGTTGGGCCCCAACGGTCTCCAAGAGCAAGAATATATCGGATTGAAAAATATTATGCTTATGTTTGATCATTAAGTTTCCAGCTATGGTACCCACCTTAAAAATAAAAAGATAATTAGTAGTAGAATAGTAAAAAAACTAATTTTATTTGTTATATAATTAGTTTAGCACATTGAAAAAAATAAAAACCTAGTTTTTTAGGTAATCAACATTTTTACAGTTAAACTCAGTAAACCACTTATTCAATTTAACTTTACGTTTAAGTTAAACTTATTTAATATAAATTAAAGCTAGTTCACATTTGTGTTAAACCAGATTTAGAAACTAACTAAATTATTATTAATTGAAATGCTCACATTTCTAACAGGAATATGAGCTACCAATAGTACATGTTCGTACAACTTTTCCAAGTAGTTAAAATATTCTGAAGTTGAGTTTGCCTTTAAAATACTTAAAAATTCTGTAAGAGTGTTTCCTGCACCAACAACGAGATTTTGGTCTAAAACATTTATTTTCAATTCTCGGATATGACTTATATCTATAAGTAGAGATGGGTATTCATCTATGGGGAAGGCACCTGAAATCAGAATATTTTTTTTAAATCAACAAAGCTGTAACTGTGAAAATATTTAATATTTAAAAAAAAATATTAACATACCTTTTGCCGTGTTTCCAGAAATCAACATATAATCAGATCCACTGCTTTCGTTCTGCAATATATCTAAAACTTCATGAAGACTGGTTGGTCTGTACCATACTTTACCATCTCTTAATATTATTTTCTTAACTGGTTGATCGAACAAATCTTCGTCATTTATAATACACCAATCATCTTCTGCGCAATTTCTATTTCTACTATAAGTTTTGCCGTCTTTTTTACAAAGAGACAAGTTCTCGATGTCTACAATTCTGTGTTCCTTCGGGGCATCTTTTGCAAATTTTTTGAAACATTCTGCTAAAGGTCTATATCCTGTGCATCGACAAACGTTACTGCCAAATGATTCTTCAACTTCCAACATAGTGACATTCCTATTCGTAGATTCCAAAAGTCTGAACAGAAAATATAACTTTATTTTTCATTACTTATTGTAGGGTGACATAAATTTTGTAGGCAAAGGGTTAGTCTGAGTTTGAAACATTTAAATTTACTGAAATCGAATCTTCTGGTTAAGGTATTATAACCAAAATAATCGGTGAAGTATTAAATTAATAATAAATACAGGTTTGCATTCAAAGAATGAAATTACCGGCTATATATTTTATAGTTTTTTTTTTTTTATGAACTAATATTTATACTATTTGGAAACTCTAAAATCAAGTTATTTCATTACCCATTCATGCTCATTATCCATCCAGGAGTGCAATGTCCGCATTGAGTTGCATTATTCTCAGCTACTGCTGTCTGCAATGGATGATATCCGTCATGCTTGTTACCCAAACCTTCTATCGTAGTGATTTCCCAATCTTGGCAAGATGTTATAGAAGTCATACACTGGATAAAAAGGAAACATTTATGACAATTATAATAATATTTTGGATCAGTAGCTATTAGACGATGGTTTGTAGTCCCGACTGCTAGACAAATATCTTGGATTCCATTTTCATCTGATCAATCAAGTCATGATCGCTGAACAGAAACCAGTGATATTCGATACACAAACTTTCAAGATGAACTCTAGTTACTCGTAGTCTACTTATTTGAGACTAAAGTCAGTAGACTTTCGTCCGAAAAAGGGAGCCTTAGTAGTAGGTTAAGACGCAAAATTACAAAAAAAATTGTTTCGGAGTTTTAGTGTTTTCTATGTATAATGTCTGATTTGCAAAAAAAACTATCTATTGTATTTATATAAGTTATCTAGTACCCATAATGCAGAAAGTGCAGCATGGTGACCCTCACTATAGCAGCTTAGTTAGATGCAAGTGCATCGTTGGGTTCTTTCTCTCTCAGGTCTCACTCATCAACAAATTACGACAGCACGATGCTGTCAACTTAGGTTGGCTTCAGTGTGAGGGTAGTACTTCCCCGGTCGAGCCGGGAACATTCATGCTGAAGTCAGCGTGACTCTACTTCCTTGGCATTAATTATATCGAGAAGAAAACTCACAGAGTTTATAGCTTTACTAGCGGTACCAGGTGTGGTGGAGGCATTGACCGTGCAGGCTCCGCAGCCAGCCTCTCGACACATATACTTGGTGCCTCGGAGTTCTAGTGTGTTGCGCAGGTAGTCAACAAGCATTATATCAGAGCTCACCTCGGAACCAACTGAATAAGATAGAAATATGTGTTTCAATATTCATCTTTGACTAACGTAGTGACAGTAGAGAAGAGTAAAAATATAATAGACCTCAACCACGGCGAAACACACCCTAGCCAAAGTCTCACTTATTTTACTCAGCGGCACGCTTTTCCGCTCATTGCGCTTCATCATCATCAGCCTATCGCAGTCCACTGCTGGACATAGGCCTCTCCAATTGCATGGCACTCAGTTCGATCCTCGGCTACTCGCATCCAGCTCCTGCCAGCCGTCTTGCGCAAATCATCACTCCACCTGGCCTGTGGACGTCCTACGCTACGTTTGCCGAGACGCGGTCTCCACTCCAGAACACGTTTACCCCAACATTGCGCTTCATTTAGTAGAATGCCGCCCACAAAGTGTTTTTAAGGGTTAAAGTATTAACTCACTATTGCCACAGTCTTGTCTTTCAAATGGTGTATTTATTCAAAATACATTGTCAATCGTTAGTGCCGGTGGCCTCGATGTAATAGATAGCGTTAGCCTCTTTGTTTGTAATGATTTTTAAAAGTTTTTGGTAATTTCATTCGGATATCAATCGTCGTGATTTCATAAAAGATTTAAGTTAGTTTTTCGAAAATATTAGCTAAAGCCAAAATGTCTTACCTTCCAATTCAATATCTGGTTTCAAAATAATTAAGTGTAGAAAAATAAAGTAACCTACATAATTACTTAATAATTACATTTAAATTTTTATTACAGAGTAGTTAACGTAGGAAAGAGCTGATAAGATATAGGTTTTTGAATCGTTCAAAAACGTATTACTTCAGCATAAATTTTATACGGGCAACTAATGGGCGTATAAAGTTACACTCAATATTAGAAATAATCCTTGTATTCATTAAACAAAGGTAAATTTTTTATTTCAATATATATTACAGCAAAAACAAACCTGAGTGTTCGACTCCGTTAACTTTAAACCTGATACGTTCACACATGACTGCAATGTATGATGTCTTAGAGCTTACTGATTGCTTTAAAAATTGTCGTATATAAGAAACATTAAGGTTAAGTGATAATTAAATTCACAAACATTGATAAGACACATTTGATGAACGAAAATATCCTGTCGTAATTAATTTTATCGAGTTTAGTAGTTTGACTCAAGATGGCGCGGTGACCTAGTAAGGGCCGCGGGAAACCATAGATAAGCTTATAGTATATAATTACTATAATTTATATTCTTATTTAAATTTTATTGATTTTGTGCATGTGCATGTGCTAGTGCGTGCGTGCTTGTGCTTACGTAAGTGCGTGCGTGCGAGTGTGCGTGCATGCGTGCGTGGACGCGACGCCACTAAGAATATATACTACACAATTGTCCTTACATTATTAACTGGTTAAGGTAATTAAAAAAATATCAATACTTCAAATTAAGCTAAAAAATATATAAATTGTTGTATTTCAATGAAAATAAACATAAGCTTACATTAACATATATACTATATATAGAAACAAACAAATATGATCTCAAAAATAATATCATAATTAAATAAAAAACAACTAACTCATAAAATAGAAATAAAAATCAGTGGTTAAAAACTTAACAAAAAATAAAAATGTAACAATATAATAAAACAACATTTAAAACAATACGATCTACATTGACTTTGTAAAGTTCTCAAACATATGGTTTTTGTCATGTACTAATATTACATCCTAACGTATAAATTAATTGTGCATAGAATGCACAATTAATTTATACGTTAGGATAGATTTTTGACCATTAAAAATTATCTTTATATAGGGAGTACCGAACGTCTCAAATTATTTGACATTAAAGAAACTTGAAATTAAAATTTGGTGTTATTTTAAGTGGTTTTAATACATGGTCTCTATGTGACCACGACGGCTCTGCTAAGAGTGACACAACAGGCAAGAAGAGGTTTATCAGAAAGTTATATGTCTGAAAAACATATTTAATGTGACCATATCCCACTTATAATTCTAGCTTTATTTTATGTCGTGACAAATAGGCAAAGTATTGGCACGTTTCAAAAAAAGAAAAAGAAACTTCTTTTTTAATATTTAAAATCTTCAGTTTTGGTATTGGCAGCCAAGAAAACAGCTTCAGTAGTGAAAGGGCCATCTGAAAATAATAAAAATCTTATTAAACATTACGTTACTCAATAATTACTTACATTGCAGTTAATAGTCATTGCGTCAGAACCCATGCTACTAGAAGAATTGGTTAAGAACCGTTATTATTAAATTCCCTATAATTGATTATTTTCTTTTATTAGTTGATATAAGTTAAATTGAAACTGTTAGGTATGTTGTACTTATCATCATAGACTTCATCAGCCTATCACAGTTCACTGCTGGACATAGGCCTCTGAAATTGCACGCCACTTAGTTCGATTTTCGCCTACTCGCATCCAGCTCGTTTTACTTACGACATCAAGTAATTTTTATTTGCTTTTTACTAACTGGAACTCTGAGTATTT
This sequence comes from Phragmatobia fuliginosa, assembly GCA_932526445.1. Lineage (NCBI taxonomy): Eukaryota > Metazoa > Arthropoda > Insecta > Lepidoptera > Erebidae > Phragmatobia > Phragmatobia fuliginosa. The sequence continues at coordinate 19,337,039 of OW052069.1, read as the reverse complement.
CCGCCACTTCGGGATTAGGAAGGAAATGCATTCAAATGATAACATACTTGTGCCACTTAAATCGCAGGTGTTTATTAGCGACGCAGATGACATACTATCAGCTTAATTGTTTATGCATTTGTCCAAGTAATTATGTAAGTTTTCTATACGTAGCCTTATACAGTATATGTGTATCCCGCCTAATTTTTATGAATCTGTGGGAGTCATGAAGCGGCGTTAAAATGGTGGTTTGCTCGTGAAGTGATGTATATAATTTATTAAAAGTAATAATTCTCATTTGATTGATAGTAATCTAATTAAAGTAGTACAGTGTCGATCTACTATATATCGGAAGTAAAAAACCTTTAATTGTCGATTTTTCTACATTTAGGTTAGTAATTCATTTTACTTCAACAAAGTAATTTAAGTTGGTAACTATGTAATTTAATGCTATAATAACATTAAAATTTCTACTTTTAGATAAATCTAATTGTGTGTGGTTTACTCCTTAAAATAAAAACATACCTATTATAAATATAAAAAAAATATTAGAAACAATTTGTGCATCTCACCTATCTGAAACCATTGCGTGGTAGGTAATCCAGTTTCTTGACGCGCTGCAGCAATCGCCTCTCTGAGTGCAAATATAACGCCTACAGCAGCACACGAAGATGGCTCTCCGGTAGCTGTTAAACATAGTATAAGCTCTGCTTATTTTGGGACTAGATGATGTTGTGTGTAAGATATCCGAAATATTTATTTATAAATATTTATTTATAATACAAAACAGCCTAAAATAGATCAAGCCATGCATAAAATTGAGTTCCGTAGTCATGCGTAATGGCACACAGTAATGCTTATTGAAACACCGAGTAGGCGCATTTTACAAGTTAGTCATCTATTACTCCTGGACTAATAAAGTGATCTAAAACATTATAGTTTTTCTCCAAAGTTTATTATATGTATTACCATCATGATTTTTTTTAGATATTTGGAACCAGCCGTTTAGCTTTTAGAGGGGGGACGCCCTGTTTTTTTTTTTTTTAAATGTCCTTTGAAGTTAAATAACTCGCAAACGTATACATAATAACAAAAATCATCCTAGCAACCTCTCAATGTTTTTATAAGACCTATTTGATGATATCCTACACAATGGGGTAGACGTGAGAATAAACAATCATCCCCACTTTTCGTGTAAGGGACCCAAATAAAAGTGTTTTTCATGATTTTATTGTTGCACTTTGTCGACATGATAGAAACATATCCATGCAAATTTTTCGTCTTTCTAGCACTTTTATTTTTTCACCGTTTGGATGGTAAATCGAGGACGGGACAGACAGACGGACAGACATGACGAATCTACAAGGGTTTTAAACTTGAAGTCAAAATTTATGTATTTACCTTTTGATCCCAAGATAAGATCGTTGCTGAAGGAATTTTTTCTAAAGTAAACATTAAAGTTTTGGGGAATATCCCTCATTTCAGGTACGTGGTAATCCCATGTACGATTTGTCAGCAGTTTGCCTGTTTCAGGGTCGTACACTAGTTTTTCACATGTCCAGTAACCCATTGCCATGATGAATCCACCTTCGACCTGAACAAATAGGAGTATAAAATTTAATTTAAATACGAGTATGTCATTAAAATGTTTTTTTTTTATGGTAATTAGATAGATATGATCCCGGGTCGGGCCAAAAAGTGTTTTTGGGTTTTTCTTAGGAAACTCATAGCAGCCCGGAGTTTGGAAGTTTGGTGGTGATTTACGCCCGTGCCTCATAGTGCACGTAAAGCCGTCGGTCCCGGTTGTCATGAACATCTATGGCAATCGTTATTGGGAAGTCAGTCCTTCAAATTTACTGGCAACTAGTTCAACCTTCAAATTTCAGTTCTCTCTTAGGGTAGCAGAGGTCCGATGCCAGTCACTCCGTGGAAATACTGATATTCAGGTAAAACCGGTTGAACTAGAAGCCAATCCCAAATAATATTGGGAATAAGCGGAAGCTTTTAATTGGCATATAGATAATCAATATTATATGTACATTGTAAATTTGGCTGTAAGCTCCCCGAATAAAATAAAATAAAATAAAAAATAATAAGGCTAGGAAGAAGAAGAAGAAGAATTAGATAGATATGGTATATTAGATATATAGATACCAGTTATTATATAATACTTACTTGTCCCACGTCGATTTCAGGGCTAATGCTTATACCAACATCTTGTAGTAAGTCCACTCTTAGTATTTCATATTCCCCAGTCAAGCAATCGATTTCTACTTCAGATAATGAAATACCGTATACATTGTATTGCTGCATATCAGATATACCCGAGAAACCGTGAACTTGAAGATCTACATCAGCGTTGTAAGCCGCTGTTATTAATTCCTCCCATGTTGGATTGGTCAAAGTAGCTCTTATGGGCTCCAGTCTTGTAAGTAGTTGTTCGCAACATCTCCTTAATCCAATAACAACACTCTGTGTTGTAAGACTTCCAGCAGATATAAAACTGTTTGGTGCAATTGTGGTATTGTTAGCTTTCACCTGAATTTTATTTACTGGAACCTTTAGTAAATATGCAGCCACTTGTACGGCTTTAGTATTTATCCCTTGGCCCATTTCTACACCTGCATGTGTGAGTACTATAGAACCATCTCCATGAAATACTGATAGATTAACATCAAAGCGTAGGGAACCAAGGGGGGCCCACCTTGCAAAAGAAAATCTTAGACCACGTTTTTTCCATCGGTTTTCTGTGTTAAATGAATCTACAGCAGCCCTTCTAGTATCATAATCAGTATCAATTTTAAATTGTTGAATCATATCTGAAATGTCATTGTGTTTTGTTGTGTCTAAATTAGCTAGTCGTACTGCTACTGGATCTAGAGAGAGTTCATAGGCAATCCTTTCCATTAAATATTCACAGGAAGCAATAACTTCTAGTGAACCTGCAAAAAAAATATTAGAAGGGACTGACTATTTGATGAGTTAAAACCAGTTGCGAGAAAATGTTGTATTGTTGAATTTTACATCAGTGGATTATTATTTAATTCTTTAGTGTGATGCAGTAAAACGATGGACAATGTTTGGCTCATTCGTAGCGGTTTTCCATGATCACTGAATACAAAAATACTTTTATACTTCGACATTCCACCATATTGAGGTACATCTGCTATTTGATAATCATTAAAAAATAAGTTTTACATACCCGGCGCTCTACACCACGTATTCTTAGCAGTTTCAGTGATTGTATCAATTGCTTTATAGTTAAATTTGGCTGAATTATAACAATTGTAATATACATCATTTCCAAGAGCAATGAGCGTTTCATTCAATTTGTATCCGTTATCTTCATACATTGTCTCGTTTACATACTGTATAACACCGGAATTATTGACAGCTACCTGAAATGAATTACAAGAAATAGAAAAGCAAAAGCAAGAAATAGAAATAGAAAAGAAAAAGCAAAGCAAAATAGAAAAGAAAAAGAAAAAATAGTATTATCGAATGCTAACTCTTCAATCTATTAAATCGATGTTCAAAACTCGATGTGGTAATTCAGTATCTTCGAATTTTTGGTTTGAGATTTAGTCTAAACACGATATAACAAAAACGGAATTTAATAATGAAGTTAAGTGATTTTAAATTCTTGGATCTCTGAAAGAAATTCAAAATATATATATGATATTTTCAGTTAATGGTCACTTAAATTTATCATTACTTTGTCTTACGATACGGTTTTGGTAAATTTCAATTCTCGAAACGAAATTTTTGGCTGTCTGTTTGTGTGTGTGTGTGTGTGTGTGTGAGAGAGTGTGAGAGTCTGTAGATTATCCATCCTGAAAAATAATACCGTGTGTAGCAGTTTTACAAAAGATAGCATGCACAAATAACAATGGCCAAGCCTATAGTGGTTCGACTAAAGGAAAAATCTTCACAAAAGAGGCATTAAAATGATGTTGAGCTGTTGCTATAAACAACTTCATCCACTAAACCACAGGTTGTTATTTGAAATAAATTATAACAATAGCAGTTATCGTAGGTTTCGCTATTACTGGCTAAGAAAAAGAAAATTTAGACAGTGCGTTACTCTAAAGTAAGTATGTTAGTTTCATCCGATTCCCCAAAAAACAATATCTTTTCATTTTGAATAATACTCCTAAATTTCAACGACTGTGAAATTATTGTTAAAGAGTTGGTTTTCTATTTTACAAACATAACTTTCTTTAAAGGGTATGAATACCTTCACCATTAAACATCGTCAACTTATTATAAAAACATATTTTATATAATTTAACGTACGTTAAATAAAATATATAACATAAAAAGTATAGTGATAGTAAAAGCAAAACCTCAGAATACAGAAAGAACCAGAAGCCGCGTTCCACTGAAATTGCAAGTTGCGAGTGTGTCCAAAAACAAAATAAACACCCCGCGCCCGCCTCACTTCCCACTCGCGTAATGTTGCTAACTTAAGCATTATTGACCCGTTTGTGGGGTAAATGTTGAGAGTTTTTATATATTTTTTTTATGATGAGGTAAGATAATATAAAATCACTCTATACACGTATTAATATTTTCTTTCTAATCTCTATACCTGATAATGACACGAAAAAAGAAGGTCTTCAAATAAAACAAGGATTAGATTAAAAAAAAACATTTAATTTCCTTTCTGCTGAGTAAGCTTCTTAAAATATTGTCGTTTGGAGTTTGAACTAATCAACAAATATTTACATTTAGATAAATGATGAAATCTTATATCTAGGTATTTTTCAATCACAACCCATAAGAGACTGTTTCTGTGACTTAAACCATTTATATGGCTATTCCTTACGGGAAATATGGAATTATTTCCTATGAATTCCTTGTAAATTGAAATAACGAATGCTAAACGTTGAGAATTCGAGATTATAACAATATCTTCGTTTGAAATTCTTCGGACATGCGCTTCGCAAATACAACATATGTCATAAACACACTGAGAAGAGTAGCAAAGACCGCCTTTATTCTTTAAACCAATAAGTTTATGAAACCACTTGACTTCAGATGCTAACATTGCTTCTATACAAAACTGACATTTTATACGATTCACTGGATAATGAACTACACTGCCCGCTCGGTCAACTAGGTAATGATTAATACTCACATTTTTAGATTTTTTAATGCATGACCCGGACTCTTCTGCTATCATGGCCAAATGCTGAAATATTATATTAAATTATTATTCGATTACTCAGAATGTCACACTAGCTTTTCTCTTACGTCTGCGAAGTATGATAAAATTTAAAACATGTGATTAAATATGTGATGAGATATAATTATGTACTTTATTTGGCAAAGCTTCTTTCTTTAGTCTTTGTAAACCACATTTTGTCTCATAAATATATTTCTCTTCAAAATGCATCGAGCAAACTACACTTCGCTTAGAAGGTTTCCAAAACTCTTCCAGCCGTGCTCTTTGTACTATTTTCGTCCACTCCGTTTTCCTACCTTCATCAGAAGGGAAGCTAAAATTTGATTTAATTATATTGTTAGATAAATACATTATTTCATACACACCCCCCTCCTTCCACCCTCACACAACACATTTTTTGTACGCTCGTTTAGAAATCCCAATAGAATAACACAGTACCAATCATGAATGTTATGCAACTCTAACATTATTATATACATACGGGTCGCATTGATAATCTTTCTTTTTTTAAAGTCGGTAATTTATTTTAAGTATTTAATAATTAACTAATATGTACAACGAATAAACGTTCTCAGTTAGCAATAATAAGAAGGGAAAATCAAAACTCCTAAATTGGCAACACTCGCAAGATGGACGCATAATTATCTATGACAATTATGAACTGATCAATTAATTCAGTAATTAAATAATACGATAACTGAATGCGCTACTTACACGTGAAATGTGATCCCATCCTGCTTCTTTTTTAGGCCCGCTGCATTTTTACAGGTAGGAATGACACAAGACGGCATAATTAAAATAAATTGGACACCAGTAAAACACTTTACGCGATACGACGTTCACAGAGTGACTGATCGGTTGTCAAACTACTCTATTTAGGAGTAGTTTTTGATGCTTCAGTATTAGGCGCGTATGCGGCTTCTGGTTCTTTCTGTATTCTGAGAGCAAAACATACCTCATAGTCGTTAGAGAATGGCAGTCTTTTGCCTACAGCTTGCATATTTGTAGTCAGTGGTTGAATAAATCGGCATGGGCGGTTTAATTTTTGGCAAACCAAACTACAAGCAATAGCTGACTGGATACTTCGAGAGACTTTTAATCCATAACCACCTCCGATGCGACGTACATGCATATCGATCCTGATAAATAGAGAGAAAATTAGAAATTTAATTAAATTTTTAGATGTCCTAAAATAAAGACCTAAACATATTTAAATTAAATCCATTTATCTAGAAATATATTTGGTTTGAGTAAACCGGTATTAATATTGTGTAATGGACGTGATACATTGTTGGTAACACAAAATCACACATTTCATGTAAGTATGGAATCACATCGCATCAACAACCCATATCGTCAAACTCCAGTAGTGCGCATCTCCTCTCAAGAGAGAGTTAAGGCCATACGTCCCCACGCTGACCGAGTGCGGGTTGCCGGCTTGCAAGACACTTTGTGGCTATGTAATCTTGCCGTTGGATGTTTTAAGCCACCCGAAGGCCTCCAATGAAGCTTCACGACTGTTATCTTTTAATAACAATCAGATTCCATTGCCTTACACGCCTTCGAATCACGGAAACGCTCATAACTTATCCTGCCACGAACGATCACATACCTAGTTGCTGACCGCACCGCCGTTACTTACCCTCGGTGATTGTTAACAATCAACTTAAGACCATTTGGCTGCGAGCGCTAAAAATTAATCATTTATTCGCAAAAATATAACTACCTGTTTTGATCGATACCTAATGCTCTTGATATCATAACATGTGATCCGTCTAACCATTGGGTAGAACTATGAACTTCTAAACCTTCTTCTATAGGTTTCGCTACAGTTACCAAAGTTTCCATAGTAAAGTGATACTGTCCATAGAAAGTAGTATTCCCGGTAATAATTTTATGGATATCAGTTCCTTGATTAGTAGCATCCGAAGAAAAGAATAGAGTATTCCTTGTACTATCTTCTTTTGCTGTTTTCACATCCAAAACTGGTTTTTTCACATTGCTGTACTTGATTTTGACAAGCTTGGCAGCTCTGTTAGCAATATGGTAGTCTTCTGCTACAACTATAGCAAGAGGCTGATTATAGTACTTTACTGTGCCTTCAGCAAGGACTTCTTCATTTGAGGTGTAAAATGGGGTATCTGCTGGTGTGAAGGAATTTAATCTGGGTATGTCTTGAGCAGTATAAAAGGCAATAACACCCTTAAGTCTCTGTAAAAAATGAAAGTAAATTGTTCCATTTCAACCATAGCAATCTTAAAAGAAGTTCCAATGTGATAAATCGTTATGGAAGGTTTAAAAGTCTGTTCGAATTTGGTAGGAGCTAGGAAATTCTCTAGTGTGACGATAGATTAAAAATGCAGATTGTCACTAGCCCTATTCGTCTCGTGAATATCTTAAGAGTCGATTAAGGGTACAAACTACGGCAGTGTTATTATAAACATGACATAAGCTCTATACCAATCCGTCTAACCAGGACGGCTTGATAATGTACACCAAAACCTCTTTTTTAAGAAGAGGCCCATGCCTAGCAGTAGACTGGGTAATTAAAGGTGATAAAATGATGATTGATGAAGAAGCTCTGGTATTTCCATGTAAAAAATATTTCTGGTTTACATATTATGTTAAAATCTTACCATTGCATTTGTTGCATCTATGTCGACGATGGTGCCCGTGGCTACAGTACTCAACACGAAAGCACCGAAGACTTCGTTAGGGAATTTTGGCATATCATCTGTGTATACCGCTTCTCCTGAACTTTGATACTTTAATAAAATTAATAATTTAAAAAAAAAACATTCATATAAATTAAAAACTCCAACTTATTTTCGAAGTGAAACTTCTTTAGAATCGTTGTGATTTCAAACCGGATGCAACGGAAAAACAACAGGTAAGAGACACAAATACAAAATTAGTGAGCCAGAGCGAGAGAGCAAATTTCGGTGTGTATGTATATTGCACACTGTTTAATACAGGCTTGTATTTGAGCATTTAACATGTGTTAGTATAATTATGTGAAAACTACGTGATCTAATACTACCGTACACTGTATGTGACTGCGTATTACATCTTTTTAATAAGAAGTCAGCGTGGTGTGTTATTATTTAACAGTGTTTGTTTGTATTTTTATATCATTTTTAGACAAATAAACTTTGTAATTATCCTAACTTTGTTATATATATTCATCTCATTCTTTTGTCGATTTACTGAAGTTTCACTTCTATCGTGTGTAAATCGCACACACACCTTTTTTTTTAATAGACATCATGAAACGCTTACCAATGCTTCTACTTTTTGTATAGGCTGTGTCAAGGGCCACTTTGTAGGGTCTGTAGTGAAAATTTGTTTGCCGTTTGATAAACCTCTAGACTCATGTAATTTTAAAGTTCCCGAGTTGAACCGTGAAGTTCTGATGCTGGGTGGACTAAGTGTGAGCAAACCCTATAAAAATGCACAGAATTATCCCGATATTGGTACATGGGCTAAATGAAAACAGATTTAAAAATTTTGTTTGCTATTTCATTCATACTTATCTGTATTTGAATGGTTATATAAATTTATAAAAAATTATAAAAATGATTTATTATTATGAAATAGAAGAAAACAAGAAGTCATGGCAGAAATTCTATAAGTTCACATTTTAAATGAATTACTATAATTGTTACTTGGCAAAAATATATCAATGTAAATTGTAAATGAAAACAAGACGAAATAAAATAGAAAATTATCTTAAACTTAAAGTTATGAATCTGTAAACTACATGCTTTAAAATTCAAAGATTACAATACAGCTTAATTTTTGACTTAAAATGATAATAAAATTGACTAATACATAAATATTTATTTACATAATCTTCAAAACAGAATATTTTTGTTTTGCTTTAGTCAAAATCAAGTTATCAAATTGGCGTTATTTTAATTATTAATCGAAGATAAGAAAATCTTATTTTCTCTCAATTACCTTGTAGAATAAAGCCTTTGCTAATTGCCTTCTATACGCTACTGATGCCTCAGGAGGATTTTCTTCAACTATCAACTCTCCATCAAGCACTCTTAATGCGGCCTGAAGAGTTTCGTTGACAAATAATTGCTTTCCAACTAAGAAGGTTTCAGTGGCAGACGCTCTTATGAACTTAGGTGACAATGCTCCATAAACAATCCTTGCAGATTTAACTATCTGTGTACGCTGATCGATCTTATAAAGGAACCCAGCGTTGATAATAGCACGAACGTTTTGAGCTCGAGGCATAATCTGAAATTAAAAGATATTAACTGTTACAATGCTTTGGAATTATGCTGTATCCATATGAAATACACATATGTAGAGGCACCAATTCTGTTCATCTATTGCATGTTGTAAGAGCTGGCTGAGGGCACAAACTATATAACTCAACAACACACTGCAAAGAGAAGGAAATCTTGACACAAACCCTAAACCAAACTTTTTGGGCAGCAGCGTGGTATAGTAGGCCAAAATTTCCTTTACAAGGGGAAGGTCATAACTAGCAGTGGTGTTTATTGATTGATGAACATTATGTGACAACCGTTGAAGTACCTACTTTGAATGTGATCAATTTATACTCGTTGGACATCGGTGGGAGCAGTACGTTTAAAATTACTTTTTGATTCATGTTCGTTCTCAGGAAGCTCTGCATAGAATGGATTTCAACATGACCGTGGCAGTCAACTAAAAAATGATAAGAAAAAAAATACAAAGCCTTTACAATTAAATAATCATAGATAAAACTTAATTTCAAATCAAATTGATGTTGCAATTTGCTGTTGCAATATTACTAGATTCGCTAAATTTCAGCTTTTTACTTAGTTGCTACGTCACTACTTATCGATTTATTGGAAAATTATACTTACCGATGTTTAGTTGTGCTCCAACGGTCTCCAAGAGCAAAAATATGTCGGATTGAAAAACGTTGTACTTGTGTTTGATCATTAAGTTTCCAGCTATAGTACCCACCTTATAATATAAATGAATCAGAAGTTGGAATTACAAAAACAAATTTTGTTTCTTTTTTCATTTTAGTAAAAAAAATAACAAAAAGCAATCTTGATTTTTATAGAATTTAATTCAATTAATAAATTACTAATTAGGCATATCTAGTTCTCAAATTAAGAGTTTTTACTGAAATTGTAATCTTACACTCCATACCAAAAAAAAATTGTGATCTCTTTTCGTAAAAAAAATACGTACGTTTCTAACAGGAATGTGTGCCACCAACAAAATATGTTCATACAGTCTCTCCAAGTAGTTAAAGTATTCTAAAGTTGAATTTGCCTTCAGAATACTCAAAAATTCGGTAAGAGTAAATCCAGCCCCAACTATGAGATTTTGATCTAAAACATGTGTTTTCAATTCTTGGATATGGCTGATGTCGATGAGGAGAGATGGGTATTCATCTATGGGGAAGGCACCTGAAATCAGGATTTTTTAAACGAACAATGAGGTTAACAACAATCCTAAAAAATATGAAAAAATATTTCAAATTCTGAAATTTAGTCAACACACCTTTCGCTGTATTTCCAGCCACCAGCATATAATCAGATCCCCTGCTTTCGTTCTGTAATATACCCAAAACTTCAGGAAGAGAGGTAGGTCTGTACCATACTTTACCATCTCTTAATATTATTCTCTTTACTGGCTGATCTAACAAATCTTTATCGTTAACAATGCACCAATCATCTTCTTCAGCGCAATATTCCTTTCTTTTACAAGGCTTTCCGTCCTTTTTACAAACAGATAAGTTCTCAATATCAACAATTCTATGTTCTTTTGGAGCATCTTTTGCAAATTTTTTGAAACATTCGGCTAAAGGTCTGTATCCAGTGCATCGACAAACATTACTACCAAATGATTGTTCAACTTCCAACATAGTGACATTTCTATCTGTGGACTCTAGAAGTCTAAAGAACAGAACGCAATAATTTATTTTTTGATATTGACTTAGAACTTGTAAGGGGTTGGTAATCTTATAACAAATACGAGGGTGTGCCCCCCCTTTTTTTTTGTCTGTGTGGAAATTCCCTTGGATCCCACCAGTTGTGGTGGTTATGTCGGACTCGAACTGACTAAAACCACACGCCGTCATAGGTACCAGAAGCCGAGGAACCAGGTGTACCCTCGCAAGGAAATCCCTGGGACCTCGACGTACCTCGGGTCACCTACAGTTTGTAGATAGCCCCCTCCTGTGAGAGAAACCTACTGTTCCTTTCCCGATCTACAGAAAGGGCATTACTGGCCTTCAGAGTTTTCACTGATACTGGGGCCCCGTATAGGGCCATGGACCGCACAACTCCCTCGTAGAGTCTCCTGCAGGAGTCATCGGGTCCCCTCATGTTGGGCAGCAATCGTGCCAATGTACACGTTGCGCCCACTAATTTCGGAACCAGACTTCGGAAGTGATGTCCGAAGTCCCATCGGCCATCGAGTACGAGCCAGACATCTCATAGAAGGCTCAATGCCGATGCGAGTGACTCCTACTGTAAGGCTGAGTTGCTCAGGTGGCTTACTCCGAGGCCCGTGAAAGAACAAGGCCTCAGATTTGTGCAGAGCCACCCCGAGACCTAGCCGCCCGCCACACGCCGTCACCAGTGTGTCATCCGCATAGCACGTGACGGCAACACCATCTATGAACTGCGAAGCACCCAATCGTAGCCAATGTTCCACAGGAGTGACCCTAAGACCGACCCTTCCGGAAACCGCACGACATTTCACGTCGGCGAAGACCGATCCTACAAGGGCGTTGTGCGGTGTCAGCCGGGACGTAGATTGAGGTAAGAGTCTGGACCATAATGAGCGCTCTGTACAGCAGAGATGCGCTTCATTAGTCGCTCCTCCATCTTCCTTATAAGTTGAACCATGTCGCACGATGTCTCCGATTTTGAATACGCTAGGGTTACAGCTTTGGGGCGAGAGAAGCTCGACGACCTCTCTTTAGCCTCGAAGAGATCCAATTTGAGACGGGCTTTCTCCTTTTCGTGGGCCTTATTCTCAGCCACTAGCAGTCTGCCCGCCTGGACAATGGAAAAACGACCGTTAATTGGGCCTCTTGTTCAGGATTCCTTTATCCCGGGACTTCTGGAGTAAGTGGTCTGCTACGCCAATTGCTTTCTCGATCTGTTCCACGGGGTTTCCAACCTTGTGTCGTAGCTCCTCCAGGTTATTCAAATTCAAATTCAAATTCAAATTCAAAATTCTTTATTCACTTAGGATGCAATACATCTCTTATGACAGGTCAAGATTCTACATGTACATTTATGCCATGTTCGCAAACAATAGGTAGAGCCGGAGAAAAGAACATGGCAATAAAAACTCGCGGCCACTCCTTTCAAATCGCCAATGTTTACATAGTTTTAATGTTTATAAACCTGATATGGGGGTAAGGTGCTGCCACTAATATACTATACACCATGTTAGAGGACTGATGCAAATATAGTGATTAAAAATTAGAACATAAGCTAATTAAAAAAAAAACAACAGCCTCAGTGGGTACAACATAGTAGGAGCATCTACTTACAACAAAGGTAAAAACTATATGTGCTCAAATATTGGCCAAATTACTGGTAACGAAAGATTAAATATAAAATATTAATTATAAGATCAAAAGAAAGAGAAGAATGGCCTTTATTCGTCACGTAGAATCTTTACTTACAAAAGTAAAATCATGCTCTTAAACAGTGTGATAACAACATTCACATGAGTAGAATAAAATGATAAGGAGCAAGTAGTCAAATCCATTTTTCTTTATCATTTAAAAATTCGTCAACTGTATAATAACCTTTACGTATAAGATAAGATTTGACTACATTTTTAAACTTTTCCACTGATAGACTCATAACACTAGCTGGTAACCTATTAAAAAATCGCACGGAAAGACCCATGAATGAATTATGCGTTTTATGTAGCCTATGATATTGACCTACTAATTTATGCTTATGTCTCGTGTTCACCGAGTGAACGTCACTATTCCTGTGATATAAATGCATATTTTGTTTTATAAACATAATGTTTGCAAATATATATTGTGATGCAACTGTCATAATGCCTATCTCTTTAAACTTTTCTCTAAGGGAAACTCGTGCACCTAGTTTGTAAATCGCACGCACTGCACGTTTTTGGAGAATGAAAATTGTTTGAATATCAGCTGCCTTGCCCCATAGCAGAATGCCATACGACATGACGCTGTGGAAATAACCGAAATATACTAGCCTTGCTGTTTCCACATCCGTAAGCTGTCTGACTTTGCTGACAGCATACGCTGCAGAACTGAGTTTCCCTGCGAGACACGATATTTGGGCGCCCCACTGTAATTTACTATCTAAAGTAATTCCCAAAAAAACCGTTGAATCAACAAAATTAATAACTTCATTGTTTAAAACTAGATTTGTACTGATATTCCTTACATTTGGCAAACTAAACTTAATACATTTGGTTTTTTTAGAATTCAAAAGCAAGTTATTTGATGTAAACCAGTCAAGGACTAATGCGAGGGACCTATTTACTTCGTCAGAGTAATCGTTTTTGCGATTGGTTTTGAATATAAGTGAAGTGTCATCAGCAAATAGAACAATATCGCATAACTTACTAGTAAAAAATGGCAAATCGTTTATATACACCAAAAATAAAAAAGGACCCAGAATTGAGCCTTGTGGCACGCCCATACTCACTGGTGATCCGGAGGACCTTATTCCATTAATATCAACATACTGTATTCGCTCACTAAGATAAGAAGCAACAAGATTAAGCGCTGTACCTGTTATGCCATAATGCCTAAGTTTCAGCAGAAGTGTACTATGCATCACACAATCAAATGCTTTTGAGAGATCGCAGAAAACACCAATGGCGTCCTGCGAGTTTTCCCAGGCACTATATATATGTTTAAGTAGTTTAGAGCCTGCGTCTACTGTTGAGCGACCCTTTGTGAATCCATATTGTTCACTATGCAGTAGATTATTAGAATTAAAATGTGTTTCTAATTGCATTAGTATGGCTTTTTCAAAGATTTTACTAATAGCTGGTAAAATAGAAATAGGTCTAAAATTACTAGGGTCGCTTTTTGAACCGGCTTTAAACAAAGGAATTACTTTACTGTGTTTCATCAAATCAGGAAACACACCGGTATCAACACATCGATTAAATATTGTTGCTAAATGTGGTGCTATCTTAATAATAATGCCATTAATTAATTTAACAGAAATACCCCATAAATCTGCTGTCTTTTTGCAATTAATTGACTTAAATATTTTTATTATGTCAGTGGGGTTTATAAAATTAAAACTGAATGGTACAGTACACTCTTTCACACTGCCTCTCATAAGTGATTGAGCATCAACCGGACATGATCTTAAGGAGCTGGTTGCATTTTTAGGTATATCAGCAAAGAAATTATTAAATGTTTGCGCTAGGTCTAAATTGTCAGTTACAGTTTTATTACCAATACTTAATTCAAAATTATGTTCACGTGGCTTGACCCGCCCAGATTCAGCATTAATCATGTTCCAAGTGGCTTTAATTTTATTCTCTGCTTGTTTAATATTTTTACTTAAATATAAAGACTTGGCAGCAGCGCAAGTCTTTTTAAATACTTTGGAATAATTTTTAACATATTGAACAAACTTATGGTCAAAATTATATTGTTTCATGCCATACAATTCATACAACTTAGCTCTACTTATTTGTATGCCAGTAGTTGCCCAATCACAAAAGCTAATTTTTATATTTTTATAAAAAGTCTTAGTTGTGAATATGTTATTAAATTCCGATTTGATCATGTTAAACAAAGACGCGTAAAGGTAGTTCGGATCATCCTGACTAAAATCTATATTGGTGATACGGACAGAAACATTTTCATTAAATTTGTTTAGGCGAGCTGTACTCATTGGCCTACAGGTGATCTTATTTACTTTAGCCACTGTATGAATAGGAAAAGTGACTTTCTGTCCACAGTGATCGGATGTTAAATCACTCAATATAACCTCATTATAATAACTACAGTTGCAAAAAATATTATCTAAGCAAGTAGCAGAATGTGATGTTATCCTTGTGGGTGCACAAAACAAATGTTTTAAATTAAATGATTTAAATAAAGTACATAATCTAATACACATAGGTGACTGTTCTAGTATATTAACGTTGTAATCACCACATACTACTACATGCTTTTTACCATAACTAAGTACTTTAAGTACATCTTCCATTATATCCTCGAATAAATTAAAGTCACTCTGTGGTGGACGGTAAACACAAACAATAATATGCTCCTTTAATTCTACACATGAGAGTTCTATAGTACGCTCGACAGAACGAGCAACAATATCCTTGCGTTCTTTACTATTCACACTATTAGAAACAAAAATCATAGAGCCACCATGTATAGCTTTCTTCCTTATGAATTTGCTTACCATACTATAATATTCATTTTTAAAAATCAGTTCATCGTTTTTTAACCAGTGTTCTGTGACACAGAAAACATCAACTAGGTGGGTCTTTAAAAATAATTCTATTTCCTGAAATTTGCCAGATAAGCCCTGAATATTTTGGTGTACTATGGTTAGACTACCAGTTCGCTTATCCGTTGTCTCATTTACTAGTTTAAACTAGGAGTTACATTATTGATCCTAGCAGAATTGGCACAAAAAAGCGATTGTTTTGATACACTATTTGTATCAGAGTCAGCATACACATTAAAAGATTGCTGTGATACACAATTTGTACCAGAGTGAACGTGTATATTAAATGCTAATAATTTAGCAACCTGTCGCTTATAAATAGAAGACAAATACATAGTATTTTTTGTTAAAATAAAGTTACGAATAAATTTATTCGTGTCGAAAAATAGTATAAACTTACCATACTGGTAAGTCGCGTTGTATAATAACAAATTCAAGCTCTGAATGTGCTTGTTGTGTATATCAGATACAGACTGTGAGTAAGGTAGACCACATATAATAAATTTACAACCTACTTACTATTGTCACTGCACTCAGCATCTGTAGGACCCATCTTGTCTGCTGAGACTTTTCCACAAAGGGCCTTCAGCAAATTTTCACCATCGGCCCTCTTTGCTGCTGCGGATTCTCCGGACTTTCGTTCCTGAGCAACGTGCCCAGTCTTAGGAGGACGGTCTCCGCCTCGAGCTCCTCGGCGACTTGTAGCCACTTTGGATGATCTGGCTTCGTCACTGGATGCCGACTCCTGTTGGGTTCTGTCCTAGTTGGGGCGGGCACCTTTTCGCTTTTGTGAACCTCGTTTAAGCTGCTCTGCAGCAAATAATAATGGGGTACTCGCACCACTCCCTTCTGATGCAGTGTCGGAGTCTAACAGGCCCCACGTCTTTCCGCGTCCTTCGCGATTATTTGGTCGCTGGATTCACCGCTCGGCAACGGCTTACAGCTGGGCCGGACGGGGTCTGAAGTTTTTTAAAGAGGTTGCCTTCCTCGTAGCCCTCGAAGAGCCGTTGTTCCTGACTGGTCTGTATCAGACCAATGTCCACAACATCTGGACAAAGCCAGCGCTTGAGAACCCGTCCGCCCTCTAGCATGCTCTCATGCTCTCTGCTATGTCCTCCGCTAAACGGGGGGACACTCGGAAAGCCACATCAACGGACACGCGGAAAGCAACACAACGAATTGACGTAGGCGGCAGCGCCTTTCCCGCTTAGGAGGAGAGGCACTGCCGTCTTCGTTGCCCAGGATGCTCCACGAGGTTCCCGATCCCACTCCCCGAGGGTGTGCCCCCTGAGAAGAGATAATTAACTCGATACAAATTTTTGCAAATTTCTTAAAGTTATAACTAATACGTATGACGGCGCGTGATTTTGTACCATAAATTACATTACTGTTAATAACGCTTTATTGTAACCTTAACTCAATGCATTAGTTTTATTTTAGTTTTAGTCGGTTCTGTAATCGATATTGAATGCATTTAAATAAGAGCGGATAATTTCCGAATGGGGCAGTCTGTGCCGAGTCACTGGTAATGGCGGTCAGTCATTCTACTAACAGCTGTCATATGAGGTGCATATGTGCTAACCTATTAGCTCTTGACTCGTTTCCATCTTGTTAATCTTTTATGATTTTGCGTTAATTTGTAAGATGTTTAAATAATACGACATTGGACAACACAAGTGTACACTTATTTTGAAATTACTGCCGTTGCATTGCCCACATTGATTAGCCGCACACTTATCGGAGGCGAACGCGTCGAACGAGCCGAACGAAACGAATTTTAGAATTCTTTATATGAAATCTCATGAAACCTCGCACACTTACCCGCGTCGAATCGCATCTGGAAGAACCCCAGAAATCCTAGACGAATTCGGATGACGTCATAAAATTGGGCCCGGATTATGCGGTCGCCTCGATCGATGCGCTTGCATTCTATCAGTTGCGTATGGCAGAGCAACGCACGAGTACTATTTCTTGAAATGATTTCTTCGACGCGGTCGATGCTTTCGGCGCGGTCGATTCTTCTGGTGCGGATAAGTGTCCGAGGCCTCCTTGACTTCGATTCGTTCGGCGCGCCCCCATAAATATATTACTCTGTAAAAGCTATGCTATTTTCTCACCCATTCATGCTCATGACCCATCCAGGAGTACAATATCCGCATTGAGATGCATGATTCTCAGCTACTGCTGTCTGCAACGGATGATATCCAACATGCTTGTTTCCTAAACCTTCTATCGTAGTAATCTCCCAATTTTGACACGATGTTACAGATATCATACACTGAAAAATATTTATTTCTTATCAGTTGTTTAGTACCCATAATGCAAGTTCTACTTAGTTTGTGTGTAAATATTTCTTTATTTATATAAAGATTTATTCTTTCAAAAGCTTAAAAATTATAGAAATATAACGTACAGAGTTTACGGCTTTACGAGCGGTGCCAGGTGTCGTAGAAGCAGTGACGGTGCAGGCTCCACAGCCACCCTCTCTGCACATATACTTGGTGCCTCGGAGCTCCAGTGTGTTACGGAGGTAGTCGACCAGCGTTATGTCGGAGCTCACCTCGGAACCAACTGCAGAAGATATAAGTAGATATTTGAATATTTAAAAAGAAGACTTAGGCCCTGCGCGCACGGGAAACTTTTGTCACTGTGACTGTTTTGTCACTTTCATTATGTCTGTAGAATTATATGGAGATGCGCGTGATAGATTAATGTAAATGTACTTATTAATATAACTAAATACTTTGTATAAATATTGATATGTTTGTCAATAGTTTACTTTAAATATATTCTGAACATATTGTTTGATGACGGTAGTTGATAAAATACATACTCGTATGTTTTACTCAGTTGTCGTTGCCTATAAACACTGTTTAGTAATGTTAATGTTATTATTATTACTTTTGACTATATATTTTATATAAATATTGATATGTTTGTATTAATACTTTACTTTAAACACATTCTGTAAATAATGTACTTTGATGAAGGTACTTGATTAAAATACATGTGTCGTACTTGTTTGTCGTCGCCTATAAAAGCGAGCGTGGATCAGTACGGAGCTCTCTACTATTAATTGAGGATATTATATTGATTTAAAAGCTAAGTATATGCCATTCACTTTTGTGTATTTGTTTTTACTAAAATGTTATCTAGTTGTGTAATAATTTATAATGTTTGATTTATGGATATATGTATAATGTGAAATATGTATGTAAACATGTTGGAAAAGAGTGTCCATGGAGTTTCTTGTCTGTTCTTCTCTATAGGATCTACACCTTGGAACAGACGAATAGAATCACGACTAACTAACTAACTGACTACTTGACATTGAAATAAAAAAAGGATTAATATGATTTGATTTGGTTTAATTTGATATACTCAAATTCCTTTCGTTCTAAATATTCTAATATTTTAAAAGATAATTAATCTCATCTTTTCTCTAATCTAACACGCGCACGTTGCGACGTGACAATCGGATGACAAAACTGTTTTGTGCCTGCGAACAAGCGTGCGACAAAACTGTCACCGCGCCGCTAGATTTAGATACAAGCGCGCGCACGAGTGACGAAACAGTTTCTGCCCGTGCCCTAAGCCAAAAGCGGAAAGCGGAAAGGACTAACTTTTTATTTATATTTTCAGACAACAGGGGATTCTGTTTGAAATAGCATTGTAATCAAAACAGAAGTGTCTCCTAGCGTTCAATCACCACATTATCATAAAGGGTCTAAGCAGTATGCCTTGAAGTTGTTCTAATAAAATATTCAAGGTTTTCTTCGAAATTACTAGAGCTTTAATTGTTTTAGAGAAAATGAAATATGATATAATTTGTTTAATTTAACACTGGTTGAAAGATTACCAGATGTTATTTAATTTTGAGAATGACACAATGATCGAAGATTCAATGTTTCGGCCCAAAAAATTGAATTTTGTACTGAATCGATTTTTACCCTTGAAAATCGACTGTCGATTTTTTGTGTTGGTATAAAAAAATATTTACAATAGTTACAATTAGCTGAATGTATTAATTTGATAGGTAATAAAAATAATTCTTATAATCGAATTCCTTGAACTAAAAAATCGATGATTTTACTGATGAGAGATCCCACAGATTGTTTAATGAATATTTTTGTTTTTCATAAAATGGATTTATATTTATATTGTAAATACAGAAAAGATATAGAATCGATCCTTTAGAAATCGTTTTTTTCAATAATCGATTCTTCATGTACTGATTCGAATCGAATCAAAAATCCCTACAAAATAGTTTATCCTAACGCCATTTTCCGTGCCCCGCTCTCCGCTTACTTTTGATGCCCGCTGGCGATAAGCAAATAATATGTAGTATATAGAAGAAGTGGAAAGAAGACCAGCACTTTACGAGAAAAGATTAAAAGAATATTCTGACATATGATAAATACTAGGCATGCCTTTTAAGTTCTGTCGTTTCCATATTTAACGGCAGTTTTGAATTTGGAACAGTTCTATATTCGAATGTGTATAAATATTGAATCTCAAAACATTTTAAATATCCCTTCTTTAAAGTGGAATAAATGTGATAATTAGTGGTTTGAGCGAAGGGAAAAGTGTACTAAACTATGTGGTGAATACTTTGAAAATATGCAGTAATTCATTAAAACTTTCTACACTCATTCGAAAACTTTTACGCCGTATGAATTCGCAAATAATGACTGTCTCCTCCAAATGCATATCGTTAAATGAACCATGGATTTACAAAAATGTTTCGTGACTGTCATTCGCCGTGTGCGCACTCAGATTTTAAGACGCGACGCGACATGACAAAAACTTTTTTGTCGCAGCGACAAAAGTCACCCGTCAGCGCACTGCTTTAGCATTACAGCGTAATAAACATATAGATTTACTTTCGAGTTTATATTAAACTAGCTAAAGTCCGCGAGGAGTATGGGAACGAAC
Organism: Phragmatobia fuliginosa; assembly: GCA_932526445.1. Classification (NCBI taxonomy): domain Eukaryota; kingdom Metazoa; phylum Arthropoda; class Insecta; order Lepidoptera; family Erebidae; genus Phragmatobia; species Phragmatobia fuliginosa. The sequence goes on along the minus strand of OW052069.1, from coordinate 19,316,477 downwards.
ATTGTGGCACGAGAATTTTATATATTAGATTTTAAAAACTTGTTTTATGCATGTGTCTTTTTTGAGTTTTTTGGGTTTGGCCCGTCTGGCCGTGGTTATAGTCCCGGGGTATTAGTCCGGTGGGGGGGGGGCATTATTTCTGTACCCAAGTAAACTCACCTAGGCCGTTACCATAACGGAGCTTCAGAGTGTCCCCTTTTAAAGAAACTAAAATATCACAAATCATCATTATTATCATCATGTGGAGCAAACTTGGGAATATAGGCTAGGAAGATGATGATGTGAAGCAAATGTTTGTGTGATCTACAAATATTTGTTTCGGAGTTGGGGTTTTTTTGTATGTATGTGTTATACACATGTCCGAAACATTTATTTATTTTATTTATCATCAGCCTATTGCAGTCCACTGCTTGACATAGGCCTCTCCTATTACACACCTCTTTGATCGATATTGAGTTTCTTGTATCCAGTTTCTGCCAGTGACCATGCGCAAGTCGTCACTCCACCAGAGCCCCCGCTCACGTGATTGAGTGACGTTAGCCAATAATACAAGAGAAACAGAATGGAGAATAAAATAGGAAACAAAAACGGTTGCAACTTGGCTAAGAGGGCTGGTCTGTGGACGTTCTACACTACGTTTGTCACGAGTCATTAATCGCGCTTTCATAAGAATATAATTAGCTCAGTCATTACAAATACAAGAATGTCTAAGGGAAAAATGTCGAGTACACTTATGACATTTGATAGCACATTGGAACATTTGGCTCGGAGAAAAGAGGGCTCAGCTAGTTTAGATTCAAATATAATTTTAGTGTCTTGTGATGTGTATTTAAATTAAAAATCTGTTAGATCAAATTGTTTTCTAATTGAATACTGGCTAATGAATTACTGCATAGCTTATTCTCTCAAGCTTATTCAATTGGTCTTTTGTGAGGTCTTGATAACTGGCATCAGCATAATAAAGGATGGGAAAAAGAAGAGAGCGAAGTCGGTGCAAAGATCCTGCAGCGGCAAATAATTTGCGACGCAACTCTTGCAGCTGAGGACTCCAGGATAATTTACTTTCAATATAAATCCCCAAGTCCTTCATCTTGTCACTGAACGGTATCGTTATGCCATTGCAAGTGACTAGAGGCAGTTTTGTCCAGTCAATTTTGGAGATCAATCGCGAACTTCCAATAACTATTACCTGAGTCTTGGACGGATTGAATTTCAGGCCATAGGTGTTACTCCATTCACATATTTTAAGCAGGTCAGCATTGATTGTGTTAACAGCATCAGTGAGATTATGCAAGAGTGCCCTGGGATAGATTTGGAGATCATCCGCGTATAGCTGGTAGGAAGAAGATAGATCATTTGTGATGGTGTTGATAAAAGCAGAGAAAAGTAGAGGAGATAGCACGCCGCCCTGTGGTACACCGATTGTAGTACTACACCAAGAAGATACGGTTTTATCAATACTAATGCGCTGTCGGCAACCAGACAGGTAGTTGTGAAATCAGTCAATCGCAGTTGGAGATATGTTAAAAGAGCGCAGTACGCATAGTAAGACGTCAAAGTCTACGGTGTTAAATGCATTACTGAAGTCCAGGAGTGTTAGAACTGTCAGCTCGCCATCCTCCATGGCAGATCTAATGTCCTCCGTAATTTGGACTAGCGTAGTAGTGGTGCCATGCCCGGGTCGAAAGCCAGACTGGAGAGGATTCAGTAGCTGGTTTGTGGACAGAAATTTAGATATGGATTGGATAATGCGTTCAAAGACTTTGGAGAGAAAGGGGAGAATGGAAATTGGACGATATTCGGAAAAGGATACAGGTTTTTTCTTTTTAGAAATGGGTATAACCGATAGAGATATTGTTAAAACGTTCAGTGCTCTTAGTGTAAAGAGAACCTCTGACCTTTGGGGTAATTCTGTACAAATAACCAAATCAATTATTAACGTAGTTGCATCAGATTTGGCCTTAATTTTCAATAAGTGCATTGAGTGTGGTGTATTTCCTGACTTAATGAAACACAGTAAGATCATTCCTTTGTTCAAGGCGGGTAGCACGTCCGATCCTACAAATTATAGACCCATTTCGGTGTTACCTACTTTCAGTAAAAATTTTGAAAAAATTATACTGGATCAGTTACAAACTCACTTTAGCGCAAACAAAATTCTACACAAGAAACAGTTTGGCTTCAGAAGAGGACGCTCGACAAGTGACGCTGGTGTTGAACTATTGGAAAATATATTTAGTGCCTGGGAGGATAAACAGGATGCGCTGGGTGTTTTTTGTGACTTATCCAAGGCATTCGATTGCGTTTCTCATGAAACATTGATCAGGAAATTGCATCACTATGGAATAAGGAATACTGCTTTGGATCTTCTTATCTCTTATTTGGGTAATAGGACCCAAAGAGTGGAAGTTAATGGACAGAGGTCCCTCGGGTCTCTGGTCACTATGGGGGTTCCGCAGGGCTCAATTCTCGGCCCATTTTTGTTTCTCGTTTATATAAATGACCTACCTAATCTGATAAAAGATAATCAGGAGATAGTGCTATTTGCGGATGACACCTCACTTTTATTTAGACTAAAACGACAGCAATTAGTTACTGACGATGTGAATAACACTCTCTCCAAGGTCGTGAACTGGTTCAACGTTAATAACTTGCTCTTAAACGAGAAAAAAACTAAATGTATTAAATTTTTTACACCTAATGTTAAGCAGGTAAAAACTAATGTTCTGATAAATGGAAAGGAGTTGGATCTTGTGGACACCACTAAGTTTTTGGGTATAACTCTAGATTCTAAATTGCAGTGGGGCCCACACATTGATGGCTTGTCGAATAGACTCAGTTCTGCAGCATACGCGGTTTATAAAATTCGCCAATTAACTGATGTAGACACCGCAAGACTGGTGTATTTTAGCTATTTTCATAGTGTAATGTCATACGGTATTTTGTTGTGGGGAAATGCTGCTGACATTCAAAGTATCTTTGTGTTGCAAAAGAGAGCTATTCGCGCAATTTATAATCTCAGTTATAGGCAGTCACTGAGGGATAAGTTTAAAGAAATTGGTATTATGACAGTCGCATCTCAATATGTATATGAAAATCTAGTGTATGTTAAGAAAAATATACATTCATTCACAAAGTTTAGCGACATTCATAATATAAACACTAGAAATAAAGATAAACTCGTGTTGCCAACGACTAGACTACAAAAAGTAAGCAAGTCTTTTCGATGTCAGGGTGTGAGATTCTACAATAAGATTCCAAGCAAATTTCATGAATTAAGTATTAACAAATTTAAGTCCTTGGTTAAACAGAAACTGTGTGATAAAGCTTACTACACAGTTACTGATTTTTTAAATGATAAATTTGCTTGGGACTGATGCTGCTCGCTCCCACAAGTGATGAACATTTAATTTTTGTTTTAATTTGTATTTCATTTATTCTAATTTGTTTAGTTTTTCGTTGAAATTGAATTGTATAGTATTTTTTATTATTTTTTTTGTTTTTTATTTTTTGTGTAAGTTTGTAAATGTGAGTATAGTGTAGGCTTGTAATGTTAGTTTATATTTTAGTAATTTTCTGGTGGTTTTGAGTGTTTCCACGGCCTACTCAAGTGTCCTGCTGGCGGCAGTGTCGTGTTCCGGGTTGTGGATCCTGACTACATCGGTTAGGCTACACGATGGCTGGGGCCCGTGTGCCGTCTGTATGGACAGGTCGACTCAAAACTATGGTTCTTTCTTCAAAAGGCCAACCCAGACCCTATACTGCACTCACATAGTTCTCTTTAATATTGTACACGGACTTAAAAAAAAAAGACACCTCTGTGGTTTGTTTCGGCGTTTCTTCCCAGAGTGAGTCGTAGGAAATGCCGGCGCCTTCTAGCTATAAGTCCGACTTGTAAAAATGTCTGAAAAGATTTACTTACAGAAATAAATATCATTTATCATTTATAAAGCCTGAGAAATGACATAGGCTACTTTTTACTGCGATAGCCGACATAGACGCCGGCGAAAGCTAGTTAGATATTTCTTTTTTTTTTAATTTATTATTTTAATCATAAATTTTATTTTTGCTGTATACTTATTTCATTGAAAATACAAATTATAGTATGTAATTTGAATTTTAAATTTATATCGTATGTGTGGCTATTTAATTCGTGCATATTGTTAGTAGCTATTGTTGATCTTATCTACGAATTTAGTGGTTCTTTATATATTTTATCGTTCTATTATTCTAAAACTTGATTTAATTAGTCATTAATATTTTTGAATAGGCAAATTTAAGCGGAGACGACTTACAACCCATTTATAACTTTATTATACATATTTAGGCCTACCATAGTGACTCTGCCCTGCCTCATGGAAAGAATGAGAAGAATACAGGAGAGGGTTAGTCTATGCGACTGCTGTTCGAGAGATTTCGGGTTCGAATCTCGGGTTGGGTTAAAATTGTTAATAAGTTTAACACCTTCTTGTGTCATATGGAGCTATTCTGCTAGTGATAGCTTGTCATCTGTTCCTATATTGAGCAGTGTGTAGCATGGATCGTAGTGCCGAAAGTAAAGCTAACTTGGTCTGACCAGCGCAACGGACCATGGCCTTTGGGGCTTTTCCCCACTACCTTACCCAACACAATCAGTCTCCTTGCAATGTGGCCGAAGTATTTAAGGATTTTGTAGAGGCAGTGTGTCGATAAGCGCTCGCGATTATTCAGAGTCTCCAGCAGGATAGACCAACGAATCACGGTGGTTCGGCGAGCGGCTTCGCGCCACTCGGCATGTGCACGGGCGGTGGTCGAAAACCGCTCTCCGCCCGATAGTCAGCCACTCGTCTAATAACTTCGTCGAGCACTTCCGCCTCCAAATCCCACGGGGGTGTTCCGGCCAAAGCGCACGCCGCCTCCGTCGACATGGTGCGGTACTCGCGTATGGCTCTAATTGCCAGCGTCCGCCGGGGTCGCCAGAGGCGCGCCCTATTCTGGTCGATCAGAGCCGCCGCCCATACCGGTGCACCGTAGAGTGCCATAGACCGGACAACCCCGTGTACAGCTGCCCCGTCACGATACTGGCTCCACCTAAATTGAGCAAAAGACGTGTCAGTGTCGTGGCAGTGTCGATCAATTTCGGAGCAAGCTGTCGGAAGTGCTCGTCGAAGTGCCACCTGCCATCAAGGGTCAGGCCTACGTCTTTTCCAGGGCCACCCGCAAGCCTAGCGCCTCAATGCGCCCGACCACCAGGGAAACTCCTGTGGTGAATATACATACAACTAGTTCAACCTTCGAATTCAGTTCGCTCTCCGCGTAGGTCCAATGCCAGATGTTCTGTGACAAAACTGTTTTACCGATAGCGAGAGCTGTTTTACCGCGGTCGCGACCGCATCTCATCTCGCAAGACGTCATCTCGCAGAAGGAGGCGGCGGAGAAGGCCCGGGAGGATGACCTCCACTCGGACTAGATCCGCCGCCGGCGAATCGGGTGGCGGAGGCACGCACATCTGCACCTCATGCCGCCTTAAGTGTGGCCGCGGGTGGACGGGACGGGTTTTCCCCTCCATCTGCATTAGTTTGGAAAGCCGCGAGGGGGCGATATCTGCATGTGCCGGACTTCGCCTAAGAGAGGGTCTACAAACAGGAGCGGGCAGGCGCTGGGAGGAGTCCAGAAATTGATCTCACCCTGGACTCCTCCTAAAAGAGAAGCGCAAAGAGGGCACACCGTGTGGGTTTTAGTCCGTTCGAGTTCGACACACCGCCTCGCTGAATCGAATACCCCGGCGGTGTGACGGTCCGTGAGGAGCAAGCTGTCGGAAGTGCCCGTCGAAGAGCCACCTGGCATCAAGGGTCAAGCCCAGATACTTCAACTGGGCCTGGACCGGTACGAAGACCGAGTTGACCTCGATGGAGGCGCTGGAGGGAGGCCCATGACGGGGCCCATGGAACAAAAGGGCCTCCGTCTTTTCTAGGGCCACCCGTAATCCCAGCGCCTCAATGCGCTATGCCAGATACAACTAGTTGAACTTTCTAATTCAGTTCGCTCTGCGCGTAGGTCAAATGTAAGATGTTCTGTGAACAATCCCCCCTAGCCAAGTTGTAAACGTTGTTCGTTGATCTATTCTATTCTCATGTTTCATTGGCTAATATTGTCTTTTGATCACGTGACTGAGTGACATTAACCAATGGAACAAAAGAATAGAATAGAGAATAGAAAAGAAGACGACAAACTTTTCCAAATAATTTTATTTGAATATCTTCAAATAAAATCAGTTAGTAGTAGCCGACCCCTAATAATCGTAGGAGTAAAAAAGACTAGAAAGTATAGTAATAAACTTAGAATATAATAAAACAAGTAAATGTTTAGTTTCTGTTTGTTTTTGTTTTTGTATAGTACCAGTTTATTTTAAAAAGTATTTTAGTCAATGTCAATGACCTCAGAAGTTATAAGAGCGAAAAGTCACCCAGTTATCGTTGCTAGACTAGACAAATTTCTCTTTGCTGGGATGAAATAAATCAATTACAAATACAGTTTTTAGGGTTCCGGTGCCAAATGGCAAAAAATGGAACCCTTATAGATTCGTCATGTCTGTCTGTCTGTCTGTCCGTCCGTATGTCACAGCTACTTTTTTCCGAAACTACAAGAGCTAAATTGTTGAAACTTGGTAAGTAGATGTAATCTGTGAACCGCATTAAGATTTTCACATAAACATGGACAAAAAATAATACATTTTGGGGGTCCCCATACTTGGAACTGAAAGTCAAAAATTTTTTTTTCATCATACTCATACGTGGGGGGTATCTATGGATAGGTGTTCAAAAATGATGTTGAGGTTTCTAATATCATTTTTTTCTAAACTGAATAGTTTGCGCGAGAGACACTTCCAAAGTGGAAAAATGTGTCCCCCCCCCCCTGTAACTTCTAAAATAAGAGAGCGATAAAACTAAAAAAAATATATGTTGTACATTACCATGTAAACTACCAACGAAAATTGGTTTGAACGAGATCTAGTAAATAGATTTTTTTTAATACGTCATAAAGCTTAAACAGCAATTTACCTTTCATTCAATCAACGAACTACAAGAACTTTTATATAATGTTACTTGTTGATACGGAACCCTTCATGGGCGAGTCCGACTCGCACTTGGCCGCTTTTTAATTTATATGTTCTTGTTATTAAAATTAACTTTCTTAAATTAATCTTATTATTAAAAAAGAAGTTAAAATTATTGGCTCGTATTAGTCCCCTCTACAAGAACAGGGGTGATCGATTCGACTGTAACTCATATCGCAGTATTTGAACCGCCTTAGAAACCTATCAGAAAGGATCCTGCCTGAAACCCAGTTTGGCTTCCGACCTAACCGAGACACATTTGAAGATATTTTCTCGGTGCGTCAACTTCAGGAGAAAGCAGATAACAGGGACGTCAGCTGTACCTCTACTTTGTTGACTTGGAGAAGGCATTTGACAGTGTGCTTCGCGAAGCCCTCTGGATAGTATGGGGAAAGCTATCTAAGCTAAGATAGCATCGATTTAGCGTAGGAAAATTAGACACAACACTACAGCCGACGCGATCTAGGCATCTGAGCAGTCGCTATAACGCGCGTTTCCGATACCGCGTTCGAACGCAGAAAGTCGCGAATGATGCAGCATCACATGAGATTTTAATACCGCGATCGAACGCAGAAAGTCGCTAAAATGCGATGCAGCATCGATGCGGTCGGAAAATCGCCGATCGTCGATGCTAAAAGTAGCTAGTGTGCTGTGGTCCTTATGGGTGACTGAGAAACTCTTTCCTGTGCGTGGCCTGACAAGCACTTGGCCGATTTATTTATACCTAACTTATTTGTCCATATTTTTTGTAATGATTAAAAAGGCCCTCTGGACATTTGTTGTATTTATTTTTAAATAACAGTCTGTAAAAATGAAAAATGTTACCATAAATGTTACTATAATAATAATAATAATGACTCTGTTGTACACCAGAAAAAATACTTACGGTAAGGACTATACCGGACGGTAACTATCTATCTAACTTTCACTCGTAGGCAATCTCAACACTTGGCGCTGTAGAAAGCGGTGTGACAACCGTTTCATTCACCAGGCCAACCGTGCAGTTGATAATATATATATTTCGGAGAATAATTCGCTAATTAAACAGCATATGACTATGAAAATAACAGTCAATATAATGACGCAATGGGAAGCGACTACCTTCATTGCTAATTTGTACGAGTCGTATCGATTCCATTCAAACTTGAAGTAAAAAGACTTGCTAAGGGTGAAAATAGAGACATTAAATTTTTTTTATTACAATTGTCATTACATCATTACTGTATTGAATACAAATACGGACGCAACTGTCATGGCTACCTATAAGACAACACCGTAGTTTATAGACTCCCTTCTCCACTCTCCTAACACACCCACTTATCTAAGATCTAACGTACAATATCTCTGTTATAACCATGACAGAAATCATCGCTATCCTGATAATCTTCTCCATCTTTGTTCTTCACAAAGATCCCGTTTTGTTCATTCTTCCTTCACCGCATAAGCTATAAATCGCTTGAAAGCCCTCCCATTAGATATGAGGTCGACCACCAGCCGAATAACCTTCAAGTCGAAAGTACCCAAGCACTACAGACACTTAGTCCGTCAGATTAATTACCTACCTATTCATCATTGTACGAGTATGTGTGTATTTGGTTCCATATTTATATATGTATGCATGTGTGTGTATTTCTATAAATTTATGTATATGTATTTGTATATGTATTATACTTATGTTACTATAGTACATTATAATATAAATAGATAAGTAAATTAAACAATCCTTCTCCCTTGCTCCTATGATACTCTTGCTACACACAGCTCTGCACCACCCAAAGGTCGACAAGAAGAAAATGCCCATGGCATTCAGTTCGTCTTTTGCATTTTATTTGCTGGAATTGTAAATAAATAATTCCGTTCTCGTTCATGTCATAGATATACCTTTTTTTTTACGCTGGCACCATACCCTTCGTGGGGCAAGCGAAGGGCGTGTGTGGGACTCCTGGGCAACCGGTTTACCCACTAAACCCCGCGGCGGCCTACCTCGGCAGTCGGGAGGAACTCCAGGATCGCAACAGCGGCTTCTGGTGTCCCCCCTGCCTTACCCCTAATCTGGGGTACATCTCGGGGTGACTGGACTCACCCCCGAGGCAGGATGCTGCTGCGCCTTTCGCCCCTCTGTATAGTAAGAGGCGGAACATCAACCCGCCTTAGACGACACCCCCCGGCCGCACCGGGGATGTCACCTATCTCGAGTCGTTTGCAGCGGTCACATTTCCCCAGGATGTGACCGCAGCTACCCCTATTCGACGATTGGGGAGCTAGTGGCCTCTACCGCCTCCCCTTCACCGCCTCCTTCGAGCGTGATCAGCCCCTTCCCGATCCCGCTCTGCTGACTCCTTCTGGAGCATAACATTCTCACAGAAGGAGACTGCGGCTTCCCATCCCTCGCCACTCGCCAGCATTGCCGCGATCAATGCTGGCGGTGACAGGTTTCGTTCGATCTGTCCGACCAGGACTCGACACTCGGACTCCCAAGCAGGGCAGTCCTCCAGCGTGTGCTGGGCGGAGTCCCGGTCCGACCCACAACGGTGGCATTGTGCTATAGCCTCCCAAGCTATTCAATTAAGATACTTACCGAAGCAACCTTGCCCGGTGAGTATCTGAGTTAATCGGTAGGTGACACAGCCGGTCCTCTCTATCCACGCTTAGAAGTTCGGCAGAACGGCTCCGACAGCACTTTGGCTAGCACAACCCTGAATTTCAAGCCGTTGCCTGCCAACACCGCAGAGCTTGAGCATGTGCGTGCCGCCGTAGCATTCCGGGCTCTAGATCCGGCGCTGTCCCCTCGCCGTCCCGACCGATAGAACGAATTTGGTCATAGACCATCGTGTACATATCAACCAGAACGTCGCTGCCTCTTACGAGATGGTGCGGTAGCCCCGTACGATCCGTATGGCCATCAGCCGCTGCAGACTTCTAAGTTGAGCCTTACAGAGGGAGGAAGCCTCCAGGCCTAAATCGGTTCAGTAGTTTTGAGACAGACAGACAGAGTTTCTTTCGCTTTTATAAAGTTAGCAAGGATTATATGAAGAAAGTGTTCTTTTTGACAGCATGTTTACTGACTAACCATTTTAATTCTAATAAACAAAAACGTTACTTTGTATGAACACTATAAACTATAATTGGCTACCATTTGCATAAAAATAACATTTCGCAAAATTCTATTTTTGGATGTACCTATTGCTCACAGACGTAACATTATTATAATGATGCTGCTTATTATTATAATGATAATTAACTGCCTCGTTGGTCTAGTGGTTAGCGTATGCGGCTGCTGATCAAAAGGTCTCGGGTTCGATTCCCGGGTCGGACCAAATATTATTTGTGTGATTCAAAAATATTTGTTTCGGAGTCTGGGTGTTTTCTATGTATATTAAGTAGGTATTTACAAAAAAAAAGTATGTTTATGTATTTATATCAGTTGTCTCGTACCCATAACACAAGTTCTGCTTAGCTTAGGACTAGATGATATTGTGTTTCAGATGTCTAAAAAAAAATATTGTTCAAACCGTAAATTTTCGGAACTGTATTTATTACAGGTACATTATTATACAAGTAAAAAACGAATAAAAACCCAGAGACAGTTAATATATAATTGCACTCTATATCAATGTCTATTATTATTTGTAACATAAAAAAATTATCATCTTGAACAAAGACAAATAAGATTTTTTTTTTAAATAAATCACTGCAAAAACTGACCTGAATGTTGGACTCCGTTGACCTTAAACCTGATGCGGTCACTCATGACTGCAATGTATGATATCTTGGAGCTCACTGATTGCCTTACTGAAGGAATATTATACCAACAAAAACAATAAATGTAAAAGAACTGCCAAGTCTCACACAAAAGCAATATTTGCGATATAAATTACTTCACGTACGTTAAAACGAAATATTTGAGAAAGGATCATTTCCTATCCCATTTTTTATTAAATTTTTAGGCCCAGAAGATAGTTCGTTGACTTATATTACTAAAATATTTTTTAAGTTTTACTTTCTTACACGTATGTACTTAAACCTCCTATTATGTTATAATTTTACGATAAATGTTACCTAACTGTTGTAAAAATAACTTTTATAATTAGAACATAAAATACAGTTTTTGCAATAAAACCATATGCAGCGTATTCTTGCTTTAAAAGTATACAGGGTGTAAAAAGACTAAAATCGAAAACTTAATGGTTGCATTCAGACCATGATACTGAATAGGTTTAGCGAAAAAAAAACGCAAAATATATGTTAATTTATCTAAGTTCTTTTTTGTATTTTTCTGGTTACATACACATAGTACAACATAATAGGACACTAACAACCTAATTATCTCATTTAGAAAACCAAAAAATAAATAAAAACAACAAAACTGCAATGTATTTTTAAATAAAATCAGTTGACCGGGGGTCATTACACAGTACCGCACGCGGTTCGATGACCGCGGCTAGGGAGCGCAGGCGCGTCCCGCCCGCAGTAGGTACCTAACACTAACTAAAACTTTAAACGAAATCACTCTCTAATCTGACTTTCTGATGGGTTATCAACCAACGCTTAAATAATAATGGTATCCTGTGCACTTGTTATTTTTTTTCGTATAATGAAATCATTCATCGTCTTCAATGAAATTCAAGTTTATTTTGCGCCGGGAATCGAACCCATAGCACCGTGCGTCTGAAGTCTTAAGCCTAGACGTGAGCCTACGCCTACGGTTTTCTGAATAGCAATGCTGATTCGGCAATCTATTCACATTCGCTCTTCTTACATACCGTGGGAGAGCCACGCTTCGGCATGAATGAGTCAGTTCGACCAGAGTGATACCATGGCCTCACAGAAAACCGGTGTGAAACAGCGCTGGCGCTGTTTGTGCCGCCTATAGTATTGCGGTTATCCATTGGCGACGGTAATCGCTTACCATCAGGTCATACTTCAGCTTGTTTAAACCCTATTCCATAGAAAAAAAATACAAAATTTCCAATACAAAACGCGAAATTTGTCCAGGAAACCTACGGATGCATCTAGCCGTAAAACTTTGAATTACTTTGAAATTTTTATTAATTTACCTAAACACAGAAGACGAAGCACTGTAGCGGCAAGTTTGGTGTGCCTTTGTCGGCGAATATCAAAGAAGCGTGATCTTTGAGTTTATGCGACAAAGGGTTTCCGATGTCATGTCGTAGGTATTTACCTATCGATACGTCAGATCGGCGGCGTGTCAAAGAACTTTAATTCCCTAATTTTATAAATAGGTACGAACTAGACCAGTCGGTCTTCAATGTTCGCACAGTCTGGACAGTTGCGTGGTGCATTATAATTTTTTTAAGGGATTTTTATGGGAATTTTTAAGGGACTTTCACGAAAGTTTTGTGTTGTAATTTTCCTTTTTTAAGTAGGTATAGTAAGTTAATTGTTTATTTTTTCGTTTTTTATTCTCATAAGTTATCAGTTATCACCGAATTTGTGTTATTTTTAGAATAGGTACTTATATTTTAACAGTGATAGTGATTATTTATAATGTTTAGTGCGAGGGAATACGGCCAAATGATTATGTGCTATGGTGTAGCCCGCGTAAATGCATCACGGGCTTTGCGTATTTACCGTGATAGGTTAGTCATCACGGCTGCCTATCAGAGAGGTTTGAATAATGAGAGGATTACATCTCAAAGGCATGGAGAAGGCCTAGAAGTAGATCTTCGAGTGGACGAACAGGTCTTGAGAGAAATCCTCGGGTTGGAAAACGAACTACGGCAAAGTTAATTAGAGGTCATGGAACCCCAATATCGCATCAAACAGTGCATAAGATTTTAAGAAAAAATAATAAAATATGCTCAGTTTGTGCCATTTCTGGGTCGACCGAGGCTCTCGCAGAATTAGGTAAGTAGCGTGAAGTCACTAGGTAGGTATTTTCGTTAATAGGGAACTTTACCGACGCCGCGACGCGTAGGTAGTTAAATTAAATAGTTATGAAAGGCATTGACCTAGCTACTCAGTGCGCGCATACATTGCTGGCTTCGGAAATTAATAAAAATCTTGATACATTGTTTTTTCCGGCTACAATTTTTTTTAAAGACAACTGTTTGATTTTTTTAATTAGTTTTGGGGTGCTGAAGCTGCATCTTTCGTTTTCGGAAGTCGTCTGGTTACACCCTGTATAGATATTGTAGAATGCGACTTTATCATAACGTACCTTTAAACAAGAGCTTCTTTTTAATGAAATAATAGAAACTATACCTACGAGTATTGTATTTCTTCTGTATACCAAAACATAAATAGCTTTTATTTCAAGTAGGGCTCTCCAGGTTGTTTCGAAACGTTGCAGTACTGACTAGTTCAGTGGTTTCAAAATGTCATTCCTATGGAGAAGAACTGACAAGAATTACTCATCAATTACTCTTTAAAAATAGACATTTACAAATTTCGTTGCATTATATTTTATTGTGTATTCAACAACAACATAAAATAGCAAAATAATAGAAAAAAAATTGGATTCATAATTGGCAAATATAGGTGTATTAATATAGTGTAAACAGAAATAAAATCGGGATCAGCAAGATGAGGAAAACAGTGTGATAAAATAATCACATTTGCTGAGAGTTTCTGACTTGGCGGGTCAACTTCCGCAGCTCGCAATCCATTTTTGTAAAGGAAGAATGTATATGCATACACACAAACCAGATTTTTTGGGCGTGTACATTATATACCCAGCGTGTTAATGTGCATATAATTAATTAATTATAAATCTCTGAGTGTAATAAAAAAAATTATTATGTGCGTCATATGTGCGTATAGTGTGTTTAGATTATGTAAATCATTAAAAAACCGGCCAAATGCGAGTCGGACTCGCCCATGAAGGGTTCCGTAGAAGCAAGTAAACATCATTTAAAAGTTCTTGTTGTTCGTTGTAACTTTGATCGATGTTTCAATAATAGTATATTGATAAAGGTAAATTTAGGTTTACGATTTATACCACTGCGATGGCCAGACTGCGGACACGGCGCTCCACACGTTGGCAGAATGTCCGGCGTGGGGGGAGCCGAGGCGTGATCTCGTGGCCGCCATCGGAGTGGGGATCCTCTCGCTCAGTAACATGGTTGCGGCCATGTTACGGAGCGAGAGAGCGTGGAACTCCGCCGTCTCTTTCTGTGAGCAAGTTATGCTTGCGAAGGAGATGGCGGAGCGGGACCGGGAGAGGTTTAGAACTCTTCCGGCCCGCCAGGCCCGGGAGCGGGCCAGGTACCGCAGGCGACTCAGGCGCCGGAGATCGCAAGATCTCCGTCCTCCATAAGCGCAGGCCTGGGGGTGACAGGTGAGGCCATCTATCACCCTAGCAGAAGCAGGCCGGGGTGGCAACGCGAGCGCTACAACACGCGCACGTTTCTTATTTGGCGGAAGGGGAGCATCGGAGTTCTCACACGGTAGGGGGCCGCCTGCAAGCCACAGATGGCCCGAGGTGCGTCGGGGTTCCAGGGACTTCCTTTCGAGGGTATACCTGGTTCCTCGACTCATAGTACCCGAGACGGCGTGCGGTTTTAGTCGGTTCGAGTCCGACATAGTCACCAACTGGTGGCATCCGTGGGGATTTCCGCACGAAAAAAAAAAAAAAAAAAAAAAAAAAAAAGGTTTACGATTTATGACGTATTAAAAAAAAAAATTTTTTAGTTTCAGTTCCAAGTATGAACCCCAAAAGTTATTGTTCTTTTTCTATTTTTGTGTGAAAATCTTAATGCGGTTCACAGAATACATCTACTTACCAAGTTTCAATAGTACACTTCTTATAGTTTCGGTAAAAAGTGGCTGTTACATACGGAGGGACAGACAGACATGACGAATCTATAAGGGTTCCCTTTTTAGCTATTTGGCTACGGAACCCTAAACACACGGATTTCAGTGTTCTTTAATTTTTATTTTTTATTAAAATTAGATTTATAAATGTTCTGGAAAAGAAAATAAATAAAAACTTAAGATTACAGTATGTTTACAATTAGAGAAGACAACAAAATGACTGCCTTGTTGGTTAAATGGATAGCGTATGCGGCTGTTGATCAAGAGGTCTCGGGTTTGATACCCGGGTCGGACCAAATGTTTGTAAGATCTGCAAATATTTACTCATTTTTTTTGCTGTAAACGGGACTTATTCGCGATAAAATTAAGAAGGTTACGATACCTTCTACTTGAATGCAAAAAAACTTTGATTATGACATGTTTATAATCAAAGGCAAATACATGTTTATTTGTAAAAGTCACGTCTAGTCTAGTCTAGTCAAGTCTATAAACCGTTATCTGCAAATATTTGTTTCGTAGTTTGAGTGTTTAGTATTTATGACATATATGTATATTGTAATGTATTTATATCATCATATATATGTCTGTCTGTCAGTTGTCCATACTACAAGCTCTGATTAGTTTGGGACTAGATGATGTCGTGTCAGATGTCCGGAATGTTATTTATTTATTTATTATTATTCATGCCGCTTGCAGTCGCTTCACCATAATGAATTATCGATTTTTGTGAAAGATATAAGCTTCTAAGCTTAATATCTGTACGTGTGTTCATATGTCTTATGTATATAGAGTGTGTATGTGTGCGTGCACAATATAATGCTAAAATATATTGTGTAATATACCCAGTATGGTTATAAAAATTGTGTACATATTGCATTGTATGTAGGTTACAATGTTTGTTTATTATGTTTCACACAAGTAAATAAACTGATAGTAAGATACACACACCACTTGTTCAGTTAGTTAAACTGGCTTAAAAATGACATAAAAACGTTCTTTACAGTAGTACAAGGCTGACATGTTTATAGTTTTATCTCCGTCAGATTTTACCGTAGGTATTATGCTTCAAAATGTTCGTAAATGATATCGTGGCTTATGAAATCGATTGGACTAAGTGGCGTGCTATTGAAGAGGCCTTTATTCATGGTTCGACTGCAATAGGCAAATTATAATAATGATACAATCGTTCATTCCTAATTTTACCCACACAAAGATGAAATTAAAAAATAATAATTCCTCCTTAGTGTGTGCTTACTAAGAAGCATCAACTCATGTTCTTCGTTTACGAATCAGTCAGATAGATTTAGTAATTTTATATAATAATTATAATATTAAAATAACAAAGCTTATTTCAGTTTTAATTGCCTTGTTGGTCTAGTAGTTAGCGTATATCGCTGATGATGTATAGGTTTAGGTTATATACCCGGTGTTAAATATATAGGTTCGATTTCCGGGTCGGACCAAATGTTTGTATGATCTGCAAATTTAGTAAGCATTGTGGCGACTTCTACGTACAGCGCAAGCAAAAAAAAATACAACGGCACCATCTAGCAAAGGAACACTGAACCTCGAAGAAAAACACGGAACTATACAGAGTGACTACTAATCCTGAATCGCGATAGAGAAATTCTCGCTCCGAATAGCATATGCAGCATAGCAGTGGCCCGCCAGGCATGATCACCTCGCCTGCTCGGAAGGTCCTCCCTTTGTGGAGGGACACGACATCTGTTCCTCCACAGCATCTTAACCTTTAGCAACTACAGTACTTTCACAGTTTTTATGTCGTGTGACTGGGACTGTAGCTACATTTAATTTTCATTTTTGTTTCGACAATTCAAAAGTGCCTGTAACTGGCCTACTTGAAATAAATGCTTTGATTTTGATTTTGATTTAGTAAACATCGTTAACATTGAGCGAAGCTAAAAAGGGATGTTATGAAAAATTACTGTTTCATTGTAATGTAGGCTAGTAGGTTAAAGCAAGTGTGAGTATGTATGTGTGCCAGAAGTAAAAGTATGCCAATGAACTTCTGGCAGAAGTTTTGGTACAATACCTGCTGAATTAAAGCAGTATTTGGATCAGCCAAATATTTCAAGATCGTCAAATGCCCTGAAATTTTGGATTGATAGTAGGCATTTCACTCCCGTGCTATTTTATTTCTTGCTACATCTGAACGAGTTGCTTCTGCAATCAATCTTTTAGCGCCTAATAATTATTATGTATGGCCTTAACACTCTCCTGAGAGGAGACCCGAGCCCAGCAGTGGGACGTTATGGGTTGTTGATGAATTATTGTAGTAGCCAAACAGCTGAACATATACAAAGTAGCCAAACAGCTGAACATATACAAAGTAGCCAAACAGCTGAACATATACAAAGTAGCCAAACAGCTGAACATACACAAAGTAGCCAAACAGCTGAACATATACAAAGTAGCCAAACAGCTGAACATATACAAAGTAGCCAAACAGCTGAACATACACAAAGTAGCCAAACAGCTGAACATACACAAAGTAGCCAAACAGCTGACATACACAAAGTAGCCAAACAGCTGAACATACACAAAGTAGCCAAACAGCTGAACATACACAAAGTAGCCAAACAGCTGAACATATACAAAGAGAATTTTCGAAAACTCTTAGGTCCTGAAAAATATTGTCAATACATAATTATCTTAATTAAATTTAAAAAATATTTACAAAGAACTGTGACCTTATACTTACAAACATTTATAATTTATTTTGTTTAATAAATATATTGTACTTTAAACATTTTTGAGCTGACTTACAATTTTTTTAAATAAACCCGATTTATCAAAATTTCGATATTTTTTTCGATATATCGAACTCCGATATTGATGTATTAAAAAAACGGATAAATCGAAAAACTGTTTTTTTTTTAATATCAACAGTTCTACAATGAATGACCCCTCTCCCTTTTTATATAAAAACGATCTTAGAAAAAATATTCTAATACTATAGTATGCTCAGATTACAAAAGAAAGTACAAAAGATAGTATGGTTAAAATGGATTCCCAAGTACCCAATCATTCATCAGTAACATTTATGTCCCCTGCCATGTATGTCGATAATGTGGTAAAGAATAGCATATTATTATATGCTTTCTCAAGATTCAAACTATCTTTATGTCAAACTAGCTGAGCCCCGCGGTGTTACCCGCGTTTCTTGTTGTAACCGCGGACAACGCCGCGGGGCCAAGCTAGCGTAAGTTACTCCTAATATCGGCTATCTTCCAGTAAAAGTCCCGTTGAAATCGGTCCAGCCGTTCCAGAGATTACCCGGAACAAACAGACAGACAGACAAAAATTGTAAGAAAAAATATTTTGTCATATGTACCGTGTATACATACTTCATTTAGCATTTAGGAAAAAGCGATTATTTTAATATTACAAACAGACACTCCAATTTTATTTATTTATATAGATTTCATTAAAGTCAGTGCAGGAGTTTAGCCTTGAAAGTGTAACAGTATTAACAGACAAACAAAACTACTTTCTATTTCATAATATTAGTATTAATATGTATGTTTTAGAAATAAATGTACAAGTCTATGCAAGTCTGCGATCAAGGGGTCTCGAGTTCATCTTTGATTGTCGTTATTAGGATTGCGGACCGATGTAGGAACTACCACAACTGCAACTCACCTTGTACACTCAGGGTATCTGCTTTAATACCTTGGAGTGCGGACTGTACACAGTTTTTATGGTGTAATTTTTCAGTAGCGTGCCAACTTTGTCCGTCACTCCTTTTATAAACGGTACAAAGGCTGGTACTCGGTCTACCCTAGGCTGCGCCATCGTCACCTTGGGGCGGCTTGTAGTGAAACTATACCCGTTACGTCTTAGTACCTCCTGAACATGAGCGAGTTCGGCGTCTAGATGTTCAGGGTCACAGAGATCGTGAGCTCGGTTATATAAAGACGTAACTACGGACCGCAGGTGGAGTGGATGATGGTGGGAATTGGCGTCCGTATGCGTAGGCTTTCGGTAAACCGTGTGTCCCAGCGTTCCATTATGTTTAAATCGATTAATTTTATATCGAGGAAGGTCAACGATCTGTCTCTTTCCATTTCGTATGAAAACCTGATGTTAACACCCTCAAATTATGTTGATTTGGTTAAAACCAACTAACTTAGTAATGATTCACTTGGCCGTTTGTTAAGGATTTGAAATATACAATGTTAACACCCCTATTCATCACGAAAAAATTACGCTAAACAAGATCAAAACGAATGGAAGTGTAGAGGGAACGGGTTTCGTGTCCCTCCAACACAAAGGGATCCTCCGACCAGGCGAGGTGATCATGCCTGGCGGGCCACTGCCCAACGGTTGATCTCGGGATGTTGTATGTATGATAAGCGGCGCGGTCTTGGAGGGGAGTGATGTGGCGACTTCCACATACAGCGCAAGCGAAAACATATGACAGCGCCATCTAGCGAAGAAACTCGGAACCACAAAGAAAACACGTAGCGATCTATACGTAGTGATTACTAATCCTGAATCGCGAAAGTGACATTCTCGCGCTTATATTGTAACAACTTTTTTTGTTTCATTGAAATATTTAGAATTAGTAACGCAATAAGATGACGTGTTTGGGTGAGCGCCATCTTTATCAGGTTAGCGGTAGCTCTTACACTCCTTTCTCATTGGTTTTAGAAAAACTTTCACCCGCGAGTCGTCAGATGGCGTCTTCACTCTCAGATATATCTTTGATGTGATTGATACTCTGTGGTAAATCGTGTTCTATTTTAGTCTCTGGGCAAAAGAAATCTATTTTTGTCTATGAGAATCAGGTGATGTTTTTCGATTAATGAATAGAGGGTAAAAGTTTTATTCCAGCGGGACCTTGAAATGTAATATAAAAGGCGGGCCATGATTCCCCGAGGAAAGCATTCTTGGTTCAACTACGCAATTGTGCATAACTCTGCTTATCTTAGTATTGGATTCGTGAAGAAGTTGTATTCTGAAACCCGCAGTCTATAAAAGTGGTAAGAACTCTGTCGCTTATTTAAACTTTATTTAGTTGTGTCAATGTCTATCTGTTTCAATAGGTATTTAGGATTATGTCCTTTTTTCCTAGGGTTTCAAGTTTTGGTTTGAGATTTACATCAAGAAACGCACACGTACGTCACCAACGTGGTCTACATTCGGCTATACCTTCGGGCACAATTGGCGAGTCCCACTAGCGGTGCGTGGGCTATCCAGCGTGCAGAAGTGATCGGGGTACAGGAGAGCTCCCTCCCGTACGACAAATCCCCTAGATTTGCCACAGGATCACGTATGGTTAATCCAATAATCATATCTCTTGCTAATATCTTATTTTGTTCACCGGTTCTTCCGTGACGGGCTAACGGACCTTTGCATCCGGTCTACTGGGTGTGAAGTTCAATTTTCACTACAACCTACAGGCGGGTCCAGGATGAAATAACCTAGATCAATAAGATTATGTTTTGTTGATCAACCCACCTTAATAACTTTTGTATACTTTCTAGATTTTAAGCTGTGTTACTAATTGTATTGTGTCACATTTGTGAATATATTTGTGTAAAACTGGTGAGTGGTTTTCTTTGAATTCCCTGAATTACTGCAAGGCACACATGGTTAATCCTCTGTGAGTTCAAGGCGCCCTTCTAACTCATGCTCACTGATATTGGCTACCCGGGGAGTAACCTTTCTTAACAGAAAATGTTACAATATAATATACAAATATTACACTCTTTCTGACGCAGTCGGGTAAAATACGTTCATATGAAGTCAAATAATGGGACTTTGAAGTAAAGTCTCTTGAAGACAGTATGGGTCTGAATGATGTTCGGGCACAAAGACTTGATCAGAAAAGTGACTGTCCTCAGTTACTAGGTAAGAAAGAATTTAAACTAAGGTTTAAACTATATAGAAAGTACAAAGAAAAGTAAATACAAAGCAAATGCAGCAAAAGTAAATGCATTTATTTTAATATCATATTACAACAAAACTTAACAAGACAATAAGATTTGTATTAGTAAAAACAAACAATAAACAAAACTAAAATCAAATAATATCTGTTTGAAAACAAGAACATTTTAAGAACAAGTTATAGAGAATATAATTTCAACGATAGTAAATCTGTGATTTGACCGAAACATTTGTTAACATAATTATGAAACCTTGTAATTATAGTTATTATATCACTCAAACATCAATTGTTCCATCTAATATGCATAGAAGGTATATAATCAATAATAATTAATTGAAAACAAACACAAGACTATATTGTAATACGGATACAATGAAAACAATAAAAAAACAAATAATCAAATGCTATTAAATTATTCAAAGGAAGCTAAAGTTATTATCTGGTTCTTGACATAGCTGCTTCTAACTTATTCAACTTAATTTTGAATTAGTTTAAAAACATTTATATGTTAAGCAAGGATACCTAGACAGAAAAAAATAATTAAAAACTTGAAGCCATCTGGATTGCTACTGAAGAGATAAGTGTATTAATGGACATCGCAAATGTATGTAGCAGACTCATAATTAGTTAGATAAGCAGGGATTTTTTTTAATCATAATTTTTTTTAAGGTTTCTAATCCGAAGAAGACAAAAACAGGATTCCAGCAACAGAATGAAAAGTATGTTAGTTAAATTTGAAATCTTTAACACTGGTGTTGGTCGACATGCAAACTGCTTTGGTGGAATACGGTCCATCTGAAATAAAGATACAGTTTTTAAAACTCCAAATATAGATACACAAATACTCATGGTGAAGATCGGCAATACATTGTTATACTACATTTTTTATTTTGGGTTGTACAGCTATTAAATGTGTTTATGTAAACAAAAACTCTTCTGTCTACTAAATTAGGCAAGGTAGAACGAGTGATATTTTTAGTGATGGTAGTTTTTAAATTATTTTTTACTTCGATAAATCTAGAGTATTTTTAAGTTTATCGAGAGCCTGCAAGTAGGTTGGTAAATGTACTAAAATACTAGTAAAGATGAATTTATTAGTAATAGGGCGTTTTAAGTTACTTTTATCGTATTTCATTAAAGACTTACCAATTTGGAACCATTCAGTAGTAGGTATTCCAGATTCTTGTCGAGCTGATGTAATTGCTTCTCTAAGCGCAAAAGGTATGCAAGGTGCAACACATGCGGATGGCTCTCCAACAGCTGTTGAAAACAATTTTAAACTGTGTTATACTACTCAATATACAGTCACTACAATAAAGTAG
Organism: Phragmatobia fuliginosa; assembly: GCA_932526445.1. Taxonomy (NCBI): domain Eukaryota; kingdom Metazoa; phylum Arthropoda; class Insecta; order Lepidoptera; family Erebidae; genus Phragmatobia; species Phragmatobia fuliginosa. Next base: position 19,294,369 of record OW052069.1, on the reverse strand, counting down.
TTGGTTGGGTGTCACTATTGTTTCAATAAATCATTTAAAAATGTATCATGTGATAAATTAAAACTGTTCGTCATCACCATGTTTACTATAGATTTGTATCAGGATATGCATTGTTGGAGTTGTTATCCTTCATGAAAATAAGTATTCGATGATATCTGCTATGCAACTTTCCAGAAAGGTGGCTGTAATACAAATAATTTAAAAGAATTACACATTTTTATCGCACCTTTGGATCCCAAAATTGCATCAGGGCCAAGTGATTTTTCTTTCAGGTACACATTAAACTTTTGCGGAATATCTCTTGCTTGCGGTATAGTGTAGAACCAGGAACGATCAGTAATAATTCTTCCAGTTTCTGGGTCATACACTAAATTCTCAGATGTCCAATATCCCATAGCCATTATAAAGCCACCTTCGACCTGTAAAATTTTTTCACATTATAAATAAGTAATATTTTTCCAACACTATACTCACAGTTTGTTTAGCTTTTAATTCCCTGAACACTTAGACACTATATTGCCATTCTAAATTTTTTTGAGGTTTTGAAGTTGTTGAACACAAAAATAGAAGTCATCAAAAGAAAATTTGAAGGGATTTTTTGAAAAGAAATCTCTATTATACTGCATTCACCATTCACATTTAATTTGAGTTATATTAAACAGCTCATGTAACAGCTGTCAGAATGTAATTTAAGAAAAAAATAATGAAAAATATTAAATAAGATATCAATGTGTGTCAATTTTCTTAGATATGTGTGTAAGATTGCATTATTTTGTCTTTAGCTATTTGTAATATATTAATATCATGGGAAACACATTCTAAGTACTCACTTGTCCAATATCAATGACAGGGTTAATAGACAATCCCACATCCTGGTACAGGTCAACTCTTAATATTACGTATTCCCCAGTCAGGCAATCGATTTCTACTTCAGATAGTGCTACTCCATATATATCGTAATGTTGTATGTCGCCTGTGTTGACAAATCCTTGTACTTGAAGACTAACATCAGAGTTATAAGCTGTTTTAATTAATTCTTCCCAAGATGGGTTAGTTAAAGTATCCCTGATAGGTTTTAGTCGCTCAAGTAGCTGGTCACAGCACCTCTTTAATCCAATAACAATATGTCCATGTGTAAAGCTGCCTCCAGTCACGAAACTATTTGGTGCAATGGTTGTTTCGTTAGGTTTAATTACAATTTTGCTGAGTGGCACACCTAAAAAGTAAGCTGCTATTTGAGCAGCCTTCGTATTAATACCTTGTCCCATTTCAACAGCTCCGTGAGTGATCACAATGGTACCATCGCCATGAAATGCTGAGACTGTTATATTAAGACGTTGACCACCAGTTGGGGCCCATCTTGCAAAAGAAAACCTTAATCCACGTTTCTTCCACCTGTTTTGTGTATTAAAACTATCAACTGCAGCTTTTCTAGCGACATATTCCGCATCGGTTTTAAGTTTTTCAACCATATTTGTAAATTCATCATGTCTCTCTCTATCCAAATTTCTCATTCGAACTTCAACTGGATCCATGGAGAGTTCATAGGAAATTCTTTCCATTACATGCTCACTAGCAGCAATAGCTTCAAGAGTACCTGTAAATATACAAAATAAAAGTAAATACTTGATAATGAGCTATTTCTTAAAACACTATAAATATTTTTGTATTAAATCATATTTTCTTACCTGGCGCTCGACAAAATGTATTTTTCGCTGTATCAGTAATCGTGTCATAGATCTTGTAGTTGATTTTAGTCACATCGTAACAGTTGTTATATACATCAACTCCAAGTGGGCTCATGGTTTCATTTATTTTGTATCCATTATCTTCGTACATAGAGGTGTTTAGATATTGTATAACTCCTGAGTTATTGACTGCAACCTAGTACCAGGATAAGATATTTTTTTAGAAATCAAAAGATCATATTTCGCAACATCTCTCTCTCTCTCTCTCATCATCTCTCAATATTATCATCTCAATCTTTTAATATTTTATATATCAATACGAATAAGATGATATTAAGCTTTTAAATCTAAAAAAATAAATAATTAAATTAACTTACTTCATACTCATTAGTGCAAGGCATTCTTTTTCCGACTGCTTGCATATTAGTAGTCAGGGGTTGAATGAATCGGCAGGGACGATGCAATTTCTGAACAACCAAGCTGCAAGCGATAGCGCTTTGAATACTGCGGGAGATCTTAATACCAAAAGCACCGCCAATTCGACGTAGGTAAACGTCTATCCTGGATAAAAGAAATTTATTATTTAATTCTTTATTTAGCTTTCAACGGTATATTTATTTTTCTATTGTGCGTTGTGGGCCCGACATGTATGTACTTATAACACATTATACCCCATTAAATAACCTTGAGCAGTTATGCTTGTAGACTCCTCTCTAGATAGGTTTTAGCCTGTTATACGGGTTAGTACTGGGTTTGTTTCAAGTTCTTCTTCTCTTACCGTAATTTCTCCTGCGTAGTTTGCTTTTTTAATCGCTTCTTACTACAGTACTTGGTACTGACCAATGAAATGCTGTAGGGGTGTGGTGACACTTAGCACTTTTCATTCATCTTAAGACGGTTAAATGTTTAAGTAGGTAAATCAAATACACTAAATCTACAACACTTACTTGTTTTGGGGAATACCTAAAGCCCTTGATATCATAAGATGTGTTCCGTCGAGGAACTGCGTGGCTGAATGTACTTCTAAACCTTCTTCCGTAGGTCTTGCTACAGTTACCAAAGTTTCCATAGAGAAGTGGTACTGTCCATATAATGTGGTATCCCCACTGATTACTTTATGGATATCAGTTCCTGGGTTGGTGGCATCAGCAGAAAAGAACAGTGTATTTCTCGCTTCATCTTTTCTTGCGTCCTTGATATCAATCACAGGTGTTTTAATATTATTGTATGTTACTTTGACATAACTAGTTGCTTTATTAGCCATATGCTGAGTTTCTGCAACGATAATTCCAAGAGGTTGGTGATAGTATTTACTGACGCCGTCAGCAAGTACTTCTTCATTTCCACTAAAGAACATCATGTCTGATGGCGTGAAGGAATTGAGTCCAGGAATATCCTTGGCTGTATAGAAGGCTAATACTCCATCAAGTTTCTGTAATGCATGATTCAAAATTACAACATAAATCATGTAACAAATTTAATTGTTGGATTAACTTTCATGAAGTAGAATAAAAAATTAGGGCCATCCAATGATTGTATTTTAACTTTTTTTATTATTATTTAAATTTTAGCCTGCCAAAGTGACTCTACTCTTCCTGATAGAAATCATCAGTAGAATCTAGAAGTAGGGGTCACCATCCTCATTGTGAGGCTAAGTAATGCAGCATGGTGACCCAAACCATAGCGGCCTGGCGACCCATACCATTTCAATACAAAATACTTAAAATGAATGCTACAACTATCACGATTTCATAAATATACATATTCTGTTGCTCGTGCTAATAATAGTATAAGTATAAATATTACGCAATGTATCTCGACAAATAAAGAAAATAAATATCTTACCAATGCTTCCGAAGCGTCAATCTTTACAATGTTTCCTATCGCAGTACTAAGAACAAATGCTGCAAACACCTCATTATTCATTTTAGGAGCATCTTCCGTATACACAGCTTCTCCCGAACATTGAAGCTGTAGAAATAATATATTATAAGTTATTTATGTTTTTTCACTATTGTCTTGTCATTACAATACTTGGTCTTCCATAGGAAAAACACCTAAATATTATTTAAACACTTATATAAAGCTTGAAGATTGATATTTACTTAATTCTAAATGACATATCTAATAGAATTTCCCTAAAATATGTAATACAAAGTAACATATGTCTAGCCATGCTACCCGGGGGATAGACCCAATAAGTGCTAGCTTGACGTCGTAATGGGTGACACGCATACTAATAGTCTCACTACCAAGGATGCCGAAGACCGGGCAAAGTGGAGGAGGAAGAGCAAGTAAGCGGACCCGGGCTCAAAAGTGCAAGTTATGAAAGCAATCGGGAAGACGTTAATGTTACTTTATATAGTGGTATATAATCAATATACTAGTTTGCCAGACATTACACTCTAAACACAATTATGAATGTTGTAAACAATTTAGGTAGTCGTATATTACTTTTATGTTTACTTTTCTTTACTTAGAGGACAAAATTTATAAATTTGACAAATAATTCATTGAGATAGAAGGCAGAGCGAGCCAGAGCCGAAATACGCTATCTGCCAGAAAGTCGTCTACAGATAAACTTCAGCAAGCATTCCCGCCTCCAAATCCCACGGGGAAGTACCAGTCAATACCATTTAAACCATCAGGCTAAACAAACAGTCAAAAATTACATACTTGCTTTAATTATAATTTGACAGAACAACTTACCAAAGACTCAAGTTTATTAGCCTGCTCGAAGAACGGAACCACGTCTTTGTCAATTGAATAAACTTGTTTGGCGTCTGACAACCCTCTTGCTTCATGAAGGTTGACCATTCCGGACTCAAATCGTGGAGACAGGATTGATGGTGGACAAATAGTCAGCAGAGCCTAAATTGTAACAAAAATAATGTTTATTCTGTGCGATTTGATACAGAAGCTTGATCATAATTCAAATGCATATTTAGTGGTCTAAGAAAACAATTGTAACAAACACGATGTAATTTTATTACCTTATAAAATAACGCCTTTGCGACATGTCTTCTGTATTCTGCTGAAGGTGCTGGTGGATTCTCGTCAACTATTAATTCTCCATCAAGAACATTTATTGCAGCTTGTAAAGTTTCATTTTTGAAAATTTTCTTGCCAACTAAATATGCTTCAGTTGCTGTTGCTCTCAAAAAGTTATTTGATAAAGCTCCGTATACAATTCTGGCTGTTTTTACTGAATTGCACTTGCTTAGCTTATATAAGAAGCCGGCGTTAATTATAGCGCGCGCACTCTGAGCACGTGGCATCAACTAAATAAAATAAGTTAGATTAGAAAAATTAAGGAAAATTAGGATGAATAAAATATTTAACAAATTAATTATCTTTACCTTATACGTTACCAGCTTATATTCATCACTTAGTGGTGGCAGAAGCACGTTATAAATAATTTTTCCATTCATATCCACTTTCAAAAAGTCCTGCATTGTATATACTTTTTCAGATCCATCCTTGTCCACTAGAAATATATATTGTATTTCGTAAAATTTTGCGATTTTTTTTACTCTCTTTTACAGCTAAATATTATTTTAACTGTTACTTTATTTTAAATTCAATGTTGTTAAAAGATCATTAATATGATCAACAGTATTAAGGAGTCCACTGTTGGACACAGACCTATCCATAATAAATATTACTATTAGGATTTTACAAGATAATATAGAGGAAAAGTAATTGGTAAAAATTTATATAAAAATAGGTTAAATTTAATTACTAAAAAATACTTTCATATGACAAGCCAAGGATCGAACCCAGTGGCGTGCAATGTGAGAAGCCTATGACGATGATTCATATGAAGTTCTTAGATTATCAAATAATTCAATCATTTAAGAAGTAAAAAGGCGAGAAGGATATGTCACCGAGCCCAAAAAATAGAGCATTATGAAGTAATTATATATATCATCAATATGATCATCGACATCCTTTATAAGTGTACTGCTAGATATAGACTCCTTTGTAGAAATTATAGAATTGTCTTTCTATAATCTAATAAAATCAAAACAATAAGTCATCAACATACTTATGGTGAGCTGAGCTCCAACCGTCTCAAACAATAGAAATACATCTGTCGTACTGTTGTTCTTATGTTTGATCATCAAATTGCCTCCAATAGTACCCACCTGAAATAAAACTTTGGTCGGTTAGATTCAGTTTTAAGATACTTTGTTTTTGTCGAAAATAATCTCCGATTGGACCTACTACAGAAGACCACTACCCTCTTACAGAAGATCATAAAATGACCGTATTTGTGCTGTTGTCTTTCGTTGCTGAGTGTGAGTCCCGGGAGAATAGTGTAACAGGTCATCATGCTCCATTGTATACACTAACAATGAGGAATGTGGTACATACTCTTGAATTCTCCTCATGCTTTCCATCAGGCAGAGTAGACTCACTTTGGTAGGCTCCAATATAAAAAAAAACTTAAATAGGAAATTAAATTTTGTCGACGGCTTCCTCTGCGTACAAATTATCACGGCACATACGTTTTTCGTTGAAATTCAAAGTACCGCCCTGTCAATTTTCATTGAAATGAAACAGTGGCAAAGCTTTAAAAGCCCAAGAGATCGAGAGACAAAGTAACTTTCGAGAAGACCGATGTAAAATATCCTTACATTTCTAACAGGAATATGGGCAACCATCAACAAATGGTCATAAATCTTCTGCAGGTAACTGAAGTACTCCTTAGTGGAGTATTCCTTCAAGGTATCCAACATTTGTGTCAGGGTCAAGCCAGCACCGAGTACCAGATTCTGATCGTATGTAATAGTTTTTAGTTCCGTAAGATGGGATATATCTACTAAATGCGGTGGATAATCATCTATTGGAGCAATACCTGAAAATATACAAAAACCCTTATTTATTAAAGGTTTAACTTTAAATATATATTTATAATCTATTTTAATTTTTTTATATGTTTTCATAATATTAATATTTTAAATGTTAGTATATAGATCTACATAGAAAATATATTTATTAAACAGAAAAACACCCAGACTCCGAAACAAATATTTGTGGATCACACAAATATTTGATCTGACACGGGAATCGAACCCGAGACCTCTTGATTAGCAGCCGCATACGCTAACCACTAGTCCAACAAGGCAGTCAGATTTCGGTAAACTTTAATATTTGGTGGTTTTCAGGGTGAAAAATCTATCTAGATTAGTCTTATGTTTGAAAGTTGCGAATTTTTAAATTTTTATTCGCTTTTCTTTTGCATTTATCATTACTATTAACATTGTTTGCGACACTTATTTTACCCTTTCAGTAACACTTGGTTGGTGGTTGGTACTCCAAAACACCAACACCACAGCTATTTGAGAGAATTAATGGCGTTGTTAAACAATAATAAGTACTAGCTCAAAGCTCGGTTGCATGGCTAATAATTACATAAACGACATGCTCAAAATATTTAACAATAGAAACATATTTTCACCTTTTGCAGTATTTCCATTAACCAACATGTATTCCATTCCAAATAACTCATCCCTAAATAACTGCAGTACTTCTTGAAGCGTGTTGGTTCTGTACCAAGTTTTACCATCCTTGAGTTTTATCTTCTTGATAGGAGTTTCAGCAACTGAGTTTTTCCTTACGACACACCAATCATCATCAACAGTACAGCTATTTCTACATGCCCTGGCGTTTTTCTTGCAAATTGAAAGGTTTTCAAAATCCTTTATCTTGAGTTCTTTGGGAGCGTTACTAGCGAAACTCTTGAAGCAATGTATGATGGGCCTATACCCTGTGCATCGACAAAGATTGCTTCCGAACGATTTTTCAATTTCCAACATTGTAACGTCGTTGTTTTTGGACTCCAAAAGCCTAAAAAGGAATTATAAAAAAGTTTTTTTCTTAATTTTTTTACGTACATTTCTTTTACAATTTTTCAAATGGTAGGTGTCTTTTATAATAGGTCTTTACCTATGAAATTGCCGTTTTGTATACAATAAGTGAAAGTACTTATTTTTTCAAACTTTTTTATTTTTGTTATTCAAAGTAATCATCCATGCAATCGACGCATCTTTGCCAACTCTTTGGCAGTTTATTGATGCCCTTCTTGTAAAAATATGCTGGACGAGAGGCAACAAACTCTTCAAAGGCAATTTGTACTGCCTCTCGGGAATTGAATTTTTTACCCACTAAAAAGTTGTCTAAAACTAAAAAGTGTTACGTGCGACGAAAAATGGGTCATGTTCGACAATAGACAGCGCTCAGCAAGTTGGTTAGACCCTGGTTCAGCACCAAAGCAATGCCCTAAACCAAAAATGACCCCTAAATAGGTGATGGTCACTGTTTGGTGGTCTAGTGCGGGTGTGATTCACCACAGCTTTTTACAAAACGGCATGAGCATTAATGCAGATGTGTACTGTGAAGAGCTGGAGAGAATGATGGAGAAGCTTGCACATCTGCAACCAGCTTTGGTCATTCGGTCGTCCCCACTGCTCCTTCACGACAACGCGCGACACCATACTGCACAACACACAGTCTCCAAGCTGCAAGAGCTGGGGTTGGAAGCTCTCCCTCATCCGCCATACTCACCAGACCTTGCACCTACCGACTATTACTTTTTCCAAAATTTAGACAACTTTTTATTGGGTAAAAAATTCAATTCCCGAGAGGCAGTACAAAATGCCTTTGAACCCGTCCAGCTCGTTTTTACAAGAAGGGCATCAATAAACTGCCAATGCGTTGGTAAAGATGCGTCGATTGCATGGGTGATTACTTCGAATAACAGAAATAAAAAGTTTGAAAAAAAAGTACTTTCACCTATTGCATACAAAACGGCAATTTCATAGGTAAAGACCTAATATTATATAAAAAATTTGCTTCTTTTAGTTTAAAAACTGCCACACTGAAAAACATCAATGGCAAGTGGCCTTTATTTGCAATTTGTTAGGCTGGTGCGTATTATGAAACCACATTTTTATGACTGTAATTTTAGTTCCACAAACTCATGCGGTAAGCCTTTTCTATTTCTTATTCTGTTCTTAAAAAGGTTTTATTCCCACTCTTGAAACTAATTATATCTCAATGAGAACTTTACAGGCAAATTTATATGAAATAAACACAAAGAACACCCAGAACAACTATTAGTAGATCACATAAAAAAAAAACACATGCAGGGCTTAAACTTACAACACTCAGCGTAGTAGCTGAAGGTAGTAAAGCCACGCCACATATTTAAGCCTAGCAAAGTGACTCTACTCTGCCTGATGGAAAGCATGAGTAAAATCCAGGAGTGGGGATTTCTTTGGTGAGTGCTAAACCGGAGGCCGAACGATGCAGAAACATTTCACCTTTGAGGGTGTCCATGGTGCATTCTTGTCATTCGTAACTAGGATGGTGACCAGTACTTTTGGATTTTACTCATATTTCCTATCAAGCAGAGTAGAATCACATTAGCAGGCTTAAATAAGTCAGTAAAAACAGGGGGGTGTCACTCCACAGTTTAAGTATAGTCGGCCGCCTGCCTGCCGGGACAAGCATACCGGTCGAATAGACGTCGTCAGAACAGGTAAGAGTTACATGATAGAAAGAGACGCAACGGTAGGTAAATATAATTGTAGTTGATTGGGCGCTGTGCGATCTGAATTGAACTTAATGTTTTGACGCCTAGGGTCCCAATTTCTTTAATTTACTTTTCGGAGTGAGGCTTCTGTATCAGTACTATTGTGTATTCTGTGTTAAAAATCATTAAGAAAGGTGACCGTTTAAACCACGACGCCATACCTACAGCCTATTGCCATATTGGCTTTAAGCAAACGTAAGCTTACCCGTTCATGGCCATAATCCACCCAGGCGTGCAGTACCCGCACTGAGTACCAGCTTCATCAGAAAGGGCACTCTGAAGTTTGTGGTAGCCCTCATTCCTGTTACCCAAACCTTCTATCGTAGTGATATCCCAGTCTTGACAAGATGTCACGGATACTAGACACTGTGGGTGTAATTAATAATTATGTTAATGTTATTCTGTTCTTAAATTTATATTGTTATTCTTATTGTTATATAGAAGTTCATAAATTATATTCTTTATTTATAATTAAAATTAAAGTAGAATATTTTATACAATATTTTATATGGACAAGGAAATAAACGAAGAATGAAAATATTTTTATTCGTTTTAGTTAATGATATTATTTCAATGTTGTCCGTTGAAAGTTTGCCTTTACTTTATAAATAGAAATATATTACCAATATTTACGTAATTTCAATACACAATAAGTTAGGATTAAGTTGATATAAAAATAAATATAGACGTATACATGCGTGTAACATAATATTAATTCGAGATAAACTATAGTTAAACTAAAAAAAAACCTACTTGTGTATTTATTTAAAAGTGACTTTCTTTTTCATTTTATTACTTTACTTTTGACTGCCTTATTGGTCTAGTGGTTTGCGTATGCCGCTGCCGATCAAGAGGTCTAGGGTTTAATTCCCGGATGAAAAGTTTGTATGATCTGCAAATGTTTGTTTCAGAGTTTGGGATTTTCTATGTATTATTTATATGTATTTACAAAACAATATATATGTATTTATATCAGTTGTATACCACACATAATACAAGCTATGCTTAGTTTGGGACTAGACGATGTTATGTGTCAGATGTCTAAATATTTATTTTATTATATTTAAAATGTATATATTTATTTAACTGGCTTCATTATTCATTAACGACAAACTTTCTTTTTTTATATATATACATCATTATTATAATATGTATTACGTACAAATAAATAATAAATAAAGCAAATAAAAGTAAAATTATAAACTCATAAAGAGTTGGCTATTCACCATCTGAGTTGCGAACGATACTTAAGCATGACAAGGCAATATTTTTGCTATTTAAGCATACAGAATTATGGTAATAAATGTGTTTCAATAAACATCACCATCTGAGTAAATACGTTTGATGCTCTTGTTTCAACTGTAAATATTATGAGATTAACGAACCAAAATTCGTAATGAACAGTTCATTACTAAATTCGTATGAAAGCATGTAGAACAAAATAGAATAGAATACATTTTATTGTACACTAGTAATTACAATGTACATAAAATAACAATAATAAACAGATTGACCATGTACAAATGGCGGCCTTATCGCTAAAAAGCAATTTCTTCCAGGCAACTTTAGGATGGAGAAAAATTGCTGTGAAGAATAAACGAGTTTCATGGGTAGTTTTGGTACGAGGAGAAAAAATAGTAATAAAAAGTAAAAAAAAAACTAATAGGATAAATATAGAACAAAAGAAAAAAAAAATAGTTCATACTAAAATAAATGCATACACATATACATACAATAATCATAGATACATTACACATATAAAGACAATATAATTTTCAATGAATGTGTAAAATTAAAGATAAAAATAAGGATAAAATACGTTTTATGTACATAGTAAATTAAGATGATAGGTAATATTCCCTGACCACTCTTTTAAAAATAGACAAAGATTTGGCACGCCTTATAGTTATTGGTAAAGCATTCTATAGTCGGACAACCTGTACAGTATATTATCATCGAATGCTGTACAATGTGTCGGTACAGCAAGTTCTAGAGACTCCGATGACGAACGTCGGAAAATAGAAGGTATCGTAACCTTTATAATTTTATCGTGAATAAGTCCCGGTTACAGTAAAAAAACATGAGTATATTCTAGTGTGTGTTGGTCTATAAGTCTTCATAAAACATGAATTAAATATATTTCATCATCATCAATCATCAACAGCCTTTAACAGTTCACTGCTGGACATAGGCCTCTCCTTGATGGGCACGCCGTTATTGCGGCGGTAAGACCTGTTATGGAGGATTGGCTCGAGAGGCATCATGGCAGCCTCTCATACCGTCTGACACAGGTGATCACTGGAAAGGGGTGCTTCGGAGATTACCTATATCTAATCGGAAAAGAGCCAACGCCTGAGTGCCACCATTGCGGTGGCCAAACCGTGAATACGGCGCTCCACACGTTGTCAGAATGTCCAGCATGGGTGGAGCCGAGGCGTGACCTCGTGGCGGCCATCGGAGTAGGGATTCTCTCGCTCCGTAACATGATTGCTGCCATGATACGGAGCGAGAGTGCGTGGAACTCCGCTGTCTCCTTCTGTGAGCAAGTCATGCTTGCGAAGGAGATGGCGGAGCGGGACCGGGAGAGGCTTAGAACCCTCCCGGTCCGCCAGGCCCGGGAACGGGCCAGGTACCGCAGACGACTCAGGCGCCGGAGATTGTCAAACGATCTCCGTCCTCCATAAGCGCCACCTGTTACCCTAACAGAAGCAGGCCAGGGTGGCGGCGCGAGTGCTACGAAGCGCCCGCGCCTCCTTTTAGACTTCTGGAACTTGGGGTTTCCACACAAGAGAGGGTCATCTGCAAGCCGTGGATGGCCCGAGGTACGTCGGGGTTCCAGGGACTTCCTTTCGAGGGTACACCTGGTTCCTCGGCTTATAGTACCCGAGGCGGCGTGCGGTTTTAGTCAGTTCGAGTCCGACATAACCATCAACTGGTGGTATCCGGGGGGATTTCCGCACGAAAAAAAAGGCCTCTCCTTGAAAAGGAGGTATTGGCCTACTATACCACGCTGGCCAGACGGGTTGGTATAGGGTTGGTTTCGAGATTTCCTTCTCTTTGCATTGATGTTGTCTTGCGTAGTTTATCCCTTAGTCGCCGTTTACGATACCTACTTGGGATGAATAGTGGTGATGATACTCTGTATTCTTAATCCGTCACCACACGGACAATTTATTTTAATTTATTGTAATCTAAAAAATCTATTTATTTTATTTTAAATAAAACAATTTTGACTGAGTATAAATTTGAAAAATTTAGAAAAAAAGCCGATTCATTAATATAACGGAAATAATAAAAATACAATAATACAAATGTAACTAAATTTAATCAATACTAAACGATAGGCTCATTGTGTTAACACAGATAGCGAAGTAGTAGACGAGAAAATAAAAGTCAAAACAACAAAAGCAGATGATTAACTTACGGCATTAACAGACTTGGCGGCTTCTCCAGGTGTGGTGGAGGCATTCACAGTACAGGCCCCGCAGCCACCCTCGCGACACATATACTTGGTACCTCGCAACTCTAACGTCTCACGGAGGTAGTCCACCAACATCACATCGGAGCTCACTTCTTCTCCAACTATGTAAAATATTTATTAAATTAATCATAACCAAGTTGCTTCAGGTGATTTGAAGCAAACACCGAGGTTACTTTTTTACTCTGATTTGAATACAAGCAAACACCCCACGCTTTTTACTCTGAATTGAATTATTCTCCTAATAAATTAAATTTTATAATGATTTTATTTCGAAGTAATTAGTTATGATTGATTGTTCAATCTTCTACTACTGTGATATAAACTCTGTAATTAAAAATTATTTTCTACTTTTTAGTTCGATTACCTATAAAAGCGTGTTTTTTTAGTTTTTTTTAAACTATAATTTAGTTTTCATTTTTTAGTTCGATTTTTCAATTAATTATTTGAGGACATGTGATAGTATTGAAATGCCTAACGAACTATTTCGTAGTCTAGTCATTTCATCTAAAGCTTCACTATTGCATGGGGTTTTTCCTGTTAACTTAGAGCAACATCCTGGCGGTCCTAATAAGAATATTGGGAAACTGTTATTGGATTATTGCATTGTCATCGATCCTTGATAGGTGTGCAAAGTTTTAAATTAATCAAACTTCTGGAAATTGATGAAAATTATGCTCAAAGATTCCATTACATACATACATATAATAATATACATACAACCCAAGCTAATATAAGCGTAGTAAAAATAAACACCTCCCACCATATAACCTGCTCAGATAACGTGCTCAATAAAAACAATCGGGGAGAATTTCTACTATAGAATTTAGTATACAATCTCTATTCGTGAAAATTAAAATTATCAAACAAACACTTAATAAATATTTTTTTATTAAATTACCTTGATGTTCGACGCCATTGACTTTAAAGGTAATAACATTACTCATGATGGTAACTGATCTTGACTTGCGTCTGACTGAAACTGACTTTAGGAAAAAGCTTACACTTTAATATAAATACGAGTGAGAAAACGTTTCAGAGGCATCATCAACAAACAATATCAAAACACCTGTATCCTTATTTGCTCATATTTTGTGAACATTAAAATTCTCAAAGGAAAATTGCTTAATCATGCAGCTTGGTTGCAATTGTCACGTTTCATATAAATATATACACTACTCATCTTCCGAGCCTTTATTCCCAAGTTTATTTGGGGTCGGCTACTAGTTCCACCGGTTTTACCTGAATTTCAGTTTTTCCACGGAGCAACTGGCATCGGACCTCCGCAACCCTAAGGGAGAACTGAAATTCGAAGATTGAACTAGTTGTCAGTATATTTGAGGGCACTTACTTCCCAATAACGATTGCCATAGATGATCATGACAACCGGGACCGACGGCTTTACGTGCTCTCCGAGGCACGGGCGTGAATAACCGCCAAACTTCCAAACTCTGCTGCGGCTGCTATTAGGAATTTCCTAAGAAAATCCCAAAAACACTTTTTGGCCCGACCCGGGATTTGAACCCGAGACCTCTCGATTAGCAGTCGCATACGCTAACCACTAGACCAACGAGGCAGTTAAATATATACACTACTATTAGACGTTTATACTACACGCAAATTTAAATAAAGGATGATGTTGAAAATGTTAAAAAGAGAAAGCTTTGGTGCAAGACTCATGGAAGTAGTTGAGAGAAAGAATGTGTGCAGTAAAAGGTCGTCTACGAACAACATTAACCGACCAAACTTTACTGATTATTCTCTTTAGTGATATCGAAGAAGGGCCATGTTAAAAGTGCCAAGAACCGAAGAGCATGCAGGCAGCAATTAATAAACTTTTTTGTGGGAGTCGATTTTGCTTGAAAATGTTTCACACTCAAAAAATAGGTACCAGTCAGCTAGTCAATCAATAATATTCATGTTACTCATTACTTACTGTTCCAACAATAATACTAGTATATGTTAGTCGAACCCCACTGATTTCACCTTAAACGGGATGGCTTGACCGGAGCGGTACTACCCTCACACAGAAGACAACCGTCGCCATATCGTGAGTCACCATGCTACATTATCTGTACTCACAATGACGATCGTGACCCCTGGTAATACCTGATGTTCAGATTCTACCAAAGCAAAAAGTACCTTACAATGCTGGAAATAGAACTGTCAATTGTGATGAATCAAAAATACAGAGTGATTATCGTAAGAGCCGACTAAGGATGCAAATTACGCAAGTCAGTGCTGTAAAGGGAAGAACATCAAGAGGTAAATTTTATACCAATCAATCAGATGATCAGATGATCAACGTGGTAAAGGCTCACGGACCAGAGTAGCCAGAAAGTATTTTTTCCGATAATAAACTGTCATTTATTGCGGGAGGAAATCTTCACACATACTTAAGTTAGACTCACATATAAAAACAATTGCCTATCACAATAATAATTTTAACAAAAAGGAACCGACTTCAAAGAAAAACTATTCCGAGTACCCAAATTGCGAAAATTGTGCCTATGATGTTTGAGGAGTTCCCTCGATTTCCTTGGGATCCTATCATCAGATCCCGATATGGTGACGATGGAACCACCTGCAACCTACTCCCATTCCAATGCAATAATAATTTGTGAAATCGGTCTATAAACGACGAAATGAACGCTGAACATCCATTAAAAAAAAACCAACGAATTGAGAACCTCCTCCTTTTTTTGAAGTCGGTTGATAAAGTAATAGGCGATATCGATACACAAATTATAATTAAAACAAAAAAAAATACACACACAAACACATTCGCATTTATATACTTCATTGTACACCAAATACAGTTTTTACAGTTGAAAGTCTCCATAAGACATGTACAAAGGGCGGCCTTATTGCTTAAAGCAATCTCTTCCGGACAACATTTGGATGGACATTTCAACAAAAGATAAAGAGTCCATTTAGCCATATGCTTTAACAGAAGGGGCTGCTAACGTATTCCAACGTATGCTAACCGACTCATTACAGTATTCCTCTATGAGTCCAAAACCTTTTTTTCCATGAAGACCGTTATGTTCAAATAAAGAAAAATTAGAACTCACTGTGTGCCTCTCTTTACAAATCAACCAGTTTTATAAACGTAGTATGATGTAGCAGTTTTCATATTTTTTATAATTTATAACAGATCTTGATCAAAACATGAAGCGATATAGTATGCAAATAAAGTACCTACTCCTACTCAGCTGGCGATATTTTCACAAAAATCTGTTCAAATAATTTTCAGGTGTATAGCATTTCTTGCACCGCACTGATGAATAATATGCCAACAGTGAGAGTATCTGGAACTAATGCCGTATCGCTTACGATTCTAGTGTATTATAAAAAAATCCAGTGATTTTCAGTAGTCACAATCACTTGATTATTCAAATAGTAGTAGTTCGTTTGTAGTAGTTAGTTTAGTAGAAATCACTTGATAATTGTTTCGGGTTTCATACTGTTTGTCTTTGCATTTTTATTTGAAAAATTGTCGTAGACATAAGCAGTATTTAAACAAATGTAATCCATACTAATATTATAAATGCGAAAGTAACTCTGTCTGTCTGTCTGTCTGTCTGTTACGCTTTCACGCCTAAACCACAGAACCGATTTTGATGAAATTTGGTATGAGGATAGAACTGAACTTGGGAAAGGACAAAGGCTACTTTTTACTGCAATAATCGAGATACAAAGGCCAAAGCTAGGTGATTATAAAAATACATAAATCGTAGGTATCAAAATCTATCACTGTTTATCTCCTGTCAAAACTTCACAGGTTGCTAGGCATAACACAATTGCATGGCAACCATAATGATAGTTTGACAATGACATATAGACCAGTAGTTCAGGGTAGATTTTTGAAAACAAATAAAATTATAGTAGGATGAAACCTATTGGAAAACGAGGAGAATATTATAAAAATGATAGGAAAAATAATTTACGGGCGATCTGAGGTCGGGAAGGGGCAGGGGGTGAGGTTTTCGGGTCCTTTAAGCGGGCCGTGAAAAAGCATCTCACTAAGCTGCCATAGTGTGGGCTGCCATACATTATTGTCTGCATTCGCAGCAAGTGTAGTAGCCCCGACTCTTGGATTCTGCTAATGCTTTCCATCAGGCAGGGTAGAGTCACTTTGGGTGGCTAAATATATAAAACAAAGGGAAAAGAACGGTTTATCTCGATTTCCGGCAAAAGTACAAGTCCTATGGAAAAAAGTTAAATGGCAAAGTTGTAGGTAATCAAAAGATCTACAATTTTTAGGGTTCCGAAGTTTATGACTTCGAACCCTTATAGATTCGTCATGTCCGTCTGTCCGTCCATCCGTCCGTCCTCGACTTACCATCCAAACAGTAAGTGCTAGAAAGATGCAACTTTGCATGAATATGTATTGTAATTACGTCGACAAAGTGCTACAATAAAATTATGAAAAATATTTTTATTTAGGGTACCTCCCCGACACGTAAAATGTGGATTATATAGGTCTTTTAAAAACATTAAAGGGTTGTTAAGACGATTTTTTGATTTAGAAATCCGTTTGCGAGAAATTCCACTTTAAAGGCCACTTTTTTGTAAAACCGGGCATCCTCCCCCTCTAAAAGCTAAACGGCCGGCTCAAAAAATCTGGAAAAATTCGTGATAGTGGTCCATATAATGAACTATAAATGAAAACTATAACGAATTAGATGACTTTGTTAGTTCAGGAGTTATAGAGGCTTAACTTCTACAATGTGCTTACTTGGAAAAGTCATACAAAATTAACGCATTAATACGTAAACATAACAATTATCCATTGGATACAATTTCTAATCGACGAACCATTATGGGTGACTGAGGAACCCTTTCCTGTGCGTGGCCTGACACGCACTTGGCCGATTTTTATTTACACTTTTTTCACATAACCTCAAATTATATGTGTAAATTCAAAAAACTAAGTTTTTTGGTTTTTTATTTTTATCTTTTACAAATAAAATTATTTTTAAATGAAATTTAGTGAAAACTTACCTTTTATGTCCTGAATACACTGTAATTTATTTGATTTGAAATAATTATTTTTTTCACCCGATTTTGACTTAGTATCGAAAATTCACCCGTCAAAATATCTACTTTTTTCAAAAAATTGGGGTGTTTTCTGTTTGATGAAATCTCTACTTTCCGATGGTGTAATCCCTACTAATATTATAAATGCGAAAGTAACTGCCTGTCTGTCTGTCTGTTACGCTTTCACGCCTAAACCACTGAACCGATTTTGATGAAATTTGGTATGAAGATAGAACTGAACTTGGGAAAGGACATAGGATACTTTTTAACGTGAAAATAAAGGTAGAAAGAAGGGTTTGAAATAGGGGACGAAAGTTTGTGTCTAAGTTCCTTATTATCAAACATAAAATCATGTAAGATTGTTTAATCTACCCTTACCGTGTCGCGCGATATATACGAATTCCACGCGGGCGAAGCCGCGGGCGGAAAGCTAGTTATTTAATAAATAAATATGTCTGACATCTGACACATAACTCCATTTAGTCCCAAACTAAGTAGAACTTGTTCTATAGGTACTGTAGTATATCCTTCTATATTGTCGGCTTACAGATGCACGCGCCCCGTAGTCGATAGCCCGGTTTCCACCACGAAAGGGTAATGGGCGGGAAATGGCATGCGGAACGGACTCCTTTTAAACAAAATAGGTTTACATTCCCACCAACAAAGAGTTTTGCCACTTCGAGCGGATAATGACAGACCGGACTCGGCGGAGCGAGCTGAACGAAAAATTAGAAATGAATAGTCAATTTCCACAGAGAGCGAGTTCAGTTGGAGTTTTGAACTGGTTACGTGCGGTAGTGATTTGTTGATTGTTGATTTGTCAAGTGAAGACAGTGACTATGCATACTGAAAGAAAAAGAATATATTATTATATCTCAAGCTCAGAAAAAAACGTGCAAAATGGAGATTTTGAGAGAACAGCAGCGTATGTATGCAGTTTTGTATTGCGAGGTAAAAGGAGTAATTAATGGGTCCGTTCCGCTAGCGGTGGAAACCGGGCTGATCAGTAGAATGAACTGTGTCACGACCGCACATAAGCTGGAGATGACATATTGCTTCCTTCTGCGAGTGAATGAATGACTTAGTGACACATACACTACAGGTACTAAACAAAAAAAATTGATAATATACCTTTTTTTATAATTGCAGAGCGACAGTGTATATTCACACAACTGAATGAGAATGAGGTTAATTTTTCTAATAATTTATTTATTTAAATTGAATTCCTTATTCGTAGAGGACGAAATTTATAGAGATGAATCATGTTTTACACGTGCAAAAATATGAACTTCTTGTACCTATCCTTAGACTTCACAGTCAATGTTACTACGGGTCATTAGTGAGTGAAGTTATAATGACCCAATACCCGTAACCCAGAAGACTGTCCCTGTTTCATCTCATCCACATTTTCTTATCATTATGTTAATTACGACGACAACTTGAAGACTAGAAGACTTTACAATGAAAGACGTTAATTATCTGAAATTGGCAGAAACAGCTGATATTATTCGGCTGGTTACTATCTCATCAAAAGTAGAACTGTGTGTATGTATATAGCCTAAATACATGTATACAGAATGTTCTCAAAGTAAACTATAAACGACAGGAAGCTTAAAACTTACTTCACTAAGTAAAATACCAAAAATATGAAAAAACGTGACGGTGTTAGCTCAACGTTCAGTTTGAACTACCATTGAAAAGTGAACTCCTGTAATTAGTTTCAATCACTTTCACATAAACCTTGTCCATTCGTTTAATATCTTTTTGACAGGTCACGCCTATAAATTCCCGCTATTTTTTTTCGTAATAATGTACTACAGTAATGTCGTACTTTATAGACGGGTAGGGAAGTGGGCAGTGTGCATAGCTAAAAACAACATATAAAACAGTTCTTGAAATACGATAAATCGATTAAACGATTAAAATAATCTATCATATTATTATGATCAAGATAATTTGACTTCATGTAAGTATTGTTTCTGTAAATTTAATAAAAAAAAAGGAAATTAAAATAGTATGACTTCAAGATTAATTATTTGCAAGGAATTAAGTCGAAATTTTGGAATTTAAGTTCAAACTCTGTGCATTCATTAATTTATTTTGGACCACTGTCTTAAAATGTAACTATGCACGTGTTAGTAAAATTTAACTTTGAAACGCGTGGTTAATAACGTTTAAATAGAGAGTTATGAGAAAATACATTTGAAAAATCACGTAATACTTACTAAACCGACCTTCAAATGACTGTGTTAAAAAGTTTTCTTTGTTCTGGGCCAATTATGTATCATAATAGTGCACATTTTATTTATTTACAATACTGACATAAAGAATATTATATCGATTGATTTTGATTTCAAATCGAATCAGTGACGTGTGAGGGCGTCACTAATTTCGAAATTTGTTGAACTGTCAAAAAGATAATAAAGGAATGGACAGAGTATAGTTTTCAACTATGTAAATAAAAACCACTTGGTTACTTTTTTAAACTTCCTGCATGTATTCCTTGTATACACGATTAAAGTTACATTTGCTTTTCTTTTGATTTTTTTACTTTTTCTTTTTGACACTTTCAACACAGATGGAACTTAAAAATATCCAAGTCCTATCGATCTTTCACTTTAATAAGAATTATTGCTATGAATTCAATTATTGTCAGATCCAATGCGCAGGGGGAGCCATGTATACTGATGACATTCCAAGCTTTCCAAGAGAAATCTATGCTGCCTTTGTACATAGTACTATTGGAAAGGGTCACATATCCAGGATAGATCCTACTAAAGCTTTAGTAAAAGCATAATTTATTTTAACTGTTTTTAGGGTTCCGTAGCCAAATAGCAAAAAATGGAACCCTTACAGATTCGTCAAGTCTGTCTGTCTGTCTGTCTGTCTGTCCGTCCGTATGTCACAGCCAATTATTTCTGAAACTATAAGAGCTATACTGTTGAAATTTGGTCAGTCGATGTATTCTGTGAACCGCATTAAGATTTTTAGATAAAAATAAAAAAGAAAACAATACATTTTGGGGGTCCCCATACTTGGAACTGAAACTCAAAAAAATTTCATCAAACCTATACGTGTATCTATGGATAGGTGTTCAAAAATGATGTTGAGGTTTCAAATATAATTTTTTTCTAAACTGAATAGTTTGCGCGAGAGATACTTCCAAAGTGGAAAAATGTGTGTCCCCCCCCCCCCCCCTTTAACTTCTAAAATAAGCGAGTGATAAAACTAAAAAAATATATGTTATACATTACCATGCAAACTACCAACGAAAATTGGTTTGAACAAGATCTAGTGAGTAGTTTTTTTTAATACGTCAAAAATCATGACACGCAATTTACCTTTCATCCAGTCAATACTCTAGTGTAAAAACATCGATCAAAGTTACAACGAACTACAAGATCTTTTATATCATGTTATTTGCTGATACGGAACCCTTCATGGGCGAGTCCGACTCGCACTTGGCCGCTTTTTTATCATAATAATTGAATAAAATTAATTAACTGAAGTTTAAAAATTGCTTTGGATTTTCTTCATAAATATCCCGTATTTATTGCTTTTTATTCTACAAAAGCCATTCCTCGTCTCAACTCATTAACTCCTACTGATGACATCATGTATAGTTTGAATAAAGAAGTACTTTGCAGTGATGATGATAAGTATTGTTATCAACTTTCAGCTATTGTTGTTGCTACTAGTCAAGTTACAACCAACAAAGCAGCTTAATTGGTCATAACTTAATACAGGGACATATTGAATCCTGTTATAGATGTAAAAGAAGCAAAAAGAGATTCGAAGAGAAATACACTACATAAAGAATTGATTGCAAAGAATATGAGGACAAAGTTATAACAGGAGGCTATACTAAACACGAAAAATGACTTCGTTTCGTTACATTTTTTGGAACTGAAATTGTTCACCGTCGTTTGTTCCTTTATAATTATGTACTAAAGCTGAATTTAAAAAATGTTGTCATTTTGACCCTAGTCATTTAATTTATAACCCTTACAGCTAAAAAGTGGCAAATGAGTGAAATAAATTACGCTTCAAAATTTTTGTGCACAACTAATTAGCAATTTCCTACGTTGTATCTTGTATCAAAAGTACAAGTCTTACTTAACAACCATTGTCCTAGCACACTTATTTAAGCTTAATTGAGCTTTAATATATTGCAAATGAAATATTTTACTGTTTTCATGTGTTTCGAACTGTATCATCTAGCCTGTTAGTTTTAATTCAGACTACTGTACTGTATTGATGTGACGGACTAACTGCATTGTTGTTTATTTTTATTCAGTGTAAAACGACAACGAGCATTTTAAAATATACTACTTGTAATAAATAAAACAAAATGTCATTACACAATAAATATATTATTCTAATGTATGACTCTAAAATTAACATAATACTTTAAGAAAAAAAAAATATTATTCCGGCGGTGGTCCCGTACTCTTTGCACTAGAAGGCAAGCGGACGTCATCGTGTTCAATCATTTGCTGAATCACATCTAACTCTCTCCGCATCAGGATTCCTGGCTCTTCTCTTTTATTTCTTTGATTATCATCTATATCATCATATCCAAAGTCATCAGAATTGAACTCTATATATTTATTAATATCTGTTGTAGGACTTTCCTTTACAAATGTGTCAGCACTTTTTTCACTTATAAGCCGGTTATGCAATTTCTGATTCCAGGGTTTGCGCTTATTGTTTGACTCAAAGGTGATGAATTTCTTTTTACAAGCTGGACACACGTTTTCTTCGTAAGATCTCTTAATTTTCCTATCTTCTGGTATCAAATCTACTTGCACCCCGTTTTGTTCAAGTTTATCTTTAGACTTTTTCTTTGAGCATTTGAAGCAAAACAACTTTCTCTTTCTGGTTTTCTTTGGCTTCAAAGACTCAGTTTTGTTAGAACGAGGGAAAAATGGAAGCTTCAAATTTTTCAAAACGCTGAAACAGAAAAGCTATTTTAACACAATACATAAAATCATTTCTGAATTTACGATAATCTTATTCATATGTCATCAACAGCCTTTAACAGTCCACTGCTAGACATAAGCCTCTCCTTGAAAGGAGGTTTTGGCCTACTCATATGTAATTAGTTTATATTATGCTAGATCCCGGTTATAATACGAGAGGTATTATAATGTTTGGTCTGAATCTACTACACTGAGTAGTAAAAAGCTTGTCATTTAAGCTTAACTTCAAGATATTTGGGTACGTACTTACTATCATAAAAGTCGCTTCTCAAACTGGGCAAATAAATAACAGTTTACATATTTTCGATGACATTTAACACAATCTCAAATGGAAATACAAAGCATGTTTTAGGAACCGTAATATTGTAAGCAAGAAAATACTTGCAGTTATGATGTAATGTGGGCTAAAATCAAAATATCTCAAAAATTAGGCTTGCGTAAAAATAACTATAAAAATTGAAGAAGATGGAATGTGTAAAATAAAACCAAGAAAATTAAAAGTAGCATAAATAAAACAAGCTAAAACCAAACGTAACTTTTATTACAATTTAAAATAGCACTATTCTAATAGAAGACAAGAAGATCTCTCATTGTGATGAAATCCTATTAAACTTGGGTATATTCACTTTTACGCTATCGACCTTCCGCTGAATTTCGTCTAATAACCGAAGC
Organism: Phragmatobia fuliginosa; assembly: GCA_932526445.1. NCBI lineage: Eukaryota > Metazoa > Arthropoda > Insecta > Lepidoptera > Erebidae > Phragmatobia > Phragmatobia fuliginosa. The sequence goes on along the minus strand of OW052069.1, from coordinate 19,270,906 downwards.
TGTCTATCTTTATCATATTTTTCTGTTTCTTCTCGTTTTCTCCTATCCATTTTAGTTACTTTTTGGGACTCGTCGTAAGAGTACTTTGTATTTCTGTTAAAGTGTTCTGTAACTTGTTCATCAGACTGTTTCTGGTAGAACTGCCTACTATTATGTATTATTTTATCTGGACTTTTCTTGTATCTTAAATTGGCAATATATTTCTTTTTACAAGCAGGGCATAAGTCGACTTGGTATGATCTTTTAATCTTAAACTGGTTTATGGGATTTATTTTCATTGGGTCTTTATCAGAAAAATCCTCACTATCAACAGAGTTGAAGCCATAAAGCCTTCGTTTCTTGTTTGTCTTTGGTTTTAAGGATTCCGTTTTGTTATGGGAAAAAAACGGGAACTTTAAAGTTTTGAAAACGCTGAAACATATCAAAGCCATAATGGAGTTTAAACGATACTAATAAAATTTGATTAGGCACCTCTTTACGATCGGTCATGACCGATGTCATGGCTGATGTGTTGAACTCTAATTAATTATTTTGTTGTATTACATTTCGATTTTTAATTCCAAAACCGATTAAGTTTATTTCAATCCGTTTTAATTGCAAAGGCTACGCTTATGTTTGTCTCGTTTTCTGAGTTACGAAAGCAACCCCTAATTTAAGTTTTAAACAAATGATTAACTTTTTTTTACTTTACTTTGAGGTTTCCCTCAAGTTTGGAAATTTAAGATCTTACATAGGTTAACTTACATATTAACTTATATACATGTCAATAGTAGATTAGTAGCCAAGGGCTGTAAACCATCAATTGCAGCCCGAGATATTTAGGCGCACGAGCGCAACGAGGGCGCCTATAGTTCGAGGGTGCAATTTGTGTTTACACCCGAGCTAACTATTCTACTTTACATCTCGATTATGAGGTAAGTAAAAAAACCGGCATTATAAAAATAGAACCCAATATTTAAAGTAAAAGTTTTCTATTCCCTTCTATTTTCATTAAAAAGAATCAAGTAAAGAACTTTTAAATTTTTTTTTTCAAGAACGAATGTAATGAAACGAATGATGTCTATTGCCAGTATGATGGTTAGATGTACGCGAACTTTTTGAAAGAAAGAAGTCTTTTTTTTTAATTACTTACCGCCCTAGGGCTTTTCAAGCTACTTTATTACCCTAGAGCACTAATTAGTCACCTACAAGTACCATTTGGAGGTAATAAGAACCTACTTACCGAACATGAGAGATGTAAAGTGACATTTATTGTTTATCGCTACCTGATGTGTAATATTTATGCGAAGATAAATTGCACCAAGACGTCACAAATCAAAGTTAAAATAATATTTTATCAGAATATACCGGAGGCTGTATCAACTATATTATTTGTTTGACTATTATCAGCCATCATGACTGATCGTGAAGAGCTGCCTTTGAATTGGTATACATAGGTAATATAACTAAATTTAGTAATAGAGACACTAAAATAGAAGAGTTTCATATCACCGACAATCTATATAATATGTAAACTGCTACATTAAATGCCCAGTTCAAAAGGAATCCAATTGTTTGTATTCCGGACAACTAAGTTACAAAAAAATCGAATATTATCAAATTTGACATCAAGATGGAATTGGGTAATAACTATTAGCTTGACAAAATTGGAAAACAATTGCAAATTATCATACGTAAAACTTGTAGTAAACTGTATGTTTTTTGTTACATTACTTTATTCTTAAACTGTACGTAGGCTATATATGTTTCTACTATGCTAATTACGCTCTCTTTATCTTTAATATCAGAATCTCTTGGTTTACTACCATTGACATTTTGCTGACATTAACAGCCCCCGCACATTGAGCCACTAGTGGCGACTACTTTAATAGTCCAGTCATTATAGTAAGTTCATCTCGGAATTCGAGATACCCAGCTGTAATTCTGTAAATACTTGTATATTGCCCCCCTTAAAGTTGTCTCAGAACCTACATATGGTAGGGTGTACGCAACTATTAAATTTCACGGTCAAAAGTCACAAAAATCGATTTTTTGCGCTTTTTTTGTAAATATCTCATTTCCTATGGTTTTTTGCTATTTGTAATTCTTTACAATATTGTAGAATACAAAATTCTCTACAAATTTTGTTTAAAAAAAATTTTATACGATGAACCGTTTTCGAGATGTAGGACGGAGAGCGCGCGGTCACAGCATCACTTCGGGTCAACCGGTGCCTCCGGTTGAAAACTGATTGTAAAAAAAATGAATATAAATATTTGTCAATTTTTATTAACTATTATATTATATTTTATCATTTTTTCCTAACCTTTCCACTTTTTATTCAGTATTAATTTATTTAACAACACTTACCTGCGCATGTAATTGCAGAATTGTTAATGAAAATATAGGAATTATATTTGAATTTTAACCTAATTAATATTAATAACTTATTACATGACGAAAAAAAAAGAAATAAATTATGAATTAATATTTTTATTAAAAAATATCATTCAATACATTTATTTTTATTAAAAGTAAACAAATCGAATATTGGGTACAAAAACTACAATTTATAATTTTATTCATCTTCTTCCTCTTCATTACCATCTTTAACGACATTTGTCTTAAGTTCTTCCATGATTTCGGGGTCAAAGGTTCCATCTTCGTTAATGTCGCTCTGATATGGTAGAGTATTGAGACAAGCTTGCCCATTACATTGGCCACAAGCTAAAGAGCATTGCAAGCCCGCTTTCCTGCAACCACTCTTGCAGTTGCAGGTGGTAAAATTGTAATGATAGGCTCCAGAAAATCGTTTCGCATTGCCCAACCCCATACTTGGGGTTCCAAAACATGCTCTAACCAAGTTTGAACTTGATAATATACACGTTTGAAATGTTGATGAGCAACTTCACTTGTTGGTGGAATATTTGACAATAAATTTGAATATTTACTTATTGACCTGAAGTGATGCTGTGACCGCGCACTCTCCGCCCTCTATCTCGAAAACGGTTCATCGTATAATTTTTTTTTAAACAAAATTTGTAGAGAATTTTGTATTCTACAATATTGATAATGATTACAAATAGCAAAAAACCATAGGAAATGAGATATTTACAAAAAAAGCGCAAAAAACCTATTTTTGTAACTTTTGACCTTGAAATTTAATAGTTGCGGACACCCTACCATATGTAGGTTTTGAGACAACTTTTAGGGTGTTAATATACAAGTATTTACAGACTTACAGCTGGGTATCTCGAATTCCGAGATTCTTACCTAATTTAAGCTTAAATGACTGGACTATAAAACGACTAGTGGCGGCCAGAAGTTGCAGACGTGTTTCTCCATACATTTTGTATAGCATCAGCGCACACCGAGCGTTTGAGTGGCCGCGTCTGAGCCACAAGCTGCGGAAGTCGACCACGCTCGCTACTTGTGGCCGCGTTTTGTCGTTCGACTCGACACGCGGTCGCACTGTGTGTCGGGTACACTTGAACAACTGCCGCAAGTGGCAGCGTGTAGTGGTCTGACTGAACCACTGGTTGTCACCTTTAGTAACGGCGACTAGTGGCCCTAATGTGCGGAGGCTCCGAAATAACCTATCGTTTCAAGTGAACAATGTTGATCTAAACTCACCACTTCTTCTGTGGATTATGTGCCGAACTTGGTTCTGGCATAACAACTTGATTCTTGAAATTATCACGATTAAACTTCGCATTTGATTCATCCATAGCATTCATTTTAAATTTCTTTATATTCAATGAGTCTTTTAGTACGGTTGGGCCGAGGTCCAGTAAGGTTGGATTCAGTTTTGCTGGCGAATCCCCAAAACCAAGGTAATCTTGGCTTGCATCTCCGCTGTTTCCTTCATCTAAATTCAGTCCGAAAACTGGGTTGTAGTCTTTGTTCTTTGAGATGCGTCGTCTGAAAGTAAAGTAAATGGTGAGTTAATCTCGAAGTCAGGATACGATACTAAATTTATTTATAGAAAATATGTATATAAATTCTTGACATTTCACTTTGACGTTTGTAGCACTTTTCTTGACACGCTTTGTTGAATAAAATAAGCCAAGAACTTTGTTATTTTCATATTAAAATTCTCAATACAAGCCAATGAAGTACCAATGAAATCAAGGCTACTGTCTGTATCTTACTTTCAAAGAAATTTTAAGACCATACCTTCTTTGATTTCGTCGTCTCATAGCTTCCTCGTCTGCGATTGTGTCTTCATCGGGTTGAACGAAACTGGCTACATCGAATTCCACCGGATTCTTATCATAAGCATACTCCTGACCTATTGAATTCCTCCTATCTTTACTTTTCCCTGAAGTGCTTACTTTTCTAAAAGTCTTACCAAAACTATGAAAAGTTCTACTCGGATCATCATCTAAATATTCATATGAAAAAACTAATTTTATACATAGTAGCAAAGATATTAAATAAAAATATTGAAACATGGTTTTGTGACATGACAGTTAGACATTCATGACAGCAATATATATATTCTAACGTCAAATTATGTTAAATTTTGTTTAATGGCTGCAAAAAGTTTCAGCATTTAAACATGGCTGATTAAATAAAGGCCATATAAAAACTAAATATTTGTTTGAACAGCAAGTGCTACATTGGATTCTCATTTTTTTCCTGCTTGATAAAGGTTTCTGAAGAAAGTCGAGTTAGAAAAATAGAAAACAAGTAAAGGAATAAGTATTAAGTAACTGAATTCAGTATTCGATTCTAATCAATATTCGAATATTTAAGTAAAAGTTCTTCTGTTTACATTCGATTATTTCTTTTTCTACGCGTTTCGACCATTTAGTTTTATTTTTGACGCTTCAATCATTGGAAAGACTATGAAATCGAAATACTAAGCTAACAAAATACTGAAGCCTTCATAGCCAAGTGAGATTTTAAGCAATCACCGAGGGTAAACAACGTAGGCGCGGTCTAAACTAGATTGGTGACCGTTTGTGGCATGATCAGCAGTCGGTCCCGATTGTTATCATAAGATAGCAGTCGTGAAGCTTAGTTGGAGGCCTTCGGATAGCTTTAAAACATCCAACAGTAAGATTAAGGAGCCACAACCTATCTTGCTAGTCCCCAACCCGCACTCAGCCAGGGTGGTGACGGATGGCCATAACCCTCTCCTGAGAGGAGACCCCAGCCCAGCAGTGGGACATAATGGGTTGTTGATTTCATAACAATATCCTTTATTGGAACCTTTTCAAAGGTACAACAATCTTTTCTGGTGTGTAGAAATCCGTGTGGTGACGGATTAGGAATACAGAGTGTCACCACCCCTATTCATCCCGCGGGTGTCGTAAAAGGCGACTAAGGGATAAACTACGCAAGACAACATCAATGCAAAGAGAAGGAAAACTTGAAACCAACCCGTGTGGTCAGCGTGGCATAGTAGGCTAAAACCTCCTTTCTAAGTAGAGTCCTATGTCCAGCTGTGGACTGATAAAGGCTGTTGATGATGATGATGTGTAGAATTAGATAATAGTGATACATTCGTAAAATTACACCTAATAGGATTTCCCAAAAACAGTAAAACGCTATCCCTCTTTTAGAAATGTATATTTTGTGGATCAATTCGCTTTTCCACGGCGTTAGTCCTATAATTTATTGTAACCGTTTGTCTACGCCATGGAAGGGTTTAGGGGATAAGTCTTGGTTGAGGTATCGCCAAATTTAAGTGCGAAAGATAGGTGAGTTTGAAATACTTATTCATATGTAACATTATAGCTGCAGTATAGGTTTATGCGGTTTTCTATATATGAGAAAATAGTATTTATATATTTTATTTAGTATGAAATGAAATTCGTTTTTTTTTCATTTAACATATTTATTTAATCAAATTATTGTTATCTATACATTGCTGCCATCTAAAAGGAATTTCATTTATACCTTTGCGATAGAACTCTAGTGATCTAGATTTTACAAACTGTGTGAAAGCATTTTGTACTGCCTCCTGGGAAGAAATCTTTTATCACATATGTAATTGTCCAAATCACGAAAAAGTGGTAGTCCGTTGGAGTAAAGTCTGGCGAATACGGAGGCTAACGAATGGTTTCTAATTGCAGTTCCTGTATAGTTAAAACGGTTTTTCGTGCTGTATGAAGTCTCGCGTTATCATGGAGCATTAATGGTGAAGATCGATTCATGAGTCGGGGCTGTTTCAATGCAAGTTTTGCTATCATTGTTCGGAGTTCAGCACAGTAGACATCTGCTGTTATTGCTTGCCCAGATCGGAGAAAATTATAGTGAGTGAACACTATGCTGAGACTACCAAATAGTTACCATTACCTTTTTATTGGTAAGCTTTGCTTTAGGACACTGTTGCGGCGTTTGACCTGGGCTCTGCCATTGCATTTTTCGCTGAAGGTTTTCGTAAAGAATGCACTTTTCATCACATGTCACAATTCGATCCAATATTCCTTCATTTCTGGATCGATTCAACAAGCCAACACAAGTTTCAATACGCGTTTCTTTCTGCAGTTCAGTCAAATCATGAGGCACCCATTTTTCCTATTTATTTTATTTTAGTTTATTGATTTGACGCAAATGATTTATAAATAGAATGTTGTTGGTAAGATAACGTTAAACCATACCGCTAATTCCTGGGTAGTTTGACTCGGCTCGGCCTCCACCAAATACAGCTGAAAGTCGATAATCGAATGTTGCACATTTTTTAAAAGAAAAACCTCATACAAAAGTTTCACACAAAAATCTCAAACCATGAAGGTTATATGTCAGTTCGAAGTACCTATTAACATAAAACGGTAATTTCATACTTTTACCCCTATTATTGAAAGACGTATTAGACGCATTAATAATGGATCAAATATCGCGGGCGATTTTACAAACATTCATGAAAAGAACTCAGAAACTCAAAACAACAATATGTAAATCATACAACAAAGTGTTGCCTACGTGGAGATTGAACCCCCAACACACAGCGCAGTAGAAAACGACGGCGTTTCGACTATAAACCACGAAGCCATCCCTTTCCATATTATAATATTACTAGCAGACGGAAGAGTAAGCTATGTTGTACTGAACTGAAAGCCAATTGAGACCGAAGTTTGATTCCATAAAAGTCTCAAATCTTGTTTCAGTTTATTTTTTATACATCTACACAAATAAATAATATCGAAGCTTCTGTTTGTAATATCAAATAAACAGATTTTTACTAAATGCATATTAAAATATCTTCAGCACTTTATATAAAAAGCAATTTCTAACATGTTTGTCCTTCTCTTTGTTCCGCTTAATCTCAAAACAGCTGAACTTATTTTAACGAGACTTTCACTGGTAGATAGCTAATTACTTTAAGAATAATTCAGGCTATTTTTTTAGACTAACTTGAATAAAATTTCGCGGATAACACCGCGGAACTCAGCTAAAAACTACCATAATTCTAAACGCGAGCCTGTATTTTACAGTCACCAGAAGTAATACATATGTAATCATAATTATAAAGGCCCTTCCACACATCTGCTTACAATTACAGTTACCGTAATCAAGAGAACAGATAGAGCGGTTACGACCAATAATAAGATCTTGTTGAGAATGTGACACGGCCACGCCCCTGTTAATAAGATTCTAGTCTCCTTTATTCAATACGATTAGGAGACGACACGATTCCGATGCGAGAGAGAAACCCCAGATTTTGTTATAAGCATACTATCTCAGAACCGCGGTGTTACATATAGTTATTTTGTGTCTTTAGGTAGTAAGAGCCACGCTGATTTCAGCACGAATGGGTCGGCTCGACCGGGGCATACATACACACATACACAGAAGAACATCCTAATAATGACAAGATTCTTGCTGTCGTATTTTGTTGGTGAGTGTGAGACCGAAGGCCCAATAATTCTGCATCATTCTAATGTGAGAATAATGCAGAATTATCTGACCAGGCCGCCATGGTATGGGTCACCATGCTGCATTGCCTACTCTCACAATGAGGATGGTGGCCATTACTCCTGGATTCTACTCATGCTTTCCATCAGGCAGATTACAGCAGAAAGATTGGTAGCCTTAAATACAAAAAAAATTAGCTAGTAGACGTAGGTAATCTAAAAAAAGTACCCTAAATTACTCCTTATATCGTCAGCTATCTGCCAGATGAATCCGCGATCCAACCGCTCCACTGTTAACAAACAGACAGACAGTCATTTAAAATATGTTTTTGTATAAGTATCTACTTTTATATGCATTACAAACATCCAGTCAACAACTGTTTGCGATAAAATACCGCTCGTAATCAAAGTATAACCCGTTCAAAACCGTCAACAGTCACATAAAATCAAAATAAATTGTCCCACTCAAACAACATAATTATATTATCGTGAAATCTAAAAGTTTCTTTCAGTTAATAGGCGAGAGTTTACCAATTAGATGAACCAACTGTTCTAAGTCTTAAGCTTTGTACTATATGTGAAAGTATACAGTGTCAGGGACCGATATTCATTGCTACTAAAACTTAAGTAATCTTCTGGCGTCTTTCAATACATATTTGTAATGTTTTGGGTTATTTTGTACATAAGATGGTCTTAGAGAACTAAATGCTAAATAATTACTTGTATTTCTTAAGAATTTTGTGTATTTAGGTTACAGAAATAATGTCTTGTAAGGATACTTAATTACACTAATTACTAAACGGTGAAAGTGTGTGAAGGTGTGTGTTTGTATGTTGCTTTTTCAAACGACTATAGACAATTGCCAACGCCACATTTGATTCCAAAACATATTATTAATTAGCGCCCCGGTTCAATGTATCTAATAAAGTAAAATTGCGGGATGCTGATAGTTTTTGAATAAGTCAGTAATACTATATTTTAATAATAAAATTTATTATCTAAACAAATATAATAATTAATGTGTATAAGTTATATTATTTTACGTAAATTTATTAACAAAATATTTAACTGACTGATGTTTAAAAGGGATAACCCGTGCTTTAGGCATATTAGCTGCTTAGTAGGATTCGGTTAGTTCATCAGATAGAAATGGTTAAGTAACGTATATATATACGAAGACTACAGTCGAATCGAGTTTTCGAAAATCAAAGTTATTTTTATTTCATTTCATCATTCATTTGTAGGTAGTAGAGCCACGCTGATTTCAGCACGAATGGGCCGGCTCGACCCGGCCAGTACTACCCTCATACAGAAGACCATCCTAATAATGACAGCATTCTTGCAGTCGTATTTCGTTGGTGAGTGTGAGACCGGAGGCCCAATCATTCTGCATCATTCTCCCGCCCTTCGAAGGCCTGGAGAATGATGCAGAATAATCAAATCAGGCTGCCATGGTAGGGGTCACCATGCTACATTGTCTACCCTCACAATAAGCGTGGTGACCCCCTACTCCTGGATTCTACTCATGCTTTCCATCAGGCAGAGTAGAGTCACTTTGGCAGGCTTAAATATAAAAAAAAAAAAAAAAAAAATTAAAGTTACTTTGCGTGTAAAATCACGACGGGTCACCATGATGGGGGAGGTTTTGAGGTAGATTGTATCCGAGAGACCCTAACATTAAATATACTGTCGGGTTTGCCAAATATTAATATAATATGTTGATACGAAGAATGCCTCGCTGGTATAGTGGTTAGAGTGTGCAACTGCTAATCAAGAGGTCTCGGGTTCAAATCCCGGGTCGGGCTAAAAAAGTGTTGTTGGGATTTTCTTAAATTATCAGGAAATTCTTAATAACAGGCCTGCGCCTGGAAGTTTGGCGTTGATTCACGCCCGAGCCTCGGAGAGCACGTGAAGCCGTCGGTCCCGGTTGTCATGAACATCTATGGCACTCGTTATTGGGAAGTCAGTGCCCTCAAATATACTGACAACTAGTTAAATCTTCGAATTTCAGTTCTCACTTAGGGTTGCGGAGGTCCGATGGCAGTCTTAGATGGCAGAATAAAGGTTAGGTAGAAGAAGAATATCAGTTTAATCACTTCAACAATGTAACTAATTAGATACGAGTTTAGTCACAGTAACTTTCGTGAGCCTCTCTGGTAAAGAAGTGACGTAGTCTCAGTGTCAGCTTACAAACTATCGACTCCTGAGAATGTTAAGTTCTGAAACTGAACGCGGTGTGAAAAAGATGTGGCGCCTTTAGTCTGCTTGATGGAAAGCGTGAATAGAATCTAATAGTAGGTGTCCATTGTGTGTTCATCCATCTTTAGGATAAATGTGATAGTATCATTTATATGATTCAAAATAACTCATTAGCACAATATTCATTAAACAATTTATACCTACGAAGATTTCCACCAAAATCTCAAGACAAATTATCTATCCATAATAGCGCCTTACAAAAATAATATAGCAATATGTGTGTACGATTTTGTTTGCTATTACCACATAGATTTGTCTTGTTCTTTCATTAGCGTTGTGTCGAGATTAGTGATGGATGCTAGTTTTAATCACCCATAATGATTTATGATCGCTTTCCGGGTTGTGGCTCGTTTCGTTTTGACATAGATGAATAAATGATGCATTATCTATGTTAGTGACGAGACAGATAGATTTGTCATTAATTTGTTTGGTCTGAAACACGTCTGAATTATGAAAAACATGTTTGTAACAGTTTTTGACATTTAATCTATACAAGAAAATGAAATAGAAGTCTCAGTTTATAATTTTGGGTTTGTGTTTGTTAGTAACTTCTTCTTCCTAGCCTTTCTTCCCAAGATTATTTGGGGTCAGCTACTAGTTCAACCGGTTTTACCTGACTAGTTTTTACACGGCGACTGGCATAGGACCTCCGCAACTCTGAGAGAGAACTGAAGGTCTGTGGTTGAACTGGTTATCAATATATTTGAGGTCATTAACATCCCAATAGCGGATGCCATACATGTTCATGACACCCGAGCTCCAATACTTCTGCTGCTACTAAGAATTTTCTGTTTAATAAAAAAAAGCAAACCCCTACAGTACTTTGGCCCGATCCGGGCTTTAAACCCGAGACCTCTTCATCAGCAGTCGCATACGCTAACCACTAGACCAACGAGACAGAGTTTGTTAGTAACTACTAAAAATAAATAAAGTCGATGTGTCAGCATTTTTTTACTTCCCAAAATAAAAGTAATAACTAATAAGTTAATTCGGTTACTTCATATAACTCTAAGCCACTGGATCTCAATTCGAACGCCTTATAATATTACTAGCTGACCCGGCGAACTTCGTATCGCCTTAGAATATTAATTCAAAATAAAGTATGGTTAATAACTGATAGTGACAAATCGACAGCAGCGTCAGCTAACGGGCCCCGGCCGGTACCGCCACAATCGCTTTGTTCCTGCATTTTAATTCTGTAATATCTTCAAAAGTATTAATTTAAATTACATACTGTAAAGGGTCATATTAATCTAAATTAAATACACAATGTATTTAAGGTACTTTATTGGATAAGAATTAATACTGTATTGCTTAAAATCTTAAAATAAGCCATTACATCTCGTAAAAAAAAAAAAAAAATATTATGGGTTATCCCTAAGAGATAGATATATACCATCGCGGACTTTGTGTAGATCTTTTTAAGATGTACAATACTGTAGTACATTATTTTGATCTTTCTCGTAGGGTACAGCCAGCGTTTGCAATGTAAGCGTAAAAAACATCACATTAGAAACCTCTAAAATTATTATCTACTATATTATGCATGTATTATGCATAAAAACCTTACTCTTGAATCACTCTATCTATTATGGAAAATGGCATCAAAATCCGTTGCGTAGTTTTAAAGATTTAAGCGTACATAGGGACAGAGAAACCGACTTTGTTTTATACTATGTAGTGAAGCCCGTTTAAACGCAACATTGCCAAAAAAAAATTTATCAGGCGCTTCAATAATCAATTTTAAAACAACTACCGATATGATAATTATAATACCTATATAAAAAATAGGAAGTTGCTATATAGCAGATAACCACAAACTGCATTGGATAAATCTAATTTAAAACCAAAATTGCCACGATATTCCATGTGAAGCTAGTGAGTAGTTGTTCTATTGGTAATATCCTGGCAGTAAGCCTGTTCTAATTTCCCAACGGAGGCGTTCGATTTGTTGAACCACTGTCAATGCCGAATTCTCAATGTCAATATGTACGAAATAGAATTGATATTGTATTGTTTCGTAATGATTGGGCTAGCTACTCTGTTAAGTTTGTTGTTTTCGTAAGTTTTTCGAAAGCAATCTACTTATTAATGATCTTATATTTTCTTCAACCTGATAAATGTGCAGTCTGATACATTTAAGCTAACCAATTCAAAAGTGTTTTAGTATAAACCAGCTTTCTCTCACGGCTCCGACCGCGTGTATTTCGATTAATGCAGTAAAAAGTAGCCTATGTGTTATTTTTATATATATAAGCTATATTACTGTAAAGTTTCATTCAAATCCATTCAGTAGTTTTTGCGTGAAAGAGCAACATACATACATACTCACAAATTTTTGCGTTTATAATATTAGTAAGGATTTGGTAGTTTACTATTTTCTTAGCCAAGTTCATATCTATTTCATATTCCTTTGTGTGTGAACTTTACATAATAACTTTAAAAATAATTATTTTTGCATAGGTAGGTACGTTAAGTACTATTATAAACTAGAGTATAAAAACGTAGGAACTTACATCGAACAGCATTTTTTTAAAAATTTGTCTGACTGGACCGATGTTCCCTGGACTTTCACTGGTACTGAAGTAAGTTTAGGCAAACATTTTTTTAGAGTGATTAACAATAACACCGCGGGACTCAGTACCTACTATTAATATACCTACATATGTATTTTACCGATTACGAAATAAATAACGTCTTTAATTCAGTCTCGGGATCTTGGACTATGATCTGTTTGTAGGTATAGTATGTAATTCCTAATATTACAAGCCACAAGAGCCTAAAGGCGTTTCTATAAACTTTATCTCGAGTCTGAAACTATCATGACGTGTGAGGCACATATTATTTACACCTCGGCTGGTTTTAATTTAATTTGAATTAATTTGGATGCACTTGCGGACCAAAGTTGGCAAGTCTGCTCGTGTTTGGAAGTTTCTTTGTGGGTTTGCTATTACGTACGTTAAATTCGTTTGTGTTTGAGCCATTCTGTTCCAATTAATCTTCTTAAGTGCCGTTTTGCTGCGGATGAGTGGATTTGCTTTATCTCTAATTGGGACCTGTAAATCTATACTAATAATCCTTAGAGCTATACGACATTAAGAGGCCAAAGTCAAATTTGTGTAGGAGCATTTCTGCAAAAATGTGTCGGAGTGGAGTAAGGTGAGGTCATAAGTTGAGGATAAGAGATATTGATGATTTTATGTACGCAAGTAATAAACTACACTCAAAAGGGAATAAACAAGCGTTTATATAACCTATATTGACTGCCTCGTTGGTTTAGTGGTTAGCGTATGCGACTGCTGATCAAGAGACCTCGGGTTCCAAACAAGGAATTAAACTCTGTATATTTTATGATAGAACCAGAACTAAATGATTCTGCTCTTCCTCCCTTTTTTTTTTTTTTTTTTTTTTTTTTTTTTTTTTTTTTTTTTTTTTTTAACGTGTGGAAATCCCCACGGACCGTCACCCCACCGGGGCTCTCGGCGGGGCGGTGTGTCGGACTCGAACCGACTAAAACCACACGGTGTGACCTCTCTGCGCCTGTATTTGGAAGGGATCCAGGTAACTGTTTTCTCCTTCTGGATCCCTCCCGGCGCCTGCCCGCACTGTTGCGGGCGCCATCTCCTTGTACTCTCTATTTGGGCGACGTCCGGTCACACGCGGACGCCACCCCCTCGCGGCTGGCCACTACAGCGGATGGACGGGAAAACCCGTCCCGTCCACCCGCGGCCACACTCAGGGCGGCATGAGGCGCAGGTAGGCGCGCCTCCGCCGCCCGGGGCGCCGGCGGCGGATCGGGTCCGAGTGGAGGTCATCCTCCCGGGCCTTCTCCGCCGCCTCCTTCTGCGAGATTACGTCCTCGCAGAAGGTTGCGACCGCGGTAAAACAACTGTCGCTACCGGCCATGGAGCGGACTACGACCGGCAGCGAGAGTTCCTCTCCGATGACTGCAGTGAGGGCCCGGCGCTGCGCCGCCCATGCGGGGCAGACCGCCAGCGTGTGCTGGGCCGTGTCCTCACTGCAGTCGCAGTGGTGGCAGGCGGGACTCAATTCCCTCCTCGCGACCGAGTGCAGATACTTTCCGAAGCAACCGTGCCCGGAAAGCACCTGCGTCAGCCGGAAGGAAAGGGTCCCGTGCTGCCGCCCTGCCCACTCGGTGATGACCGGCTGGAGAGCCTCCACGGTGGCGAAGCCAGCGCGTGGAGTCTCCAGCCGGGAAGACCATCTAGCCAAGGTGGCTCGACGAGCGGCTTCGCGCCACTCGCGCACGTCCTCGGGCGGAGGGCGGATGCCCCTCTCCGCCCGGAATTCAGCCACTCGTCGATAAACTTCGGCGAGCACTTCCGCCTCCAAATCCCACGGGGGTGTTCCGGCCAAGGCGCAGGCCGCTTCGGTCGACACCGTGCGGTATCCGCGTATGGCTCTGACCGCCAATATCCTCTGGGGGCGCCAGAGGCGCGCCCTATTCTGGGCGGACAGAGCCGCCGCCCACACCGGTGCACCGTACAGTGCCATCGACCGGACCACCCCCGTGTACAGCCGCCTAGTGGGAACACTGGCCCCGCCCAAATTGGGCAAAAGTCGCCCGAGGGCGGAGGCAGTGTCCACCAACTTTGGGGCTAGCTGTTTGAAGTGCTCGTCGAAGAGCCACCTTCCGTCTAGGACCAGACCCAGGTACCTCATCTCTGCTCTTCCTCCCTGTGCCAAGCTGTATAAAACTGTAACTCGCTACCAGCTCAGGTGTATTTTTCCCTTATGATCCTGGGTCCTTTAAGCTAGACGTAAAAAGCGGTTCCGTATCAGCAAGTAACATCATATAAAAGTTCTTGTAGTTCGTTGTAACTTTGATCGATGTCTTTATAATAGTGAAAGGTAAATTGCGATTTATGACGTATTAAAAAAAAAAACTACTTACTAGATTTCGTTCAAACCAATTTTCGTTGGTAGTTTGCATGGTAACGTACAACATATTTTTTTTTTGTTTTGTCACTCTCTTATTTTAGAAGTTACAGGGGGAGGGGGACACATTTTTCCACTTTGGAAGTGTCTCTCGCGCAAACTATTCAGTTTAGAAAAAATGATATTAGAAACCTCAATATCATTTTTAAATAGGTTGTAGGTAGTAGAGCCACGCTGATTTCAGCACGAATGGGCCGGCTCGACCCGGCCAGTACTACCCTCACACAGAAGACCATCCTAATAATGACAGCATTCTTGCTGTCGTATTTCGTTGGTGAGTGTGAGACCGGAGGCCCAATCATTCTGCATCATTCTCCCGCCCTTCGAAGGCCGGGAGAATGATGCAGAATAATCTAACCGGGCTGCCATGGTAAGGGTCACCATGCTACATTGCCTACCCTCACAATAAGCATGGTGACCCCTACTCCTGGATTCTACTCATGCTTTCCATCAGGCAGAGTAGAGTCACTTTGGCAGGCTTAAATATTAAAAAAAAAAAAAAAAAAAACACCTATCCATAGATACCCCACACGTAGGGGTTTGATGAAAAAAAAATTGAGTTTCATTTCCAAGTATGGGGACCCCCAAAATGTATTGTTTTTTCTCTATTTTTATGTAAAAATCTTAATGCGGTTCACAGGCTACATCTACCTACCAAGTTTCAAAAGTCTAGTTCTTATGGTTTCGAAAAAAAATTGCTGTGACATACGGACGGACAGACAGACAGACAGACAGACATGACGAATCTATAAGGGTTCCGTTTTTTACCATTCGTCTACGGAACCCTAAAAAACATCTATTAGGTCGGCATAGTGTGGATTATCATGTTACACTACCTGTCAGATAGTGTGGTGGCCCCCTCTCTCGGATTCTACTCATGCTTTCCATCAGGCAGAACAGAGTCACTTTGGCAGGAATTTAAAAAAAAATCACTGATAGATTAAAGTGAAAATATAAAGATTGTCATACTGGGAAGGAAACACGTAAGCTGGTAGTTTAACTGACACATGAAGGAAGATGCGAACCAAAAAAGTGGGATTAGTTTGAAGAGCTAGAAACACTCCCCAACACGCTAGTAAAGGCGACAGCCCTTCACAACTGCAAAGGGTCGAGGAACTCGATGGCTTCGGAACTATGTCCTTAAATTTATCCAAATCTGTCAAGCCGTACTATTCTGATTGTAAACATCTACAGAATAAAGATTTCTCTTCGCACTAGAAAATCTGTAACGAATGCATAACGTAGTATTTTGTTTTATGATCCTGTTAATATTATAAATGCGAAAGTTTATGAGTATGTATGTATGTTTGTTGCTCTTTCACGCATATACTATAATAAAGCTTATATATCAGAATTAAACAGGTTACTTTTTACTGCAATAATCGAGACACTCGCGGGCGAAAGCTAGAAAGAAATACATATAAAGTAAATGTATCTAGCTAGAGGTTGAAAAAAAAATTCAAATGACCTTGTAAAGTATTATCACAAGATGATAATACCTCCTGTTTAGTATTAAAAGTCACGGTGCCTTTCTATATTGTCCATAACAATACACAGAGCTCAATGGAAACGCGTCACTTTTTGAATTTACAACGAGATATCTTTAAAAAGGCCTCTTGTGAAATAATCTATTCAAAAAAGTTCAGTTAATAAATAAGGGCCACCGCAGACTAGCTACTTTTAGCATCGGCGATCGGCGATTTGGCGACTGCATCGATGCTGCATCGCGTTTTAGCGACTTCCTGCGTTCGATCGCGGTATCGGAAACGCGCGTTTTAGCGACTGCTCAGATGCCAAGTCGCTGCTACCGGCATCCGAAATAGTGCGGAGAGTAGCGTTCAGCTGCTGTGTCGCGCTTCTAAAAAGCGACTCGATCGCCGCGTTTGGCGTTTTTAAGTGTGCGGTGTAGAGCGTTCGGTCGCCGTATTTAGCTTCTAAAAAGCGACTAGTTGCCGATCGCCGATGCTAAAAGTAGCTAGTCTGCGGTGGCCCTAAGATGATATGTATATATTTTATAAACATTATGTAAGAATTACATAGCTGATGAGCTCGATTCCGCTCGCGTCCTAGGAAAAATAGATGTTGACCTATTCTAAGACCTACCCTATTTTCACACAAAATTTTACACAAATCCGTTCAGCCGTTTCAGAGGAACACTCCTCTGAAACGAGTCTCATGTTCCTCCATCACAAAGGGAGGATCCTCCGACCAGGCGAGGTGATCGTGTCTGGAGGGCCACGGCCCAATGATTAATGTAGGCCAATTGTGTATACCTATGATAATCGGGGTAAGAATCTCCATAACGCGATTCAGGATTAGTTACTCCATGGTTCAGTGATTCTTCGGTAGATGGCGCCGTTGTATGTTTTTGCTCGCGCGAAAATTTGTAGTCGCCACAGGAGTTTGGTGACAAGCACCGCGAAATTTTTAATAGGTATTAGATGATAATATTTTGTTATCCACCAAGTATTGTTTGTGATTATGTATGTATGTTTGTTGCTCTTTCACGCAAAAACTACTGAACGGATTTGGATGAAAATTTACAGTAATATAGTGTGATGTTGGGGGTCCAAGCAGGTAGTTAATAATAGAAAACAACCTTCTTGTTTAATATATGTTTATTGAGAGCCCTCTAATAATTATAAAATAATGCGCATTATATAAAGTACAAGGCAAGCGCATGGGGTCTTATATCAACAGAAAGGAGTGTTTACATATAGTAATATACTCTTATGGAGCTTACATATTAACATACACTTCAATAGCTTATATATCAGAATAACACATAGGCTACTTTTTACTGCAATAATCCAGATACACGCGGGTGGAGCCGCGGGCGAAAGCTAGTACACAAATAAATGCCATATCTATCTTATCAAACAATGTAAAATAAAGTACCCATTGCCATTAACTACAATCCGTTGCATTCTCTTTGTTTCAAAAGGTCAGAGGGCAGTGGAGCGATTTAATGAAATGATAACCAGACCCCATAGTTACGTGGCCCTATCATTAAGGTGCAGCAAATTATTATCTATCGTCAAAACTTAGCTGTAATAGTAACACGTATAATTTTAACAAAACAAGCAACAAATAAAACTATTCCGTATACCCAAATCGCGACAGGTTTGCTTCTGATATTTGAAGATTTCCCTCGATATCTCCAGGATTTTTGGTTTCTTTATCGTTTTCTACTTTTTAGTATAAAAGCGTGTTTGTTTAGTTTTTTAAAACATTTTTTTTATAGTTTAAAATATATATTTAATTATTTCTTACATTTTTTGCACACAACGCCGTCTAGTCCCCAAAATAAGCAGAGCTTGTATTATGGGTAACTAGATATAAATACATAAACATACTTTTTTTTAAATAAATACATATGAAACATATTTTTATTTTATTTTTTTTATTTTTTAGAATTCACTCAAACTCCGAAACAAATATTTGTGAATCACACAAACATTTTGTCCGACCCAGGAATCGAACCCGATAAGATGGAACAAACAAACACAAAAACAAACTATTTTGATGTTTATACTTTGATATGCATTTAGTAAAAAAAAACTATTCATCCGATTTTAATATACCTACAGACACTCCAAATTTATTTATTTGTAGAGATTAAACAAATTCTATTAACCAAAACAAACCAAGCCCGTAAACTCACAAGTAATTTATTTTCAAACAAGTCACTGTACAAAGCATTGAATTTTTCCCTCTTTTCTCTGTGACATATTGAACAATATACCAAATTGATTAAAATTCAAGAGAACATTAACAATAGAAGTAAAGGTTATTCGATCCTTTGTCTTACTTTATAGCAATTTTCCGCTGGATTCACGACAAAAATCATGTCTAAAAAATGTTATAGTGAATGCCGTTTAAAAATAACTTTTAATTATAAGAAATTGAATTGTTTACTGGTCCTTTAAACTGTTTTATCGCACAAAGCCAAATTGCGAATGGAGCATATTTGGAGAACTTTTGGTTCAAGATTATTTTTAATATTCAAAAAGCGAATTAGCTTTTAGGAGTACGTACTCGAAAGAAGAATCCTTTTATAGTTTGAAATACATTTCTAGTAAATAATTAAATTGATATTCTAAATTAAAAATTATAAAATAACTATGATTCTATTAAGATGTTTTGAGAATTATTTATCAGACACCGTTTGGGCGGTTAAATCTCTCAATAGAATCCTCCCAGATTGTTAGTGCGCCTATAGTCGTCATTTTTATGACGTAATCGTCATGTTGACAGTTTTTTTATTACGGGAAAACCGGATTTTATTCCAATGATATAACATTTCCTATAACGTAAAAGCCGCACAAATATTTAAGCTATTTTACTAATATTTTTTCTTGTTGTTCTTATTATTTTTTACTAATATTGTTCATAAGCAGTTTTAAAATATTATGTACTAGCTACTAGCTGACCCGGCGAACTTCGTACCGCCTTAAAATATTAATTCATAATAAAATATTGTGTTGACAAATCGACAGCAGCGTCAACTAACGGGCCCCGGTCGGTACATTGCAGCCAATCCCGAATCTGCTAGCCGCACATTAAAATCTGCCACTCCGCGCTACGCGACGGAGCGCGGTGCAGTGTGTGAATCGCCTAAAAATGGGTTTATTTACGACATCACATTAGAAACCTCTAAAATTAACATGTTTCTGTACTGTTATGGATGTGTTATACATAAAAACCTTCCTCTTGAATCACTCTATCTATTAAAGAAATCGGCATCAAAATCTGTGGCGTAGTTTTAAAGATCTAAGCATACATAGGGACAGAGAAAGCGACTTTGTTTTAAACTATGTACCTCACTAGGTACATAGTTTAAAACAAAGTTTAAAAAATTTATCACTGCTGCATCACTATGCAGCAGTGATAAATGTGAGCGAACAGAAATTGACTGATTTTATCAAAAAAAATCGATTAATACCAATAACATTTGCCCAATATAAGAATCAATAGGCCTTTGACTTTCAAAAAAAACTAAAAGGCCCTTTGATTATTATTGTAAAATACTACATAAATAAATAGGATACCTAATTAAATAGATTTTAATCTTAATTAATTGAAAACGGTGATCTTTCTTTCTTTCTGAACGTATCCAAACTGGTTAATGAACGGCAGAAAATATAAACAATGTTCTTGACAGATGTCGTTGAGGTTAGATTTTACTTTTAGTTGTCAAAACTCAAAACACTAAAATTTTGCAAAATAAACAAGAACAATGGCAACAAACCGATTACCGATTATGAAGTTATGAACTAAAGTATAAACAAGTCAATACTTGTTCTGTGTTACTAGCAAGGACAAGTATGCAGTCCCTAAAATATTTCCCTAATTTCACTTATAGAGTTTCCAGCTAGATTGGTGATATTATTTTAATGCTATTAGATTATTTTGACCATAGTACTATAATGTGTGCATTAGGCCGATATGCCAAAATGATGTCGTTCCTTGATGAAAACTGTCCTGCAAACAGATTTTATTATATATTATATTATAGTTATAAATTCTCGTACCAACTTTCTTCAAAATCGTCTTATTTCCAAACAGCAAATCCAATCTCCGCTGATGAAAATCTAACCAGGACGAGTCAGTTCTAAATGCCACCATTGTAGCAGTGCAGTAATAAATTTAATTTAGTTGGTTACATTATTGAAAATAGAGGTAGGTATTACTCCTTAGCAGACTACTAAGCAAGGCGTTACTACAATCCTTCTTGATAGCTTCAGGCACTCTAAGAAAGAGAAGTGTTGTATCTCACAGTAGATTAACAAAACATCCACCATCTCTGCACACAATACTTTTACTCAAAATGAAAAAGCTTTTATTTTAGGTAGGCCTTATCAGGCACTTGACTGCCTAGTTGGTCTACTGGTTAGCTTATGCGACTGTTTATCAAGAGGTGGTGGGTTCGATTCCCAGGTCTGACCAAATGTTTGTGTGATCCTCAAATATTTGTTTCAGAGTTTGGGTGTTTTCCTATGGAGAAGAACCAGCAATGTTTGAAACAAAATAACTCTTTTTTCACTTCAAGTAGGCCTTTTCAGGCACTTCCAATCACAGGCAGGCAGAACGGCTCATGAAAAAGTATGTTTATGTATTTATACGAGTTGTCTAGTACCCATAATACAAGCTCTGATTAGTTCGAGACTAGATGGCGTTGTGTGTAAGATGTTTAGAAAACCATTATTATAATATACAACTGTTTTTTTTGTTTTATATATCTAGCTGAGCCCCACCGTATCACAGCTGTTGTTTTACTTTTAACAAAAACCGTGAGGAACGCCGTGGGGCTTAGCTAGTCTAGTAGTAGTATAGTAGAGTAGTTTGTAAACAGTACAATTAAATTAAATAGAAAATTTTGGTAATTGTAATTTAATTTAACGGTTGGTAAATTAGGTATAAATTATTCATCACAATCAACCGGCTTTTGACAGTCCACTGCTGGTCATAAGACTTCCCCTTAGATAGAAGGTTTTGCCTTAATATAAACAATAACCTCGGTGGTGCAATAGTAGTGTATGGAACTGCTGTGCTTGAGATTTCGGGTTCAAATCCTGGATCAAATCAAATGTTTGTGTGATCTACAGATATTTGTTTCAGAGTTTGGGTGTTTTCTAAGAATAATATGTATGTTATTTACAAAAATAGTATATGAGTATTCTATCAGTCACTAGTTTTCATAGTACAAGCTCTGCTTAGTTTGATGCTAGATGGCGTTGTGTGTTACGTGTACCAAATATTTATTCCTTTATTTAAATTAAAGTAAATTAATTTAAAAACTTACTAGAATTCCAACACTTTCTGATTAGAAATTTATTTTATGAGTGAAAATCTGATTTCACACAACTACTTTCCACCATAGGGTCTAAATTATTGAACCAATTTTAATAAATGAGGTGTTACTTATTTCTTATTTTCTATATTCAAGCCTGCCAATATAACTACTTTGTCTGATGGAAAGCATGAGTAGAATCCAATGGTAGTGGTCACCATCCTCATTATGAATTCAGACAATACAGCATGGTGCCCCACGCTATGGTGGCCTGTTGAGATGCTTCGGCATCATTCGGCCTTGGGTCTGGTACTCACCAACTAAATAAAACAGGATAATAGCTTTCATCCTCTCACAGAAGACCAAGGTTGGTCTTCTATGAGAGGATAGTACCGCTAAAGTCAAGCCGTCTTGTTCATTTTGAAATGAGTGTGATCTACCAACTTAGATTCTTAATTTAGCCCTTGTGACATAGGCTACATAAATGTTATTAAAAGTTTCTAAGTCAAGGTATAGTTTTTTATCATTTTTGTTATAGGTTCATAATCTTTAAAAATATAATGAAGGATGCCCTTGCAACAATTCATACAAATTTTATTTATGGAATACTTCAACAAGAACTTTCTTTTCTAAAACAAAGAATTTATATGAAGATAATTCAAATTTTATTGTAATACGAAGAAAGTTTGGCCATTATGAATGAAAAATTATATCTGACAAATGTCTTACACGAGCACGCTGACAGATGTCGATTTATTTATCGTGATCCATTGACCGTTACCACATTTCCAGCCTCATCTTTGAAAAAAAACACCCAATCACGCGTCTAGACCACATAGCGCACCATCAAATCCAAGAGCAATTATTAAGAAGCCTTTGCACCCTCAAGGTGTCACTGTGAGGCCGTTTTTTTTCGACGATGAGGCTAGAAATGCGGTAACGGTCAATGGATCACGAGACAGAATCAACATATTATTATGTCAGCGTGCTCGTGGTGCACATTTGCCAGATATCATTTTTCATTCATAATTGCGAAACTTTTCTCTTCGTAATACAATAAAAAATTAAATCATCTTCATATAAATTCTTTTTTTTATTTTATTTATTTATTTATTTCAGTTACATTACCCTCACTATCATTACAGGTAGACCCAATGTGATAGAAAGGCTAGCTTATACATTTGTCTTATACTACTAATTTAAGTGTATAAAAAACATACATCTTACTTACAATAACAAAAAGAAAAACAAAGACAATAATCCTAATTAAAAATAATAATAATAATACAAAGTAGTATACAAGTATACAAAGTAAACAAAACAAAAATGTTGCAATTATTTTAGTCCTTGTAACATATTAAATTTAAAAGACACTTTGCGAGTACACTCAATTGACTCGAAAAAATATCTAGTTCTTTGTGAACTTCGTTGACAAGATGTATAGTTCGCGTAAGGGGTGCTTTCTGTAGTAGGTTAGTCCTGGCTGCTGGTACCGCTAATAAGGGTGGGCGTCGACGCCTCCTCATGTATCGGTCAGGCACGCAGAGGTTCAAGTTGCCCAGGACCCCAAAGTTCTTGTTGAAAAACCCTTTATTTATGGGAATTTATATATACATATATACTAGCTTTCGTCCGCGGCTCCGCACGCATGTTCCTATGTCTCTTATCGCGATAAAATGTAGCATAAGCCTTTCTCAGGTTCTAGACTATGGATGTACCAAATTTCATTCGAATGGGTTCCGTAGTTTTGCTGTGAAAGCCAGGTAGACAGACAGACAGAGTTACTTTCGTATGTATATTATTATGGTGAAAGCCGGACAGACAGACAGACAGATAAACCGACCGACAGAGAGTTACTTTCGCAATTATAATATTAGTAAGGATATGTATGTAAAAATGTGTTTGTTTAATTTTAATATAATTGTCATTTGTTTAATTTTGTAGTTGTGTTGTTAATTTGTGTTAGTATTTTATTATTATTAACCATCATCAAACAAGGTTATCAATTCGATTGTATTTTTTATTTTATTTTTATATTGTATATTTTGAATTCCTATCTATGTCTGTCTTTCTGTCTGTTACGCGTTCACGGCTAAACCACTGCACCAATTTTAATGAAATTTATCACGAAGATACTTTGATTCTTGAGGAAAAACATATGTTACTCTTAACCGTGATAACAGACATATATGTACATGGGCGGAGTCGTGGGCATAAACTAGTATATATGTAACAAAAATTAAACTGGTAACTCCGCGGAACTCAACTACTATAAATATATCTATAACCTTCTACATAATTCATAATTAAGTAAAATATAAAGTTAGTAATATTAATAGTTTACCAGTGCCTCGATAGATGGCGTATCAATAGAATTAGATCGCACTATGGTTTCGTTACCATCACTAGTATAAAAGCCAAGGAACGCGTTGTTTAAGTTGCCATCAGGAGGGTCTTAACTGACTCGACTGAACAGCGAGTGATGATTTGGGAAATGATCTCAGTGATTACAACCCGCTCGCTCGTGTCTCAACTATCGCAGAGGCACTTGTCGATTAACTGACGCTGTTTTTGGCAACTTTTAATTTATTTTATTAATAATTTTTTATTAGTTTTATAAATACAAATCTGTGTGTGCCCCACGGCACTGCCCATTATCATAAAATAAAGTGGGTTTTCAAATTGTACAAAACGTATTTTGTCATTAATAATTCAATCGGATTCGGATTTACATCTACCATGAAGAGCTTGTTTTGTTTTGTTTTGTTTGTTTTGTTTAGTTTTGTTTTATTAATACATCATTCAAAAAATTGCCATTAGATATTGAATAATTATTATGAATTATACTATGAACATATTGTGTTATGTTAACAAAAATGCAAGCCTTTAAGCTATATGTTGTATACATTGAAAAAAATTATTAAGGGCACCAGTTCAATGACCTTAGCCGTCGCACACACCACGTGGTAGAGAAGCATGTGGGATCTTGATTTTGATGAAAACTAAATATACGCTTTTGTAAGGTTAAACATATCGTTTTCTAAAATTATGTACATATATTTTTGTTTACGACTAATTTACACAACACAGTTTCTTTCTAACAGTACAATATAGTAATTTATTCTGAGTATCTTCTTGCATGATTTGCTTTAGAAATAAGTCTAACAATCTAACCTGCTTGTGAATTTGCTAGCACTGATTTTGAATTCTATAATATTTAATTATGTTGTCTTGTCAGTTAGTAGAGCTGATTTCATCACGAATTAGGCTTGACCGGGGCAGTACTACCCTCACACAGTAGACCAGCCTATAATGACAGCATTCGTGTTGTCGTCTTTCGTTGGTGAGAGAGCGGAGGCTCAATCATTCTGCATCATTCTTCGAGCGGCCCAATCATTCGAGAATGATGCAGAAACTAAGCCGCCATAGTGTAGGTCACCGTGCTGCATTGTATGCAGTCACAATGAGGATGGTGGCCCCTACTCCTGGATTCTACTCATGCTTTCCATCAGACAGAGTAGATTCACTTTGGTAGGATTAAATATATAATAAAAAAAAAATCGATAAAAAAAAAATTGATCTTTTGTTTCAAAACAGATTTGAATGAGCTGTGGAGCTGAGGTACAGTTATGATTATGTTTCAAAAATACATTTTGCTGTTGTAAATTAAATAAAATATAGTTCCCGCTGGTAGGTAAACAACTTGTTATAACACTTTTAGAGCTCACAAGGTCACGTTATCGATCAGGAAACGATAAAAACTAAGTTTCTACATTGAATAAAAACCGAACCATTCACAATCAATACAAGTGTTGATATAATTCACCTGCACTTCGTTTTGAAGCAAAAAATTAATGCATAAATTACATAGGTATAATTTTTAAAGATCATACGACTAAAAAGATTGCATCAATTACCTACGAGTACATTAAATTTTCACCTTTAAAAATTGTGTTCTCAATACCATTGCGATTTTTTGCTACCTCTTGCCCTAGGTTATTTTTTTTTCATTTATTAGTGTACCTGCCGTTTAGTCAATTTAAAATTACCTTATGAAAAAATACCACGCCTAAAGCGTATTTTACTGCACGGTTGGCCTAGTCGTTTTTGCGGTCGCCTATCCGCTTTCTACTTCGCTAAGTGTCGTAGGTTCAAATCCCAAAGTGTTGTCCACTTTGTGTTGTTCTGAGTCTGAGTGTTCTTTGTGTCCGTTTCATGTATGTTTGTAAAGTCCCTCGTCACACAGGATTTATAATCCCAATGCGAGAGTTGTATTTTACAGTTCTTGGTACGCCTCGATAGATGGCGTTGTGCCAAAAACCTGACTGCTATTTTTGTTTGGATGAATCTTGGAGCAACTCAAGGGGGGAGTAGTAATAGCCTTTTTTACAGATGCAAAGCAGTCTGTCAATTTTTGCGGAGGGAAATCTCCACACATACACATTTTAGACTCTCATCTCATAGCAATCGCCTGAACTCACACACACTTAACAATAAATTATAACAAAAAATATAAATTCAAATAAAAAAATTCAAAAATTCAAAAAAATTCACACACACAGGCACATTCTGTGTCATAATAGTGTACTCGTAATACGTATGCCTATTTTGGCTTCTGCTTTGACAAAGGGGAACGCATGCGTATTTCGCTATGTCTAATTTCTACTGTCTTCTATGGGACGCACTCTAACTGTACGAACGACGAATATTAGTGAATCAGAGCGTCGTGTTCACTGATGCGACTCGGTCGCCATCACCCGTTTAATGTCAAGTTCACTGGCACTTTTTAGTGACAATCTATTATACAATATTAAAAAAGTTGAAGAAGGTAATGAAAAATACTGTTCTCTTTCGTTGTATTGTCATCATCATCATCATCAGCCTATCTCAGTCCACTGCTGGACATAGGCCTCTCCCATTGCACACCACTTTGATCGATTTTGGGCTTCTCGCATCCAGCTCCTGCCTGCCATCTTGCGCAAATCATCACTCCACCTGGCCTGTGGGCGTCCTACACTACGTTTGCCGAGACGCGGTCTCCACTCCAGAACTCTTTTACCCCAACGGTCATCAGTTCTGCGGCTAATATGGCCCGCCCACTGCCACTTCAGCTTGCTAATCCCGTGGGCTATGTCGATGACTTTAGTTCTCTGACGGATAACTTCATTCCTGATACGATCCCTCAGAGAAACGCCGAGCATAGCCCTTTCCATTGCACGCTGAGCAACTTTGAGCTTGTGGACTAACCGCACCGTAAGTGTCCACGTTTCGGCTCCGTTCCGATTGTATGTATCCGTTGTAATGTAATGTACTGAAATTAATAAGGTACAAACATACTTACAAATAAAATCAAGTGTCCGTGTGTAATATCAAATTAAGTTAATTATTAAATGCATATATGAAAGTATATGTATAAGTAACTCACACTAAATACGTAATTTTTAAATTGTTGACTGATCCGGGTAGCTTGTACCTTGTGTATTACCTAAGGAATAATTTAAGCAAATTTTTTTAGACTAGCTTCTCTCCGCGGCGTTGCTCGCGATTTACAACAACCGCAGGTAACACCGCGGGACTCAGCTAGTATTAAATAAAATCAATTATTTCTTTGTAGGGTCATGGTCATTTTGATTGCACGAATGGCCTATTAGTTTTGCCACGTCCACGCCTACTGCACCAAATTGTTGTGACTTTAAATCCCACACGACACCACACTTTGTGTGACCTACAAATTGTTGTTCTGAGTCTGGGTGTTCTTTGAAGCCGTATCATGTACGTTTGTGAATCCCCCGAGACAGGATGTAGAGGTATTCGAAGTTGTCTCTTTGCAAAGAAAGATTGGGCACATAAGGGTCTGAACTGGAGTGATACCGAATGCGAATACCGTATGAAAAAGCAGTTCCTACCAAAATTGATTAAAGGCCACACAGGAACCTCACCCAACCGTATTTCTGTGTTTCCTCACTTTCCAATAACGGTATTCTTGTGACATATTTATTTCATCATTTATCGCACCCTATCGCAGTCCACTGCTTTACATAAGTCCCTCCAATTGCCCGCGGTTCGATCCCCACCCATAGAAAACATTTACTTACTACTTCTTACCAAAACTTAGGTTTTCCTGGAAGATCTTAAGATTTACCGTAGAGTAAATTGGAACCTTCATGATATCAAATCAAGGTTGAAATTCCCTTCATAGTTCCCTCAAGGCCATTGAGTGACGTGTTAAAATCATGCTAGACACGTAAAGTCATGCATCATTGGCGTCCATTTTGTCACAAGGCCGACATAATATTAAAACTATTAAAAAAAGTACTTCGAATATCAATGTTAACACAAAGATTGCGTAAACAGACACAAACCACGGTTTTTTGGAATATTCATGATTACATAGAAATTGGCCAAGTGCGTGTGATGTTTACTTATTATTTCTTTATTTTTTTATTTTTTGTATGAAGTTTTCCAAGGAAGTGCATTTTACAAGTTAGGCCTAACTCCTGAAATAAAAATGTCGTCGAACCGCAATAGTTTTCCTTGAAAGTTCAGTATATGGGCTACTATCTTGAATTTTTTCAGATATTTTGAGTACTGTTTTTGAAAAAAAGCGGCCAAGTGCGAGTCGGACTCGCCCATGAAGGGTTCCGTTCCAGCAAGTAACATCATATAATAGTTCTTGTAGTTCGTTGTAACTTTCATCGATGTTTTTATACTAGTGTATTGATAGGATGAAAGGTAAATTGCGTGTTACGATTTATGACGAATTAAAAAAAAACTACTGACTAGATCTCGTTCAAACCAATTTTCGTTGGTAGTTTACATGGTAATGTACAACATATATTTTTTTTAGTTTTATCACTCTCTTATTTTAGAAGTTAGAGGGGGGGGGACACACATTTTTCCACTTTGGAAGTGTCTCTCGCGCAAACTATTCAGTTTAGAAAAAAATGATATTAGAAACCTCAACATCATTTTTGAACACCTATCCATAGATACCCCACACGTATAGGTTGGATGAAAAAAATTTTTTTGAGTTTCAGTTCCAAGTATGGGGACCCCCAAAACGTATTGTTTTATTTCTATTTTTATGTAAAAATCTTAATGCGGTTCACAGAATACATCGACTGACAAAATTTCAACAGTATAGCTCTTATAGTTTCGGAAATAATTGGCTGTGACATACGGACGGACAGACAGACAGACAGACAGACTTGACGAATCTATAAGGGTTCCGTTTTTTGCCATTAGGCTACGGAACCCTAAAAATGCGCTTTAAAGTTTATTAACTCGCGAATAGTTTTATTATTTGCGGAGATTAATATGGATTAGGTAGGCTGGTACCATTTTTGTTTCACAACTGTCAAATTTGACAGCTTTGACATATTACTTAAGTCATTCCGGTGTTTAACTTTAAGTTTATCAATTATTAAAACTGGTAGACATGTAATTTATCTTATATAGTGACAGATATCCGAATACAAATGACAACACAATATGGAGTAGTTTAATACTTACTGTCAAACAAAATGCAAATTTATTACGTTTCAATAAAGATCAATTTTATTATTAATTATAAATATAGTACTTGAGATTTTCCCAGGCGTTTTCCGGTGAACGACACTTCAACTACCCACAATAAAATTAAATTACTACAGTGATTGATTCACATGGAACTTATATACATAGTAATTGGGACCAATTTGCCAATGATATTATTGTTTTTAATCTAATAGTAGCAATGAAATAGTGACTTAGTTGTTATCGTGGGAAAATAATAGCCTTCTAGGTAGTAAAGCCACGCTGATTTCAGAACGAATGGGACGGCTTGACCGGAGCAGTGCTACCCTCATACAGAAGATCAACCTTTCGACTTTTGTTGGTGAGTGTCAGCCCGGAGGCCAAATCATTCTGCATCATTCTCTCGGTTTTCGGTAGCTAGGAGAATGATGCAGGAACATTTCACTGCCATGGTGTGGGGCACCATGCTGCATTGTATGCACTCACAATGAGAATGGTGGCCCATACTCTTGGATTGTACTCATGTTTTCCATCAGGCAGAGTAAATTCGCTTTAGTAGGCTTAAATATAAAAAAATAAATACATTATTTAAAGTGTGATTGAATAATATATATAACTATAACCGCCTCTTTGGTCTAGTGGAAAGCGCATGCGACTGCTAATCAAAAGGTATTGGGTTCAAATCCCGGGTCGGGCAAAGTGTTTTTGGGTTTTTTTAGGAAATTCCTAATAGCAGCCCGGAGTTTGGAAGTTAGGCGGTGATTCACGCCCGTGCCTCGGAGAGCACGTAAAGCCGTCGGTCCCGGTTGTCATGAACATCTATGGCAATCGTTATTGGGAAGTCAGTGCCCTCAAATATACTGACAACTAGTTCAATCTTCGAATTTCAGTTCTCCCTTAGGGTTGCGGAGGTCCGATGCCAGTCGCTCCGTGGAAAAACTGAAATTTAGGTAAAACCGGTTGAACTAGTAGCCGACCCCAAATAAACTTGGGAATAAAGGCTCGGAAGAAGAAGAAGTGTGATTGAATTATTATGATGTACCGCATAATTGTCCATGTTGTGGCATTTGAGAATACGGGGTGTATTAATGATCCCATGGGTATCGTAATAGGCGAGTAAGGGAGCAAACTGAGCAAAACGATATCTCTGCAAAGAGAATGGAAACCTCCCTCTCTAAGAAGTGGCCTATATGCATATAGTAGGCCTAAACGGATAAAAAATCCTTTTTCTGTAATAGGCCTAAAGGGGTACACGAGAGGAGCCTCCCCGAGCGACGTTAAAAAGAGAACAGCAGTCCCGACGTCCGGCGCACCCTGGACACCAAACACTCGGTTTCGTAGAGTTTAGGTGACAAATCCTCTCACCACAATGGATCAACACAAGGCCAGACGCAATCTGCGTCGCCGAGCACTAGGCCAAAACCGTGTAAAGTGTTGCCATTGATACGATAAGAAGAAGAAGTAGGCCTAAACCTCTTTACTCACGAAAAGATTACATCCAGATATGGAATATTGAGAGCCTGTTAATTGATTGACTAGCATAAATATATGCACATCGATAACAGTGGAATTCTAACTCTAAATTATAAATCGTCGAATGAAGAACCTCAGTCATTGCTACACGACCACTAAAAAAAATACTTAAAATCGTGAAATAATGTCAAAAGATGTCTTGTGTAAAAGTAACAACATGTCTCGAAATAAACGGCACCTTCAAATAACATGTGTTACTTATGATAAAGTCGGTACCGACATGACACAGTGATTCAGTATGTAAACCAGGGCGCTAGATCGCTGGGTGTTAAGGTCGTTGTACATTGGGATCTTAGAAGAATAAATGTATGTTAATGTGGGTTCCCACGGTCTGTGTACTTATGGACAGACGAGGAACAAGGTAGGAATGAGTAATGTATGATATTAAATGTAAATTTGAAGTACGGTAGATATTACCAAGGTCAGTGTGTATCAATTCTTTGACTCATGCTACAAATCAGCCATAATGGTGGTGGTACTATATGAAGAACTTCAAGCAAACTTAAACCAGGAACCAATTTTATTCTTTATCTTTCAAAGTTTAACAAATGTACGTAGCTCAGTGAACATTTTGCCCTACTGTTGTTCTATAATAAGTATATAACATTACTATAATAAGTAATGTTATGTCACGTTGCCGGTTTTCAATCCTACCTACAGTATATGACCTCTTAATATTATACAAAGAATATTAATCATAACCAAAAATTGAGTTTTGCGTGTCGTGTTTATTAAAATCATAACTCTCTTATTTATTTTTATCTAAATTAATTCGATTATTTCCTTTATTTTTTGTCCAAAACTATCCCTAAATACAACTCTTTGCAGTCGATTTGTCTATTGAAAGGTTGCCTGTAAGAAATTAATTTTTAACGATAAGGCGGCCATTTTTAAATGGTCGTTAAACTGATATGCTCCTAAACGTTAACTGCAATGATTAGTGTAGAATAAATAGTATAGCCCTCAATTCAGGTTGACATGTGTCACAGTGTTACCCAATTCCTCTCAACTTTGTTTCAATAATATTCGTACTTATTATGCAGACCGTTCCATTACACTCCAGTGTATGCGGACCTTAAAGTTATTACAACATAACGACGGATACTTGGCACGTAAATATAATTATTTACGCGTGGAACACACCTACGTTATATGTAGTTTTTATCTTGTTACACGCCATAAATAATACAAATTATATTAAGAGACTCATAGCTGAGGTTTTTGGTCTTTGTTCTGTTAATTGTAACCCGAAATACAACATTTTGTAAATGTACTTAAAACTAGTTAACTTCACTGGGTTGCATGTGCTTGCAATCATAGATCGTAGATGATCTATGCTTGCAATGATATCAACAACGAAACAAAATAAAAACTATCTATACAAAATAATCTGTAAAGTTTGTTGTATGTACCTTTTTATTTTATGCAGGGAATGTTTTTTGCAATATACCCTCCATGTGGGGACAAAGAGCGTGTGTGGGACTCACCTATGTCTATCAATCAACAACCCATAACGTCCCACTACTACTACTGGGCCCATATCTTTTCTCTGCCGGGGACGTATGGCCATAACCCTCTCCGGGTAAAGGCCATACGTCCCCACGCTGGCCGGTTGCGCGTTGTGGTCTGTCAAGACGTTGTAGCTACATAGGATGTTTTTAAGCGGCCATAAGGTTTCATGACTGGTATCTTATGATAACAACCGGGACCGACTGCTTAACGTGACCTCCGATTCACGGAAACGTTCCTAAGATATCATGCCACAAAGGTCACCCATCTGGGTACTGACCGCGCCGTCGTTGATAGCCCTTGGGGATTGTTTCCAATTACTTAAGGCCACTCCTCCTTTGTCTTCCTCTTTGTTTACCCACTCGAAAACCACTTGCTAAACCCACCAACGGCTTACTTCGTCACTTGGGAGCCTCAGATCTTCCCTATACCGATCCCGCTTTGCGTAATTCTCCTTTAGCATAATGTTCTCACAGAAGGAGACCGTGGCTTTCCAACTTTCACCACTCCGTGATAGGTTTTGTACAATCTGTACGACCAGGCCGCCGTGTCCGCTAAGTATAACGAACATACAGTTGATCGATAGGTGACACAGTTGGTCCTCTGTACCGACGCTTCGAAGTTCAGCAGAACGGCTATGACAGCGCGTTGGCTAGCACTTCGAGCCGTCTCTGTCAAGAGCTTGCTTATGCGCGTTCCGCCGTTGTATTTTGGGCTCATGGTCTGGTCGTAGACTGTTGCGTCCATGTCTACCAGAATGACGATAAAAATAAAAATTAAATAAATATTTCGGACATTTTACACACAACGCCATCTAGTCCCCAAACTAAGCAGAACTTGTATTATGGGTAACTAGACAACTGATATAAATACATAAACATACTCATACATGTTATACATAGATACACCCAAACTCCGAAACAAATATTTGTGGATCACACTAACATTTGTTCCGACCCGGGAATCGAACCCGAGACCTCTTGATCAGCAGTTGCGTACGCTAACCACTAGACCAACGAGGCAGTACGATGGGCGGAGACTGCAACAGTTGCCTTAATTATACCTTATATACCCTTGCCGCCCCATATGAATTGGAGCGGTAATCTCTTACGATCCTAATGACCATCAACATATGCAGACTCCTGAGTAGAGCCTGACTCCTTGAGGCACTCGCTACTGGCATGTAGAGGCGGCAAACATGATCCTATGATTCCCTGAGGACCACTTCCATCGACGTTGTGTGAACTTCAAAAAATATTATAAAATGTTCGCTGTGTTCAAATAAAATATTAGGAAAAGCGTCAAAAAAGAATTTAAGTTTTTTATCCGAGATACATTGATGTATTAAAAAAAATATACAAATATTCCTCTTCACTCCATGTCCTGTCCTGCCGGCTAGCTTCGGTCATAAAATTTGATTGGTCATTGTACGCTGCTTTGTAATAAAGACTTTAAACAATGCGCGTAAGGTTGAATGTGCAAAAGATGTGTTTATAGCTTAACTATAACTACCCACATTGATATTTTTATACATCAATGACTAAGTAGGATAGTTTCGTATGCGGCTTTTGTTTGAGACTGTGCATCTAGGGTTTTTATATATCAATGCCGAGATATAAAAAAGTTACGTGTTAGGTCAGTGCTGATTCATACACATACAGTGTAAATATGACTTTAATAACTTTGTTTGTGTTTCTTTGTTATCTATGGTAACCTTGACATACTTAGCTATATATAAGTACCTACTTCTATGGATATTTCTGGGTATAACGTGATGGTAATTGACGATAATTTGTGGTACCCGGACGTTTTAAAGGTACGCGTCCATTGGCCCACGCCGGACGCACCGCACGCACGGCACGCAATGGACGCGCACCTTTAAGTTCCCATAATTGGGTACTCTCACGCCAACAATTTAACATTTTTAATGATTTTGTTACCTTTATCTCTTGAGATACATCTGCCCCCTAGCCAAGTTGTAAACGTTTTCCGTTTTCTATTCTATTCGCCATTCCATTTTTCTATTCTCTTGTTTGATTGACTAATGTCACACAGTCAAGATATCAAAACAAAAATGTATTTAAAAATGTATTTCAAGTTATCAAAACAAAAATGTATTTTGTTTTGATAACTTGACTGAGTGAAAAGCGTTTATAAACTAAATTGACTGCCTTATTGGTCTAGTGGTTAGCGTATGCGGCTGCTGATCAAGAGGTCTCGGGTTCGAGTCCCGGGTCAGAACAAATATTTGTGTGATCCACAAATGTTTGTTTTCGGAGTCTGGTTGTTTTTCTATGTATGATATGTATGTATTTACAAAAAAAAACTATGTTTATGTATTTATATCAGTTGTTTATTTCCCATTATACAAGCTCTGCTTAGTTTGGGACTGGATGACGTTGTGTGTAAGATGTCCGAAATATAAAAAAAAAAGAAGAAATTGGTTAGGGAGGCAGGTTTGATTTTTGTATCGCAGGAACTGTGAAATTGAGATCGAAACTAACTTGAACGAATTTTTATTTACAATTATTGACTATTGATAAACATGTTAAAAATTCTTGAATTTCTCCTTCTGACGCAATCCGTTAAAAACTACAATGACTTAAAAATACACAAATAACAAACAGAAATACAATACAACAGAATAATGTTTGTTTATAATATCAAACAACCAGTTCCTCGACCTTTTAATAAAAAAATCTTTTTTGTTTGGCTTTCAATTGTTTTATTTGAATAATTTATAAACAGGTTATGCAATTGTTTTCAGGAAAATAGTTATAAATCATCGTTATCTTTTACGAAATTGAATTTTAATTGTTCTTTGAGATACGTTTCTCAAGGTCTATTTTGATAGGGTCGCAAACATACGCTGTATGTAACTGAAAGGGATTTGTTAATGTTGTTAATTTGCATCAAAAATTGTATTATTTAGCATTGATACTTAATAATAGATGCCACGTGGCTAGAGGGGCTGGTTCGACTTGGATGACACTTCCCCTTTATAAGAATAGAATATATAAAATTATTCGATGATGAGTGTGAAATCAGAGGGCTAATGATGCAAAGCATCTAATAGTTCGCCATAGTGTAGGTCACCAAGGGAATGCTGCATTGATGTATTGTATTGGTTCGCAAAGAATATGGTGACCACTATTCATTCACTATTCTATTCAGAACTCGTGAAAGAAGAATATGTAAAAAATAATAATTAAACGGTTTCATTTTTTCATCATCAACAGCCTTAATCAGTCCACTGCTGGACATAGGCCTCTCCTTAGAAAGGAGGTTTTGGCCTACTATACCACGCTGGCCAGACGGGTTGGTAAAGGGTTTGTTTCAAGTTTTCCTTCTCTTGGCAGTGATGTTAGCTGCTTATTTTGTTCCTTTAGTCGCCTCTTACGACACTCATGGAATGAATAGGGGTGGTGACACTTTGTATTCTTAATCCGTCACCACACGGACAGGTTTAGGTAGGCAGTTTAGGTCTTGGGTAGGCTTAAATTTAAGAATAAAAAATCGCCTATTATGACTCCCATGGCATGAATGGGGATGTCATGAATCTGTTTTCTTAATCCGTTATCATGCGGAAAGATATCGGGTACATTACAGGCCTTATACTTTTTACCATCAACCAGACACTGTTTGGACTTGACGCTTAAATCATTAAACCATCCGTATAGTCATTGGTTTTATTATTTACTTCTTGACATTGATTTATTATCGTACAATAAATTTTATAAGATTGTACATTTTCGTATACTTTTTTCAACGCTCCTATTGACTGCAGCCGTCAATTCGTTTTAGAGAGGAAAGTAATATATCACATTTTTCGTAACTGAACGGGCGAATGTAATATGTAATTGATTGTGATATACTTTGGGTACTGGAGCATTATAATTTAATATAAATTGACTAGGTATATGCAAATTTTGATAATTCAATTGTAACTGACGCGTCTTAGTCGTAGTTATGTAGTGGTTAGTGTTCTTGACTACGCTAAAGGTTGCAGTGCTGATCATATGTTCTGTGCCATTGCCATTTAATCTTTACTAATGATATAAATTCGATAATAACTCTGTCTCTATGTTTGTTACACTTCCATGGCTAAATTTTGCATTGATTTTGTGTAATTCGTTACTGAGGAGTATAAAATTTTACGCGGGGAATGCTTTTCGCACCATACCCTTTCTGCAGCTGTAAATAGGCTTCACCTTAGGAAGAAGGTTTTGGCTTTTACTCAGGGTACTAATAGACCAGACGGGTTGTTATAGGGTTAATTTCAAATTTCTTCGAGAAATATAAGTGGCGCTCATAGCTTAGGTGATTGGTAACAATCACAGAGGGTAAGCAACGGCGGCGAGGTCAGTACTTGGATGGGTGACCGTCATAATATGTTTGAGCGCTTCCGTGATTCGGAGGTCACGTTAAGCAATCGGACCCGTTTGTTATCGTAAGATTACAGTCGCGAAGCTTACTCGGGCGGCTTAAAAACATTCAACGGAGAGATTACGTAGTAACAACGCGTCTTGCCAGTCCCTAGCCAGCACTCGGCCAGCGTGGTGACGTATGGCTTTAACCCTCTCCTGAGATGAGACCCGATCCCATTTGAAGAAGAAGAAAGAAGAGAGTATCACGGTTATAACATAAGGTACTCTTATGTCAACGTCAACATTAACATTATTGCGCAGCAACAACCTCAAAATACTCACTAAATACAATGAATCAAGATCACATTATTCTGCTTTGTTTAAAATAATATATTCATGATTATTATCATAATGATAATAAGATAAACTTAATTAACTAATGAATAATTACAATTGTATAATGTTACCTTGAGGTAATTACGCTCGGCCGAAACACTTTACTATGTGGTACCATACTTCACCTTAAGAGGGGGTATAATGATAAATTGACGATCTTAGATTTGATTTTTACACTCGAAAATAAGCCACAAATGAATATATATATATATCATGATACTTGAAAGGGGCTGGTCTGAGTGAAAACATAAAATTGTAATATTTTATCGATAGAAAATAATCACAAAGTTACGTCTAGTTTTCCACTAAAATCAATTTATTATCACAGTTATGTATATTACTGAGTCAATATTTTAATACATTTTATAAAAATATATTGCCAAGGGACTTTATTAGTGTTTTAAAAAAATAATGTACAATTTACGAGTAACTACAATAAAATTAATTCGGCGCTTACTACGTTCTCATTAGGTGCAGAACGCTCCCTTTTTATCGCACCTGACCCGAGGTAACGGGCATGTTTTGTTTCATCAATCAGTCGCGGTCGCTCCGTTGAGACGAGAAGAAATTGCGGGTGAAATCAGATATTTTTTTAGGTTTATGCACGTTTTTAAAACTTAGTATAGATGTCGTACCTTATGACTACGGCATCTATACTAATGTATAAAGCTCTGGAGTTTGGTTGTTTGGTTGAACGCGCTAATCTCAGGATCTACTGGTCCGATTTTGAAAATTCTTTCAGTTATCGATAGCCCATTTGTTCAGGAATGCTTCATCATCACGCTAAGACCAATGAGAGTGGAGTAGTAATGAAGAGTGTTTCAAAATAGGAGGGGTTTTTTTTACACGCTTTTTATTAGCTTCACCCGTATGTTTGTTTGTAACCGACTCCTTTGGGTGCGATTTTGACCCACTTTAATCGGCCAGATTTCGTT
The DNA here is from genome assembly GCA_932526445.1 of Phragmatobia fuliginosa. Lineage (NCBI taxonomy): Eukaryota > Metazoa > Arthropoda > Insecta > Lepidoptera > Erebidae > Phragmatobia > Phragmatobia fuliginosa. The sequence goes on along the minus strand of OW052069.1, from coordinate 19,232,796 downwards.
CAAACTTTGTAGATTTATCAAAGACCGATGACAATTCACTAATAAAAAAAAACAAATTAGTCTTTATTAAGCTTTTTTTAAAAAAAATAGTTTTAAAAACTTAACCAACACTCTTTTCAATAAAAGAAAATAATTTTAATAAAACAAACCGTGGGGTGCTTTCTGAAAATATTTCAATAACGTGACCCCACGCTTTTTACATTAAAATTATTTTCTACTCTTTAGTTTAAAAGCGTGTTTGTTTAGTTTTTTAAAACTACTTTTTTTTCCTCTGCGTAAACGGTTAAAGTTTCGCAAAAATCATGTATGACAGATTTTTTCCCCTTTAAGGGGAAAACAATTTGCTTCCACGGTATAACATCAAGCTACGGGTAATAAAAGACGCAGACATGGCTGCTTGGATCAGCTGGTCTTGGATAATCTACACACATAACTAAACTTTACTATTTATGTTGCTGCGGCTGCAAGAAATTCTACATCTATTTCAATAAAAACCAGTGCACGATACAATATACTGGTACAGTATGTAACCCTTTATTCAATCGCCGATTTCTCATACATCATCATCATAAGCCTATCGCAGTCCACTGCTGGACATAGGCCTCTCCAATTGCACGCCACTTAGTTCGATCCTCGGCTACTCGCATCCAGTTCCTGCCAACCGTCTTGCGCAAATCATCACTCCACAAGGCCTGTGGACGTCCTACACTGCGTATGCCGAGACGCGAGCTCCACTCAAGTACACGTTTACCCCAACGGTTGTCGGTCCTGCGGCTAATATGGCCAGCCTATCAGTCTAATGTGTGTAGTGAATATTGCGAATTTTTCCATCAATTATTAAGTCTAAGATTTTTTTTAATCCAATGACGTCTCAACCATTTATTTTAATTCCTGAGTCAGAAATTAAGATAAAATAAATAAATTGCTTCTAAAACACTTCCGTATGTGACATTAGCAGCAAATCGTAGTTTTTTCGGTAGAACCACTTTACAAATGAAATTCAGTTATAAAATTATACTGACACTATTATTCATTAATTAAAGTCAACTACACGCAATTCTATGTTTTAGAAATATTTAAATTTTAAGAAAAAAAAAACGATTTTTCTGATTTGAAAGCATGAGTAGAATCCAAGAGTAGGGTAAACTCTTCTCATTGTGAGTGCATACAATGTAGCATGGTGACCCACACCATGGCAGCTTAGTGAGATGTTTGTTTTTATTTTTATTTTTTTTTATATTAAAGGGGGCAAACGAGCAGACGGATCACTTGATGGTAGGTGATTGCCCATGGACACCGTAAACACCAGAGGAGTCACAGGCTCTTTTTTTTAAGGTTTGGTTGTCGTATCGGTCCGGAAACACCGCAGGCGACAGTTCATTCCACAATTTAGATGTGCGAGGCACATGACTCATTAAATTCTAGTACCTACTATATTCATCATATTACAAATGTAAAGAATGTGCTTATTTTTAATTAAGAATTTGCGAAAGCCAATTAAGTTTTGGATTAACGCATTTGCATGTAAACATTATCACACTTGTATCTTTCCAATTAGTTAAGCAGATATGAAACATGACGATTTATGGATTTTGCTTCAAGGTATTGTGAACTCATGATAATGGTAAGGGAATGCTCTAAGTAGGTAATCTATCTACTGATTGTAAAGAATATTCTTTTAATATTTTTTGAATAAACTAGAACGCGTTTTCCGGCCAAGTAGTCACGAATTTCTGTGCATTATTTTATTACATTCTGTGGCAGCTGCCCAACAAAAATCGCACGATCACCTCGTCTGGTCGGAAGATCCTCCTTTTGTGTTTGAGGCATACGAAACCCGTTCCTCCATACATTCTATAAAATTTAAAATTAAATTGACACCGAGAGGTCAATCTGTGGATGAATATACCAGCTTTTCCACAATGCTTATTGAGAGTCAAAGCTGCTAAAATGACTCTACTTTGTCGGATGGAAATGATGAGCAGATTTCAAGATAGCTGCCTCATTGCAAATGTAATAGTACTTTTCACGCCGCCCTGCTAAACTGTAGCTAAAAGAAACACTAAAATATAAGTTTGTTTAATAATCTTTCACAATTAAACCATTAGAAAAACCAAATTTAATCAAATTCTTTCACGAAAGCTAGTAAATACAGAATTACCAAATACGCGTATTTTAGAAAATATGTACTAAACAGTCAAGTTCAGAGGCCGACTAAAAAATTTAGTAGTTTTAATACACAAAGAAGAAAAGTAGCAACAAAGCATTTTATAAAATTCTCAATTTCTGTGTAAAAATGCAAAGGGGCGTTTAGAAATAGTGTTCGTGTTTTTAACGTGGAGCGGCAAAGATCGGATACAAAATCGCTCTTTTATAAAGGTGAATTTACGGGCTTGTACTACCGGTACTCGATAGTTCGAGTTTACCTTTAGAGTTTCATTCGAGTCTGGTTTCAAACTGGTGAGTCACGGATTTACGACAGTAGAAGCACTTAACAATCCAATGAAGCTTTTTATGAACTAGTTTAAATTAAGTTACCTGCCACTTCGCCTTGTATAATTTATGATCTACTTTTTGCTTAAGGGAGGAAGGAAAGGAAGCTTAACTAACGACAAAGAAAAAGAAATATAACAGGACTAGGGCTAGCATTTACATATAGCAAAATTATTATTAGTATGGACTTTATAATAACTGTAATAGACAGTTTCTTTTGAATTTATAAATTCTGTCTGTTACGTTTTTACATCGTAAATTTAATGTCATCGACTTCACGGAGATACTTTGATTCTTGAAGACGGATATAAAGTAGGTACTCTCTAGTATTACACTAGCTAGTATTAGTATAATTACTAATTACAATTATGTTTTATTGTATTTTTACACTAAAATTATAATTTCAAAATTTCAAGACAAGTAATTCAGGCGAGAACAAGTAGTAACTACACCCAAACACTTTCTAAGAGCTGATATATCGAACGTTTGCAACTAGGACCCATGACAAGGGGTACAAGTGAAAATAACGATGCTATCTAGCTTGGCGTGCTTTATGTATAGTCTTCGTCTTTTATTTCTAGTATAACTATTTATTTAGATACAATGCTTACCTGAAAGCTTCGAATATATCTTTCGAAGCGAATAATAGTTGGTTTCATAATAAATGATTCGTTTGATAATATGTTAAAATCACCTCATCTTTTTTTCTTCTTTTGGATAACGTAGCATTAGGACATATACACCCAGATTCAGAACAACAAGTTGTGGATCATACAAAGGGTTTTAAAATGTGGGATTAGAGTACCAACACTTGTCGCAGTAGAAAGTGGCGTTTCAACCGCTTAATCCACGAGGTCACCCGTGCAGCAAAACTGCCACCATCAATGAGCAAGTCCTGAGATTTTTTTTTTTATTTTATTTAGACAAATTTTAAATTTGAAAAATTGTATCTCTACTCATCAATTATCAACAGCCATTAACAGTCCACTGCTGGACATAGGCCTCTCCTAAGAAAGGAGGTTTTGGCCTACTATACCACGCTGGCCAGACGGGTTGGTAATATTTTTATTTTCCTTCTCTTTGCATCGATGTTGTCTTGCGTAGTTTATCCCTTAGTCGCCTTTTACGACACCCGCGGGATGAATAGGAGTGGTGACACTCTGTATTCTTAATCCGTCACCACACGGACTTCCTTCTACTCTGCCTGATGGAAAGCATGAGCAGAACCCAAGAGTGGTGGTTACCATACTCATTATGAGTGCACAAAATACATCATAAGCCTAATAGTATGCTTTTGCAACCTCCGGACTCGCACTCACAAACGATATTTCGTCAACAACACGAATACTGCCATTTTCAGGAACTAACAAACAGACAAGTCAAAACAGTAATTACTAAAGGCTAGCAACACTCTTGTGTGTGAGGATAGTCACTTCACCATCCTCACAATTCTGCAGGCGTTTGACTTAGGGGTGGAGGTTTGGGACCCGGTGAATCAATAACTTGTTCGATACCAATTTTTCTGTGACTCTGGGAGGAGGAGATGCCTATGTCCGGTAGTTAACTATTAAAGGGTGATGATGATGATAATCGTATCACTACGCTCAAGCTATGCTACATGTTCGAAAGTATTACAAATAACATTCACAAAATAACTAAAACTATACGCGTGGACGCTGACACAAAAAGAGGAGAACAAACTTCTCATTGCAGAAAGGAAGGTCTTGCGAACGATCATGGGCCCTGTGCGGAAACCTGATTGAGGATGGAGAATCAGGAAAAACGTGGAAGTTGAGGATGCCGTGGCGGAGCCAAATATCATCGGCCAAATCAAAGCACATAGGCTCCGGTGGCTTGGTCACGTTGAAAGAATGGGAGAAGATCGAGGAGTGAAAAGAGCCTATCTGGGTCGTCCAATCGGACGACGTCCGGTTGGGCGACCCAGATATCGCTGGAGCGATACAGTACAGGCGGACCTTGGGGAGCTTCAAGCCGACAACTAGCGACAGGCAGCTCAGGATCGAATTTAGTGGCGTTCTCTTGTGTCGGAGGCCAAGACTCACTTTGGGACGCTGAGCCAACGGAGTAGTAGTAGTAGTATACGCGTGAAGCAAAACCTTTGTACCTCTTTGTACAAAAACGAAGGAGTATGAAATTTCGCACACTCATAGTTTATATAGAGAAGGATTGATGCGGAATGGTACTTTTTTTTGTACTATTTGACTACTATAAAATATGTTAAATAAATCATGAAACATTACACACACTACTATGTATTGGACACACATGCACAGAAACTCTTTTGTAACTAACATTGTAGCATCCCCTTGGCGAAATCCGTGATTATAGAAATACTAGCTTTCGCCCGTGTATCTCGATTATTGCAGTAAAAAGTAGCCTATGTGTTATTCTGATATATAAGCTATATTACTGTAAAGTACTGCTATATTACTGTAAGCTATATTACTATATTTCATCCAAATCCGTTCAGTAGTTTTTGCGTAAAAGAGCAACAAACATACACACATACGTACATACATTGTAGGTAGTAGAGCCACGCTGATTTCAGCATGCTACATTGTCTACCCTCACAATAAGCATGGTGACCCCTACTCCTGGATTCTACTCATGCTTTCCATCAGGCAGAGTAGAGTCACTTTGGCAGGCTTAAATTTAAAAAAAAAAAAAAAAAAAACATACATACTCACAAACTTTCACGTTTATAATATTAGTAGGATAGTCTTTTACAATAGAACCTTAATCATGTTGCCACTTATAATTAAAATTAATCATGGTAGAATTTCGACCACTAGTTTACTTAAATTGGTGCCATGTTTAAATTAAATACGATACTTCTATTTTCGGAATAACTTTGCTCTTAGCACACTTATGAGTCTATAGAAAAAATCGATGGTTGTCAAGGACCTGAAGAGCAACTTGAGAGCAACTCACACAATTTTGAACATCGGGGACCATTGGCATTTTGAATTATTTATCACTGGGATTACTTATTTTCGAAACAAAGAATTCAAGAACAATAAATTGACAGATTGGAAACAATTCACTGCACGTTCTTTTCATTCGTTTGATGCGTTAGCTACCAGCCGAATCAGCTATTTCTGAAAATGTCAAGTATTTACCGTCTTTGATTCTAAAGTCTTCAAGTCGTCGTCGTAATGAAAATTGGTAATGATAAAAATATAAAAAATCGGCCAAGTGCGAGTCGGACTCGCTCATGAAGGGTTCCGTATCAGCAGGTAACATCATATAAAATTATTTGTAGTTAGTTTTAACTTTGATCGATGTTTTAATGCGTTGATTTTGTATGACTTTTCCAAGTAAGCGCATTGTAAAAGTTAAGCCTCTATAACTCCTGAACTAACAAAGTCATCTAATTCGTTATAGTTTTCATTTAAAGTTCATTATATGGACCACTATCACAAATTTTTCGGCGGGCGGGACGGCCTGTTTTTACAAAAAGTTTGCCTTTAAAGTGGAATTTCTCGCAAACGGATACCTAAATCAAAAAATCGTCTTAACAAACCTGTAATGTTTTTAAAAGACCTATATAATGATACCCTACATAATGGGGTAGCCGTGAGAAAAAAAAACATCCCCACTTTACGTGTAGGGGAGGTACCCTAAATAAAAATATATTTCATAATTTTATTGTAGCACTTTGTCGACGTAATTACAATACATATTCATGCAAAGTTTCATCTTTCTAGCACTTACTGTTTGGACGACAAGTCGAGGACGGACGGACGGACGGATGGACAGACGGACATGACATATCTATAAGGGTTCGAAGTCATAAACTTCGGAACCTTAAAAAGTTGTAGATCTTTTAATTACTTACAACTTTGCCATTTAACTATTTTCCTTGTAGTTTTGCTGGAAATCGAGATATACCGTTTTTTACCCTTTGTAGTATATATTTAGCCATCCAATCTGACTCTACCCTGCCTGATGGAAAGCATGAGCAAAATCCAAGGGTCGGGGCTACCACACTTGCTGCGAATGCGGACAATAATGTATGGCGGCCCACACTATGGCGGCTTAGTGAGATGCTTTTTCACGCCCCGGTTAAAGGACCCGAAAACCTCCCTCCCTACCCCTTCCCGACCTCAGATCGCCCGTAAATTATTTTTCCTTTCATTTTTATAATATTCTCCTCTTTTTCCAATAGGTTTCATCCTACTATAATTTTATTTGTTTTCAAAAATTATCTACTCTGGTCTACTGGTCTATATGTCATTTACAAACTATCATTATGGTTGCCATGCAAGTGTGTTATTCCTAGCAACCTGTGAAGTTTTGACAGGAGGTAAACAGTGATACATTTTGACATCTTCGATTTATGTATTTTTATAATCACCTAGCTTTGGTCTTTGTGTCTCGATTATTGCAGTAAAAAGTAGCCTATGTCCTTTCCCAAGTTCAGTTCTATCATCATACCGAATTTCATCAAAATCGATACAGTGGTTTAGGCGTGAAAGCGTAACAGACAGACAGACAGAGGTACTTTCGCATTTATAATATTAAGTAGGGATTAAAAAAAAACTACTCACTAGATCTCGTTCAAACCAATTTTCGTTGGTAGTTTGCATGTTAATGTACAACATTTGGCTACGGAACCCTAAAAACGATTGACTGAACGGTTGATGTCTGATAATAGAATTTTCGTGACGGATCTTTTCTATCAAGAAAAAGTCTCTTTTAAAGAAAAAATATTGTTTGGTAGTTTTTATTCAGAACTTGACATGTCATATACCTACATGTTGAATGTAGTAAGCATACCTACCACCACCCACCAATAAACCCCGCCAAAGTGACCCTCCCCTGCCTAATTAAAAATGTAAGTAGAATCCAAGAGTAGTACAATCTACCATACTTGCAGTCAATGCACCAATGCAGCAGGTGACCCACGTTATGGCTGCCAATTGAGATGTTTCAGCTTCATTTGGCCTCTGATACATACTGGTGACCTGTAATACCACTGTTTAACAAATCCACATCAGGCACCAGTCTCTCACATTAGTTTTGAGTGCAAAATGTTTTATTATGCTTAGAACAGACTGTAACCTAGCTAATTGTAAGGAAAAAAAAATAAATAAAAAAAGATAGCACTAGCACTAGCACTTACCTACAAAACAAGATAGAACAAATGCTGACTTTTCTCATTTACATATATATATAATTCTTCTGTGAGTGTGTATGTCACTGAACTTCTCTCAAACGACTGGACCGATTTTGATGAAATTTTTTGTGTGTGTGTTCAAGGGGATCTGGGAATGGTTTAGATTCGCAATTGGACCCGGTAGGTGGCGCTGCGATCAAGTTCTGGAATTTTAAAGTTGGGCGGTACGAAGTTCGCTGGGTCAACTAGTTTACTTATAAACTTAAAACTAAAATCAACCTATCACCTTCCACTATTAAATAAGAGTCTCCATTCATCTTAAAACTGTTTATTCTTGATAAGAATCATCACCGAGACCATAAGTTCAACGATTAGAATAACTAACCTCTCAATCAAATGTTCGGTCAATAATATCATTACTTTAATCAAGCCTAGCTGCGCCCCGCGGTGTTACCCGCGTATATCATTACGGTTGCTATGCAAGTTTGTTATGCATAGCAACCTATGAAGTTTTGACAGGAGTTAAACAGTGATACATTTTGACATCGTTTTCGTTCGTTTTCGCCCGTGTATCTCGGTTATTGCAGTAAAAAGTAACCTATGTGTTATTTTGATATATAAGCTATATTACTGTAAAGTTTCATACAAATCCGTTTAGTAGTTTCTGCGTGAAAGAGGAACAAACATACATACACACATACATACTTACAAACTTTCGCGTTTATAATATTTGTAGGATAGTAGGACTAGCCACCACCCGCGGTTCCGCACGGGGACATATAGATACTGAACTAAAATTTAAATATTTAGCAAACTCTTTTCAGACTTTCCATACTTTTAACAGCCGATCAAACCTGTTTTAGACAAGAAACCTTGGGTTACATTACATCGAAGTTTTCATACAGATCCCTACTTAAAAAACATTATATACTTAGCCTATGTCCATCAGGGATAATGTACGATTTTAATAGTGAAATATTTTTTCAAATCTGTCCAGTAATTTTCTAGCATATTCATTTCAAACAAACAATCAAATATTCATTCTTTATAATATCAGTTTCGACAGAAAAAGTATTAATCTATATTTTATAGAAACCAACCAAGCCAGCATTCCAATTCGTAATGTCTTCACCTTGGTGACCATACAAAAACTAACGTGGTGGTGTTGAAGGTAAATCTGAGCGGCCTCTGAGAGGCTGTGCAACCTTTTTGTGGGAAAACCTCCGACAATCGTGGAAATGTCCCTCTCGTACTGTCAACGACAATGAATTGTTTTTTTTTAAACAATGACAAGTTCCAAAAATCTAATCGCAGCGATCTGGGATTTGCAAAACTGTTTGTATTTAAATATACTATTTTAGTGACACTGTCTTAATACGTGTTTAAATGTATACAGGGTGTAGCAGAATGATATTTTTGTGTTTCAGTTTTCATACACCTCTGCCTATCCTTTTGGGGTAAAGGAGTAAGGTGTATAATGTAATAGTATATAGCTTTATCGGTTTTAGTTAAATCTTTCATTTTTAATACACATTTTTATTAAATGCTGTTAACAAAATGTGATATGACATTTGATTTATCAAACCTTATTTCGTGTTGCCATGGGTAAATGGGCGAAATTCCTGATGAAACGTTAGGATAAAAGATTATAACATTATTTTGAATGTCGTATATTTTTGTTACATTTTTTTTTTGTTTTTCTAAAAAGATAACCACCGCATTGGGAATATAAATCCTAGGGACTTAACAAACATTCATGAAACGAATACAAAGGACACATTGTGAATGTCGATGTAATATGCAGATTATTCTGAAATATTTAATATTTATCGAGTAAATCAACAATGATACAATACACAATTATCAAGTGGTTGTGGTTGACATATTGAATGCAGCAATTGTGACACCAGCGCCATTTACCAAATATTAATAAAAAAATATTTGTAATTGAGTCCTAAAAGAAATGATAAGTACACGTTACAATCTCACGTAATATTCATTTAAATTCACATAATCATCATATCATTTAACATTCATAAACAAAAAGAAAATATACAAAACCTAAACAATAAAGTACACAGCATAAAAAAGAAACATAAATTATAACAGTCTCTCTGATAAAATCTCTTAAATGCGCCTGAACGCGTCGCCTTTATATCAATTACAGGATTGAACTAAACGATGCATTCGGGCGTGTCTACCAGCATTAGTTCGGCATCTGGTTGTTACAAAAAAAAAAGTGAGTTACGGGTTGAGTTCTAGTGGGTACTCTGTAACATAGTTTTCTAGTGAGTGGAATACATTCGTAATGACGATGGCAAAGATGTTCTAAATGTTACATAATTATATTTCAACAGTAAATCTTTATATGAACGAATGAATAAATTTTATAATGTGCTATTGAGAGATGCATCTCTGGATTTCTCTGGATTCAATTTTAATGAAGACCCCTAAAATTTCACTATAGTTTTTACAACAGCCTGCATAAGAACGCCTTCTAAATTACCTACTGTTATTTTAAGTATAGTGTGGCCACGTTACTTATAATCATGATTGGCTAAATTAACTCTAAGTAGTTAACTGACGAAAGGACGTATGTCTACCTTGGTTTTTTTTTCGCACATCATACACACAACATTATTTAGTCCCAAATTAAGCAGAGCTTGTGTTATGGGTACTAAACAACTGATATAAATACATAAACATACTTTTTTTTTGTAAATACATACACATTATACATAGGAAATACCCAGACTCCAAATCAAATATATGTGGAGATCACACAAATATTTAGTCCGACCAGGGAATCGAACCCGAGACCTATGGTTCAGCGGCCGCTTACGCTAACCACTAGAGTTAGACCAACAAGGCAGTGAATTCAATTTTTCAAGTTTTTTGGCTGTAAAGGCGATTTAAAACCCTGTACAGTGCAGGAATGTCTAATTCAGGGTATTCATTAAAACGAAATCTCTAAGGTCATTCTCATATGCGTTCAGGACTGTCTGTCACATCAAAACCATTACCTCTGCTTCAGCAATCATGATAAGCTAGTCTGACCGGTTTTTGTAGGTAGTACTCGATTCATCATCATTATCATCATCAACAGCCTGTAACAGTCCACTGCTGGACATAGGCCTCTCCTTAGAAAGGAGATTTTGGCCTACTATACCACGCTGGCCAGACGGGTTGGTAAAGGGTTTGTTTCAAGTTTTCTATCTCTTGCCAGTCATGTTAGCTGTTTATTTTGTTCCTTATGTCACCTCTTACGACTGGAATGAATAGGGGTGGTGAGGGTGACACTTTGTATTCTTAATCCGTCACCAGACGGATGTAGTACTCGATTTAATGTCAAAAAGTGAAAATCACTCTTTCGTCCGTTCACGGGGTAAACAAAGGTATATTCACTCATACTTGAGGGGTATTCATTGCCGCTGGGGTAGAGTTACATACCGCGCGGGTTTAAAGTTTCGCAACTAGAGCAAACCTGAACTGAAACCTGAACCTGTAGATGAATGGATGAAGGTATATGTACATGTCGTGCGGTATTAGAAGTAGTAGTAAGCGAAATCTTAGGATTACCGTATATTCACTCGGTGTTCTTAACCTTACACAATATCCGTCCGTAAAAGCTGTCCGCGTGGTGACAGATTTAGAATACGAAGTGTCACCATCCCTAAATCATCCTATGAATGTTGTAAAAGGCGATAAAGGAACATACTACACAGAAGGACATCACTGCAAGAAGGAAATCTCGTATCAAACCTTGTATCAACCTGTCTGGCCAGCGTGGTATCATCAACAACCTATAATATCCTACTGCTGAGCTTGGGTTTCCTCTTACGAGAGGGTTAAGGACATACGTCCCCACGCTGGCCGAGTGCGGGTTGGGGACTGGCTAGACACGTTGTGGCTACGTAATCTTTCCTCCAAACAAGCTTCACGACTGCTATATTATGAAAACAACCGGGACCGACTACTTATCGTGACCTCCGAATCACAGAAACGCTCATATCATATCATACCACATTCGGTCACCCATCTAGCTTTGACCGCGCCGTCGTTGCTTACCATCAGTGATTGTTTCCAATCACCTAAGGCCACTCTGCTAGTATAGTAGGCCAAAATCTCTTTTCTTAGGAGAAGCCTAGTCATTACACGGAAAATATGTTTGTACGACTTGCTAACAAAGATTTGTCTCTAATGTTCATTTAAGTGTACTATTCAACTACGTGATTGACCTCGCCAGTAATAAAATTATTATATTAAATTAACTCCTTGAGAAATATTAAAATTAAACTGCATGTGTTTTTGTTAAGATCTCGCTAAGATTTGCTAGTTTAATGGTGTAACTAAATTGTGTGTGTTTAAGTTTCACTAAATGTAAGAAGCTATGTATTGTTACTACGTACGATGTTTCATAAATTCTGCATTTGAACAAAAACTTCTTTATAGGTAGTAGAGCCACGCTGATTTCAGCACGAATGGGCCGGCTCGACCCGGCCAGTACTACCCTCACACAGAAGACCATCCTAATAATGACAGCATTCTTGCTGTCGTATTTCGGTGGTGAGTGTGAGACCGGAGGCCCAATCATTCTGCATCATTCTCCCGCCCTTCGAAGGCCGGGAGAATGATGCAGAATAATCAAACCAGGCTGCCATGGTAGGGGTCACCATGCTACATTGTCTACCCTCACAATAAGCATGGTGACCCCTACTCCTGGATTCTACTCATGCTTTCCATCAGGCAGAGTAGAGTCACTTTGGCAGGCTTAAATATAAAAAAAAAAAAAAAAAAAAAAAACATTTTAAAAGAATTGGTCTCGTTTAAATAGGATTAAAATTAGGTATATAAAACATATAGATGCATAGAGAATGAAAACTTGAAACCAACCCGTCTGGCCAACGTGGTATAGTAGGCCAAAACCTCCTTTTCAAGGAAAGGCCTATGTCCAGCAGTGGACTGCTAAAGGCTGTTGATGATGATGATGACATAAAACACTTTCACTGAAATAAAACACACTTTTAATGAAACTCAACACTAATACTTACTCCGTTGGCTCAGCGACCCAAAGTGAGTCCTGGCCTTCGTCACAAGACAACGCCACTCCATTCGATCCTGGGCTGCCTGTCGCCAGTTGTCGGCTTGAAGCTCCCCAAGGTCCGCCTGTACTGTATCGCTCCAACGATATCTGGGTCGCCCAACCGGACGTCGTCCGATTGGACGACCCAGATAGGCTCTTTTCACTTCTCGATCTTCTCCCATTCTTTCAACGTGGCCAAGCCACCGAAGCCTATGTGCTTTGATTCGTCCGATTATATTTGGCTCCGCCACGGCATCCTTAATTTCCACGTTTTTCCTAATTCTCCATCCTCCATCAGGTCCCTGCACATGGCCCAAGATCGTTCGCAAGACCTTCCTTTCTGCAATGAGGAGTTTGCTCTCCTCTTTTTGTGTCAGCGTCCAAGCTTCACACCCGTACATAAGTATTGGCCTTTTAATTGTTTTATATATTTTTAGCTTAGTGTCATCATCATCATCATCATCATCAGCCTATCTCAGTCCACTGCTGGACATAGGCCTCTCCTATTGCACACCACTTTGATCGATTTTGTGCTTCTCGCATCCAGCTCCTGCCAGCCATCTTGCGCAAATCATCACTCCACCTGGCCTGTGGGCGTTCTACACTACGTTTGCCGAGAAGCGGTCTCCACTCCAGAACTCTTCTACCCCAACGGTCATCAGTTCTGCGGCTAATATGGCCAGCCCACTGCCACTTCAGCTTGCTAATCCGGTGGGCTATGTCGATGACTTTAGTTCTCTGACGGATAACTTCATTCCTGATACGATCCCTCAGAGAAACGCCGAGCATAGCCCTTTCCATTGCACGCTGAGCAACTTTGAGCTTGTGGACCAACCGCACCGTAAGTGTCCACGTTTCGGCTCCGTATGTCATGACAGGTAGGACGCACTGGTTAAAAACTTTCGTTTTTAGGCACTGTGGGATCGACGATGAGAAGACTCGACGTAACTTTCCAAACGCCGCCCAACCCAGCTGAATTCTTCTATTCACCTCGTCCTCGAGGTAGCTTAGTGTGTTTGTTGTTTATTTTTACTCAACACTAATACAGACAGAAATTTTACCGAGATTGTCCGTTCTTGTCTAAATTAATAAACTGTTTTGAGCAACATATGTACGAGAAGCATTCTTTTGTGTTTTCTGAGTTATCACTATGCAGCTAGATAGGTTTTTATGAACGTAAAGTTATAGCTTTGATAAGCATACTTTAAATGCGACTATTTATCTGAAGTTTATTCTTAGTTTCTATGGATAGATACTTTTTTGATAGATCTTCTTTATCAAACACCGTGTACTGATTTAGACGAGGAAGAGGAAGAAGACCTAATTTTTTAGTACTCGTACATATACTATGATGGTCTGATAAGTACTTAGGAAAAGTGGCGATTTATTTTCAACAAGTCTCCTTTTATCTCGATACAATTGACCCTGCGATGCAACAACTTCCTTAACCCGTTTGAAAAATTTGTTTGGGTGAATGGGTTGGGTTCGTATCGTAGCCATGTTCGACCAATTTCGCAGTAGCGAAAGCGAAGATGTGAGCTGGTGAGTCATCATGGTGGAAGAGCATTTCTTTCCTTCGCCAAAAGTTTTAAAGTTCCGTAGTTCATGACTCGGAATCCTTATAGACTTGTCATGTCCCTCGGTTCGTCCTCGACTTACCGTCCAAACGGCTAATGCTAGAAAGATAAAACTTTGCATGGATATCATGAAAATCATGAAAAATATTTTTATGTATGCTACTGTACACGTAACGTAGGGATGTTTTTTATCCTCGTGTCTACCCTATTGTGTAGGGTATCGTTAGATAGGTCTTTTAAAAACATTGTGAGGTAAGTAAGACGATTTTTTCATTTAGGTATCCCTTAGCGAGTTATTTAACTTAAAAAAAAAACTTTATTCTAAAAGCTAAACGGCTTTCTCGAAAAATCTAAAAAATTGTGGTGGTAGTCCATGGTGTTGAACTTCAAAGGAAAACTATAACGGCGTCAATAGCTTTGTTAGTTAAGGCGTTATACAGGCCCGACTTGTGAAAACTTCGTAGAAAATAACGAAATAATAAGTAAACATAACAATTACATATTTATTGGACATCACTTGGCAATGTTTACAATACGGAACCGCATCCTATGCGTGGCCTAACATGCACTTGTACTCACTTTTTTTCTTCAATTCAGCGTCGAATTGGCCCAATAAATCGGCATAGTACAGCTCTCTGACCGTTTTGTCCTTCTCCAGTTGGTTGATTTTGATCACACCTTGTGTATTTGGCATTTAACGTATATTATTAATGCAGTTCGTTAATTTTATTTTGCAATTAATTAGTCAACGACACTATTTAGTGTTTATATTGATCTATGATTGTACAATATAATTACTATTATTGCACAACACGTTTACAAGTTCTGGAGCGTGGGAAAATAATTTATAGTTAACACAACATTTTTTCCTTAACATAAGAGTAGGTCTATTAAATGGTATTGGCATAAGTCAATGGATAACAAACTGTGGGGTGATCGATTAAGTATGCGCAGTGCCACCACCCATATTCAACTCGTGGGTGTCGATGGAGCCGATTAAGGGAACATAGGCAATAGCAATAGCAAGGCCCAATCTATTTCTATATCAAACAGACAGATCTACTTTCGAATTTATAATATTTGCATGGATAGCGAGAAAGAAACAGAAGGGTTAGCTGGGAGAAAGTGATTGCCATTCGATGGGAATTGCCATTCATCGAATTCGGGAAGACGAAAATCTTGTGCTCCGGTAAACTCGCTTCTTCAAGGTTATCCTTCATACCTGGACAACTTTGTACTAAATACAATCTTCTTCCTAGCCTTACTCCCAATATTATTTGGGGTCGACTACTAGTATAACCGGTTTTACCTGAATATCAGTTTTTTCACGGAGCGACTGGCATCGGACCTCCGCAACCGTAAGGGAGAAGTGAAATTCGTAGGTTGAACTAGTTGTCAGTTGATTTGAGGGCACTGACTTCCCAATAACTATTGCCATAGATGTTCATGGCAATCGGGATGGACGGCTTTACGTGCTCTCCGAGGCACAAAAACTTCCAAACTCCGAGCCGCTATTAGGAACTTCCGAAGAAAAATCCAAAACACATTTTTGGCCCGACCCGGGATTTGAACTCGAGACCAACGAGACAATATTACTTACATAAATTCTGTTGGTATGATTTGAACCAATTTAAACGCACAACGCGTATCCGGACACATTCTTAACCGGTTTTTTTTATAAACTGACAAAACTATGACTAATAGTTGATACTAATACGTTTCGCACAATACTGTGCGAACATGTAATTAAAATGTAGTACAACATTCACTTCCTTTGTTTTTTATGTTTATTATTGAGCTGAAAAAAGTACGAATTGGACGATTTAAGGTTTTAGCTCAATTATAAGTCTCATAGCCTTGTATATAGCCTATATCCTACTAATATTATAAGCGCGAAAGTTTGTATGTATGTTTGCTGCCCTTTCACGCGAAAACTACTAAACAGATTTGGATGAAACTTTACAGTAATACAGCTTATATATCAGAATAACACATAGGCTACTTTTTACTGCAATAATCGAGATACACGGGTGAGAGCTAGGTTATTATAAATACATAAATCTATCTTTAATAAATAATCTTTCTTTCTTTCTTATATATCTATACCCAACGGGCGCACAGTCATGTCACCTGTCTCGGGTGATTGTGATTAGGGAGTTGGCGACTTCTACCACCCTTCGCCGCCTACTTCGAGCGGGATTGGCCCTTTCCCGATCTCAATCGGCGAACTTCTTTTGAAGCGTAACTTCCTGTTGACCTAGGACAAGCCTCTTCCTCTCTCCTGCTTAGCCCTCTTCCTCTCTCCTGCTAACCTAAGTTGCTGTGCCCGACAGGGTTCACAATTGTTACTATTTATTTAATATGTAAACACCTGTAAACCTACATTGTGAAATGCAATAAAGAATTGAGAATTGAGAACAATGAAATTTGGCAATACTGTTATAGACTACAAATACAGGGAAAAATCTCTGTAAAATTTTAATGTACATATGTATTTTTTTTTTAGGAGGGGACTCTATAGATCACAAATTCAAAATTTCAAATTGAAGGTACTAGTTCAAATGAAGTATCAAATGAAACGGCTTAATGTGTACATTTCAAAATAAATTTTAATTATTTTTACGATGCATTGTTTCTTCTTTAAACTGACCTCCCTTCTTGTCATCGGTTTACGAGTCCGACTTCACTTGTCCGAATATTTAGATCCGTGAGTAATGATAGTCTCGGGTTCAACTCCCTGGTCGAACCAAATGTTTGCGTGATCCGCAAATATTTGTTTCAGAGTTTGGGTGTTCTCTATGTAAAAAAGTATTTTTATGTATTTATATCAGTTGTCTAGTATCCATAATACAAGCTCTGCTTAGTTTGGGACTAGATGGCGTTGTGTGTAAGATGTTCGAAAAAAATGTACCAAATGTAAATGTATTCTAGGTACTGTCATGCCACAAACGGTCACCCATCTCGGTCTGACCTCACCATCGTTGCTTACCCTCAGTAATTGTTTCCAATCACCTAAGGTCAATGGCTATGAGCGTGTCATAGCCAAGTGGGCCGGTAAGCTTAAATATATTAAAAAAAACATTTTTGACTTAGGTATTTATACTTAATCTTCTTTCTCGTATATTTATATTGTAGCATTAGTAACATTCAGGTGAACAGGGCATCGTTCTTACATTTTCATTAACAGTATATTGCGAAATCTTATGAAAGGTTTCCGATTCAAATTCGCACGGAAATTAACATCACCAGTCAATCGCTGCTATAGTTTGCAGAGAATTAGGGTTGACAATAATACGCTAACCAAAAAGTTTTTTCACTTTTATCCCCTTTATAGTCCATTCAATCTAAAAAGCACAATCAATAAAGAAATAAATAATTCTGACATCTTATACAACGCCATCTAGTCCCAAACTAAGCAGAGCTTGTATTATGGGTACTGGACAACTGATATAAATACATAAATATACTTTTTTTTGTAAATGCATACATATTATACATAGAAAACACCCAAACTGTTTAACAAATATTTGTGGATCACACAAACATTTGGTCCGACCCGGGAATCGAACCCGAGACCTCTTGATCAGCAGCCGCATACGCTAACCACTAGACCAACAAGGCAGTCAATATAAGAGTTCTGAGAGATTGAAGACTAGAGAGTGTCAAAGATTATGAAGAAACATCTATATCCAATTCTTGACATAATATCCATATATTTACAAATCCATTTCAGTTTTACAGCTTATACTTTATTGTACAGTGGGTTTTCGTAATAAAAGTACTAAAAAAGTTTACGATACCTTCTTATTTCCGACGTTTCGAACGGATTCTACTCGTGACCCGTGCGAAAAGTTGGAATGTAGAAGCTATCATAACCTTTTTGAATATTTTTATTACGCGTATATAATTATATATTTATCCGATGTATAATAAAATTAATAAAATATGTACACGGGTTTTATGTCACAATGTTCGTTCCCATACTCCTCCAAAATGGCTTGACCGATTTGCATGAAATTTTGTGAGCATATCGGGTAGGTCTGAGAATCGGCCAACATCTATTTTTCATACCCCTAGGACGCGAGCGGAGCCGCGGGCATCAGCTAGTGTTATTATAAAAAGGAAGGTAATAGAAGATAATACATACTACGAGTAATCCTATCATAAAAAAGAGAATAGTCCAAGAAAGTTAATAATTAGCTAATTTAACTAATTTGGGATATCTTTTCACTCAGAAATTCTCCGGCCTCTTCTCTCTCTTGCCTCAAAATTCTTCAGCCCCAATTTTTGTCTCGAAATTCTCCGGCCCGATTCTTGTCTCAGTTGTCTAAAGGGCTCACCACAAATCGACAAATATGTTTTAGTATCCGATATGTTTTAAAAATCCCAAGACTATCTACACGTTCACCAAAAAATAACCTACCATTACCGCCAGCTTTCCTCCACAAAATCCTTGTAGCAAACTATAATAAGCTCTTTGTTTTAATTACAAAACGTGAGATACAATTAGCTGATAGTCGGACCTATGGTTCGAATGTGTTGCGCAAATAATATTACGTCATATGGTTTCATCCTAGGTAAGAGCTATGATGAATTTATTGAAGCAGAAACTTGTAAGGATTCTGTTTGTAACTATTACGTAATATTCGTAACCAAAATGGTCACATACAAGTTGCCCTAGTTAATTATAAAAAACCGTGTGTAAGCAATGACGGGGTGGTCAATACCTGGATGAGTGATCGTTAGTGCCATGCCATGAGCGTCACGGTAATTCGGAGGTCATGATAAAGTAGTCAGTTCCGGTTGTTATTGTATGATAACAGTCGTGAAGCTTAGTAGCAGGCTTTGAGCGTCTTAAGACACTTTCAACGGGAATATTACGTACATACAAGGTATGGGTTGTTGATGTTGATGAACACTGGTAGTAAGGATTTATTTTATCCTATGCAGTAAGGTAAACATTAAAATATTTGTGCTATTTACAGTAAGTTGTAATTTACGTGCATATTATTTTTTAAATACAAAAATGACAGAAAAATAATAATAACCATGATTTAATTATCAATTAACGTCGTAAATATCTTTATTTTCAAGTAAATTATTGCGTATTGTCTTATACACACACTCCTGGCTCGAACCAAAAAAGTGTTGTTGGGTTTTTCTTACAAGATATTCGTAAGAGGCGACTGAAGGAACAAAATAAGCAGCTAACATCACTGCCAAGAGAAGGAAAACTTGAAACAAACCCTTTATCAACCCGTCTGGCCAGCGTGTTATAGTAGGCCAAAACCTCCTTTCAAAGGAGAGGCCTATGTCCAGCAGTGGACTGTTAAAGGCTGTTGATGATGATGATGATGATGATGATATTCCAGAGGGAAGTTTGTCTTAATAACATCCATGCCTCTGAGAAAACGTGAAGTCGTCGGTCTCGGTTGTCATGAAAAGTTATGGCAATCGTCATTGGGAAGTCAGTGCCCTCAAATATAGTGACAACTAGTTCAATCTTCGAATTTCAGTACACCCTTAGGGTTCCGGAGGTCCGTTGCCAGTCCGTGTAAAAATTGATATTCGGCTAAAACCAGTTGAACTAGTAGCCGACCCCAAAATGATATTGGGAAAAAGGCTAGGAAGATAGTGTAGAACCTGAGAAAGGACATAGGCTACTTTTTACCGTACTGTTACTATTAGCCGATGCCAAATAGTCTTGGAAATAGTAAAAGTAAAGAAGATGTTCCTATAAACACGCTCACACTTATCATATTCACGAAAGGAGAAACAGAGGCGTTTTAAACTTATTCAAGCTCACAATATTGTAATCACGCTAAAATTATAAAAGCAAAATATAAAGTGGCGTGTGTTTTTTTTTATAATTTAACTTTCTCACACTCAAACGGATATGCCAATATTGGTAAAATTGATTGAGAAAGACAACCTGTAAAAACACATAGGCTACTTTTACTGTCGGATTTGATGAGATTTGTAATATGTTTTATAAACTTCGAGCGGCACCATGTGGCACAGATAGCTAATTCATTATATTTGATTGCACGGTTGGCCTAGTGGCTTAAGCGGTCGCCACACCGCTTCCTACTGAGCCAAGTGTCGTGGGTTCAAATCCCACGTAGGATAACACTTTGTGTTGTTCTGATTCTGGGTGTTCTTTATGTCCGTTTCATGTATGTTGGTAAAGTCCCCCGCGACTCAGGAATTTATATTCCTAATGCGGGAGTTGTCTTTTAAAAAACTAAAACTAAACTAAATTTAATTCAATTATGGGGATTAGACGAGACCTTTGAAGAGATATATACAAGGTATAAAAGAAGAGAAGACCATGATGGTGAAGGGATATTGCTTATACGGATGTATTGGGCAATAATTCGAACAAGTCAGGGTCGTATATCTGTCGTATTAGCTATTAGTGGAAAGACCGTTCCGTACTTAAAATGTCGGTTATCGCGATAAAGTAGCATATGTCCTTTCCCAAGTTCAGTTCTATCTTCATACCAAATTTCATCAAAATCGGTTCAGTGGTTTATGCGTAAAAGCGTAACAGACAGACAGACAGAGTTACTTTCGCATTTATCATATTAGTAGGGATTCGAATCTATCTGTTACGCTTTTACAGTTAAAACGCAGCACCGGTTCTAGTGAATTTGGTATTAAGATAGTTTGAATCTTGAGGAAGGTCATAGGATTCTCTTTACCATGATAAGTGACAAAATCTAGTCATCATCAACAGCCTTTAACAGTCCACTGCTGGACATAGGCCTCTCCTTGAAAAGCAGGTATTTGCCTACTATACCACGCTGGCCAGACGGGTTGGTATAGGGTTGGTTTCAAGTTTTCATTCTCTTTGCATTGATGTTGTCTTGCGTAGTTTATCCCTTAGTCGCCTTTTACGACACCCGCGGGATGACTGTATTCTTAATCCGACACCACACGGAACAATATTATTAACCTTTATCAACCGACTTCAAAAAAGGAGAAGGTTGAGAACTAGAAGTCAAAAAATCTTACTATTATATGGGGTAAAGTGGGGATGATTTTTTTTTCACAGCTACCCCATCATTTGGATTTACTTATGACTTGCTCACTAGCCCCACCTAGCAAGACTAACGATCCCAGGACCTCTAGACAGGATAGGATTGCTAACCACTCCGCCTTCAGATCATTAAAGAAATTTGGCAGTTAATTTATAGGGTTTTTAAATTTAAGGTAGTTGAGTCCAAAGCCACACTGATTTCAGTACGAATGGGCCGGCTCGAACCGGGCGTTGCTACCCTCTCACAGAAGAACCGCTTATAGTCATTAGGTTCTTCTGTGAGAGGGTATTTTCGTGCGAGCTTTCGTACATTCGCTATGAGTATGGTGACTACTCTTGGATTCTGCTCATGCTTTGAATCAGACAGAGTAGGATTCATTTCGTAGGCTCATACCTAAAAAATATTGCTAACCTTACAAATGACTTGTCGAAGTAATATCGTGGTTAAATTTTGGTTGAATAACTAAATAAATAATTATTTCGGACATCTTACACACATCACCATCTACCCCAAACTAAGCAGAGCTTGTATTATGGGTTCTAGACAACTGATATAAATACATAAACATATTTTTTTTGTAAATACATAAATATTTTACATAGAAAAATATTCAGATCAGATCATACTAACATATTTTTGTCCGTCCCGGGAAATAACACGAAACCTCAACTACAGCAGTCGCCTAAACTAACACTACGGCACCAAGGCAGTAGTGCCTATCTAGTACCTAATATTGTATTGATACCTAATATTGAATTGCTTATGACATTATTTTACCTTCAAACTATAATTGCATACCTAAACTAGTTCTACACTGAAATTGTAAATCATATCAATTTGGGGTCGACTAGTAATTCAACTGGTTCTACCTGAATATCAGTTTGTCCCGAAACGACTAGTATTGGAGCTCTGCAACCCTGATGGCGAACCAAATTCGAAATCTGAACTAGTTGTCAGTATATTTAAGAGCACTGGCTTTCCAATAAAGATTGCTATATATGTCCATGACAACCAACCCCCCCCCCCCCCCTGGACAAGTTACAAACGTATTTCGTTTACTATTCTATTACACTATTCTCCTGTTTCATTGGCTAATAATATATAGGCTAATAATGTACATTGTGTAACGAAAAACGTTAGCAAGGGTGGCAGAACCGACGGTTTAATGTGCTCTCGAAACACCACATTCTTTCATACTCCAAGCCGCTATTAAGAATTTCTTGTAAGAAAACTTAATAACAGCCCGATCCAGGAATTGAAACCGAAACCTCTTGATATGCATTCGCATACGTTAACCGCAAAACCAATGAGGCACGCTCTCTGGCTACTCTAAAATCCTAAATACTTCTACAAAATCCCATTTAAACACAACGTAAATACGTATTACGTATGTATACTACGTGGGAGATCCCACGTAGTATACATACGTAGTACGTATTTACGTTATATCTTGTTACTATTACTAAACCTTGTTAATAACATTACTGCGTAATTTCCTTCATCCCTATCCTTGGTGTATTTAAAAAAAATGTAAATAATTGAAGCAGCGACTGCGCGAGCGCGTATATAAGACGGCTGCGAGTTGATCAGCCATCAGTCGGTGCTAAGAAACATAGTAGTCAACATGAAGTTCCTGGTAAGGGAAACTTGCTTTGTATCGGGTTTGTGGTGAATAACAAATAAAAATTAAACATAAAATAAATACTAATAAGTTGTGTGTGTTAAACCTTAAATAGTGGATTTACGGTGATATAATCAAATTCATAATTATTTTTTCGAATAATACTTATGCTGTAGCAGTTAGAGGGTTAAGTTTAAACTGTTATATTGATTAATTTTTCATCCAGCCTATAATTTTTCCGGTTAGAAATAGGCGTATCATTAAAAAGCAGGTTTGAGTGGCTAATTTTCATTTAAATCTTAAATAAAAAAATATGTGTTTATTTAAGATTTAAATTTGCTATAAAACAAAAATGGGTTTAAATTATGTGCCATTAACTGAAGCTTATATCTATAAAACTCATATTATGTATTTGCACTGCACATGCAATGCACATGAAAAACCTAAGATTTAACTCATTATTATTTTTTATTTAATTTCATATAATCACTCTCAAAGCTTCTCTTCTTTTTGTTATATTTCCCTCTCTTGAAATTTTCTTTTGATTCATTTTGATACGGTTTCCAAGACAGTTGCTATTTGCTTGGCACTGACTTGCCCCCTAGCCTGCTGGAATAGTTTTTTGTTTTCTATTCTATTCTCTATTCTCATGTTTCATTGGCTAATATTTTGTTTTGATCACGTGATTGAGTGACATTAGGCAATAAAACAAGAGAATAGAGAAAAGAAAAATATTTGAAATTTGACTAGGAAGGTTGGTCTCAAAACTCGATGTATTCGTGAGCCACTTCTTTCGATCTTGATAGACGGGAGTTACAGTGAAAGGGGTGTGGGAGGATTAGTCCTGTCGGTACTTATATCACAGAAAGATCTAAAACTTTAGATTTCATTGGCAAGCACTTTTACTAACTACCTTTTTGTAACCCTAATTTACTACTCCTATGCTTTATTCGTATATATTTCATAAATTATTGACAGAAAATGCTACCTTGTGCTGCTAGAAGTGAAATTTAAATTGCTTTAAATTTATTTGTCCGCATGCTTTTTTCTCACGAGTTTTATCTCTTCTTAGATATGCCACTGAAACCTATTATTTAGCAAGCCACATTTTTTCACATAATAAATTGATTGATGATTTCGAATAATTATTCATAAATTTTATTATACGAAATACTAAATTTGAAATTAAAATTTAGTGTTCAAAGATAACGTATACTTAATAAGCCTTTCATTTAATTTATTTAAGATAAGTAGGTAGGTTCATTTACGGTATATTATTACCAAATATGTAATACTATTTATATTTAAATATTTAATAAAATCATTACTATTTAGTCATCACTTCATTTGTGACACAAAATAGTAATATGTTAGCACAAAACATTTTACTTAAATAATCTTTTTTTTTTTAGTTATTGTAATAACGAGGTTTTCTCAAATTACACTATAATGTATGTGTGAAATATACGTATTATAATTCTATAGAGGGCGTGGCTAGACAGTGCAATAAACTTAATATTGTCTCAGTCAAATTATTATAAAGTAGCTATTTAACTTGAAGTAATTCGTTTAGTAGAACTAAATATTTAACTTGTGGCTATATTTCTGCATTTAGTTTAAATCATTATTTATTTAAATTCATGTTATAGTAATACCTTCGTGTATTTCTGAAAAATGCAATTTAAAATTATAATGTAACCTATATGAAATATTTCGATGATTTAATTTACCTCGAATATTAATCGTTTAACAGTATCGCTGCAGTTGAAATAAATTAATAGTAATTAAATTTCTTAGATGGTTGCAATGGAAACAAATCTTTTTTTTTTTGGGGCAAGATTACTTGACTTTACGTGACGAAGGGACTTTGTACTACTTACCTACTTGTCAATAGATACACATAGTCAAAATGCATACCTTTTAAAATCTTTTCGAGTTTTTTTCAATTGACATAACAGTTTTTATTAAAATTATTTGGTTGCATGACATAACTTTCCATTTAGAAATACTTTTAAGAAATGTATTAAGTTTTCATATGAATTATGGCTAAGTCGCAGAAGCAGTAGGAGTTAAAAAATAAAAATTCCTTTCCCCGTGACTCTAAGACGAATGTTAATGGTAGTTTTTCACCTGCTAGTAACTTTAAACGTGAATAACTATGCAAATTCGTAAACGCTATAATGCACTTAAACTTCTTCTTCCTAGCCTTTATTCCTAGCCTTTATTTGTTTAAAAATGAAAATGCACTTAAACGATAAATGAAAACATGTTTGAAAGTGCATGAATATAAATAATAAATGAGTATTTTTTCTCAATGTAACAATTTACTCATTCAATATACTACAATGGGTTGATAATGATTACTTTCAAGAACAAACACAGGCTAGACAACAAAGAAGGTATTACATAGAGTTGGATTTCCTGCTATTGATTGAGTTGTAACTGAGTACATTACGAAATTTCCGTGTGGTGACGGATTAAGAATACAGAGTGTCACCACCACTATTCATCCCGCGGGTGTCGTAAAAGGCGACTTAGGGATAAACTACGCAAGACAACATCAATGCAAAGAGAAGGAAACCAGGTAAAAAGGTTGAAACCAACCCTATACAAATCCGTCTGGCCAGTGTGGTATAGTAGGCCAAAACCTCCTTTCTAAGGAGAGGCCTATGTCTAGCAGTGGACTGTTAAAGGCTGTTGATGATGATGATGATGATGACATTACGAAATAGCAGTGACTATATCAGGAGTCCTGTTAAATCAACTATTAGAAACTTACAATTTTACTTTTCCTGATCAAAAACTTTGAATTAAAATTACAGTGACAGATACATCAAAACGTATTCTAACATTACCTAATTTAAAAGAAACGAAGTGCAAGTAATGTGACTTTCTTACATCACACTTTGAAAGTTTTAATACTAATTATGAAAACTATATTCGTACTAATCCTAAATACCTAAGTAGTATAATAGTAGTATGTATATTGCTATGCATGGCCATAATTTTCGTATTAAATACTTTGCTTTTCTACTTACAAATTGATTATTATGATAATACAACCTCAGCTTAATTTGGAACTAGATGGCGTTGTGTGTAAGAAGCCCGTAATACTTATTTATTTGCTTCCTAAATTATCCCATATTCACTATAAAGTTAAAGCAGAAAACACAGGTTTGGGTTAAGCTCGCCTTTGTAGATGTAATCTCCTAGCAGCTTAGTTACCTATCAAAATGTGTACAATTAAGAATAAAATCTAATGAGTAAAATAATACTAATAGGTTACCTAGTGGTTCGCACAGAGAAAAGAACTGTATATTCAGACAAGATTCTACTTGGATGATTTTCGTTGGCCATTATGAAATTTTACAAAAAAAAAAAAAAACTTTTTTCTCATCAGATTGTTCTCGCCGTGGCCGTCGTGGCTGTGTCTGCTGAAGACGAAAAGAAAACCGAAAAACGTGGCCTTTCAAACATAGGCTACGGTTATGACGGCTTATCTGGCTATGGAGGTCTTGGAGGGCTCTCAAGTTATGGAGGATACGGTGGATATGGTAAGATGGCATTTTATTTAGAAATTGTAAATTGTTTATTTTTTTCTTTAAAAGGACAACTGCTGCATTAGGAATATAAATACTGAGTAGCGTGTGTACTTTATAAACATACATGAAACGACACAAAGCACACCCAGACTCAGGACAACGCTTCTGGACCACACAAAGTATTGTCTCACATGAGATTTGAACCCACGACACTTTGGCGGGTGGCCTTGGCGTGGTGGGGACCACACAAATTACTAGGCCAACCGTGTCATTTTGGCGATGATTTTCATATAAAAAATAATTATTATTCCAAGGTTAATACTGCATGCATTTTTTTAAGTAAATCGTAAAATATTTTAAATACGACGAGGATTAGAGTAATACACTTAGACATCTGACACACAACGCCATCTAGTCCCAAACTAAGCAGAGCGTGTATTATGGGTGACAACTGATATAAATACATTAACATATTTTTTTGTAAATACATACATATACATAGGGAACACCCAGACTCCGAAGCAAATATTTGTGAATCACACAAACATTTAGTCCGACCCGGGAATCGAACCCCAGACCTCAAGCACAGCAGTAGCATACCACTGCGATACCAAGGCATTAAAAAAAAATCTACAAAAACGATGTAAAAAGTTGATTAGTTATAAAAGAAATAACATTCTAATGTCTGATTGCTTACTTCTTGCTTTTGTACATAGTATAATTAAGCGATTGGGGTATAAAAACTTTAATTACACATAAAACTGCCCTTCACTTTGATGAACCTACTTAAATCTCATTACCTCTGCTACTAAAACTAAAAACAATGAAGGAAAACTATAATTTTCTCGTTAAAATGTTCCTAAATCTTGTTAACTGCTGAACAAATAGCTGAACCGAAAACTTAAATGAATGATGTTACAGCGCTTCAGCGCTTTAGTTTCAATCATTTTTTATTAACTAGTAATTAAGGGAAAAGGAAATTAAGTCTTAAAATAATTGACACTGTGGCGACTAACACATACAGCGCCACGAAAACATACAACAGCGCCATCTATCGAAGAAACACATTACTAATTCTGAATCGCGAAAGTGAAATTGTCGCACCGATTAGCATAAATATAACATCCTAACATCAACTGTTGGCCAGTGGCCCACCAGGCATGATCACCGCACCTGGTAGGAGGATCCTCCCTTTGTGATGAATAGATACGATACCCGTGCCTCGACACACAAAATTAAACGTTGGTAACTTTTATCAGAATCATTTTTAGCAGCAGTAGATTGATCAGCATCAGTATTACGAAATCCGTATTTTATTACCTACATCCCGGTTTGATAAAAATCTAATAGATCCTGTATAGTATTTGTCGCGAAGTTATACGTATCTATAGATAGTTTGAATAAGTGAGTAATTATAAGTTTGACAATGAAGGTCTTGTAGGCCAAGGACTCAAATTTCTCACGTATTAGTGACAAAGACACCGTGTCTCACGGTACACCACGGTATATTCATAGTAGAATAGAATTTTATGTCAACATTGCTTAAAACATCGTTCAAATAATTATTCTTTCCGGTTTTACATACGTTTGTTGTTATGCTTTGTGCATCCCACGGGAACACTCCATTTTTATGTACTATTCTAGACTGTAATCTATCTCTATCCCATTTTATTTTGTAAAAGACAACTCTTGCACCAGGAATACACACCATGCGTCGCGAGAGACTTTCCAAACATACATAAAACGGACACAAAGAACACCCAGACTCAGAATAACAATTTATGGATCACACAAAGTGTTGTCCCACATGGGATTTGAACCAATAGCACTTGGAGCAGTAGAAAACAGCGTGGCGACAACTCAAACAACTAGGCCAATTGTGCACTCAAGTATTTAGATTCCTTCAGCCGTTTTCCCAATTCTTCATTGTTCGATTCTAGCAAACAATAAATAATCAGAATTGGCCAGAGTACCTCAGGGTACAATTGTGGGGCCTCATAAATCTTAACGGTGGCCGCCACTTCTGGATTCTGTTCATGCTTTCCATCGGGCAGGGCAGAGTCATTGTAGCAGCTAATATAAAAAAAAACTAATTATATTTTTGCTTTCCACAGCCGCCCCGCTAGCCGTCAGCAAGGTTTCTTATACAACACCTCATAACTCTCTTGGATACGCCGGTTATGGTGGATACGGGGGCTACGGTGGACATGGAGGATACGGCGGATATAACAAGCTTGGCGGATACGGCGGATACGGATACAACAATCTTGGTGGATACGGTGCATACAACAACCTTGGTGGAGGATATGGCGGATATGGCCTTGGTGAGTTCATTGAACAATCTATACAAATAAATAAAATTGTAGTGTCTGTTTGTAATATCGAATTAACAGTTTTATTCTGAATGCATATGAAAGTATATACGGAACTTACAACAAAAAAACAATCCTGTCAAGTCTGTCTGTTTGTTCCTACTAATGTAAAGCGGCGTGGCGACAACTTAAACCAACTAGGCTAATCGTGAAGTCTAATTACCATTTTGATTCAGTATTAATTAATATTTTTACAACTTGAACCTACATATAACTAGTAAAATTACATTAAATCTATCCCCAAACTAAGCAGAGCTTGTATTATGGGTACTAAACAAGTGATATAAATACATAAACATTCTTTTTTTGTAAATACATACACTCCGAAACAAATATTTGCGGAGCACACAAACATTTGGTCCGATTTGGCAATCGAACCCGAGACCTCTTGATCAGCAGCCGCATACGCTAACCACTAGCCAACAAGGCAGTTGACATAGTAAACGTATTTTCTATTAAAAACTTATCTTTTATAGCCCCTGGACACGGTGTAGCCGGTGGATACGGTGGATACGGAGGCTATGGAGGCTACAGCGGCAGCGGCTACAGCGGATTAGGAGGATGTTACTACGGCAACTGCCATGGAGGTTATGGCGGTCTTGGCGGTCTTGGCGGATACCACCACTGATAAACAGCGACGAGGATACCTTCTTAGTTTTCACTTTTTTACTCATAAAGCTAAGGATTTTTAGTTCAACTTTTTCTGATGCTGTGACTCTCTGAGCAATTTTGATATGACGTTGTGTATTTATTCTATATATCTTTGTAAATAATGTAATAAAATTTGTATAAACATAATTTTCTTTGACTTTTTTTTTAATGTTCTTCATCTATCTATGGCAATCGTTATTGGGAAGTCAGTGCCCTCAAAGTTAGTGACAACTAGTTGAACCTTCGAATTTCAGTTCTACCTTAGAGTTGGAGTTGCTAACGTTTTTCGTTTTCTATTCTATTCTCTTTTCTCTTGTTTCATTGGCTAATGTCACTCAGTCACGTGAACAAAACAAAATATTAGCCAATGAGACAAGAGAATATAACTCGTGCGAGCTAAGATGGCACCTGGCTCAAAACGAAACATGATACCGTTCCCCCGCGTGATACCCCTCTGTAGTCCTGCGAGTAGCGTTAGCATCACTATTACCGTTGCAAGAATTTTTCCATAATAATTTTAGTTTATTATGTATTACCTAATGTCATATAAATCACTCCACGAATTTATTTTATAAATATATCATTAGATTCGTCTGGATAACGCAATTGTTTTAAAAAAGGTCACACGAAAAAAAACCAGCATGACGACTATGAGACGCAATAGTTTAAAAAAAGAATATCCATATACATATGATTTTCAGAGACTACGATTAAGAGGCTTATCATGACGATTTTAAATTGTATTTTATAACCATATTTCAGTTCCTAATTTCATTTAAAATCATATTAGGTATTACCTAATATTATTTAAATCACTGCACGAAGAATGTATTCGGGTAAATAATGAATGAGGCCTCCTTCCTATTGGTATGCATATGTATTTTCTTAACTCAGGTAGTAAAGTACCACTTAAGATAAAGTAGTATGTTATGAGAAACTAATTGAAGCAAAATAAATGTTGAAATTTAAAAAAAACTAGAATAAATTCTATTTTTCTTGCACTCAGTACTTTAAACGACTGACATTTGAGTCAGGTGCCATCTTAGGTCGCACGAGTTATAGAATAGAAACGAAAAACTTTGCTACTTAACTAGGGTTATCTGAGTTCAAATAGCAAGCCCACGATATTTAATAAATAAATGAATAAATATTTGGACAACTTACACACAACATCATCTAGTCCCAAAGTAAGCAGAGCTTGTGTTATGGGTACTAAACAACTGATATAAATACATAAACATACTTTTTTTTTTTGTAAATACATACATATTATACATAGAAAAACACCCAGACTCCGAAACAAATATTTGTGGATCACACAAATATTTGGTCTGACCCGGGAATCGAACCCGAGACCTCTTGATCAGCAGCCGCATACGCTAACCACTAAACCAACAAGGCAGTCGATATTCTTTTGATGCATTACATACATAGCTTTAGTTCTTTTTAGTTTATTTATAATTTTATAAACCACCTTGTCCTGGGTTTTTGACGTGACAACGTCTTATAATTCGATGGACAAACGAAAAAACATGACTCATGCGGCGTTACCTCTCTCTGAGGCCTTCCATCTAAGGCTTGAAGTGCAAACGCGGAACGAGCGACAAAGAAAAATGCAACCATTCCATCAGTATTTTCTTATGACGTTGTCACGTTCAACTTAAGTCAGTAAACCGACTTTACAGAAAACCAATTATTTTTATTTTCGTTTAAAATTCAATTTTTTAAATTCAGGTTTTAGTATTAAACGAGAATATTAAAGAGTCTAATCACGTTAGTTTTGTTTTTTTAAATTCTCACGCTAAATTATGAATAATTCATCACCATACTAACATTATAAATTCAAAAGTAACGCCGTCTGTCTGTTTGTTACGCCATTACGGTTCTACCGCTGCAGCGCTGCACCGCTGCACCGATTACAATAAAATTATACATACTGGTCACCATACCGCCTGCATTCACAGTAAGTGTGGTGACCTCGCCTTTTGGATTCTACTCATGCTTTCCATCAGACAGGTGTTAAATAAACAAGTGGCAAGGAGATACTTCAGACACTTGGATTCTTGAAGAAGGGTATTTACTCTTTACCGCGTTAACCGACACAGACGTGGGCGGACCCGCGGGCAATAGTTGGTATTGTATAACTTTAGCTTTCTAGCCGCGTGTATGTCGGTTAACGCGGTAAAAAGTAGCCTATGTCCTTTATCAGGCTCTACATTATCTTCTTCCTAGCCTTATTCCCAATATTATTTGGGGTCGGCTACTTGTTCAACCGGTTTTACCTGAATATCAGTTTTTCCACGGAGCGACTGGCATCGGAACTACGCAACCCTAAGGGAGAACTGAAATTGGAAGGTTGAACTTAGCAGTAAATTTGAGGGCACTGACTTCCCAATAAAGATTGCCATAGGTGTTCATGACAACCGGGACCGACAGCTTTAGGTGCTCTCCGAAGCACGGGCGTGAATCACCGCCAAACTTCCCAACTCCGGGCGCTAATAGGAATTTCCCAAGAAAAACCCGAAAT
The DNA here is from genome assembly GCA_932526445.1 of Phragmatobia fuliginosa. Taxonomy (NCBI): domain Eukaryota; kingdom Metazoa; phylum Arthropoda; class Insecta; order Lepidoptera; family Erebidae; genus Phragmatobia; species Phragmatobia fuliginosa. Next base: position 19,200,747 of record OW052069.1, on the reverse strand, counting down.
ACTTTTTGGCCTGACCCGAGACCTCTTGATTAGCAGTCGCATACGCTATCCACTAGACCAACCATGCAGTGTCTTTAGGTATATGCTCTACACTACCTGTGTAACAAATTTCACTTACAGCGGTTTATTAGTTTTGCCGTGAAAGCCGAACAGACAGACAGATTTACTTTTGCATTCATAATATTGGTAACGATAAAGAATTTCGATAAACCATCAAAAGAGTTTAGCTCAAGTTTTCTTTTAAAAACGATCTTTTGTTCTCAAAGTTGGAGAATACTCAATCCTTCCAAGTTCAACTTTGTAATAATACTCATTCTCTTTGTGATACTCAAGAGCATACGTTTAAAACTCTGAGCGATGTATATCAACCGATGTTGGCATAAATGAATATTAAGCCAACGCAAAAAAAGTGTTCAGAAAAATGTTTTAATCAATAAAAGATTACAGAGTGGGGAGAACTGTAAATGATGTTGGACTTTTTGTTTTAAACTTTTTTGTTACAACAGTTTTGATAATTTTTTCGTAGCGATTTTGTAATATGGCGAGTGACTTACGAACTTAGACTAAGAATGACCAAGACCTGACATGCCAACAAGCGTTACCACGAGAGAGTGAGATAACGATACCATTTTCCAGTGTGTTAGAGAAAAATAGAGATACGTATTTTTTGTCCTTATCGCCGTATAGGTTTGTCACAAAACATTTGTGTCAAACAAATTTCAAAGCGGGAATTTATCAGGAGTGAAAATAAGGCTTTTTGAGTGAATTACTGTGTGATTTTAAGTTTAACTAATTGTTTTCAACCCAGATACTTTAACAAATATGGTACAGTGTTGTGTTTTCGGCTGCAAAAGCCGTAGTGAACGCAAATATGAAAATATAACCTTTCACACGTAAGTATAAAAAATAGCGTTTTATCGGCCTAATATTGTTTTTAATATTAACTACGATTAATTAAATCAATTTTTGTTTATTAATGTGCAGAAATAATTGAAAATAAGTGATAAAAACTAGTTTCTAAAGTGTGAAAATTTTGTAATTATCCGACCAAATTGCGTAGGTTGTCACAGGTAAAGTTTGAATGACCATTAATGTGTTAAGGTAATTTTGCAAGGTTACCAGCATTTTAGGGATAACGCATCAGCCTTTTGAAATTACCCCATATGGTGAGGAAATTTAATTTGATTTGATTTGTGTTTGTGAAAATGTGCGTAAAATGTGGTTGAAGGCTACTGGACGACAAGGTTTGGCAATAGCAAAGCTATATGTAAAAATATTTGAACGTAAGGATATAGTATTACAATACAAAAATATGCTGATAACTGGAGACAAGAAAATAAACTAATTTCTTCAACATACTTATTTTATTTAAGGGCCAATAAATACTATAACCTTCTAAAAAATGATTTTTTTAATGTAATCAATCTTGATCCCGGTTACATCCTCAGCTTTCGTTTTGAAGGCCTTCTATTCTAATCTAACCATTTTTGACAGATTTTTAAAACGGTTGGAACAGTAAACGGTATAACAATTCTCCCTTATTGAAGGGGAATTGTTTTAACCTGGCAACATTAATATTTAATGTACTTTGTTGCTATCCCTTACGGGTGCACGCATATGACCGGTCTAGGTCATTCTTAGTCTAAGCTTACGAACTAATGTAACTTATTATAGAAACAAAATACCCGACTGCTAAAAGTAGTAGGTAGTACTACCTTGACCAGGGCAGTACTACCCTCACACAGAAGACCATGCTAAAAATGACAGATTTCTTGCTGTCGTATTTCGTTGGTGAATATGAGAGGCTGAACCTTGACCATGCCTCCATCGTATAGGTCACCATGCTACATTGCCTACAATGAGGATGGTGACCCCTACTCATGTCTGTACTCATGACTCAGCTAGCATTGAATAAATACTTAGTAACACACAGTGGCTGTGCATACGATTGAAATATTTTTATCTTCATTGACCATTTCCGTCACTTCAGCTCACCGACAAAGGTTTAATTTATTGTTAATAATACTTACAATTTTAAAAATAAAAGGAATATATCATATAAAATGTATTATTTAAAATATATACCTACAGTTAACATTACACGGTATTCAAAGAGCTTGCCACTTTGCTCATGAATTTTATTTTCGTTTTTCATTCATAATATTATCAAACTTTCTTCCTTTTTATTTATATTCTTCACAACTTTAATTTGAAAGTCTTGTATTATTTGATACATCTCGTGCCTTTATTTCACGCTAAAAAACAAAACACCAAACTTTCAACACATTCTAGGCCACAATTTGATCGTAAAAAAAACTTAGTGCGTTCTTTTCGCCTTAAAACTGCCTTCACCATGACCTTGTTATCATAAAAAGGCCTAAATAAGTAATAAAGTAGCTATAATACAAGTAAAAAAGTACAGGAACCTTATATTGCTATCAAACTAACAAAACGAAAAAGATCACAATGTCGATGATAGCGCCTGTATAAAATAAATAGCAACGCGTACGATTGTAAAATTGCTGATAATTTTGCTGAAAGACTTGTTAAGGTTCGAGCACATTATGCCGGGCCGCAGCGTGCCGGGGCGGAGCGCAAAAATCCGCTCAAATCGCTTCAATACAAATTGTATTAAGTATCGCACACTGTGTCGGGCCGCAGCGGCTCGCATTATTGCGACGCGGATTTGCGTCCGTGCGATGCGACCCGCCCCGCCCCGCTGCGCCCCGTCAGTGTGCTATAGGAAGCGGATTGGTGTGCACGCGTACGTGTTTATTTTACGAAATTTGCGTTTTTTGATACTTCTTCTTCTAACTTCTTCTTCTAACAGCAGGCAAAAAAAGAAAGTTCTTCGTCAGAGCTACCCATAAGGTACAGTTGCACTAAATACACAGAAGTTGCGCATGCAGTACACTCTACTCAAAATCCGTCAATGCGCTGCGACCCGGCCCGTCACAATGTGCTAAGTTAGCATTTTGCGCTGCGCTGCGGCCCGCCCCGACACGCTGCGGCCCGGCATAATGTGCTCGAACCTTTAATATCAAATATTTTTTGTTATCAATAAAATAGTGTTTATGTTCATGACGGAAACAATCGTGTCAACTTTGTAACGATAAAAGTGAAACAAGTCACAAAAGTTTAATATTTACTAACTAGATGGCGCTGTACTGTTTATGTGAATCGCGATATTGTGTCATAACCGGGCTCAATATATAAGGCACCAAGAATGTATTGTTTATAAGACACTTAATAAATAGCTTGTCAGATCAGCAGATCAGTTCACAGTGGTTTTATTTGTACTTCAAGTAACCCCTAGTGTTCACAACACGTTAAGTGCTAATACGGCGTTTAACATTGGTCCTCCGGAAGGCCGATCGACGAGCTTTTTTTGATCAAGCGGTGCCTAAGTTGGCTCGCTACCCCCGTGATACTCGCAGTGGATCGCTGCGGAAAAGTACACGGACCCCGCGGCAGCGGTTACAGCTACGCCCTACGTGGTAAGCTACACCAGCGCCCGGACTAGTACAAGGCGTCGCCGATAGAGGGCTCAATCACCGAACGGAGTGAAGCAGCAGCAGTCTTGAGTTCGTGACGTCAAGACACGTGCAGTTCAACTGGTCGCCGATAGAGGGCGCCTCAGGCAGTTCAACGACGAAAACAACAAGTTTGTGTTCAGTGCAGTATTTGTGAGTACAATTTATTTATTTATTATGAAGACAGTGCAAATTTCAAGCAATTTTGAACTTTATTTTTATGAAGTCATTAACTTAGAATATTTGGAAGAAATATTGGACTTAGAACAATTTTAGATTATAACTTTTAGACTTAGAAAATTTATTTATTTGTGTATTAAACGTGTGCATGTTAGTTTAGGACTTAGAATTATTTATGAAAAACGGGGGAACGGGGAATCCATGCCCGATTTCTACTCGGTGTGTTAAATTTCTCAAACACTTGTAAAATTTCAAGCAGTGATTTGAGACTTAGAATATTTTCGAGTTCAATTTTGAACACTTGTAGTTTTTTCTCAAATCAACTCAAACTTCGTACGATTGATTCACTTGCCTTGTTGTGGTTAAAGTTTGTTTGTCTTTAACTTTATAGTCAAGAAATATTATAGTAAATAAATTATTTTAAAAATGGAAGGATCAATTAACATTTTAAAAAGTTTATGTAATGTTATAAATAAGGGATTGATAAATTTTAAAAAAAGTGGAAAGGATAGATTGACAATAGAGTACATTGAAACAAAACAAGAATTATTAGAAAAAGATTGGAATACATTTAAAAATATTAATGCTAAATTATTTGAAAACTTTAAACTAGAAGATATAGAAAACTCAGATGCAAATGATATTTATGATAAAGTGGAGGAGGTAAATATAATTTATAAAAGCTTATTAAAAACAACACTCAACAAAATAATTGCTGCTAAGGGTTCCGTTCAACTAACCGATCAGAATCCTAGCACGTCTAAATCTAATAATGGTTTCGTACAGTTACCTAAGATAACCATACCGATTTTTTCGGGTAAATATGAAGAATGGACAACATTCCATGATCTTTTTTTATCACTAGTTCATAAAAACGAATGCTTGGACAACGTGCAAAAGCTTCATTACTTAAAGAGTCATCTCTCTGGTGAAGCCGAGCAATTGATCTGGCACACGCCAATAACTGATTCCAATTATATGCAGTGCTGGAATCTATTAGAAAAACGTTATAGCAATAAAAAATACTTAACAAACTGCGTTTTGAGAAGGTTGTTTGGTCAAAAGCGCATGCATGCTGAATCAGCAACTTTATTAAAAGAGCTACTGGACACCACAAACGATTGTTTGAATGCTCTTACTAACTTAGGCATCAATGTGTCCACGTGGGATGTTATTATCATTCATATTGTGACGTTCAAGTTAGATACCGAGACGCGAAAACAATGGGAACTCAACGTTGGTAACAACGATTCTAGCGACTTACCAACTTTTGCCCAATTTAAAGTCTTTATTGAAAATCGTTTCCGCGCGTTGGAGAGTTTGACGCCAACATCATCTACAACACATCAGGTCAGTAGGCATAATTATCGCTCACACGTTCAATCTTCGAAAGCAATGTTGGCTACTAACACATCCAACGTACGGTGTGAATTTTGTTCTGAATCCCACAAACTTTGTTTTTGTAAAAAATTTGCGAAACAACCTGTCGAAAGTAGACGTTCATTTGTGTCGAGGAACAATCTATGCTTTAACTGTTTAGGTAGCAACCACACGGTTTATGACTGTAAAAAGTGCACCGTTTGTAAAGTTTGTCAAAAACGACATCATTCACTGCTTCACCTTTATCGGGAACCCGAAAGTAAAGATCAGACCACCACAGTCATGGCTACTATGGACAGTACTAGTTCAGAAACTATTACGTCTCCAATGGTATCCTGCCTGACCACAGGAAAAACTCCGAAACCCAAACAAGTTTTATTAGCCACTGCGTTAGTAAAAGCTCAGACAAGAACGGGTGAATACCAGACAATCCGAGCTCTGATTGACCAGGGTTCTCAGGGTTGCTTTATAACGGAGGCCACAGTGCAACTACTCAGACTGAAAAAGATTCCTGTACGAGGACTTATTTCAGGGTTAGGAGGTGATAGTCCAATAGTTGCTAAGTATATGGTACACTTAACCATTCAGTCAAAGTTTATGCTCTATTTATATTTTTTTTAATTTTATATTGTCAATTTTATGAGTTCAAGTTCATAGAACTTCACAGATTTTACTTTCGTTAGGTTATGTGTAGGTTGTTTACATTGTTATTAAACATTAATTTTATTGTTGTATTATTTGATGTATAAATAAGTACAGTTGCCCATGTTAGCCAATTTATTTCGTGTAATACTATATATTTAGATCAATATATAAAATATAAATATATATACAACTAAATGTACACTAAGTGTTCAATTAGGTCAAATTAAGAAGGACATTTCGTCATAACGTCCTTGGTGGGCGGTATGTTCATGACGGAAACAATCGTGTCAACTTTGTAACGATAAAAGTGAAACAAGTCACAAAAGTTTAATATTTACTAACTAGATGGCGCTGTACTGTTTATGTGAATCGCGATATTGTGTCATAACCGGGCTCAATATATAAGGCACCAAGAATGTATTGTTTATAAGACACTTAATAAATAGCTTGTCAGATCAGCAGATCAGTTCACAGTGGTTTTATTTGTACTTCAAGTAACCCCTAGTGTTCACAACACGTTAAGTGCTAATACGGCGTTTAACAGTTTAAAATAAATAAGGTATTATATATTTTGATAAAATATCATTTACAAATAAACATTTTAGTAGCAAAGACGTTTATTTCCAGACTCAATCTACATTTCTGTTGCCTCAAAAGGTATCAACACACTTGTGAGACTCAAGAAACTGTCGACAAATGGCGCTGTAACTGTAAGCAGTTTTGAGATTTATCCACATTTTATCAAGTACCACTAACAATAGTCGGTTCTCGAACAATTTGGTCAATTTAGAGCTATCGTGGTGAGAAGTGGCCTCATTAGACCTAAGGCACGCTCCGACACGCCACTTACCTACGTACACTTATGGTAGGTAGTTTCTTAGTTTTCATGATATTTCTCGTTGCAGCTAAATGTAATAATATATTTTAGCAACGCCTTCAATACTGTTGACTTTGAAATCTTACTCGGAATATTGCGCTCTCTCAACATATCTCCACAAATCCAGCAAAAACACAGGTGATAATTATAGGTAGTCCTAAGATGAGCTCCTTAATAAATTTGGAACAGCTGCCTGCTATCTCCTGCGATGAGACCAATATTCCGTATAGTGACAAAGTTAAAAAACTTGGAATCTGTATGGACAAATACATGTCCTGGGCTCCCCAGATTGGTGCGGTAAGTCAAAAATTATTTGCTGCAGCGGGGTCACTGCGAAGACTTCGTAACTTTCTTCCTACAAACACGAAAATCGCCCTAGCACAATCCCTTCTTCTTCCCATCCTTGACTATGGTGATGTTAGCTATCTAGATCTTACCGAAGAACAATTAAATAAACTTGAGCGTCTCCAAAATGTCTGCATAAGATTCATATTCGATTTACGTAAATATGATCACATCTCTGAATATCGTATTAAGCTCAAATGGTTACCTATACGCCTTCGCCGGAATGTTCATATTCTTTCCACTCTATACAGTATTCTGTTCCTTCCACATACTCCATCCTATCTCAAAAAACGTTTTGAGTTCCTTGACAATTCACATTGTAGGCAACTGAGATCATCGGAAAATTTAAAGTTAAAAATGCCCATGCACAAGACAAAATTTACCGACAAATCTTTTTCGGTACAAGCCGTTAGACTCTGGAATAACCTGCCTGAGTCAATAAGAAAAGCCAAGTCTCTGCAAATATTTAAGAAAAATCTCACCAATTATTACTTGGCTGTGTAGGGGCTGCCAGGGAACTGGTTGCTGATTACTGTTGTGAATGTGTCATTGTTATAAGCATTGTGTGTAGGTATTCTATGTATTTAATGTGTGTAAATGTTGGTGAAAGTTTGTGTGTAATGATGGTGTTTAGTTGTAGTATTGGTATGATTATTTAATCTATTACTCTTTCTCTCTTAAGTTATTTAGTAATTATGTGTATTAGTGATATATATATATATATATGTGTACTGTGATAAAATGTGTAAATAACTTTATGTATTATTATGTTAAAAATTATTGTATAAGTACACCACTGACAACCCAAAATTCTATGAAAAATATCCGCAATTGGTTGTCTGGAAGAGATCGCCGTGAGCGATAAGACCGCCTATTGTATAACCGACGTTGATCTCTGTAAATGATATTTTCTTTTTGTACTGTAAAGTGGTGTGCAATAAAGTTATAATAAATAAAATAAAATAATAAGAATAATCATTTCTATCAAAATAATGTAAAGGTTTTATATTGTAGATTTAAGAAGACGGGCAAAGAATCGAAGATGCAAGAGAGTTGTATTTTTTTTATGTAACTATGTACATTTTTTAGCCATTCTATTTGCTAAATAAGGTTTTCAAGAGTCACATAAGAATGTATTGTGATAAACTTTCTTTAAAATTTTGTGTTTCTTTTATTTCAATGAGTTGATCATTAAAAAAGTTTTATAGGTGTAAAGAACAACCGTGATAACCGACAAACAGGCCATATCTAGTTATTAGTAAAATCATTCTAGGTACTTTAAAAACCTTTTGAATTTAATATATGTATATTAAATAGGTACATCACCTTTCCTTTGGTAATTATTATTTTTAGATACTTATTTTTACGCCATCTGTTGGAAAATTATTATACTTCATCCTTTTCTTGTTGTTTCATGCTTAGCATGTAAAACGTTTTTGTCAAGTTTTTAGCGTTTACACTAGATGGCGCTTTTATACGTTGTTATATGTCGTTGTTATATGTCGTTTTTATGGAATTATGTAATAACTTTCATATTAATTTGCAAGATTTGGTTGGTGTCTTAGGTACTGTTTTGCTGGACAAATGACTCTTTTTTTTTTGTTTGTATCTAGTTTTCTCTTTGCTTACTTTTTAGGGTTCCGAAGATCATGACTCAGAACCCTTATAGTTATGGCCTGCCAACCAACCACCAACACCCCGGAACTATTATCAGGCCCATGAGCCTAACCCATTGACCCGCCTGTAGTCGCAGGCGGCGCGGAGTACCACTTCAACAGGACTCAGACCTGGAAAAGTTACCCTGAGACCCTAGAGGGACCTACGAGAAGAACCCTTATAGTTTCGTCATGTCAGTCCGTCCGTTCGTCCGGCCGTCCGTCCTCGATTTACCGCCCAAACGGTTGGTGCAAGAAATAAGAGACTTTGCATGAATATATGTGTTGTGATTTCGTCTACAAAGTTCTACAATAAAATTACGAAAAATAGTTTGGGTATTTGGGGTACATCCCTTGCATGTGAAGTAGGCTGATGTTTTTTTTCTCGCGTCTACCCCATCGTATGAGGCATCACTAGAGAGGTCCTTTACAAACACTATAAATTGTTAAGACCAATTTTTTATTTAAACATGCATTTGCGAGTTCTTTAACTTTCAAGCGCATTTTTTTGTTCCCTTTAAAAGCTAAACGATTGGGTGGAAATATCTGAAAAATAACGCGGCCTTCGTCCATGTTATCAACTTTAAAGGAAAACTATGACGACTTAGATTACTTTATTAGTTCACGAGTTATAGAGGTTTTCCTTATAAAATAAGCAAACTTAGAAAACTTCGTACAAAACTAACGAAATAATAAGTAAGCATAATAATTACCTATCTATTGGACACGATTTAAAACCACGTGCCATTATGGGTGACTACAGAGCCCTAATCTATGCGTGGCCTGACACGCATGAGCCAATTTTATTTAGACTAAATTCGCGCAGCGGCGTTACCAGTGTTTATTTTAAAGTTATAACTTTTAAAGGTTGTTTTAAATATGATTACAAACCATTTGTGCGTGAAATTTGAGTCTGTTGTCGGAAATTATTCATTGAATTGCCTTCTGGCCGTTCTCACCCATCGGTCGTAGTTAGTTAACTAGGTAGGTAGTAGGTATTAACTGTAGGAAACTTTCAAAGTTAGTAGAATTAATTTAGGGTAGGTATGTTCAAAATCTACTAGGAATGGGAGGACTTATGATGTTGTAAGTTTAAATTAAATTATTTAGAAGGGACATAGCCTACATAAGAAGGGTAGTTCTCTTTAAAATATTTAACTATATACATATGTGAATAGGGTCTTGACTTAACATTGACCTTGTTTCATTACAGTCACTCTAACCCAATTGCAAGCGCTTTGTGTTTTCTATTCTATGCCAAGATGACTTTACTATGCCTGATGGAAAGCATGAGTAAAATCCACAAGTGGGGGTCGCTATACTTACTGCAAATGCAAGCAGTATGGCGAAAGTTAGATGCTTTTTCCGCCCCGCTTAAAGGACCCGGGATCATAGTAAGAAGGGAAAACATGAGCTGGTAGTGAGTTCCAGTGTTTAACTGCTCGGCACAAGAAGGAAGACAGTGGGGTATCATTAGATAGGTCTTTTGAAAACAATAAGGGGTTTCTAAAACGATTTTTTGTTTTAGGTATTAATGGACACTTTTTGTAAAAACAGGGCGCCCCCCCCCTTCTAAAAGCTAAACGGCTGCCTCAAAAAGTCTGGAAAAATTCGTGATGGTGGTCCATATAATGAAGTTTAAAGGAAAACTATATCGGATAAGATGGCTTTGTCAATTCAGAAGTTAAAGAGGTTTAACTTGTCAACGAAAACGTCGCACAAAATTAACGCATTAATACGTAAACAACATTTATCTATTGGATACGATTTTAAATCCACGTATAATTATGGGTGACTGAGGAACCCTTTCTTGTGCGTGGCCTGACATGCACTTGGCCGATTTTTTACTAAATGCACATATCAAAGTATTTACGGTACTGATATCCAAAATTGTTTTTTTTTTTTAATTTTTTTGTCTGACTGTCTGTCCGTTTGTTCCGGGTAATCTCTGGAACGGCTGGCCCGATTTTAACAGGACTTTTACTGGCAGATAGCTGATGATATAAGGAGTAACTTAGGCTAAATTATTTTAAACTAGCTTCCCTCCACAGCGTTACTCGAGATTGACAACAATAATTCACATTCACACTACGACCGATAAGAGCAAAGTATTAATGAAAAATATTTCTTTTGAAAATGATTTGTGAAAATAATATACGAAAAAAATCATCATTAACAGCCTTTATCAGTCCACTGCTAAACATAGGCCTCTCCTTGAAAAAAATATTTCTCTTGAAAAGTTCTAAAAATTGTTCGCGACGGCATATACCACACACACAAAGGATGGCACACCTTTTTTAGCCTTTATGAACCTCTCCTAGTAGTAGATAATCATTTCAAAAACGTATCACCTTAAATTCCATTTTCATACTTTTACTTTTATATCACTTATTTTAGTAACTCTTAGATTTTCTACTTCACTTCTTCAAATTATCGTACAATAGGTATATCGCACACATTTAACAAACAAAATATAGAAATAACAATTGTCATGGATGGACAGAAAACTCACCAACTCAAAACTCATGAAAAAACCATTTGTGAAGGAAGACTGTTGTTGCTGATATGTTACTGAATATACACGTTTTATCTTGCCCAAAAGCATTAACCTATTATTTAAGTGTTCAATTATTCGCAAAGCGGTATAAGTAGGTACGTTAATCTGCAAATGTCAAGGTCGAAGAAAAAGATATCGGGAAAAGCATTATGTCTAATTGATTTTATTGAATACGCTTACTCGGGGAATATTAAAAGCTTAACTTGGACGTCGGGGTTCAGTACGGAGACTTAAATTTACGGTGGTTCTTATTTGAAATAGCTCTTACCTATGGCTGTTTAAAAATAGATCATCATCATCATCATCAGCTCATCTTAAAAACGTTTGTGGTGATTTCCACATATAGCGCAAGCGAAAAACATACAACAGCGCCATCTACCGAAATAATACTGAACCACGAAGGAAAAACACGGAATGAACTATACGAAGTAACTATATTACTAATCAAAATCGCGATAGAGAAATTCTGGCGCCGATGAGCATATATACAACATCCCAACATCAATCGTTGATCACCTCGCCTAGTCGGAGGAGTCTCTCTATGTGTTGGAGGGGCACGACACCCGTTCATTCAGTGGTGACCCCGACGTAAATTAGGGTCCGCTACAATGTTCACTGCTGAACATAGGCCTCCCCCAAATTTCTTCACAGCAACTGGTTCTGTGCTGCCCGCATCCAATGGCTTTCAGCGACCTTCACCGGGTCATCGGACCACCTTGCTTGCCTACCAACGCTGCGTCTGCCGGTACCTGATCGTTCGATCGATATTCTGTGTATTAAATGCAGTTACAAAAGTATAATAATTCTTGTCTGAGAGACCTATGCCTGGCAGTGAATCATTGAAGCTGTTGAAGCTATTTTGTTAGTTTTCTTAAATTTCGATAGACGATTTCGTCAATGGCTGCTTTGACTTGTCCGTAAGATTTGGAGTGTTCGTGGAAGTACAAGTTTCGTGGAAGATTCTGTAACCTATACAACTTGGATTTTTGCCAACTCACGGACTCTGACCGATTTGAATATTTTACAAATTACATACATAATATACTTACTGATCTAAAATCTCACTGCGGACGATGAAGTTATCATTAAAATCATATCATTACACTTTTGGTATTTCGAAACTGTTATGATCCAGATTTTTATAGCCAGCATCAATCAATTTTGTTTTTTTTGGACTTTTGTGATTCATTCCATGCAGCTTTAGTACATTGTGTACCGTACAGGTTGCTATATTAGTCAATTTCAAAACTTGTTGATTTTTTAGAAGGAACCTACTGTATGTTCAATGGAAAGCATGAGGTTAAGAAGAAGTATATCTTTCTAAATCAGATCAAGAGACCAACTAAAGCAGAATGAAAAGCAAATTAAAAATAAAGTAACGTATCTGAATAATTTGATTTTAATTACGAGTAAGACCTGTGGGGGAACCAACGTTACGATTAGGTAAAGAGTAGGTAAGTACTCGTATTTGAACTTTGAAATCGAATGTTTAGTATACTCTATTGTGGTATATTCCTGCGTCATATATTGTTTAAAGTAATTGATTAAATTTATACAGAGACAAGCTGATGCCCGCGGCTCCGCTCGCGACCTATGAATATGAAAAATAGATGTTGGCCGATTCTCAGACCTACTGAATATGCATATAAAATTTCATAAAGATCGGTCAAGCCGTTTCGGAGGAGTATGGGAACGAACAATGTGACACGAGAATTTTATATATAAGCTTGGCCATTATCGAGCATGCAGAATTCGGACAGTCATTTCCTCGTTCAGATCAAGACGTGATTAAAAGGCATTTTAGCGGTATGTTTTAAAATAAATAATGTAGCCGTAAGTCGGTAAAAATATGCAAACCTTAGTAATATAAGAGTAGTAAACTAAAGCCTAAACAATAAACATGGCAGCTATCATATATACTGTAATTGAAATTCGCTATCCATCCAACTCGCACTCGGCCAGCGTGGGGACGTATGGCCTTAACCCTCTCTTCAGAGGAGACCCTGAGCCCAGCAGTGGGACGTTATGGGTTGTTGATGATCCACCCATAAGTTCGCCATAATTGTTGACCCCGACGACGGAATAAGTCTGAAGTTATAAGTTCGCTATATGGTACTTTGATGATAAAGCTACTCGCATTTTTTTTTCTTAATTTCTATTTCTCACAGTTTTATTTTTTTAACAAAAACATGACGAACTAGTTTTATTACTACTCAAATTAATTCTCAAAACTTCAGCACTAAAAACTAACATTAAAACGTACGTCATTATGTTTCTTTCTTTATGACATTTATCTATATTTTCTATCCTTTCATTCGGTAGTTTTATTACAGTACTTATTTCACTTCAATTAACTACCATTTGATAAAGTTTGTTCCTGGTTTTAGTAAAGAACTTTTAGTTTTACAGCATTTTGCCTATCTGTAACTGCAGTTAACTAGTATCAGCGTAAACTGCCTTACGGTCGAAGCTACCAGTAGAAGTTGGAATATTAAATGCAGGGTCCTATCCTGGTTTGATAGTTTGGTAAATATATAGCTTTTCCCCGGAGCTACACTCACCTATACATCTTTACATAGTCATACAAATAAATAAAATTGGAGTGTCTGTTTTTTATATCAAATAACCAGTTTTTAGGATTCCGTAGCCAACTGGCAAAAAACGGAACCCTTATAGATTCGTCGTGTCTGTCTGTCTGTCCGTCCGTCTGTATGTCACAGCCACTTTTTTCCGTAATCATAAGAACTATACTTTTGAAACTTAGTAAGTAGATGTAATCAGTGAACCGCATTAAGATTTTCACATAAAAATAGAAAAAAAACAATACATTTTGGGGGTCCCTATACTTGGAACTGAAACTGAAAAAAATTTATTTCCTCAAACCCGTACGTGTCGGGTATCTGTGGATAGGTGTTCAAAAATGACGTTGAGGTTTGTAACATCATTTTTTCTAAACTGAATAGTTTTCGCGAGAGACTCTTCCAAAGTGGAAAAATGTGCCCCCCCCCCCTGTAACTTCTAAAATAAGAGAGTGATAAAATTAAAAAAATATATGTTGTACATTGCCATGCAAACTACCAACGAAAATTGGTTTGAACGAGATCTACTAAGTAGTTTTCGCAATTTACCTTTCATTCAATCAATACACTAATAAAAAAACATCGATCAAAGTTACAACGAAATACAAGATGATGTTACTTGCTGATACGGAACCCTTCATGGGCGGGTCCGACTCGCACATGGCCGCTTTTTTAGTAAACGTATATCAAAGTATTTAGGTACGGCACTGACATCAAAAACGTAATTTTTAAATTTTTTGTCTGTTTGTCCGTCTATCTGTCTGTCTGTTCCGGGTAATCTCTGGAACGGCTGGACCATCATTCATCAGCAGACTCAAAACATCAATTCGTAAATCATAGATAGTGTTGTCTCACGAAAGTTTTGATCCACAATATTGGGCGAAGTACAAAGCGGCGTGGCGACCCCTTAAATCTCTAGGCCAACCGTGCAATCTAAAACTAAAAGATTGTTAAACTGATTTCCATCAAAAACTTCAAACAACAACGTTGTGATTCTCACTGATGTCACTAAACTCATTAATAACTAAACAAAACAGAAACAAGGAAACAACAAAACAAAAAATAGAACAAAAACATTCTTAACATTTTTGTTTTTGCCTATAGAAAAGTGTTTAATGTACTTTGTTGGTTGTGTGAAGGTTATTCTCATCAGGTTATTCTAGGTTGCGTGATTTTCCCCCAGAGGGTATTGGCGGTCAGAGCCATACGCGGATACCGCACCGTATCTACCGAGGCGGCGTGCGCCTTGGCCGGAACACCCCCGTGGGATTTGGAGGCGGAAGTGCTCGCCGAAGTTTATCGGCGAGTGGCTGACTTCCGGGCGGAGAGCGGATTCCGCCCTCCGCCCGAGGACGTGCGCGAATGGCGCGAAGCCGCTCGCCGAGCAATCACGCTGAGATGGTCGATCCGGCTGGAGACCCCACGCGCTGGCCTCGCCACCGTGGAGGCTCTACAGCCGGTCATCGAGGAGTGGGCAGGGCGGCAGCACGGGACCCTTTCCTTCCGGCTGACGCAGGTACTTTCCGGGCACGGTTGCTTCGGAAAGTACCTGCACTCGGTCGCTAGGAGGGAACCGAGTCCCACCTGCCACCACTGCGACTGCAGTGAGGACACGGCCCAGCACACGCTGGCGGTCTGCCCCGCTTGGGCGGCGCAGCGCCGGGTCCTCACTGCAGTCATCGGAGGGGATCTCTCGCTGCCGGCCGTCATAAGATCGATGGCCGGCAGCGACAGTTGTTTTACCGCGGTCGCAACCTTCTGCGAGGACGTAATCTTGCAGAAGGAGGTGGCGGAGAAGGCCCGGGAGGATGCCATCCAATCGGACCCGATCCGCCGCCGGCGCCCCGGGCGGCGGAGGCGCGCATACCTGCGTCTCATGCCGCCCTGAGAGTGGCCGCGGATGGGCGGGACGGGTTTCCCGTCCGTCCGCAGTAGAGGCCAACCGCGAGGGGGCGACGTCCGCGTGTGACCGGACGTTGCCCAATTAGAGAGTAGAAACCGAAGTAGGTGCCCGCAACAGTGCGGGCAGGCGCCGGTTGGAGTCCAGAAGGAAATCCCCTCCCTGGACTCCTTCCAATACAAAGGCGCAGAGAGGGTCACACCGTGTGGTTTTAGTCGGTTCGAGTCCGACACACCACCCCGCCGTAATCCCCGACGGGGTGACGGTCCGCGGGGATTTCCACACGTAAAAAAAAAAAAGAAAGGTTGCGTGATTTTATTTGTGGTCTGATATAGTCTCTTTCACCCTAAAATTCCTGAACGGATTTCGTTGAAACTTTACAGTAATATAACTTATAATATTTCAGAAAAACACATAGGCTACTTTTTACTGCAATAATGCGAAAGCCTAAGCCTAAATAAATAAATCTGTATTATCATCTCCACGATTCTCCAATAGGTTTTTCTTAAACTTCACAAATTCAACCATTGAACTACGAATTCATAGGCTTTAATTTAATAACTAGACTAGGCACGAACCAAGCCTTGTCTTATTGATTCGGAATAATGGGCTTTTTCGATCAACTAGTTTATTTTGAAAGTACATAACATTAACAGTCAAAAGTACCCTACTTTCTGAAGATAAATCAAGTCAAACAAATACCTTAATGCGTCTACATACAAATATATTTATAACATGATAACGAATCTGCATTTCTTAATTTACTCTACTAACCCATTTTTTTCTTAATAGGTAGATTTAATGTTAACATGCTGACAGTGACATTACTTTTATTTTAGACAAATGTCGTGTGAAACGTTTTTAAATAAATTTATATAGTGAATTTCAAGTACAGTGAGAAAAAACAAAAACATTTTATAACAATGCAGAAAAGTTATGACATTGATAAAATTAAAAAGTTTAGTTTACCTGAAGAGCATGTCGATATTGAAGAAGCAATTGAAAAAACTGGTAAGTGAAATTAAAGTAACTGGTGCAGTTTAACCTTTTTTTAACGTGTGGAAACCCCCAAGGGTTGTCACCACACCGGGGTCTGCGACGGGGCGATGTGTCGGAATCTTTCCAACTAAAACCACACGATGTGCCACTTTGCGCCCGAGTTAGGAGGGGTCCAAGAACAGTTGTTATTACGACATCTCGACCCCTCCCAGCGCCTGCCCGCACTGACGTCGGCGCCATCTCTGCTAAATCTCTAATTAAGCGATATACGGCACACGCAGACGTTGCCTCCTTGCGGCAAGCTACTGAAGCGGATGAAAGGGAAAAGCCATCCCATCCATCCGCGGCTACACCGAGATGGTATGAGGCGCTGATGTGGTGGTGGTATGAGGTCCGAGTGGAGGTCGTGCTTGAGAGCCTTTCTTCGCAACCTCCTTCTGCGATGTGGCGTCTTCGCAAAAGGTTGCGACCGCGGTAAAACAACTGTCGCTATCGGCAATGGAGCGTATAATAGCCAGTGGCGAGAGATCTCATCCGATGACTGCAGTAAGGGCCCGAATCCCCCGAGTGTAGGACTCGGGACTTATGCCCCTGTTGACCGCAACAGAAACAGAGACCGCTGCAGACAAAGCCATTGCTGCACTTGGTGCGAGTGTGTCCCGTGGCTAGGCACTCGAAGCACCTTATCGGGACCAGAATATTAGAACTCTGACCCTGGCGTTCACAAGCCCAATGAGAATCCTTACAGCTCAGATCAAAAGGTCTCCAAGACAGGGACGAATGGTGCCAACCCTGATGTTTTCCGCGATGCACTCCGTCGTCTCTCGGATTGTAAGGCGGACAGTCTCGGCCGTCACTGAATCATCCGAAACGTACAACTCCACGCACTTTGTAGGCCTGGCGATTTTGACACCATCCGTGGATGCGATTATGCTTCGCAGCTTTTTGTCAAATGTGTCCACCAACTTTGCGCCTTCAGCCCCAAGGAACCGAGCTGCCTGTAGCGCAAGCTGACCCCTGCAGTCCTTAGTAATAAAACAAGTAGCGAATCCTGCACGTGTCCTTTTGAAAAGGGCCGCATACGACAGTACGCCACTAACGTACTCCGGCGACAGGGTGACCACTAAAATCACGGTTTTGGATGGCAACAGTCTTTGTGGCTTGGTCTTGCTGGCCAGTGTCACCGAAAGTGGCTTTTTTGGACTCTTTTACCAGCAACAGCGGAGAAGGAGTACTTAATGACCGTTACAAAAGAGCCCTTATTACGGTTGGGTGACTTGGTGGCCTTGATAGACCGTGGCCGTGATAGACACTGCCGTTTTCATTCTCTCGCAGCAATGGCGTTTGTGGGGACCGAATCCTGAACCATCGGTTCCCTGATCTTCTACAGGAGATGGGCAATCTCCTCCTCCGCTTGTTATTCGCCGTTTTCCCTGGCTCGCCTGTAGGATTCCGCCTTTTTTATATTATAGGGAATAAACGAGCAGACGGATCACTTGATGGTAGGTGATTGCCGCCGCCCATGGACACCCGAAACACCAGAGGAGTCACAGGTGCGTTGCCAGCCTTTAAGAAGGGAGTACGCTTTTTTTTGAAGGTTTGAAGGTCGTATCGGTCCGGAAACACGCACTCTTGTTGACTGCCAACCATCCAAGTGATGGGGATCCAAATGCTGTTGCGTGGTACGTTGACGGAAAGAAGCGGCAGGGATTCGAACAATTCCTCGGAGCACTCTCCGTGGTATAAGCGATAGAAGATGCAGAGTGATGCTACATCTCTGCGCAGCGCCAAGGGATCAAGCCGATCTGTAATATCTCGGCAGTCGACGATTTGAGTCGCTCTCCGCTGAATGCGGTCCAGAGGGAGAAACTGGTACTGGGGTGCCCCGGCCCAAAGATGAGAACAGTATTTCACATGCGGATGAACTTGCGCCTTGTAAAGTAGAAGGCGGTGCGCCGGAGTGAAATACCGTCTCGCTGTATTGAGTACACCAAGCTTCTTTGAAGCTAATTTGGCCTTACCCTCCAAATGGTCACGGAACTGGACTTCGCTCGATATGCCGATACCAAGAATACCGATATTGGCGGAGGCCGTTAGAGGAGTGCTCTCAAAACGAGGTGATACGACAAACGGCAATTTTTTGCTGTGAACGCGCAAACGTGTATCTTTGTGAGGTTAATTTGTACCAGGTTAAGTCGACCCCATTCTGAGACTTGTTCGAGGGAAGTGTCAATTTCAGACACAAGTCTATTTCGGCTCTCATTGACGTGTTCCCTAGAAATGTTTACACGGCCGGTATAATGGGCATCACTCGTGCTATCATCTGCATAGCATCTGCATCTCATATTTGCAGCATATTATTGATATGCAGAAGAAACAGTGTAGGCGAAAGCACACAGCCTTGAGGGACACCAGCATTCACAGACAAGGATTCCGAGCATGCCCTGTCGACTACGACCTTTATGCTCCTGTCTGCTAAAAAACTGGCACCCTATTTGCATAAAATCCCAGGAAGCCCATAACTTGGTAACTTTGAAAGAATTGCTTTGTGCCAGACCTGATCAAAGGCTTTCGCTATGTCCAATCTAACTGCTGACACCTCTCCCTTGCTCTCGATTGCCTGTGCCCAACGATAGGTCAGGTAAACCAGAAGATCACTAGCCGAGCGGCCCTTGCGGAAACCTTGCCTTAAAAAAGACGGAACCTGACGGAACCGAGAATTAAGTTCTCTACCGCCATCTAAAGCCGCTTGTAGCCTCAGGAGATAACATTTCCTGGGGCGATTCCCTGCGATGTCCATGGGAAGGCTCTAATTCCATAAACTCCACTCTGGGAGTCGCACCGAGATGGGCATCCCCATAAACACCTTCTCTTCGATGGACGGGAAGTCTAATGACTTCTCGTCCAACGCCCAAGTACTTTTCTGCAGACCCGATATGCGCAATTCCGCGCATTTGGTTGGTCTGGCGATCTTGACACCGTCCTTTGCGGCAAACATTTTGGGCAGCCTCTCGGCGAACGTGTCTTCGTGCCTTCAGCCCCCGGGAACTCGCCCGTCGCCACCGGCGGCGACAGCGGGGCTTGGGCTGCATTTTGGGCAGCCCTTCTAGCCAAAGAGGTTTTGGCCCCTAGGAGAGGCCTACCACGCCGTAATAAAACAGTCGGTTTTTCGTTTTCTATTGTATTCTCTATGGCTGATGTGACTGAGTCACGTGATCAAAACAAAATATTAGCCAATGAAACAAGAGAATAGAGAAATAGAATAGCGAATAGAAAACGAAAAACGTTTGCAACTAACTATTGGTCAGGCACGAGTATGTAAAAATAACTGTGCTATAAATATTATTATTATTATAATTGAAAAAGACAACAATTACATTTGCGGCAGCAGAAAGATCGAAAAAAAACCGAAATGATTTTATAACTAATTTAATTAATAAAATAAAACTACAAAATTAACCCTAATGAATAATCATTCCACTTCAAAGTAGGAATATGGAATAATTCTTCTTACAAAATAAATTACGTATTATATACTAATTGACAATATAAGAAATCGATGGACGCCGGACATGCATCAGCTGTTTATTTGGAGTAAAATAATATGCACAGGGCATAGTGCAAGTGCGGCGTCAGCGGTCCTCGTATAGTAGCGCTATTTAATTCAACTCCCGCATTAGGAATATAAGCTCTGTGTCGCTGGGGACTTTACATTCATGAAATGGAAACAAAGAACATCCAGACTCAGAACAACGATTTGCGAATCACACAAAGTGTTGTCCCACGTAGGATTTGAACCCACGACACTTGGTGAAGAAGAAAGAAAGTAGAAGAAAGAAAGAAGAAGTAACATCATATAAAAGTTTTTGTAGTTCGTTGTAACTTTCATCGATGTTTTAATAATAGTGTTTTGATTGAAAGAAATGTAAATTGCGGTTTATGATTTATGGCGTATTAAAAAAAAACTACTTATTAGATCTCGTTCAAACCAATTTTCGTTGGAAGTTTGCATGGTAATGTACATCATATTTTTTTTTAGTTTATATCATTCTCTTATTTTAGAAGTTACAGGGCACAGGCACACATTTTACCACTTTGGAAGTGTGTCTCGCGCAAACTATTCAGTTTAGAAAAAAATTTAATAGAAACCTCAATAACATTCTTGAAGACCTATCTATAGATACCCCATACGTATGGTTTTGATGAAAAAAAAATTTTTGAGTTTCAGTTCTCAGTGTGGGGACCCCCAAAATTTATTGCTTTTTTCTATTTTTGTGTTAAATATTTATGCGGTTCACAGAATACATTTACTGCCCGAGTTTCAACAGTATAGCCCTTATAGTTTCGGAAAAAAGTGGCTGTGACATACGGACGGACAGACAGACATACAGACAGACATGACAAATCAATAAGGGTTCCGTTTTTTGCCATTTGGCAACCCTAAAAACCAAGTTCATCGTAATTTGTTATGCGAATTTTATAGTTTGTAAACGTGAATAGCCATACATATACCTAATCATTTGTGTGTCAATTTATGCATAGGTTCTACTTGTACACGACAAGGACAAACAAGTTAGAATACTTTGTGAAACTTGTATTGCTGACATTATATTAGTGCGGTTGTACTTGGTCGCTGTTCTGTGTTTTTGAAAAAGAAAGTAAAAAATAATTTATGAAATTTTAATGAAAATCGGTTTAATAAAAAAGGGATATTTGTACAACAAAGAATATATTTTAGCTACTATTTAACACTTTATGCCAAAGATTCAAGGATATAGATGTAATGGTGAAAAAAAGTTACGATGTTAGTGTAGTGATGAAAGAAAATGTTGAATTAGAAAATGCTCTTGACGATACTGGTGAGTACAAGATTTTTACAAAGCAAATTTTATCTGGCTATGATAGGACAGTTCACCTTTTAGATTGTATGTTTATTTATTTCCTCGCTGATCAACCTTCTTCTAATCCGCACGTATCAATAGGGCTGTGAGACTGCAGTTGAGTTCAGCACCTAGAAAACACAGGTGTCGCATTATCTACCAACACACGTATGACGTATCTATTAGGAAGGCTATGAGGAAACTAGGTGTACTGAAAAAAGTGAGATGGCTCTTCTTGACCGAGCATCTGTTACTTCTTTATAAGACACAGCTTCGCTCCTACGTATATACTATCTTAATCTTTACTGTACGCTCTCAGGGTATTTATTGCATTTATTGCTCTTCACGGTATTTATTGAACGGTCTCAATCGGTTGCAGCGGCGAGCAGTCCGTGTTATCAACAGTCCTGCCTCTATCGCCTTCGGTGTTCCAGCTCTTCCAATCAGCCCCATCTTCTACTTTGACTTATAGAGAATGTCTAAGGCATTAAGTATGTCAATGCGCTTCAGTGCATGGTGTAATTAACAAATAAATCTTCTCCCTTCTTCTAAACGACAAGATGTGCTGGAAACGGAAGGAAATTGACTGCCTCGGTGGCGCAGTGGGAGTGTATGCGACTGCTGTGCTTGAGGTCTCGGGTTCGATTCCCGGATCGGAGCAAATGTTTGTGTGACCCGCAAATTTTTGTTTCAGTATTTAGATGTTTCCTATGTATAATATGTATGTATTTACAAAAAAAAGTATGTTTATGTATTTATATTAGTTGTCTAGTACCCATAATACAAGATCTTCTTAGTTTGTGACTAGATGGCTTTGTGTGTAAGATGTCCGAAATATTTATTATTACTTTAAATATCGTTTACTAGCTTTCCACCCGCGGCTTCGCCCGCGTGGAATTCGGTTATATCGCGCGGCATGGCAAGGATTAGATTGAACAATCTTACATGATTTTACTTTTGACAATAAGGGACTTCCATACAAACTTTCGTCTCCTATTTCAACCCCTTCTACCCTTATTTTCGCGTTAACAATCCTATGTCCTTACCCAAGTTCAGTTCTATCTTCATACCAAATTTCATCAAAATCGGTTTAGTGATTTAGGCGTGAAAGCGTAACAGACAGACAGAGTTAATTTCGCATTTATAATATTATAGTAGGGATATGTCTCAGAGAGTCGCAGAAATATTAGCGCGTACACGTAGTATAAACTATCTTAGAGAATGGAAACGCATGTGATATGATATGTTACGTTACGTTAATAGCCGAATTTACTCTCCACGTCGAAGCCGCTTACGCGACCACTGCACCATCGAGGCAGTCAAGTTATCGACGCCCCCGGGGAACAAAATCGTAATAGACAAAAGTAAACTTTACAGGACGAGCAAACAACTGTTATTCTGTTTCAGCTCATAGAGTAACAGGCCTATATTATCAAATGAGATATCATTTTTTTCAATATTTTTTTCATAATAAATGGCTATAGAAAAAATGAAAAATAATGTTTACTTTTGAAGGTATTACGAAAAATATATAATACTTATTTTATACTAGCTTTCGCCCGCGGCTTAGCCCACGTGTATGTCGGTTATCGCGGTAAAAAGTAGTCTATGTCCTTTCCCAAGTTCAGTTCTATCTTTATACCAAATTTCATCAAAATCGGTTCAGTGGTTTAGGCGTGAAAGCGTAACAGACAGACAGACAGAGTTACTTTCGCATTTATAATATTAAAGTAGGGATTTAGGTGTATCCTAAGTAACGGCATATAACCATTTTACTATCGTAAAGTTGTAATATAATGAAAACCATAACTGTATATTACGATGTTTTTCTACAGAACTTTCATGAATGAAGTGTAATTGTAATAAACCAATACGATTTTGTTCTTGTAAAAGTTACCACTGTCTTTTTTCGTAAAGCTATATAATAACTTTGTTTTTGTATAAAAATTTAGGTAAAACGTGTTATTTAAAAATAGTTATCAATTTATTTACGTG